>CM062810.1:924143134-924827734 GCA_031772625.1 Pinus tabuliformis
AGAAAAATCATGTCTTCCACCTTATTACATTTTCTCAAAATATTTCTAAAGTGTTAATAAAGTTGAAACCCACCAGCTTCGATAAATATTGAACTACTTTCTCCACATCTATCATCAATTCTTATAAGAAGATGATAGAGGGATTGTGAATTTCTATCAACATTTTTGTATCTAATTTCTTTGAGGAAGGACATTTATTTATAGTTCAAGGTTAAGAAGATAATTTGGAAACATCCATAGGGACATTTTCTCTAAGGGCCTCAATCATTGATTTTTGTTTTCTACTTGTAACTTTGAATTTTTCTTGTTTATGAGCCTAAGAAAGGAATGATTTTGTACACCTTTATATTATTTTAGAGATTTTATTTTATAAGCAAGCCAATCCTCCTTCAATCCCTCCTAGAAAAACACCAGATCCCTTAGTCCCAGGTCAAAGGTTGTATTTGGTAACCTCAGAGGTTTGGGAATCATTGAATGATTACAACCCTAATATCTTCTCAAGGGAGGGGACATGGAAATCCACAAGCTTAGTTTTGATGCAACAAGCCAATCAAAATCTATCCAATGAAATGAAAGGAGAGTATTAGAGGATCAAGATTACTCAAAGGCCAAGAAAGAACATATAAGGTTGATCTTGGGAAATTTTCTCTAGTTCTACCATACAAGACTTAAAAAGCAAGTGGCCAAAATTAATTTCAAATTCAAGGGGAGGAGATGAATTTCACTTACCAAAGATAGATAAGTGTTCAAACCTTGAAATATAACTTTGGGAATGCTCCTATTACTAGGAATGTATCTCATTTACTAGTGTAGTTGATGAAAAAATTCCTTCTGAGGAAGTTTTCTAAGAATCCTTAATGATATCCTTCTTCAGAGGAGACTAGGCAAAGTATGTTATGCCTTGATAAACCCAAACTTTCCTTTTGAACTAAAGAGAGAAATTCTTAGTTAAATGTCCATGTTCATGAGACCAGCCACATTTAAAATAAATCCCTTCATGATTAATTTCTTGGTAAAAAATTACAAGGCCCTTTTGAGTTATTTGATGGAATTGGCCAAAAATTTAGACAGGTCAAGTCCCACTAGAATCTTGGGATCCCTATATAGCCAAAGTATTAGTTATGTACCCACCCCAATATTTTCCAATTTATTTAAAGACTCTCTCAAATATATAATCAAGGAGATCCTTGGCATCCTTGTCCAAACATAGAGTGAATTGAAAGTGGGTTAAACTAACATCAAAGTCTATCTCGCTTCCACTTATTCTAGGGGACCTTGTCTACATCATTTTTTGTCATTAATGTACAAACTAACAAACCCTTCACAAGAACCATGATTTATGGTGCATATCCAAGCAACACACCAAAATTTATCGTCGCTAATTTTTTAAGGAGACACCTCCCATTCTTTTGCTTAGGAAATGATTGATCAAAACAAATTCCTCCAACATCGTTACCTCATGTAGCTTAATACTATCACTGAGTTGCAAATTACAACTTTCAATTTTCATTTAATACATTTCATTCATTTGTGAGGTTTCCTTGGTCCTCTTGGTCCCAAGGTTTTCTATCCTGAATCCCTAGGATCATAGGAGGAGATGTCACTCATGAGGCCACCAATTAGCATCTTATTAATGAAGCCTTGATCCTAAACAACTCCTTCACCATTGTTTCTTCTACCAAACTTAGGGCCAAGTGAATCAAATGTTTAATTAAATGGTAACATATCAATCAGAGTTGATGCATGGGGTAAAAGCCCTTGTGTCAGAGTTAAAGGCTCTAACAGTCCACATATAGAGAAAATTCCAGTGGCCCAAAAAAAATTGAATTTGTACTTAACTAGCTTCAATCCATGTTGGGCTTCAATGTTAAGGTTAAAGCAACTATAGCCAAAAACTCACTATATGGGGTGCTAGGTTAGATATTTGAGTACTAGTATGAATCATTTCCAAGTCCCCCACCAGTGTGATTGTTTTTTCCTCTAAAAGCCTAATCCTTGTTATCATAAATTAAATTAAAATGCTTCAAATCTATAAAAATTATCCAATAAATTTGATATTTACCTTTCAATTGATCATCCATAAAATCATCAAAATCTTATTCCATTATTATGTAACATTAAAACAAAATTGTAAACTCCTAAAATAAAAGCCTTACATTATAAACCCTAAACCTTATAAAAACCCTCCATTTTTAATATCTTATATTTTATTTTATTTTTAAATATTAATTAAAGAAAGTACTTTGAAACTTTGCAAAGACATTTCAATTTTGGCATTTATATACTTTCACTGATGCCTAATAATTTATAGAATGCACAATATTATATTATATTAAACATGACATGTGTAAAATTTGGTATTTACATAATTTTTTTTATCAACCTTTTTGTTGGGTTGGTTGTCTTTTCTTTTTAAGTATGAACACTCATTTCCCATTGTTAATATAGTAATTGTTTCAACACTAACGATCATAAATAATAAACAAATAATCATTAATATATCGGTAGGAAAAGGAAAATGTCAGACATATCTAATTTCATTTATTTTTTAATGAAGAATAATATTAATTATAATTAATGATCTAAAATAGTAAATTTTTTGTTTTATTTAGAGCAAAGTAATATATTCGCATATATTCTTCGGTGAAAGTGTTCTGAGGCTCGGTGAAAAAGTTAAACACGTACTCTATATATACTTCGGTGAAAGAGTTCTGAGGCTCGGTGAAAGAGTTAAAAACATACTCTATATATTCTTGGCATATATTCTTACTCTATATATTCTTCGCATATATTCTTCGGTGAAAGTGTTCTGAGGCTCGGTGAAAAAGTTAAACACGTACTCTATATATTCTTCGGTGAAAGTGTTCTGAGGCTCGGTGAAAGAGTTAAAAACATACTCTATATATTCTTGGCATATATTCTTACTCTATATATTCTTACCTTGATATAAGGATTTAGAGCAAAGTAATATATTCGCAAATATTCTTCGGTGAAAGTGTTCTGAGGCTCGGTGAAAAAGTTAAACACGTACTCTATATATACTTCGGTGAAAGAGTTCTGAGGCTTGGTGAAAGAGTTAAAAACATACTCTATATATTCTTGGCATATATTCTTACTCTATATATTCTTCGCATATATTCTTCGGTGAAAGTGTTCTGAGGCTCGGTGAAAAAGTTAAACACGTACTCTATATATACTTCGGTGAAAGAGTTCTGAGGCTCGGTGAAAGAGTTAAAAACATACTCTATATATTCTTGGCATATATTCTTACTCTATATATTCTTCGCATATATTCTTCGGTGAAAGTGTTCTGAGGCTCGGTGAAAATGTTAAACACGTACTCTATATATTCTTTGGTGAAAGTGTTCTGAGGCTGGGTGAAAGAGTTAAAAACATATTCTATATATTCTTGGCATATATTTTTACTGTATATATTCTTTGCATATATTCTTCGGTGAAAGTGTTCTGAGGCTCGGTGAAAGAGTTAAAAACATACTCTACATATTCTTGGCATATATTCTTACTCTATATATTCTTCGCATATATTCTTCGGTGAAAGAGTTCTGAGGCTCGGTGAAAGAGTTCTGAGGCTCGGTGAAAGAGTTAAAAACATACTCTATATATTCTTCGGTGAAAGTGTTCTGAGGCTCGGTGAAAGAGTCTGTGGGTTGCGGTGGGCACGGGCGATCTACAGTCAGTTACCAAAGATTACCAAGGGCAGACGGGTGATCTGCAGTCAGGTTTTCTGATATCAGGTGCACACATTCCTTATCTTTTTCTTTTTCTAATACATATTTGCTCATATAATTTCAAGTATGAATATTTCACCACAGTTACCAAAGATTACCAAGGGAAGACCTAGCACAGTTACTCTACAAGGCCTTTATGAGTATATAGAGTCTTTAGAGAAACGTAGAGAAGAAAGAGAAGCCAAGCTACAAAAAGAGTTAGAAGCCATGCTGGAAAATAAATTTGCATCTCTTGAAGACACGATCCAAAAACAAATAGAAAATAAAATAGAACTACTAGAGAATAAAATGGAGGCAATGGAGACTAGACTGCAGGTTATAGAAAAACATAACCAAGATACTAACCAACCGTCCCAGCAAGGAGATGTTGATTCTTTAGAGAGTCTTAAAATGAAAGACATGATTAAAGAACTAGAAGAAAAAGTTACTAGCCGCCTCACCTTAAATAATGTGGTAGATAAGTTAGATATCAAACCAATTAAAGATGAAATGAAAAAATTAATAGAATTAGACCACGAACGTAACAAAAGGGCCTTAAACCTTATAATATTCGGTTTAAAAGAGGAAGTAGATGAGGATACTTTAGCCTTAGCCCAGACATAACTACATAATAGATTACAAATTGAAACATTGTGTCTCACAGAAGCAACAAGGTTGGGGAAATTAACCGAGAATAAAGGAAGACTAATCCGCATAAAGGTGAGGTCCACTGATCATAAGCACGACATACTTAGTAAAACCTCAAGTCTAAAAGGAACGGGAATATTCATAAATGAAGATCTCATTCCAGAAGACCAAGCAAAATTAAGAAAGGAGGTTCAAAAGGTAAAAGAAGCTAGAAAGGAAGGAAAATGGGCAATAATAAAAAATAGAAAAGCCTTTATTCGAGATAGAAACCAAAAAGATAGTAATCAATAGCAATTAAACATGCTCCGGATCCTTTCTTGGAATTATCAGAGCTTCCCATGGAACAAAGACCCCAAGCTAAGTTGGATTTCAAATGATGTTGATATTATTTTTCTTGTTGAAACTTGGGAGCACGAAGAATCTAAGGTCCCTAACATAGATGGCTTTACGCTATGGTCTACCTGGAACAAACGATCCTCCCGTAGAGGCATTGGGGGAATAGCTTGTTACATTAAGAAGAACATCTCCCCCCATGTTAGTATTTATAAAAACGACCCTCACAACCATTATAGTTGGATAGAGATCAAAGACATTAATAATAAAAAGTCCTACATAGCAATATGTTATTTTCCCCCCATTAATTCTAACTTCTATAAGAAGAAGAATCTAGATAAAACTAACCCTTACAATGGTTTAGAGAATGATATTTCTAGCCTAAGGAATGACGGTAATATCCTTTTAATAGGTGACTTTAATGCTCGAACTTCAAACAACCAAGCTATTATTCTAAGCAATCATTCCAACCCTAATCCTCTTTGGTTAGACGAAGACCCTACTCTGGCTAGCAGGTACAAAAGGAACTCTGAAGATCTCGGGGAAAATTTGTTTGGGTCGGAGCTAGTCAAGCTTTGTAGTGCTCAGGATCTCATAATTTGCAACGGTCTAAAGAAGTGGCCCAATTCTAGCAAGATGACCTGCATCCATGGACTTGGTAGCAGCGTGGTAGACTACGTTATTTCTGATCTCCCATTATACAATGAAATAATAAATTTTGACATCTTAAACGACCACGAACCTGACTCTGATCATAGGCCTTTACTTATAACTCTCAATTTTGTCATGCATAGAGTTCCCATAGAAAATAATACTTATAGCCAAAAGAACTTAATATTTGATAGAAATAAAAATGATCTCTTTCTAAATGAATTAAAAACTAATTTGCTTCCTTTATCTAATATAGACAACATAGAGGACCTCTATCATAATTTTACTACAACCCTCTCATATTCTATTAACAAGTTCTCAATTGAAGTTTCAAATAATAAAAGAAATAGCAAAACCAATCCATGGTATGACAAAGATTGTAAAAGTGCAAGGAGAGCAATTAAGGAAGCTGTTGATGAATCTCTTAAAATGGACAAGATAAAAATATACAAAGCCCTAACTAAAAGGAAAAAGAGGCAGTACATTCGTCAAAGACAGGAGAATCTCTTACACCTCTCTAAGGTAGCTCCTAAGAAATTTTGGAGGCAGATTCTAACTAGGAAGACTAAGGATAATAATAAAATTGCTCTTCACGATTGGAATTCCTATCTTAAAAAGCTTTATGAATCTCCAAATGTCATGGATAATTTGGAAACCCTTCTCACAACGAAAGAAGTTTTCTCTTTAGAAGACATTAAGTTTGGGGTTAATCGCCTCGCTAATGGGAAAGCTAAAGACATTGAAGGTTACCAAGCGGAAATCTTAAAAATTGGAGGTCCTGTCCTCATCCCCCACATCCACAAGCTTTTCAATCAAGCAGTCAAGCAAGGGTTCCCTAAACCTTGGACAGAGAGCCTCATTATCCCTATTTTTAAAAGTGGGGATACAAATAACCCCTCTAATTATCGAACAATTATGATCAACCCTCTCTTAGCCAAGTTATATGGTAGTATTTTGGAAAAGAAGTTAAGCATATGGCTTGAAAGTAAAGGTAAGCGGGCTAAAGGCCAAGCAGGTTTCAGAAGGCATCACTCAACAATAGACTACCTTGTTACGCTTAGGATCATTGCGGAGGAATGTCGTAATGATAAATCCAATTTATTTTGTTGCTTTGTGGACTTTAGAAAGGCTTTCGATACGGTTCCTAGATACAACCTTTGGAATAGATTAGAAGAGCTAAAGGTTCCTCTCGCGTTGAGAGCGGCCACTATAAGGTTATACGAGAATGTAATTGCCAAGCTAAAGAGCAATGAAGGGTGGTCGAAAGATATTAAGTGTAACATCGGAGTTAAACACGGTTGCCCCCTCTCCCCTACCCTATTTGGCATTTACATCGATAAGCTCGAAGGCTATTTAGAGGAAGCAGGATGTGATGGCACGATCTTAGCTGGGATAGTCGTCATCCTTCTTCTTTATGCTGACGATATTGTTCTTTTGGCAAGGTGCCCATCTGATCTTAATAAGCAACTCAGGCTTCTTAAGGATTTATGCTCTACCATGGGTATGACTGTTAACACTGACAAAACAAAAGTTATGATTATCAAATCCAAGAAGGACACTTACACTAATTTTATGTATGACAATAATAACTTGGAGGAAGTGTATTCTTACAAGTACCTAGGAATTGATATTCATCACAAGCTCAACTGGAACCATAGCATTGAGAAAAGGATTAATGGGGGGTGGAAAGCTTACTTTGGTCTTGAAAATAATTGTAAAATAGCAAACCTTGTAATGTGGGATAAAAAGAAGTTCCTCTTTGAAACTTTAGTCACTCCTGTTATCTTATATGGCTGTGAGGTTTGGGGTTGCATCATCTCCAGAGAATCATGGAGAAAGATTGAGCAAATCCAGAAGCGTTTTATAACTTATAACCTGAAAATTAAAAGTAATACACCCTATCCCATTCTCCTTATAGAAGCAGGTCTTTCCCCTATTGAGAGCCTATCTATGCTTAGGTTTCTGTTGTACAAGCACAAAATCAGTAACATAGACGATCATAGACTTCCTAAGCTAGCTTTAGATTCTAGCCAAAACCACCTAAGGCTCAATCGAGGGTGGCATAACGACACAAGGGCCTGGTTAAACTATTGGGAGATCAACGAAAATGATGCATTGCAAAACATAAATAACATTAAAGATATTGTTACTTCTAAGTTCAAAGAAAAAATGTGGTGTGAGAAAGACTTAGCGGCTAAAAGAAAATTAAGTTATTATAAGAAGGTCATCAACCCCACCCTAGAAGATCAAAAGTATCTCTCTATTTTAACTAGCTCAAAGAAGAAAATTAATATAGCAAAGATTAGAACGAATTCTCATGAGCTCCATAGTGAAACAGGTCGTTGGGCAGTTCCTAAAATGCCATGGACGGAAAGGATATGCCATATATGTGAGAATAGGAACATCGAGGATGAAAACCACTTCCTCTTAGAGTGCCCCGCGTATAACCACATTAGATCTCAGTTTCACAATCTTTGTTACAATACTGACCTTCCTAGCCTTTTACAATGTCAAAATTATAGTGAGCTCGGGAGGCTTCTCTCCAAGCTTTTTGAGCATAGGAATAAAATCTTAAATCAAAATAGATAATTTGTTTCTTTAGGTCCGATAGACCATTATTTGGTCTCAGCGGACGTTAACCATCATCATCATCATCATTTAAACTTTAAAATATCATCCCAATATTAAAAAAAATTTTATTGTTAATTAAAATAAATTAATTTAATATTTTGATATTAAAAGATAGGAGGAATATTGGAAAATCTATCTATGGGAGAACCATCAATCATTATAATGGAGGATTGTGGGACTAGGTTGAGCAATTTTTGGGATAATTTAATTCTCTAATTACTTTTCATGAGATTTGAAAATTTAAGAGAGTAAGACTAACTCTTACTTAAATCAAAATCAAGTGATCTATACTTAAAAAATTTGTGAACATATTATAATAATAATATATTTTTTCAACATTCTCTTATCTCATCTTCATATATTAAAAAATAGAAAAAAACATTAAAAAAACACACAATATTATTATAATATTATATTTTCTTAAAATGCCCCACTCACCTAATAATATTATGTTTTTCAAAATATTCTCACCACTCACTTTCCTATACAACTTTCAACAAATTATTAACAAAATACATTTTAAATTATAAAATAAATTAGTAAATAGTTAATTTAAATAAATAAATTAAATACTTTTTATTAATTTAATAAAATAAAATAAATAAATATTAAAAACGGTCATCGTCAAATAAATAATAAATATTTAATAATATTTTTAAATTTTATTTAAATAAATTATCCTCATACTATAATATCATTAAAAACAATTAAATTTAATATCTTTTAAAATATATTAAAATAATGATGTTCAATCTCGATTTTATCTTCAAATAAATATTATTCCATTCCATCTCCATCGTCGTTAACTTATTATAAGAATTTCTTGGGTTGTGATCCATAATTGACTCTAATTATGTGGGAAGCGACACCCAAGTGACTCCTTTAATGCTTTTTCCGGATAATTATATAGTATCGTTCGTTGAGATGCACGATTGGTTGAATGTACACGAGTAATATTAAAAAAAATGTAGTGTAATTTTTAAGGTTATGTCTTATAGCATGTTACAAAATTTTTATGGTTATCGATTTTTTTTTCTCTGTATAGAAAAATGGATTTTGAGATGATCTATAATTTGTGATTTAATATTAAATTAATTTTTAAATTAAATTGTAAAGACATGTTAATTAATATTTATAAATAATTTATAATAAAAATTGTTTTAGTATTAATTTAACAATTAAATTATAACTAGCACAGTGATATAAATTAAATTATTGGCAATTATAGATGGATATCAAAACACTTGGTTTCTATTGAAAATACTTAGTTCTTAAAACATTTTGTATCATGAAAATAAAAATAAAAACATTTAAATATTAAAATAAATAAAATATATCATTAGCCCTTTTCAATTTTTTTCTAAATATTATACGTTTGTCTATGATTTGTGATTTGGTACTAAATTGATTGATTTTGATAGCCACTTTGAATAAAACTAAAGTTGTAGATTAAACAACTTTAACAAAATTCACACATTAACATTTTGCACGGTAAGAGACCAATCTTCTATGTTTGATTTGAGGAAAGAAGATAAAACAACATTAACAAACCAATTGAAGCAAATGAGAAATTGGAGACTAACCTCCCAATAAATGTGGAACTATCTCCACCTACTTGAAACATAATATGAAACTTCAAAGTGAGATCCTAATAATATTCCAACTGGAGTTTCAAATCCTTTAACCTGCGAGAATAATAGAAATCAATCACAGACACACAAAAGGAATTAAAAAAAAATTACTTCTTGAATTCAAGAAGATTAATTTCTTGAATTCTTGAATTTAATTTCTTGTTATAAGAGCAATTTCTTAGGAGGCAAATTTTTTAAAAAGTATGCTTAAATAAAACAAGTTCAACAAAGTTAGGAAAAAATCCTAAAAAATAGTGCTATACATCAATAAAACTTAATAAAATTAGGAAATAATTGCTTGTTGGGAATCACTATTTCCATTAGACCAAAACCGGTAGGTGTTAGTCAACGATCGCATCGCCAAAGATACGGATCCACGAGAGGAAGTTTACACCATTTCACAAAACACATGGGGAGCGTTGGTTTATCTAATGTCTAACAATCTCCCCTCTAATAAGAGTCGAGTTTGTATCAAACTTGTGACTTAAGCTCTGATACCACTTGTTGGGAATTGCGATTGTCGTTAGACCAAAACCCACAAGTGTTAGTCAATGATCATATCGCTAGAGATAAGGATCCACGAGAGGCGGTTAGTCCATGTCATGAGGCACATGAGGAGTGTTGGTTTATCCCATGTCCAATAATGCTCACAAGATTCTAAAATCTATTAAGTAATTATCATAATAGTTCCTAATTATAAGTAAAATTTAAAAGTAAGAAAACTAAAAAACAATTATTGGGAAAATATTATTTAATTATTTTCTCCTCTTTAAAAGTTGTCATCTTAAAAAAAACCATAGGAAAAGACAAATATATATATACATATATATATATATATATATATTTCAAATTAAAAAGTAATAAAACTAAAAAAAATTACTCTAAAAAGTTTTTTAAATTATTTTTTTCTCTTTAAAATTTGTCACGTTGAATTGAAAATATGGAGGAAAAATCATAATTCATGAAAATGAAAACAATAGAAAAATGGAAAAAAAAAACAAAAAAGTTAAATAGAAATGAAATAAAACTAAAAACAAAAAATTAGTAACTAATAGAAATGGAAGTTACTAAACAACCCATAATAAGGCCTCAACCCATCACCTTACAAATAAATAAATTTAAATAATAATAAAAAATAACTAAAAATGAATTCCCAATGTTAAACTATGGATAAGTGACATAAATGTTTGGTCAGTAACAAACTAATAACAACCCATAATAAGGCCTCAACCCATCACCTTACAAATAAATAAATTTAAATAATAATAATAAAATAACTAAAAATGAATTCCCAATGTTAAACTATGGATAAGTGACATAAATGTTTGGTCAGTAACAAACTAATAAGTAGTCAAAGGCCATTCCTACATGTATAATAAAACATACATGATAAAAAATATAAAAAACATTCGAGTAAATAAACTTCATAACTAAAAAGTTATAATTATAATAATAATAATAATTTAAATATATGAAAACAATTAAATTCACATTTCACTAAAATACTTTAAAAAAACATACCTATAAACTAAGTCTAGGACGTCTATAAGAAATGGGAAATTATTAACTTTTCAACATGTTAGCATGGAAAAAAACAACCTTTTGTATTATATAAGAGTCTGTGTGTTTATGCAATTAATGTGTAGTTACCAAAACAGATGACTACCAACAAGTATAAAAGGTTTAAACCCATTCCAACATGTAAAATTTAAATGCATGGTATCTTTAATTAGATATACTAGTCTGCCCAAAAAACTAACACATAACAGATAACTGTGATGCAACAAGTAACTATTTGTTTACTACTAAAACAATATTATATCATCACAGTAAAGGGTCCTACAAAATATAATCCTGAAAAGTAGCATATCTGCCACTTGAGAGAAAACTTATTAAAAGAAGTTTTTCCCAGTCCTATGCATGATGTCATTTTGGAAAGTAGAATAAATAATCTCCCCAATATGATATCTGTGACCCAATTTTGAAAGTGCGTTTGAAAATCCATTGTTTTCTCTATAAATATGATAAAATGTCACTTCTTGGAGTAGTTCCATTAATGACCTAATTATTTTCATCCAATTAGTTAGCATAGGAGGCTCAAAACTTGATCGGTCCATAGCCTAATTTATGACAATCTTCGAATCCCCAAAGACATCCAATGACTCAATTGATAAACCGCGAGCACAGAATAAAACCCCCCAAGGAGTTGTGATATATGCCTAGGTGTTGGAACCCCTCCCACTATTCCAGCTGAATTTATAGTAATGACTACGCTTTATAACAATGCAATCCCCATTTCCACGCAATACTTACTAGATGCCTCATCAAAAAAACCCACAGGAAATCTACACCAAATTTAGTGGGTTGGACATTTCTCAAAATTTCATTACAGACCACAAGCCTTATTTCTTTAAAATATATGCATATCTCCATGCAAATTTTTTTAATGCTCTAAGAACATATTTCAAATATATTAGCATTCCTAGGTTGCCATATACCCTAGAATATGTAAAATGGAAGTGCACGAAATTCTTGATATCTAGACATCTATTCTAGGAATTAAGCCTCAATAGATGTAGAATTCCATCCAGTGAAAAAGGTTAGGATATTCATGGCACCATACCAAATGGAGACCGCGAGGGGACATCTAAGGAAAAGGCGGACCACATCCTCAACGTCCTCCTTACAAAATACACATATGTTGGGACCACTGAAACCACGACGACACAAGTTATCCCATGTTAATATTTTTTTCTTCCAAGCTAGCCACCCGAAGCATTTAAGCTTGTGTGGAAGTTTCCATTTCCAAATTTTATAGAAGCACTCTTTACTTTTGAAACATGGTTTGGAGAGAGAGATAAACTTGTAAGCCTCTACTATTAATATTTTCCCCTGTGAAAATTTTCCATCCCATTTGAATATATCATCCTTTTGAGTCAATGTGATACCAGTTGAATGAAGATCATTTACATACATATCCCATAGCTCCTCTAGTTCCCCATATAGTCCTAAATCCCATGAGCACATCTAAGTGGAATAAAGGTTGTGCTCTTTTGAAAGTTGAATCTAATTTAGATAGTAAATGCCTAATTTATGGATGTGTCTTATAAGAGAGGCAAATAATGAATGTTTTCCACCAAAAACTTTTATAGGATCAAGAGCTAGCTCAACCAATGTACTAACTCCAATCTCCCATTTCAAATTCCCAATCATACACTATTTTACTTTTAACATATTTTTCCATATGTAATAGAATGTGCTAGGAACCCAAGCTCCATCCTTTAACCACTCTAGAAAAGATAAGTTTTTAGGTACTCCACCTTAATAATCTATGCTAGATTCCAATATGATTTACTACATGCCACATTCTCTTAACCAGTAATTCCCATCTGAACTTTTCAATGTCCATTATACCCCATCCACCCTCCTCATGGATCTTAGAGATAACCTTAAGTCGAACAAAATGGATCTTGTGGACATACCTGGACCCGACCCATAAGAACTTGGAAATACATAAAATAATCTTGTTGATGATTTTCTTGGGCATTAAATATAAATGCATCCAATAAAGAACAATAATCTATAAGACAAATTGAACAAGGACCCCTCTACCCCCAAGAGACAACCATCTATGTGCCCAGGTTGTAAGTCTACGTTCAAAATTTTCAATTAGCTAGCACCAATGTTTGATTCCATATTTTTTTGGTTTTAGATGGAAGCCAAGATATTTCAAGCCTATGTCCAAGTGGAATGACTCCACCTCAAAAATATTAGAAATCTCCAAAACATAGTCCCGCCCTACTCTGCAACAATCAACAATAATTTGGATTTTCTCATGTATAAGCCTGAAGCATCACCAAATGAACATATAATCTGGTGTAAAAATATCCATATTACAACAAAGCCTTTCCTAGAATGATAACATTATCCACAAATATAATATGGGAAATTGAAATATTATATTAATTACATATTATACATTGGAGATATTTGATTTTAAATATGTAACCAAAATATTAAAAAATACACAACACTGAATATCCACTATATATTAATATACAACAAATAAGCATCTACCAAATGTTTATTATTATGTGATATATATAATAATATGCACCCCATGCATATTTATTTGTGTGTGAGTTTGTTAAGAAAACATTAACCATCCCCTTTAAAATATATATATATATATATATATATATATATATATATATATATATATATTGTTGGAGCCTTCGTTAATTTTGAATGATTTTGACCAGTTTTGACTGACCGAAGGGCGGGAAAGGACAAATGGCAACAACAGTTGGGTGGTGGAATGAACAGTTGCGGAGGAGTGATGGAAAGGTGGCACTGGAAGGCAAAGGCAGCCGAGGTGAGAGAAGGGAAGCCTAGGTACCTGTTCAGAACTCTGATGCCACAGAACTGAGAGGGAGATGGGGTAGAAAGCAGCAGGAAGCAAGCAGTAGATGAAGTACTCCAACCAATGCTACTCCAAATGGAAGAGAAAATGTTCGAAGTAAGAAGGACAATCACAAGCTTCGAGCCAAGTGAGAGTGACTATCTCGAGCATTTTCAAGGTTCCACCATGCTGTTCCCCATTGTAACACCACCTTTCTCAATGGCACCTCTCGCGGGGGTAGCCCAGGCTCCCTCCCTGATGCTGGTACCCAAGCCACAAAAGAAGCGAGTTATCCACACCCCCGAAGTCAAAAAGTTGGCTACCAAAAAGCCGAAGATTAACCCCCAGCTCCAGTTTTCGACCTCACTGTTGAGGTCGAACACCCAATTTTCGCAACTGCCATAGTAGAGGAGATCCTTGCCACCACATCCATTGTAGTACAACCTTTACGGGAGTCATCCCCACAAACCGCTTCCACCTCCGCAATCTCATCTGAGATCCTCCCGTTCGGCCACCGACGGACTACTGCAGAAGCAAAAGTTCAGTTGGTCGGTTTGAGATAAGGCACCACCTTGACCATAAGGATGCCACCAACAGATAGTACAACATCGATGCTTGGGTTGGACCCACCAGCTAGGATATGCCTGAAAACCAGTTAGCAGGGAGAAAGGACTGCCCCGTACGTGCCCACTCTCCCTATAAAGATCACAGTCCCTCCAAACCCTAGCATCACTACAGCCACGCCACAGTTCACTCCACCATCCCAACAAGAACATTCACCCGCCTCCCATTCCGACAAGTCCATTGCAAGCAGACTACCCCTACAACAACAATTCTCGAAACCAAATACAATGCAGGCTGATACACTCCATCAATGGTCATCAGCCCAATTATTTTCTTTTATTCAGCAAGGAGCCCACAAGGCCGAGAGCCTTCACGAAGACCTGGCCAAAGAACATGAGCAATAGAAGATGCAATTGCTTGTAATGACGGAAGACCGAGATTGCCTACAGGAAGAAAATATAGGATTGCAAGCCCAGGTGGATCAGATTACATAGCGGTTCTAATACATATGGCCAACTGTCACCGAAGCCAACATAGAAGCACTAGCGGAGATGTCCGCCTGCACATTGATCGACTGTTGCGATCATATATAGACGGCATGCATGCGCCTGACAACCACAAATGCAAAAATGAAGTGGAAGTTAGAGACTGTCAGGTCTGCACTGCTATATCCTGTGGAAATCTACGTGTGGATGGTTGAAGGCAAGGTCAAGGAGCTAGAAATGAAGAAACAAGCCTTATCCAAAGCACTCATCAACGGATATGCCTTAATGAGCAAGTTCCACGATTGGTCAGGCAGTCTAGCTCTGAAGAACCACTAGGTCTACCCGTTAAGAGAACAAATTTAGTCCTTGTTTTCCAACACAAGGGACTGCACAAACCATGCTCAGCTCCAGCAAATAACCGAACAAATCGACATCCTCCAGGCCCAGGTTGACAGCATTGAGGAGGAATCAGCGAGGACGAAAAGGATAATCTGAGACCTACGGCCCTCGGTTCGTATGCAAGTTTTGCTCTTGAAGGAGGCATCCGACTCAAGCGGAAAACAATGGGACGACCTGCAGAGACAGTAGCCAACCATTTTAACATCACAATCGGTTGAGGCGTTCACACAAGGCACCGACGCAATCCTCACCAACTGGGACCTGGCAATTCAGTGATACAATGAGTTCAGGCAGCAAACAACTACCGTAGTCCCAAAGTTGGAGCCTTCGTTTGGAACAGAGGAGCCACAAGGTCAAGAAAGGGCTACAGAAACAAATGCCATGCCACAAGCTAGGATTGAGATGGAAGAGATGCCTACTCTGCAAGCAAGTATCGAAGCAGAAGAGGTGCTGACACAACAGACAGTGGAGACAACGCTGATAGCAATGCAACCACCACC
Source organism: Pinus tabuliformis (assembly GCA_031772625.1). NCBI lineage: Eukaryota > Viridiplantae > Streptophyta > Pinopsida > Pinales > Pinaceae > Pinus > Pinus tabuliformis. Next base: position 924,159,107 of record CM062810.1, read on the forward strand.
CGTAGAACACATGGAAGCAGCAACAGAACCGCCAGAGGTCGAAATGACTTAACTCAGGGATGAGTCAAGAAATTGTGGTTGGGGCCTGTTGGAGCCTTCATTAATTTTGAATTATTTTGACCAGTTTTGACTGATCGAAGGGCGGGAAAGGACAAATGGTAGCAACGGTTGGGTGGTGGAACGAATAGTTGCGGAGGAGTGATGGCAAGGTGGCAGCAGAAGGCAAAGGAAACTGAGGAGATAGGAAGGTGCAGAAGCAGCCAAGGGAGCAAGTAGCCGAGTGAGAACTGGCAGTCCAGGCAGCCGGGAAGGATATAAAAAGGGAAGAACAGAAAGGAAGAAGGTTGTTGTTGAACCCATCAGACGCAGGGGGAGTCAGTTGTCGAGGAGGTATGAAAGTGCAGAAGCTGAAGTAGGAAGAGCTAGGATTCGAGGAACTGGGTTGCGGAGCTTATCTGACCCGAGCTACTGAGCTGGGTATTCTATGTATTGTTTATGGCGAAATGCCGAACTATGATGTATTATGTTCTGTTAGATTAATATAACCAGAGCTGATGGTTGTCGAGACATATAATGTATTATGCATCGTGTTTTGTGAGCCTATTAAAATTTTAAATAGTCTACCTGTTGCACGTAAACGGTGATTCATAGATTGATGCAAGGATGTTGTTAGTTCTGTGTTGTTTATGATGGATCCATGCATATGAGTTATGGGTATTGTTATCTTTGTTTCATGTATTATGAATGCATATGTGTGTTATCGCCTATGCCCGATGGAAATTCTCTCAACCCCATGTTGAACCCTTCTCCCTTTTGGTCGCGGCACGCTTCGGGTGAGACTCCTTGCCCTCTAGGGTGGGGTGAAAATGCCAGTGCTATCCTAGACTACAGTGGACCACTGTTGGCCTCCTGTGCCTGAACCCAGGGTCTTTTCCCTGATGACTCTCTCAAGCCAACATATATATATATATATATATATATATATATATATATATATATATATGAAATGATTAAAATCTTTGAATTAATGTAGTGTGGTTTAAAGTCCATTACCTTTTACATAATTGACACTATCTTCAGTATCTGCATTCAAAATGTTCCAAAATAAACTACTTCTAACACTCCTTCTATTACATGCCCATATTCTAAGAGAACTATCCTTATATATCTTCCAAAACACTCCCAATATTATTATGTACTTACAAAACATAATTTGAATCATCATGAAAAAACCTATTCTTTAGGATTCACCCCTTGAATAGGGGGATCTTCATTTCCAAGATTATCATAACTCGATTGAGAGGAAGGGGACACATCTCCTGATCCCACTACTTGAATTTCTGAAGTCATCTCCTACTACGCTCCAAAGGATTGATCTTCTTCATTGCCGTCCTTGACTTCTTCAGATTTGGAAGGAATAACTATGTTTCCAATCTTGATGTTCAGTCAATCAGATACCACTTATAACCTTGCAAGTTTACCCTCCAACAAGTTTAGCTTCTGATTTACTAGTTCAAAATGGGCACTCGATTATGTTAGGATCATTTCTCCCTACCTAGATATCATGTTGATAATAAAATCCATTGAAGTCAACAATTGAGCTAGATCGTAGTTATTCTCCTCCTTCTCTAGGCTATGGTGATTCTCCATTATGACAAACACAACTTGTGACCCTATTAATTCACTCAATCGAAATGAATACCAAATTGGTGAATCTCAACTTGTAGGAAAAAAACCTTCTCTTATTATAGCCAGAGCACCCTATGTTTTTTGGACCATCGATTTTTCCTATGCCTTGAATGCTACATTGATTTCTATGCAATTGTTGGAAATGAAGATATAAAGCCACAATTTCCATTCTAAGTTTAATTCTTGCCCCATTAATGATTTCTTGGTCGAGAGTGCTTCCTAAGTAACCATTATGAAGGTGTTACTTTTAAATTTCAACTAAATTTTAATAACAGTAGGTTTCAACCTCCATTTTTCCCCTAACTTATCTAGAAATGTTTGGGAGCTCTAAATAGGTACACGAATCTAATCCTCTTCATGAGGGAAGGGCCGCCAAAACAATGAGAATGACAATTTATATAATGAAGTTCCTGGGATCAATCTGACAACGAGAAGATTTCCCTTCCTTTAATTCAAATAATGGTTCTAGTTGTGATATACATCTTCAGGAATAAATGTATTCTAATCATAGCGTAGGATTGTAAAGTGGATTACCATCATCCAATGGTAACATTCCTTGTACCATAGTGACACCTTTATTTTCCAACAAATCTACTGATGAATTGAGATTTCTTCTGACATGAAAGAATTCTACACTATCAAATTTTGCAATTTGAAGGCTTATCTTATGTATTATGGGAATTTGTATCTGCTCGAAGTTCTCTTTTAGCCTTACCACTTACTGGATTACATTCATCAAATCCCATAAACAGAGATATGTTGAATTCTTCTTGCTATTGCTAGGTTTGAGTCCTTGCCATAGTGCTAAATATTTGACATGGTTTTTAGTTAGTGATCTCAACCCCCAAGCATATTGTATCTCTCTTTCTTCATCAGGAAGAAAAATAATCCCTCCCGATATAGCCTCCTCGCACCTCCTCTAAAATATTAATAGCTATATATTGTAGATATATTCAACGATACATTAATAAAATGTAATATAATCTTATTTGAAATTGTAATTTTTAATTATTTAATTTTTTTTTTAATATATAAATGAATTTATTTTTTGAAAAAAAAAAATAGGCACTAGGATTGTGTAGACTAATAACTTAAGCTTACAATTTCAACATATATTTATTAGATTTTGGACAAAATTGACGAAAATATATACTTAAAAAGGGGTCAAAAAGTACGATAACAAGAATACTCAATATATATATATATATATATATATATATATATATATATATATATATATATATATATATATATATATATATATCTAACTCAACATTTATGGCCCATATTGTCCACAACTTCCTCGTAGGGAGGTACCATTCTTTCTGTCTCTTTAAAGGAAATACCCCTCTCTCTATTGAATGATATTAAAATATTTTACTTAACCATGCATATTGAAATATTTCATCTATGGACCACATTGAAAACAAATTCGCTATTGATATTTTCTAAATTCCTTATATCAAATTCATGTTAAAATATGAATAAATTACTCGTCTCCCTCTTATTAGGATGTATGAAGGTTTTTTACAAAATTTAATAAAAGTAGATATGAAATCTTTGGAGAGAAAGCCTCTTGATTTTTGGAGCCTATTTTCAAAATATGTAGTTTCTAGAATTCTTCATAATCTTAGGAGCATACTTTCTAAATAAAATTAGTTTCCATTACATATAGTTTCTAGAAATTTTGACTAGAAGGGAAATAAAGACAACATTAGATAGTTTCAGAAAATGTCTGATATCAAGGAACAAGTTCTCCTTGTGTAGGTTTGGGATGAATTTGTAGGAGTTTACCCTGGTAGGATCATTCGTGGTTCTATGATGGAAGAAATCATTATGGACTACATTATCGACCCCATAGAAGGGGCCCAAATTTGGACCCTACATAGTGAATTTTCGTGAGATCCTCCACAACCTCTTGGGCCGTTAGAACTGATATTGCATCCAATGATTGCAAGTATGGATACCTCCTCCCTCCACATGTCATTGGATTGAGAACTAAAAACAGAGTTAGTTGTTTATTTGACTCTCGATGATGCCCTGATCAAATTTTCTTTCTCCCCTTGTCCTCAAGCGGTCCTCCCTCCTTATGACTACGACAAGAAGCTTGTCTTCTATTGCTCTCACTCTTCCCTTACTACCACTCTACACACTAATCATGAGAACCCATATTCTATTCTCTATCCATCCTTGAACTTTGTTCTTGCCTCCTCCCTTCCTCATTCCAATTTTATGAGCCCTTTCCTAACATGGGAGATACAAAATGGTGGTTCACGGCATACATGTTGATCGCTTCCCTTCCAAATGGAAAACAATGGAGTTATAAACCCTAAAAAACATTACATTAATAAGAAACAACTTACGAAAATCCTATTTATTGGCTTTGATATACAACTAAATGATATCTCTAGGATGGAGGAAATGACGAAAATTGGCCATTTTGCTTGCAAGCGCATGGTAATTCCAGTAATGAGGTTGTGGATGGCTAATTTTTTTCCAAACTACTCAGATACTTGCCTTGGTGCTTTATTCTAGAAAATGGTTGATTGGGCTAGAAAATTGAGTTCAAGGAATATGTAGAGAAGCTTCTGCAACGAAGATGGAAGTGGGGCTCTCAAGCATATTTATGAAACATCGGACAATAGACTTTGATGACAGGTCAGAGAAACTCTTATAATTCTTATTTGGGTCTAATTACTAGATTTTCCTTTGCAATTTTGGTCAAGATATGTCTTCCATGAAATTGGGAAATCCTTAGGTTTTTTCCTTGAGGTTGATCTCTCCTATAGGAAAATGGGTTATATGGCCATTGCCAGAATCTTGGTGAGATTAAATTTTGCTTTAGGACTTTTGAACTCAATCTCAATATAAGTTAGGGAAAAAACCCATTCACGTGTCCTAGAATACGAAGGAATCCCCTTCAAATTAGTTAGGTGTCACTCCTACCGTCACCTGGGGCATGATTGTAGACTTGGGAAACTTAGGAAGTGATGGTTGAAAAAATAATCAAAGGCTTCAGAGGCCGTAATCCCTAATTCTCCAATATTAGAAGATTCTAAGCAATATCAATGGTAGAAGTACTTGACCCATTCCCTTAGGTCAGTTGACAAAGGAAATCTCCAAATATAGGATTTAAAGCATCCCTAAGAGGACATGCGAGAGGCAACCCAAATTTATGTTGGAGCATCCAAACTAGAGGTGGTGGCATCGCCTTTGGGTATGTCCTTACCTACCCTCTCCCTTGCTATCCTTTGGTGATTTTATCCCTTATGATTTATTTACTTCCAATGTTAAGGGGTCCTAAGTCTCTTGCCCCTTTAAGAATCTTCAAAATTTATCATTTCCCCTACCCTCCACGTCCTTCCCCATTATTTTTTCCCTCTCTTCGTCAACTACATTGTTTTCTATCTCAAATTTTTCCTTTCTCCTGCCTTCCTCTTTTCCCTTGTAGGCCCCTATTCCCTCCCACCATTATCATCTAAGATCGTGCTCTTCCCCTTCTTATGACATAAACGAAAACCTGGGTAATTTTTTTGTGCATGAGCCTAGTGAAGGATTAGGACTGGTTGATGATCTATTTTATTTTCCTTCTAGGTGTGGAAGGAAGTCAAATATATCCTTGGCTATGAAGAGGGCTTCATAAAAAATTAAAGTTGGAAAACAAAAAAAAATTATAGGAGCACTTAGAGCTTCAATCGCTTAAAAGGACTTGGGATGAAGATTCTCCCCCTAAACATTAGGGGGCTAGCTAACCCCTCGAAGCCCTTGGCCCTTAGAATATTGATTTCAACCCTCTCTCTACAAATTTCAATCCTTAGGAGACTATGATCAAAAGATCCAAGGAAAAGACTATAATATCTTCCTTTCTACCTAGCTAGTATTTCCATCATACTATTGCTTCTGGTAGCACGACAAGTTTGATCAATGTGGTGGAATTATAACTATGTGCATTGTTCCCAAGCCTAGGATACTGATTCATGCCTAGCCACCTCCTTTATCCTTATAGATAATGAATTCGACTTCGCTAGACTGAACATGTGTGGACCATATTGGGAAAGAAAACCCTTTTGGAAAAATATTTGCAATCTTCCTTGCTTTGTCTCGAACTCCATATTTATTTGGGGTGACTTGAACTTCACTACTAGTCACTCAAAATTTTGGGGATCACTGGCTTGTTTAGACCATATGGTGGATTTCTTTGTTGATATTCTATATTCAAGGGGGATGGTGGACATTCTCTCTGCAAGGCTTGTACCCACTTGGTCAAATAACAGATCTAGGAGAAATTATATTGCAACCATACTAGATCATTTTCTTATCTCAAAAAACTTCCTAGACTGGAACCTTCAAGTTAGATAATTGGTAGCTTCTAGAGGGGTATAAAACCAAAATCCTATAATTTTAAACTAGGAGGTAGGGCCTTTAAATCATGTGGGTCCATTCGAACTCAATCCTAGATGGCTAGACCATCCATCCATCCTGGAAAAATTCAATGATTCTTAGGTTTCTTATAACTCCTCTCTTGGCTCATCTCTCCCTCTCTAGTTTGAGGAAAATCTCAAAAATGTTAAGAAAATCATCTCCCTTTGGGCAAAAGACAAAAAAAAAGTGTATGAGAAGCTTCTCCTGGAGATTGAATCATAGCTACAATACCTCTTGAGCAGTTCATATCACTCCTCTCTTTCTAAAGAACACAAAGAAAAACTTAGATCCCTTGAAGAGAAGAAAAAGAACATATATCTTGACAAGGAAAAAGAATGGGGATTAAAGAGCAGGTCTCTCTAGCTTTATGATGGGGATGAGAATAAAAAAAAATAAAATCCATAGAATTGCAAATCATGGAAAAGTCATAAAATCTATTTGCAAAATCACTAAATTAGATGGATCTATGGCCACCTCATTCAAATATATTGCTAAGGAAAGGTTCTCCTACTTCTCCTATATCTTCAAGAAGCTTTTCCAAGCAAATATTAACAAAACTATGCAAATTACAAATTCCCCCTACTCGATTCATTGATGAAGATGGAAATGATGATCTAATGAAATAAGTATTTAAGATAGAGCTGGAAAAAGTCCTATACAGTTTCCAAAAATACAAGAGTCTTGTGACTCCCCATTGAATTCTATCAAGCATCCTTTTAATTCACAGGGGATGACCTTCTGAAGGTGATAGATTACTCTTGGATTCATGGGTGTATTTTAGCTCCTTTTAACTCCACTTTCTTGACTCTCATCCCAAATTTAGATAAATCATCCTCCTCTAACCATTTTCATCCAATCTTCCTTCATAATTATATCTACAATATCATCTCAAAATCCATTTCCCTAAGATTAAAATACAGTCTCAAAGCATATTTCTTTGGATCAATTTGGGTTTCTCAAAGAGCGACAAATTCATGAGGCTATTGGTCTAGCTCAAGAAGGGCTCCACTCTCTCCACACTCAGAAACAAAAATTGATTATCTACAAATTATATCAATCAAAATCCTTCAATAGAGTGGATTGGCTATACATCAAGCTAATATTGTTACACTTGGGTTTTAGCCATCCATTTTTGGATTGGATTTATAGTTGTATCAACTCTTCCTCTATGGTTGTATTAATAAATGGTTTAACGTATGATTCCCTTTGTCAATCCTAAATGTGGGCTCAGGTAGCTCCTCTTTCTCCTGGTAGCTGAATCTCTCAACATATCCATTTTATATGCCAGAATAACACATCTCATAAACAACACTGAAATCACCTAGACATGCTCTCTATCTCATATGTTGTTTGTAGATGACATAATAGTATTTCTTGCTAGGATATTAGTATTCTATGTGATATTTCCAAAATTTGGATACATTCTCATTGGCTATAGGAATATTGATCAATCATGAGAAATCTACTATGTATGGAAATGTTCTTGATCAAAGTGGTTCAAATATCGACCTGTGAGTCCTCTGAAAAACTCCCTATCCATTAGAGGATTCTCTGAAAATATGGGCTTCAAACTCAAGCTAGATAACTATAGAAAATCTTATTGGACTTGAATTTTAGCAAAAATAGAGCTCAGGATAAAAAAAATTGGACCAATAGATGACTCTCTAGAGCTCATAGGTTGGTTCTTTGTAAAGCTATGTTGGAATTTATCCCTATTTATTAGGCCTTGATAGCTTGGATTCCCATGGGTATTTTAATCAAAATAAAGAAAACTACTTTGAGATACCTATTGGTGGGAAAGTTTGATCGAAGACCCTTTGAACTCATGGATTGGTCCTTAATAGCTCTCCCAAAACTCTTAGGTGGGTGGGGTTTAAAATTTTTAATATGGTTTTCAAATATGCTAGTAGTAACAAGTTCTTGGAAACTAATTTCTATAGAGGACTTTTGGTCATAGATAATGAAGAAGAAATACATTCACCCCTCTTCCTTATTGGACTAGCTCATATCACCCAGAAAAATATGCTTCAAATGGATCCATGGTATGGAGAGCTATTATAAACTCCATAAACATCAATTCTAGTGGTCTTCAAAGGAAAATTGACAATGGTTCAAATTTCTTATAGACAAGGATCCTTAGGTAAGGAGTAGGGACTCCCATGCTCTGTCTCTTCCCCTCTCATCAATTGTTTAAAAGAGAAAGGTGATGTGACTTATTAATAGGTATATAATAAGGCCCATCTAGCCATCCTTCAACAAATATTTACCTTTTTCCTTGTATTTGATAGCATCTTTTTCACTATAATGTGTTTACTAGGAATACTAAAGGATGTTTATCATATCTTATGTCCTAACATGATTAATGTGAAAGAAAAGAGTGCATTTTTTATGTGAATATATGTTGGAGGCAGCTGGATAAGATGGAGGAGGCTTTCCCCTACATTTACTCACCTTCAACTCGACTTTATCCCTATATTTACTCACCCATAGTTTGAGGATCTACTAACAACTGATGAACACAAGGACAACAAGAATCTCGGGGAGCTAGATCCACCTTTTTAGGGATTTTGGAGGGAAGCAACCCTCTTTCCAAGGAGGATGTCTCTCAATCATTTTTGTATAAATAAGGAAGCCTAAGGATTCAATAGGATTCTAACTTTTGGAGAAGATAGAAACTACTAAGAGCTAGGAGTTCAAGCTTGTCATTTTCATTCCTTTGTCATCTACTTGAGCACTATTTTATGTTAATGAGAAATATTTTTTTATGTTCTATTTGAGCTTGTTTTAGAGGGTTGAGTCCCCTTGGGTTAGGGACCAACCCAAAGGCTCTAGTCTCTCTCATGTGCATTTTATTCATGCATTTTCTTTCTTAGCAATACTTTCTTTCATTCTTGACAAGATTTTTTTTATGAAAAATTGCTTATGCAAGTCTATCAATCACCTCTCTTGTGGAAAGTGTGGTTAGAGACATTGTGTTGGCAAGCCAAAAATATATAGATATTTTCTTTTGCAATTGTTAGATATTGGATTAGTCTTCTTTTTGCATCTTGGTTTTCTACAAATTAGCGATTAGTTAGAAATTTTCTTTAATCATAGGAAGCATAGTCTCTTGGGGATGTAGGTATCGATCATATTACAAGATAGGTTGCCTTTCAATGACATAGTTAGATCTCAAATAAAATTGAACTAATTCTTTCTCTGTTATTTCAACTTTTTAGTAATTTTCATTATTCACATGCTCTAGATGATTTTCAAGATTGAGTAACTTTATGTGGTGTGAAGGTAATACTGTTGATTTGTAGGATTAACATTTCCATTTACACTCCTTATCCTACAACCATCTCCCTTATTTGTACCTCAACAACTCCCTCAAAACGTTTTTCACTGAAAGTGTATTTATGGGTTGTTGAAGGCCACCATGTACATTGGTCCTTGTGCAAGATGGGCCCCTCATGGGTACTGAGCTTGGAAATGACCTCATACAACCTTCATCTACCCTCCATTACCCTTTGATACCTTCATACTTTATTTTTCATGCTCATAATGCTCACAGACTTTGTCCTATAGAAAAATAGAGCAATCATGTAGCATCCTGTAGCACAACCCTTCAAACTTGACTAGAATTGTCCTTAAAGCTTGGCTTTTTCCTCCTATCCCTTATTAATGTCTCTTAGGCTCTAAAACCATTATTAAGGGATACCAAAGACCACTTAGGACTTTTCTTTCCACCACTACAATTCATCTCTGCAATTAGGGTTAGTGAACAAGTTCATGCATTTAATGGCATAATGATGTGCATGATTATTTTATGAAGCACCTAATGAACTCTGTTACTAGGATATAATCTCTCTTGAATGTAGTGATTGAAGGTTGATTTCATGCTCTTTACCTCATGAAAATTAGATTAGGTTTTTTTTTTATGCTTCTTAAGCTAGGGTTTCCATTTTAAGAATTGTTACTTCTTATGCATAGACTAGGTATCCCTTTGATGCAACATTTACATTCTACATGTAGATTAATGATTACTTTCTGCAAGTAGATTAATGATTACATTCTGCAAGTATATTAATGTTTACATTCTACAAATAGAATAACATTTACATTCATGTAAGTAGGTTAACTTTTACATTTCTGCAAAGTAGAGTAACATTTCAATTCCTACAAATAGATTACCATTTCCATTCCTGCAAATAGATTAGAACTTCCTTTTATGCAATCTCTTTTTCTTGCAAATTTATATTTAGTTAATAGAGTCATCTCTATATACCTTGGTTTGGTCCATTGTCTCATAGTAACTTGAGTAATAGATTAGCCAACTATGCATACAACATTTCCACCTCTTAAGTTTGTACGAACCCCGGGTTGATAATTAACGTTGGTAGCCTTGGGAGTTGTTGTTTATTTCTGGTAGCATCGGATGTGCTCTAAGTCTCAAAATTTGTAGGGAGACTTAGACACTTGCATTCTCCAATACCTAGAAACCGTTTGGGGAAATTCCACATGGAGACAGTTTTATTAAAATAATTAATTTTTTTAATAGGAACCTATGTCTAAACTTAGGAAATTAAAATAATTAATGGGTATTAATCTAATTTGTGGGTGTAACTTCTAGAAGAATACGAGGATCAAGCCAAAATGATATGAGCCATTGATTAGAAGTTAATTTGGGTCGTTGGTTGTCCAACAGAAAGATATAAGAAGAGGCTTGAGGGGCACTTGGAGAACACATAGAGGGAGATCAGAAGTTCATTTTTCTGAAGTAGAGCAGTTGTGAGATAGATTTTGGATAGTGATATTTTGTAGTGAGGGGAAGGGATAGTATCTGAAGGGAAATATTTCCTGGTGGGAGAATACTCAGCAGAGGAGGCAGAGAGAGATCTGGGAGAGCCAACGCAGAGCCAGAAGGGGCTAACACAGGGCCACGTAGAGGTAGTGTAGGTTGACGCAGGGCCATGCAGAGGTAGTGGAGAGCCTTTAGGAAGTCTGAAAATTTGCTGGGGAGATCGATTTCGGGGTGTGAGACCGAGAGAGTAGAAGTCATAATCTCATAGGGAAATCAATTAGCCATTATGGGAATTTTGAGGTCTAAAATGGGCCTCCTAAGAAAAATGTACAACCAAAATAAACTTTATAAGAACCAATAGGATTCAAGATGATGATGTCAACCATGGGGGATGATTCACCATTTTTGGAGTAAAAAAGTAAAAAGATTAAAAAATAATAAAACAATAAGCTAATTTTTCAACTCTTATTTTCAACTTATCTCCCTAAGGTTTTTCTCAAATTTTGAGTAGGAGTACCCATTGGAATTAAAATTTAATTCCTCATCCAAGGAGTAACCATGTTGCATACTTTCGATGGACGCTACTACACGAAAAATGAGAAATACATGAAAAATGTGATTGCAATAATATTTTTTCATGTATTTCTCATTTTTCGTGTAGCAAGGTCCATCGAAAGTATGCAACATGGGTACTCCTTGGATGAGGAATCAAAATTTTTATCCAACAAGTGTTTCTGCTCGAAATTTCAGTAAACCCATAGGGAGATAAGTTGAAAATACGAGTTGAAAAAATAGTTTTTTTCTTTTTTTCCCTCTAATTTTTTTTTTTTTTTTTTAAGCTTCGTAAGACTCTCTCATTTGCAATTTTACATGTCCATTATTCACCTCGCAACGGGGGTAGGGTAGTTCAAGGTTCGAACCCAACATCTTCAGTTTGATGAGACTTCATTCCACAGCCATCACCACTTGAGCTACCCAAGGTGGACTTTTTTCCCTCTAAAATTTGATGATGTAATCAAATCTTATTTTATTATTTCCACTATTACTTTATAATTTCCTTAGGAGGCCCATTTTAGACCTCAAAAGGCCCCTAATTTAAAGGGGTGACGCTATCTCCAGAGGGTGTGACACTGGGATGACGCAGTGACTGCGCAGAGGTAGCCAGGGGCAACTCAATCAGTGGCTGGATCAGACAGGATTTCCAGTGATAATGTGAAGTAACGTCACTTATCTTTCTTTCATTAATATTATCTGTAACTGGATTGTCGAGAAGGCATCCAGAGATTCTATTCAGAATTACTATTGCATAATAATAAAACCCTCAATTGTTGCACCAGTTTTCCCGTATTGGGTTTTTTCGGGGACATTCATCCAAAAATAATTATGTAAATGTGTTGTATTTCTTTCTTGTTCAGTTTCTTGTTTCCGCTTATAAATTTAAATGGTGTAGGCTGTAGTGTATTCGTTTCAGTGTTTATTGTAGGAAACAGTAAATAATTTGTTACACTTGGTATCAAAGCTGCAGGTGAAACAAGAGAGTAGTGTCGAAAGAGCACATTAGTGAAGGAGGAAGGGAGTTAGAAACTCCTACAGAGGCAGCAATTTGAATCCCCATAAGGACTGCGTAGTTCAAGTTAGGAGGGAAATATTTTTGTGGTAAATCTCTCTCTGAGTGAGTTGGCGGAGAGGTAGGATTTCTAGATCAAAATATATCATTAACAGAGGGAATAGTGCAATAGAAGCTTCAACGAAGAAAGGTTTCTTGTGGGATGCAATTTTTTGCAGGAAGTTGCAGGGCAGAAAGACATTAGAAGGAAGAAGAGACACTTAAGGGAATTTCTTCCTCAGAGAATTCCTAGCCAGGGACTTCGAATTCTCATTTTTTGAGCAACAATAGGAGATAGGAGGTCATTCGACATTTTCATTTGGCAAGGATGGAAGCCAGTGGATTGAGAGATCAGGATAGATTAGATGGGGCATCCAACTATGTGATCTAGAAGGCAAGGATGGCATGCCTTCTGGATGAGCATTTTCTTAATATCTACATTGACAATGTGGTAGCTGAGCCCGCGGATCCAGATCTGCTCAAGAAGTACAAGGGAGAAATGGCAAAGACCAAGAGAATGATCCTCGATAGAGTGAAGAATCATATATTCTATCACATCGCTAGTAGATACATTACCAAGGAGATGTGGGATGCCTTATCAATGCTATATCAAGGATCCTCCGAGCAGTGGAAGATGTACTTGGAGCAGAAGATGAGATCCATGCAGATGCAGAAGGAGGAGTGCATTGATCTGTTCCTCACTAAACTTTAAGAGACCCGAGATGAGATGGAAGTTGTAGGGTCAACACCTCAAGGTTCTGAGATGGTAACACTGACCCTAAATTCAGTATCTGAGGAGTGGAAAGTATTTTTCTATAGCATCCTGTTGGGGCCTTCGTTTTGATTTTAAAAGATTTTGTAAGATATTTGAAGATATTAAGAAGAGGAAATGGGTGGTGGCAACAATGGTTAGGTTGCGGTGAAGACAATTGGGGTGGAAAGTAGAAATAGGAAGTTGCGGCATGGTTGCGGAAAAGTGTTAGCAAAAGGCAGAGGCATCCAAGCAGACAAGACAGATGAGAGGAAACCAAGGAAAGGAATAGCCAAGTTAGAACTGGCAGTGCAAGCAAAAGAAGGAATACAAAAGGAGAAGGGTTGGTTGCAGTTTGATGGATCAGTAGCGTTTGGTTGCAGATGAGCAGAACCTCTGGGTGAATATTGAACCAGTATCCGAGAAGCAGGCTGAGTCTGTCATAGGCGGTTAGATCCTGTAATCGGGTATTTCTTGTAGTTACCAGTGGCTAAGGCCAAGGTATTATGTATTTCTCTTCTATTGACTTAAGATGAATGAAGATCTAGATTGTTTTCTTGGTACGATGCATGTATTTTCTTATGATGTATAGACACGCTAAAATTTTAAATATACTGCAAGACTATGTATGTGGTAGTTTCATTGTGTTGAATGATATGATATTGTCCTAAATATACGTATGATGCTCCTTATATGTTGATGGTTGATATACCCTTTGACCCTATGGTGAACCCCTTCTTATTTCTGGTCACGACACACCTCGGGTGAGACTCCTTACCCTTTGGGTAAGGTGAAAATTCCGACGTTGTCCTAAACTAAAACAAGCCATTGTTGGCCCTCCACACCTGAACCCAGGGTCTCCCCCTAATGACACTTTTGTGCCAAAAAATGGTTCCATTGCTGGGACCCGAAGTCACAATAATCAGTTAGGAACATGGTGTTGAGGATATTCAAGAAATAGATTAGAGATTGGTGGAATAACATAGGAGATCAGTTTATAGCAGAATAAGCTATTCAAAGGGGTCAATTGATTACAAAAGTTAGTGGAGAAACTTTGTATGCTAAGGGTGCTAGTGACCAGTACGAGATCTTCTGGTGCAAGTTCCTAGAAGACCTATATAATTGGTTAAGAAGGATGAAAGTGTAGAATTGATCAGGGGGAATGACGTCAAGTCGTCGCAATTGGACTTCCTCATACCTTGTATCTCTCTAGCAGTTAGACAACGATCTGACAAGGGCAATTGAATTTTGGGTACATACTACCATGGAGGCATACATAGTTGAGTTTGCTGCAAAAAATTATCAATCCTTCTCAAGGGCGGAAGCAGTGTTCGATTCTAGGTTAAGAGAAAGGTTACTGAGGGAAGTGTCATTGTGGATTAAAATTTTCATGGTAGAAGGACTATTTCTCTCACTTACCGCGGCGATGGTAGCGTAAAACCCCGGTACTAGGGGAAGGACCTAAGGGGAGAATGCTATCGATTGGGGAATAGAGATGTTGATGAAGGAATGGATGTAGAAGGGTTGCGGAAAGCCAGAGATGTTAGGGCATAGAGGAGAGAGTTGTTAGCTAACAAGTGGCAGGCAAGAGTGGTTCAGACTCTAAAGAAGAGAAAAATGGGACCCCACCAAGTAGGAGCAGTGTCGGGGAACTCACAAGAGGAAGGGAGATTAAAAGAAGATGCAGGATAAGATAAGAATGGTGATCAGAAAGACAGGAGCCAGAATAATAAAGAGGATCCTTCCTTACAGGTTGCAAGAAGGATAGTGGATGAATAGATGTCTAGTAGTCATGAAGAGGAAAGGGAAGAGGAGATGGGAAATTTCATGATAAGGTTATTTACTGAAGGAGAAACATCCACAAGGAGTCAGTAGAAATATCGTGAAGGGACAGGTAGTATTCCTCTCAACCTTCCCCTGGTGCCTTACCACAATCCGGAGAATTTTTTTTATTAAATTAGCTAAAGCAATATGAGTACACAGCATGCACAAGAAATATAAGGCCAGTTTCAAACCTCGAGTCAATTCATTTCGAGCTTTTTCGGTCTTGTTGATGTCTCAGTGGGTACTCCTGTCGATGGCTACTTTGGTTCTGTTAACTGATGAGCTAATGCTCTTGTTGTCTTAGCAATCATTTTCGGGTTGGTTTCTTCTCCCATTACACCTTCCTCCACTTGCTACCCTTTCTTTCCAAACGAAGGCCTCAACTCTGAAACAATGGTGTTTGTTTGCTGCCTGAATTCATTATACTTTTCGAGGGTAGCCTCCCATCTGAAAATGATCGTGTCAGCCTATTGGGTGAAGTCTTCGGCTGTATTGGACATTAATTCAGTTGGATTTTGACTTTATAGACGGTCCCACTGTTCTCCGTTGTTGTTGCAAACTTCTTTCAAAGCCAAAACTTGTAGATGGACCGGTGGGCGCAGGTCCCTTATCATCTTTTTGGTTCTTTCTGACTCTTCTTCAATTTGATCAACCTGTGCTTGAATGGTGACGATATGCTCATCAATCTGCTGGAGTTGGTTGGAATCCATGTAGTCCCTGCTACTGGCAAATAGTACCTCTATTTGCTCTCTCATAGGGTATACTAAATGATTTTTCAATGCAAGGCTTCCCGGTCAGTCGTGAACTCTATCCATTAGGGCATACCCATTTTCTAGTGCATCAGCGAGTGCTTGCTTCTTGGCTTCTACCTCGTTGATCTTGCCCTCTATTGCTCTCACATATATTTCAAGCAGGTTTGGCAACGTTGATCTTCCTATTTTCATCTTTCTCCTCATATCAGCATTAGCTGCTACGAGGTTTGAACATGATCCTTGGATGTGATCACAAAAACTTGCCAGTGTGTAGGATCAATGTCCTTTGGAGCATCCGTGTTCGCATATATGATCGTTGGCCATAATGATGGAACTTCTTTGTTACCTGATCAACCTACGCCTGCAAATCGATATTTGCTTGTCACAGTTGATCTCTCTCCTGTAGCTGCTATTTTTGTTTCTCATGCTCTCTAGCCAGATCATCATGCATCTTTTCGACTTTTTGCGCCGCCTATTGAATAAATGTAAACAACTGTGTCGAAGACCAATGTTGCAGGGTGTCTACATGTATTGTGCTTGGTTTTGGAAATAATTTCTGAATTGGTAGGCCACTGGCGATGGATTTCTCATAACGGGAGGTGGGAGAATGAACTGGTTGTGATTGTGGGGTGAACTGGGGAGTGGGAGGAACGATATTAGGGTCAGGGACCATCGAGAAACTTATAGAGAAAAATGACTGGTACGGTTTTCCCCCCTTCCTGCAGAAGAGTTGTGGTTGGTCCTTCCTCCTGGAGTGGGTCCAACCCAAAAAGTAGAGAGACTAGAGAGGTTTACTTGGTGCCACTAGTAGAGGTGGTTCCTCTAAACTGATCTATTGATTCAACCTCCATTTCTATAGTTTCTAGTCGTGTGCTGGAAGGGAGGTGTCACGATTCCTGAGACGACGATAATCTTTCAACCGCTCTTGGTGAGGTGCGGCACCACCGAACACTTTCTTTTCACCAATACTTATGTTCATGGACTACGCCTAACCACTTGTCCTACTTAGTTTGTGTTTCGCAACCAAGTAATTATTAATGTTTCCTTTATACCAATGGACACCCATACACATTCATTATCATCAAAAATTATAAACAAAGAACACAATTGCACAGTATAAAGGGAGGGGCAACTCCCTGAACAATGATTCTGCCCGAAGAATATATTATACAATCTTCAATATTACAAAGCTTTACAAGTATACTTGGAAACACCAAGTTTCATACTTAGCCAATTTTACATCATCTCACACCTCCGTGTGATAACCAAGATTTCCTTGCCCAAGGCGGGAAGGCGTGCCCTCACATGAGCTACCTTCCGCACTTCACAACTGAACCTTGTCTTCGTGCACGACGGGCGGGTGACTCCACCAAGTCACCAAGACACCCTCTTCGCACAACCGGCTTCAGTGTTCACCAACTTCGCATCGGCGGGTGACTCCACCAAGTCTCCATTGTTTACCCTTGCACGATGGGCGAGCACTCACCTGAGCTGCCCGAGATACCCGTGTCAAGTCTCACCCAAAACTGAGATGTTGTGCTACCTCCGTGCGGCCTTGCCCAAGAGCGGGCGCATCACCAAAATTTGCGCCTTCTCTTCTATTGTTGTGGCTACAGAAGATCTGCACACTTCTCCTCTACATTAGATCATGAGCGAAGTTGTTCGATGCCAAATGAGCTCCATGCAATGTTTGTTTATACCGTGCGTTGGGCGAGGTCTTAGCTACCCAGCTGACCTGCCCATGCCCTATACTCCATTGCAAAACACCCTCCTAACATGTCGGCCTTCGTTCTAACGCATCGCAAGTATAGGTCAGCCCGTGGGTGTAATCTATCCATGCTCCCACGCTTATAAAACCAAGTCGCTCTCCTTCTTTCGTGCGCACTTTCACATGTCTCCATCGCACATTAAGTCTAAGCTCCACTTCGCATGTTTTCCAAGTCGCATGTTTGCCAAACAAACCGTCGCACCAACTGGGAGTTCGTGTCAAGGACTGCAGGTCCTTACATCCTCCTCCACCTGAAGTCATTGTCGTCCTCGACAACATACCATCCTGGTAGCCATCCACCAAGATCATCATCAACAACTGTCTCATCCTTGGTCCATGATATCAACTCCTCCACATACTATAAACATCCCTGCAACATATGTAGAACTTCCATCTCCATCATGTGTCGTCCCATCCTGTGAACTGTCCTCCTTGCCTACTTGATGCCAACATCTCTCTGGTACACTGCTAGCCCTCATGACTTGAACTA
Organism: Pinus tabuliformis; assembly: GCA_031772625.1. Taxonomy (NCBI): domain Eukaryota; kingdom Viridiplantae; phylum Streptophyta; class Pinopsida; order Pinales; family Pinaceae; genus Pinus; species Pinus tabuliformis. The sequence goes on from CM062810.1 coordinate 924,177,192, forward strand.
GTCGGGTGATCAGTCCAACTGTCACGCTCAAATCATAAGAATGTCCATCCTTATGCCTTCAGCAACCTATCTCGGATTCTGCCACATCCTGGACTCACCAAGAATCTCTCCCATGCTCAGGTCAATGGAAATTCCATCCCATCTGCAACATGTCGTGATTCTTGATGCCAAGCCATCCCTGCACCATCTGCCATACCTGCTCAACCTGTTTTAAGGACTCACTGCCATGAGCAGCTAACAATGAGCCCCATCTTCTATGTATTCCAAGAAGATGTAGAGGGAGTAGAGCCTAAAGGCTCACCCTCACTAATCATATCAATCCATCTGTCGGGATTCTCTATCTCCATCCTCTGTAGATAAGTGACCCGATCCTCCTCCCAGACATTCGGCCTCACATAAGTCTCCTCCTCATCATCATCATCCTCAACCACTTCTAGCCTTTTGGACAAATCCAAGGTACTATCAGAAAGTTTCCTGATGACCAATGATTGCTCGGTAAGCTTCGTCTCAACAGTAGACAACCGCTTACTCATGTCTTCTATGCACTTCTCATCCTCCATTTGCTTCACTGCCAGTTTACAATCAGGCTTTGTCACACCAATGGTTGGAATATCAATGGGTACATCCTCCCTTCCATCGTAAATGTACAGCCTCTTCAAATGTGGAATAATCATAGCATCAAATTGTTTCAAGAATTCCATCCCCAGCACAACTTCATAGTCATCTATCTGCACTATAGTGAAATCCTCTTTCCCTGTCCACTCACATAGTGTTGTGTCCACCTTTTTAGCTACACCAAGAACACAATCAAGAGGAGAATTGATTGTCTTCATCTGTGCCTTCACCGGTACAAATTTCAGCCCAATCCTTCTCGCAGTATCTTCACTCATGAAGTTGTGAGTAGCCCCACTATCCACCATAGTGAGTATATCAGCACTCCCAATCTTCATCCGAACATACTCCAAGTTGTTCCTCTCAGGATCCCTTTGAGAGACCACCTCTGTAGCAGTAGCAACACCAAGTATCTGCATCATCCCCACAGAAGCTTCTTCACTCTTTGCATTAGATTGTGTAATAGCAACCACTTTCAGTCTTGAAGGACAATTCTTCACCGTATGTGGTTTTGCACATATCCAACACTTCAAGGCTTTCTTCGTCTTCGACTTATCATCCAATTTCGAAGCATCATCCTTCTTCTTCTCTTTTGTCTTATCGGACTTCTTCTTCCTATCATCAGAAGTCTCATCATAATGCTCCACCAACCTGTCCACAGCAGCAAAAGCTTCCTCAAGTGTTTTAATCTTCTGCCTCTTCAGTCCATTGCATGCCCAAGGTTTCAATCCAATAATGAAGTTGAAAACCTTGTCCCTCTCTGCCATGTCAGGAAGTTCCAAAACTGCACTTGCAAACTCCCGTTGATATGTCTGTAGGTTCCCTGTCTTCTTTATGAACTTAATCTTCATCCTTGCTTCCCATGTTTCATCCTGAGGACTGAAATGGGTCTACAAAGCTTTCTTCATCTCGTCCCACGAAGTAATATCACTAGCACTTCCATTGGCAATCTGATCCATCCTCCTTCGCCACCACATCTTAGCATCCTTTGTCAAGAATTGAGCAGCTACCTTCACCTTTGTCTCATCATCAGATAGACCCAAGTGTTCCAAGTATTACTCCATGTCCCATAGAAAGTTTCCAAGAGTCTTTGCACTCCTTGTACCATCATAAGATTTCGGTTCTTTGACTTTCACATGAGGCACTCCTCCACCTGAGTTATCCCTCGTGGCCTTCTTCAACACCGCAATCTCATCTCTGGCTTTGTTAAGAGATTTCTGCAAGTCCACGATCTCTGCCAAGCCTCGGTCTATTGCCTCTTCAATCTCCTTGACCCTTACTTCAAGTTGTGTACACATAAGATTAGTGTACTCGTGTTGAGTCCAGAGTTCCTCGAGCTCTTCCCTCATCTTCAAATTGGCCTCTTGATCTTTCTCGACCAAGTCCATCTTCTTAGTCCAGTAAACCTCTAAGTCCTCCATTCTTTCCAACACCTTTTCAATGAATGCCATAGTAGCATCCTTCGCACCATGACTAGACCCAACCTGAGATTCATCTGCCATTGCTAACAATTTCCTTCTTCTTTGCGATCTAGTTTCAACCATCCAACAGCTTCACCAAGTTGCCTGCAACCATGAACCAGCTCTTGTTCCACTTGTATGTGAAACAACTTCCTTCACCTGCAAGTACCTTCTTCACTGTCACCAACTTTCAAGCTGCAATCAGCTTCTTGCAAGACTCCTCCAAGTCTTCAGACTAGCTTTGATACCACCTGTCATGATGCCGGAGATGATGGTAGTCTTTCAACCACTCTTGGTGAGGTGCGGCACCACCGAACACTTTCTTTTCACCAATACTTATGTTCATGGACTACGCCTAACCACTTGTCCTACTTAGTTTGTGTTTCGCAACCAAGTAATTATTAATGTTTCCTTTATAACAATGAACACCCATACACATTCATTATCATCAGCAATTATAAATGAAGAACACAATTGCACAATATAAAGGGAGGGGCAACTCCTTGAAAAATGAGTCTGCCTGAATAATATATTATACAATCTTCAATATTACAAAGCTTTACAAGTATACTTGGAAACACCAAGTTTCATACTTAGCCAATTTTACATCATCTCACACCTCCGTGTGATAACCAAGATTTCCTTACCCAAGGCGGGCGGGCGTGCCCTCACACGAGCTGCCTTCCGCACTACACAATTGAACCTTGTCTTCGTGCACAACGAGCGAGTGACTCCACCAAGTCACCAAGACACCCTCTTCGCACAACCGGCTTCACTGTTCACCAACTTCGCACCGGCGGGTGACTCCACCAAGTCTCCACCGTTTACCCTTGCACCACGGGCGAGCGCTCACCCGAGCTGCCCGAGATACCCGTGTCAAGTCTCACCCAAAACCGAGATGTTGTCCTACCTCCATGCAGCCTTGCCCAAGAGTGGGCACATCACCAAAACCTACGCCTTCTCTTCTATTGCTGCGGCTACAAAAGATCTACGCACTTCTCCTCTACATTAGATGATGAGCGAAGTTGTTCGATGCCAAATGAGCTCCACGCAATGCTTGTTTATACCGTGCATTGGGCGAGGTCTTGGCTACCCAGCCGACCTGCCCACGCCCTATACTCCATCGCAAAACACCCTCCTAACACGTCGGCCTTCGTTCTAACGCATCGCAAGTATAGGTCGGCTCGTGGGTGTAATCCATCCATGCTCCCATGCCTATAAAACCAAGTCACTCTCCTTCTTTCATGCGCACTTTCACTTGTCTCCATCGCACATTAAGTCTGAGCTCCACTTCGCATGTTTTCCAAGTCGCATGTTTGCCAAACAAACCGTTGCACCAACCGGGAGTTCGTGTCAAGGACTGCAGGTCCTTATAGGAGGGTTTTCGATAGGGTTGCGAAAGTGGAGACAGTGTGGGGGAAGATTCCCATGACTGAGGTAGGATAGTATAGGTATTGAAGGGGTTTCTTCAATAAGCAAAGATGCGAAGAGTGACTATCCGACCTCATCAGTAAGGTTAACAATGTGAATTGTCAGGATAGTTCTCGGCTTCTTAACGTTCGGGTTCCGAATTACTCTTTTCTTTTTGGGTTTCAGGATTGTTGGCTGGGATGGGGTTCGAGCACCCCTAGTGTGGATTTCCATAGCCAACGGAGTTGTAATAACTGACAAAAACATAGTATAACCTTGAAATTGCATTGATTGGTTAGCCTCACCTGAGTGCTCGTCAACGCTAGCGATCGTCTTCCTTGTTGAAATTTTTTTTTGTTCCATTTGCAACACCACCGGATGAATGTCATCTTCAGCTGGCCTCTTCCTACTACTTTCCCCTACTTCTCCTGCTTGCAACTGTGGCTTCAAGCCACCGAACAGATAGCGATACTTCCCTTCTGTAATTTCGCATGCAACCCCTAGTCATGATCCAATCTCGATATGGAGTGCCTCTTCAGTTAAAACAAATTTTTGTGGCCTCATCTTGAAAGTGTCAGGATGGGCACACCATGGTCGAAGGTAGGTGTGCCCATGCAAGGCTCCAAACCATAGATTTCCTCAAAGAACTCATATAGCAGTGGTTTTGGTATCCTATTCATCGACCTGATTGTAATCAACATCATCTCATACCATTATTTGAAAGCTATCTCATTAATTTCTTTACTGATCGAATCCCCCGAAGCTCTTCTTGGTCCATACCAGAGTGCTAACGGATGTCCTCCAAGGACCTACACCATCTCCCTCCCCCTTGGTGGCTATCATTTCCACATCACCATAGACATTAGTATGTATCCAAATAAGAAATTGGTACTTCGCCTATAGATGTCTTCACATGCTTCAAAGAGCTCGTTTAAGACGAAAGCAGACGAGTTGAGCACTTCTCCCTTGCAGCAGTGCTCCACAACTGAAATTGCATCTAGAGTGCATTCATTCCTTGCGAAGTGTCTCATAGTTTTACCTACTATGATGTAGCAGGTGAACCTTATCTCAATTTTACTCATCATGTCAATTTTTTCTCCCCTTCCGCCTCGCTCCATTCCATATTTTTCATAATAATTCTCTTCTCCCTATTTCTATTCTCTTTTTGTGCCTACCTGGAATACGATGTTCACCACATTTCCTCTGGTTGACAGCACTGTTAGACAATGAATATCATCTACGTGAATTGGGTACTCCTTGTCGAGCCACAAGGACCCCCCATGCATTCTTCTGGCTAGTAATTTGGTACACTACATTGCAACCAGTTGAGTGTTGAAGACCAGTAAACTTGTCAAATCGATCAGTGTCGACCTCTATGATCCTTTGAAATCCTCCATGACTCTGGTTGTTCTGGTGACATCTTCCTTCTGAATTTATTTTGTATAGACCTCCCTTTTATTGTTGGAAACTGGAAGTAATCAGTAAGGTCATTGTCAACTAAGATAAACTTGTCATATTTTTCATATAGATTTTTTAGCGGTACAATTCGCTCATCTAGTTTATCTTGTGGAACTGAGAGAATTCCTTTCGCCATTTCTCTGCGTCTCTGATAGAAAATCGTCACCTGAGGCTTCACACTCCTGTGTTTCTGTTGTTATTGTTCAAAGAGGACTTGGATTTTCACTGCTACTTGCACTTGAAATTCTGTAGGCTTCTTCATTATCTTGCAAATTAAGTAGTCAAGCTTGACACGACGTTTCCTGACTAGACTTTTGGCAACTAATTACTATGACAACTTTCCCCATGTATCATAACCATGTTTTGCCGCCGTCGGTTAACCTGGACCTGAAATTTTTGACGTGGACTGGGAAAGGACAGAGTGGGCCCCATGGCTTATTAACTTTGCTATAATGGGGGTATTTATTAACTAAATTTGTTCCTAATGGGAAATGATTTTACAACTTCCACTTGATAGTTGCATTATTAGTTTCTTATTATGGAAATGACTACACGTATGACAGAAAGGATGTATACAACGTGTGACCATAAAGACTAAAAAAGTGTCTACCTACGTGTAACTTAAGAGCTAGAAATGCATGTGCCTATCAGTGATTGTTAAACCTCGACCACAAATGGGTTGCAGTATTATGACAATTTTTTTGCAACCTTATTGACGCTTTTGCTTATTCTTGCTAAAAGGATGATAAAAGACACAAACTTCAAATGAATGCTGAAATGACTTGGCTAACTTTTATTAACTACTACCTACTTGCGGGCTCATTTCTGAGACCCCCTTAACTTGAGATTGTGTTCGTTGGTATGTGGATGCGTTGTTTACACAACCTTATAGCATATCTCCATCCAGTTGCACCAACCTTACCACTCCAGAATAACTAATTTCCGCAACTATGAATGGGCCTAGTCAATGCATCTGCAATTTACCCGGGAACTTTTGGAACTTTCTTTTTTATAATAATACGTGATCTCCAACATTAAATTTATTCTTCTTGATATTCCTATCATGCCAATATTTTTCCCTTCTCTTCTTTATTGATTGGTGAAATTCGGCCAAGAATCTGGATTCGTCAAGTTCCATCAGTTGATTTAGTATTTCTCTTAATGCTACATTATCTGTCATTTTTTTGGCCTCAGAAATAAAAATGCTAGGTACTATGAAATTTGTTGGAATTACTGCTTCCATACCATATACCAACTGAAATGGTGTTTGTTTATGAAGTCTTTTCACTGTTGTTCTGTATGCCCATAGAGTTGTTGGTACACGCTCGTCCCAGTCGTCCCTGTTAGCTGATATAATTTTTGTGAGACCTTTTTCCAGTATTTTATTGAATGCCTCGATAGTCCCATTGGCCTGTGGATGGTATGGACTACTTTTATGATGTTGAATCATAAAATTCTTGAGAAGAGACTCAACAGTTTCATTTATAAAATGTGTTCCTTGATCACTTGTCAAGATTTTTGGGCATCCAAATATTGAAATTATATTCTCGAAAATGAATCTTGCAGGAGTGTCGACCATATAGTCCTTTATAGGTACTTCTTCTGCCCATCTAGTGAGATATTCAATGGTTGTTATTATGTATCTTGTGTTTGAATGTCTTGCTGGTGGTGTTATCGGCCCAATGAAATCTATCGTCCACTTTTTGAATATCTGCATTGTATGAATGGGTTTTAAGGGAAGTTCATCTTGTCGGGAAGGCTTCCCAATCCTCTGACAGACATCACAATTCTTAGCATACTCTTTAGAATCTTTGTGGAGGGTTGGCCACCATAATCCTACATGCAGTATCTTCCTTGTGGTGGCTTTTCCTCCTACATGGCCTCCCACGACCCCAGCATGACATTCCCATAACACATCTTCTCTTTCATGCTGAAGTATGCAACGTCTTAGGACTTGATCCAGGCCCATCTTATAGATATGTCATGCGATTAGTTGGTAGTCTGCTGCCCTTACTATTAGGTGTCACTTCTACGTTGGTGTATACCCCTTTGGGCAATACCCTATTGTCAATAGCCCAACAATCTCTTCTAAGTAGTCTAGAACAACTTCTATTTTGAATAAGTTAGCATCAGGTAGCTGATCATCCAATGCCCCTTCGTTCTCTCTAGTCTCCAGTTGTGACAGATGATCCGGCCCCACATTTAGTCTTCCAAGTTTGATGACCACCTCGAAAGTGAATTCTTGGAAGAGTAATAACCATCGGCATATCCTGCCTTCTAACATTGGTTTGTTTACTAAATACTTCAGTGTTGAATGATTTGTGAAAAACTTGAATGGTGCCCCCAACAAGTAATGCCTGAATTTCTACAGAGAGTAGACCATGGCCAATGCCTCCCTCTCTGTTGTCGTATAGTTCCTTTCTACAGTTGAAAAATTCCTGCTGGCATAGTACACCAGGTGATCCATATTTCTCTCCCTTGGTTGCACTAAGATTGCTCCTAGCACGATCCCTGATGCATCAATATGTACATGAAATGTTTTGTTCCAATATGGATAGACAAGGATTAGAGTGCTTACCAGTTTCTCTTTTAATTTATCCAATGCTTCTTGGTAGTCCCCCGTCCAAGTGAATAATTTTGTCCTCTTCAGTAACTTCTCCATCAGGGCTGTGATTGATGCATAATTCCTAATGAAACACTAGTAATACCCTGTATGGCCCAGAGTGGATCTCAGTTGCTTTACATTGTGTGGCGATTCCATGTTGAAAATTACCACAACCTTTTTTGGATATATGCACACTCCATATTTGCAGACAATGTGGCCCAGCACTGTTCCAAATGGAACTGCAAAAATGTACTTCTTTAGGTTTAAGGAAATTTTCAACTGTTAACACCTTTCAAACATGACCCTTAGTAAGCTTGTATGTTTCTTCAGCAGGCCATATATTGTCCATTCATCCATGTACACTTCTAGGAACCTGTGAATGTAGTCTCGAAATGTAGTTATAACAATCCTCGAGAAGACCGCAAGTGCATTAGTCAACCTAAAAGGCATTACATAGTAAGCATATGACCCCCATTTAGTGGTGAACATTGTCTTCCTTTTTTCCTCTTCAGCTATTCGGACCTGATGGTAGCCCGAGAATCCATCTGTGAATGAATATGCTTCATTTCCCGCTACATTGTCCAAGACTTCATCACTGAAGGGTGTCAGAAAGGGATCATGCACACATGCATTGTTCAGACTTCTATAATCAATGCAGACTCTGATTTCTGTTGTGTCTTTCTTGTTCTATATGACTATCAGACTTATCCATTCCGCTTCATCTACTGGAAATATAATCCCTGCTTCTAACATTTTTTCGATCTCCCTCTTAACCTTTTCTTTCACCCTGGGGTTCAATCTATATGGCCTGTGCTTCACTAGACAAGCATCTAGCCTCAGAACAATATTCATCTCCTCTATGTCTCCTTTTATTCCTTTTAGCTCTGCTACTGACGCTGGAAACAAGTATTGGTATTCCTGTAATAGGTCAAAAATTTCTTTTGTCATCTGTTCATCCCAATAATCCCCCATGGACACCATCTTCGGTTTATCTTCAATTCCAATATTTTTCTTCTTCAATTTCATTAGTAGCAGGTGTGTGGTTTCTCCTGCAGGACTTTCTTGTATATCCCTTCTTCTGTTTCCTCAAAGGTTAGATGTCTCAATCCTTCTAATCCACCTTTTCGTAGGCCACATATTCTGGAGAACCTGTGTCATAAATATACTGTAGAAACTTTTCATCAACATAACCTTCAACCATCTATCCTAGGGTGAACAGGATTCTTTTAATTGCATGTAGTGTCTCAGTCATGCATATTTCATCATCCCTGAATGAGAAGCTACTAATGAACAAAGACACCATGGTATCCCGATTTTTTGTTTATTTACGAAGCTCCTCTTTCATGTACCAAGCTTGGGGAATGGTACCTAGGGTATGTATGAAGACATGTACCCAAAGTTCTTTCAGAATCCTTTCTCTTTCCCAACTTCTTATGCAGGCCTCCAAGTGCTTCTTAGTATCCGAATTACCTTTGTATTTCATATTATCTTGTGAGTAGTCTTCCTCCTGACTGAAACTCTCCCTCATGGATGGGTTTATGGCTCCCCATTCTCGTAACATGTTGCGTTGTGTTCTCCACCACCTTGTCGGTGTGGCAAGGAGCACGATATATAGTAATGTAACTTTGTGATCTTACCTTACTTCTTTATCTACTTTATTGAAGAAAATGTCCACTGGTTCAATGTCGTGGAATTTAGGATAGTCACTTACCTCTGCCCCTATCCAATTTATCCTACCTATCTTTGCGCAACTTCTGGCATCAAGTTCATATCTACCTTGCTGCCATGCATCCCACGTGACTTTCGAACCAACTTCCAAGCTTTGAATACTCCTCTAGCTAATAGATCCTCCTATTGTAGGATTTATGTAATCTTCTCTTTTACCTGTTGTTAATGTGTATAGCTAGTCTAGCATTCCTGGCTCATCCTTGTCATCTACAGGTTCCGTGAACCTGGGTCCTTGATAGGGGTCCAAGGGTTGTATCACCCTCATTCCTTCTTCTTTGAAGATCATTAATTCTTTCTTTAGGTCAATGAAAACATAGTTCTCATAGGCCTAGTTGATCCCAAGGAGCGCTAGATATGGGTCCTTATCACCCATTATGTCAATTACTTCAAATTCAGTGTACGTCCTTACTCCCACCACATCCACTTCTACATTTTCTAGCCTTCCAATGGGTAGGATACAATACTGATTCGCCATTCTCAATTGTATCGGCAAATATTTTAGTTGCGGCTTCCCCATCGCCTCCCATGTTTTCCTAGGAAGGATGTTTACATCCGATCCCAGGTCCAGCATCATGTCCTTGATTTGGAATCCCGCAACCTGAGCATTGATTCAGAATTCCTTTCTGCTTCTCTTCTTATTTCACCACACTCTTCTTGTATGCCTTTCTAGTAAGTTGGCAGATGGTCGTTCCGCTTCCCCTTCCTCCTCTAGCAATGCTTCTTTTAAGCTTTTGCGCAACTCTTTCAACATGTGTTCATCCTCAACGATCTGTAGAAATAACTTAAACCATTCTTCTATCAGATGAGCGTTATTGAGCATGTGATTATTATGTTTCTAGTTTTCCTTTCTCTTAGTCATCCCTTCTAAAGATTTAGCTGCCTCATGATAATATTTTTTTTATTACTCAGTCTTGTATGATTTCTTTGGGGATGTGGCCTTAACAATCAAGGGTGGGTCCACCGCACCTCGATCTTCCCCTATCTTCTTTCCCCCTCTTGTAACTATATTTATATTGGTTACGGGAAGACCATCGTTTGTATGAGGTTCGGCTCTAGCAAGGTCATCCCCTCTCTGTTTAGTCCTTTCTTCCCACTTTGTGATGAGTTCTCGGCAACCCTTTGTGGCATGTGTATTGATTTTTCATTTTGAACACCATGGTCTCTTAGGGAGTGGACATTCCTTGGCGACGTACCCCTCTTGGTCACAGTTGTAGCACCTTACGTGACCTCTTCCTCTTGCTCTTACTCCTCTCCCATTTCCTCCTTGTCCTCCCTTATTAGACTCAATGATTCTAAAATTCGACCTGTCTAGTTGTTTTGCTAAAGCATCCAGTGTCTTGCACTGGTCAATGTGATGCATTTTAGATGCACAAAACTCACACTATCTATTATTAGGGACGATGGAGTACTTTTGTAGTATCAGACACATCAATGGTAGATGTCCATACACTAAAAATTTCATAGTATTCTTGATTGTTTCGCCCAAGAATCTAGGTCCAACTCTAGGGTTGAAAACCTCCATGAGGAAGCCCATGAGAAAAAATAATAATAAGATGAAAATATCCCCAAGTGAAAACATCCTCAGAGGTGCTTGGGGCAGGCCTACAGATTGAAAACCTCTTCAGAGGTAGTCTGCATGTCTCAAAAAGTAAAAATAAAAACAAAAGAGAGGAAAAAAGGAAAAAAATGAAACAAAATGAGGAATCACAAAGAGGTAGAGGAGCCCTTACACTAGTTCTACTAACGGTTTTCTTTTGTAGGGTTCTAGCCACTCAAGGGGAAAACAATTGAAAGAAAGGGTTCCACATTCCATTTCTCCATATCCCAAACTAGCCTCCTGCATTTCTTCCATCATTCCATCCATCTCCCTACACCCTTCCTTAATCAAATAAGCAACTACACTCAATTTTTCCTCAATCCTACAGTGTTATAGGATTACCCTAGATTGCTACAAGATTGACCATAATTTTTGCAAGATTGAGATCATCCCAGGAAAAGGGTTCAAAAATCATGTTTTCCTTTGTAAAATTATAGGAGAAGCTCACCACAACTCCTTCACCTTTCACCCACACCATTTAACCACTTTCCCCTCCAAGATTTCACCTCTATTCATAAAAAAACCCTATTTTCACTCCTTATTCACAAGCTTCCACCATCATTATAGTTTCTAATCCCTTTCCATAGGCTCACCATGAATTATCCAAGTCACTATGTGCATTTCATGAAGGTTTTTGTGATTTTAGAAGGGGATGTGTGACTGCTACAAGAAAGAAACCAACCCTGTAGTAGCCTGAAAAAACCTTATAGAATCATAAGAAAAGAACTTTTGTAGCTGTAGAATGAAGATTTGGCCATCCTTAAGCATCAAGAGGCCACCCTTGAGATATGAGGAAGCCACACCATCCTTAGGAGTCAACTACAAGGTCACTAATCATCTCCAACATTAGTAGATAGAACATTGGAAGAACCTGCATAAAAAAAGAGACTTCATCAATCAAACACCTATTAGAAAATCCCACTAAAATGTTTTGTTCAAAGTGAGGACTAGTGCATGCAACAATAACATGGAATATAACACCTCGAGACCAGCAGATCAATCACTAGTTCAACAACCAACATGCATATACAACAACTTGAAACCACAGATAGGCCCAGGTATGACACTCCTCCCCTCTTCCCTTCAGCGCATATTTGTTCAAAAAAATGTTTTTAGTAGTGAGGAATGAGTTTTTATGGGTTGGAGGTGTCCAGTAAACTTGGCCACCCTCAAATAGTAAAAGTGTAGTTCACTCATCCTTCTATGTAATGTGGAAAATTTAGAGCAAGTGGGTGATAACTACAAGGAGTGGAACCAACATTTAAAAAAGGAAATACATGTAGGGGGTAGCTCACCAAGTGCACTGAGCCCACTACCACAAAAGGAAATAAAAGGACATGCCCGACTTTAGTTGCTCATTCTTAAAACCATTAGAAAAGCCCACTAAGACATCAAAGTTCAAGCTAGCTATGACTAGATGTTACCCTGGGGGCTACATGGGAGCTATAAAGTCAATTTTCATGTGTTATAGGATAGGGAGCATATGTTATAGGGTCAGACACAATTGCTACAGGATTGTAGAGGAGGTATTGAAGGATCAAGTCAAGAAGTGAAAGAGGGTCTGAATCAACAAGAATACTCCTCCAAACCCCCATAATCATAAGGAAATCATCCAAGGAGGGGTAAGTGGTATCTTTTCTCCTCACCTACCATACAATTACTAAGTGAAATTATGCTTGTACAGATATCTTGTAGCAAACCCTTACAGAATTGATTTATTTTGAAAAAGATTATTTTTTTACGATGAAATAAAGGTGATAAGAAAGGTAAATCCTTTTGAATCTTGTAATACAATTCTCCCATCTCTGACTAGAAAAGAGGCACCAACATCGTCACCCTACCTTGAGACCCTAGGTTGCTCAGAACACAATTCTTCACAAAAGAAATGGAATAACTTGAGGAAGCCATAGTAAGAACCATGGGGGGGTGGGGTGTTCAATAGAAGGGAACCCATAGACACCAACATAATCCAAAACATCCCCTTGTCATATATATCTTCTAAGGCAACAATGGGTGAGGTTCTTTGAAAAATTGAAAGCGTATGATGATAAGATAACCCAACAATTTCCCATGGCCCTTCACTCCCAAGGAGAAGACAATGCCACCACTATTGTAAGGGGACTTTCCATCCATTTTCATACAATTAGAGTGACCACCATGCCTCTAGGAGTCAAATGGGGCAAGCAAGATAGAACAAAAGCCAATACATCCAAGAGAAATTTCGTCCTCCCTAAAGAGAAACCAGTTGAAGACAAAAAGGGAGTAACAAGGGAGAGCCTCCTTTACCCTTGGGATGAAGTGGCCTATAACATGCTCAAGTACATATATTGTGAAGGGAGGTTGAGTGTTGTATATTCTTATCAATTTAGGTTGCACTATGAGTTAAGGTGCCAAATAGAATTTCCCACCCCAAGCAGGGTCAGTGTTCCACATTTCCTCCTTCAGTCCATGATCGAAATGAGCCAGAGGGTGATGGAAGGGAAGCACCAGTACATTTCCCTTCATGGCCTCATAAGGATCATTATTATGAATGCATTAAGCTACCTCAGGATCCTTGTGTTGTGTACCAAATTTATGGACATGGATAGGGAGGCCTTCATTGAGACAGAAGCCCAAACCTAACACAACATGAAGAGGCCACAAAATCTAGTGTTGGAGGTAAGCAAGAGGAAGAAGGAGAGGGTTAAAAACAAGAGGAAGAGGTTGAAGAGGAGTTGGAGGAGGTTGAAGGAGAATCTAAAGAAGAGGAGAAATAAGTAGGAGGGGAACAAAAAGCAACAAAAGAGACCCTTGGAGAGCCCTCTAGACCTTAGAAGAATTGAAAACAAAGGCAACAAATAATCCTCTTAGAGGGGAATACAAAACAAGAGGTGGCTGCTACTCTGGAAGCTATCAAACCGAAGGGAAGGAAGCCCAGGAAAGGTCCCTTATACTTTAAAAGAAGAAAGAGCATCAAAATTAAACAAGGGAAGCCTCAACCTCCCTCAAGAAGGCACTACAAGAAAAAAGGTCATTGGTGAGGGTCATGCTTGTGACGGAACTTTAAGGTCTGTCACCAATGTCATATATGGTGACGGTCTTTAAAAAAGCGTTGTTGTAAGTGTATATAGTGATGGTCCTTTAAGGATTGTCACCGAAGCCATTTTCAATGACACTTTTGGTGAGGGTCGTTAAAGGCTCGTCACTAATTCTCTCTTTGGTGACACTTTTAGTGAGGGTCGTTAAAGGCCCATCACTAATTCTCTCTTTGGTGACACTTCTAGTGACAACCTTTTATTGACCCTCACCAATTCTCTTTTTGGTTACTTTTGGTGATGGTCAAAAAATGTTCGTCATCATTGATCATTCCAATGATTTTTTGATGACGCTTCATGCCTATGATGGACCTTCAAGGTTTGTCACCAATGTCACATATGGTGACGGTCTTTAAATAAAAGTTGTTGTAAGTGTATATAGTGATAGTCCTTTAAGGTTTGTCACCAAAGCCACTTTCAATGACACTTTTGGTGAGGGTCGTTAAAGGCCCGTCACTAATTATCTCTTTGGTGACGCTTTTGGTGAGGGTCGTTAAAGGCCCATCACTAATTCTCTCTTTGGTGACACTTCTAGTGATGATATTTTATTGACCCTCACCAATGCTCTTTTTGGTTACTTTTGGTGACAGTAAGAAAATGTTCGTCATCATTGATCATTCCAATGAGTTTTTGATGATGCTATGTACCTGTTACTATATTTTTTTTTCAAAAGATAATGATTTAAGACCATTGTTGTGGAGCCTTTTTCATTATGTGTCCATGGTCATAGTGGTTATAGTCAGTCAATTTGTTTAGAAGTAATTAATGTTTATCATTTCCATTAAGTCATAAGAATATAGTTTTCCTATGAGTCAACACATGATTCATCTCTATTGGGTTTATTATCTAGCAAATTTCCTTTAAATGAAGTTCCATTAGTGTGTGTAGGAATTATATTATCCAATACATAATCAATCTCTGTCAATTCTATTAATGAGAGATACCTAACACTCCTCAACACTCATGTCACACCTTAACATGCTTTGGAACAATACACTAACATTCCTTGCAACACCTCGCATGTCCTAGAACATCTTTGTACCTAGAACATCTTGCCATGAGTAGGACGCCCAAGCACATTTTGGCATACCCTAGCATAGAATAGCACTCCCCTATCATGTGTTGGCATGCCCTGTAGTCCCTAGCATGCCCTGGAACACCTTGGCTTAATATTGCATTAACAAACATTATCACTTGGAACACATTGCCACTTGGCAAGTATTGGAACATATTATTAGTGTGCCTAGAATGCCCCTTTTGAAAAATATAAAGTCCCGACTTATTAACCCTCTTATATGTTCATCTCCCTACATTTTAGCTTGGTTATCCCTTTTGTTGCCTTGAAACTCCTTGACGCATGTTGGCATACTTTGTCACCCTGCACATCCTAGCATGTCTTAGCACCTGGCATGCCTTGGCACTATATGGCACATGTTAGCACACCCCGAAACTACCTAGCACACTCTAGCACTTCTTGACATGCTGTGATTTTCCCTAGCATACCTTACTCGTGCTTAGCATACCTTGTCACTCCCTCCTTGGCATGACAACTAACACTCATTGACACTCCCCATCACACCCTCATATTCATTCACTTCCATGCATTTTGACCTAGTGCTCCCTTGTGTTTTCCTATTACTTCCTCACACTCATCAGCATGCATTGGCACTCTCTTTCACACCCTAGCACTCTTCGATATGCTCTGCCACTTCATAGCATGCATCACACTCCCTAACGCACATTGGCACTTGGCACGTGTTGGCACTTGGCAAGTCTTAGCATGTTTGGCATGCATTGAGATGACTTGGTATGCTTTGGCATGGTTTAATATTAAATTTATTTGAGATCAATTATTGGAAACTAGATGAGAAGAAACGAAGGAAGATTTGGCACTTAGAATGCATTGACACTTGGCACTTGGCAACTATTGGCACCTAGTGTTGGTGTGCCTAGCATGCCCCTCATGGAAAAGGTAAATTGATGACTTATTAACCCTACTATGTGCTCATTTCCTTGTAGTTTAACTTGTTCCTCCATTTTTTTGCCTTGATAGTCCCTGGCATGCATTGTCACACCCTTGTATATCTTGGCATGCCTTATCACTTGGCACATCTTAGCTTGTTTGACATGTCTTTGTACTATCAGGTACATGTTAGCATGCCCTAGCATTCCTTAACACACCTTGGCAGTCATGACCTCACAACTAGCATTACATTTTTCCATGACTTGGGAAACTTACATTCACTATAACACCTTAGCACTCCCTAGATGTCATGCCCTCTGTTATCCTCCACAATGTCCCAGGCCGAGGAGGAGATCAACAGAGGTAACCACAGACCAAGCTTTTAGTTTGGTAGCTAGACTTACCAAACTAGAGAGGGCTCTGTCTATGAAATCATGGGCAAGAGATGATTGGAATGTAAAGGATTTTAGGCTAGATAGCTAGGCTTAGGTGGGTTTTGGAAAATTTAGGATTTTGTTACTGGATAAGGGAGAAAAACCAGGTAGCTAGGTCAAAGGATCAAAGGGTTACATCAAAAAAGATATAAAGGAGCAAGCTAGCATTACTTTTGTGATGGATCTTAGGGTTTTTTGATGTATTGTAGTGTTTAGAAGAAGAAAAAGGTCTTAATGAGCATGAAACGTGAATTCATTAAGCAAGAAAGAAAGTAACACATAATGATTTTTCCATCAAAACAGAGCTTTATGCAAAGAATTATGTTTATAATCTGTAACAAAAACCATTGAAGAATTGATGAATGGAAAGAGAAGATGAATATATTTCATATAAATCTATAACAGAGAAAAAAACAACATCACAAACTTACAACACATGAATTCCTAGATAATAGATGCAGACTGTGTCCTTTGATTTCCAGAAAATGTCCAAGTACAAGCTACAATAGTTCTCTCCTCTGAAATCCAACCCGTTCTATCACTGAGAAATTGATACATAAAGACAAAAGAAACATCTCCCCACTCTCAGGGGTCAAATCCATGACTCTAGGAATTATTCCATGAGTTGTTCTAACCAAACCCTAATGTCTAGGGAAGTTAAAAACAACTTCTACAATTAACTTTGACTCCAACCTCTCTCATAAATGAGGTCAAATTTACATCAAAACAGCTTACAAAGATTAACCACCCGTTATTTATATTTAATTTTACCCCTCACATTCATATACTTCACCTTTTTTACTTTTACCAAAGTAAAACTAGGAATTACAAAAAAATTCACAGTGAAAATTTTACAAAAATCTCAGAAATTTCCAGGTGAGTAGCGAGCTGTTGGAGGCCATTTTTGAGTGCCTTTCTGAAGTCCAAATCTAGATCTAATGCCTTTTCTGGAAATATGAGAGAGTTTAGATGTATTTAGAGTATTTTTTCACTCAAAAGGACCCATTTTTTGGCTGATATATGACCATTCTCCAAAGGTGTCTCCAGGTGCGCAACGAAATGGAAAAAGGGGCAAAAAGGTGTTTTTTGGCCTCATTTTTGCAAATTTCTCAAAAACTGAACCCCAGACTAGGAAAGTGGGAAAATGGGTTTTGAGAGGGGGTCATAATCTTTCCAAAAATTCTGATTTTCCATCATTTGGAGCCCTGAGGAAGAAGCGCAGCATGAGCTTGCTACGCTCCTAGATAGAAAATTGCCAAAAAAATTCAAGTGTGCACCAAAACACATTTTTTTCTGCAAATCCTCCCAAAATTTGTCTAGAGATGCCTAATGAGGTATGTTATGAAATCATGGATGCATCAGAAAACAAATCTAACTTACCCTTCTCCTCTTGGCTGATTAGGGTTTCCTTGAGTTTTTCCTTCAACTGCTTGATTTTGACCTTGGTAACCTCATTCCTTGTGTAATAATGGATGGCCATTTTCTTTTGCAACTTGTTATCCCCATTGGCCTTGTCAAGTAGATTCTCAAGGTGGAAATTGACTTTGTCAAGCCAAAAATCCTTGTCCTCATTTATTTCCATGGCAATCTTATCTTCAAAGGTCAATTCTTCCATTGGTGGCTTTTGTTCTCTTTCCCTATGAAGTGCCTTCCTAAGACCCATTGTCCTTGGTCTCTTCCTTGCCACATGTCCTTAATGCTTCTTAGTGTCCTCATGGTCCACCACTTCCTTTCCTTTCATCTCTTGTTTCTTGGCTTTGAATTTCTCTTTCTCCATGACTAGTTGTTTTGCCTTAAGTTGACTATTTTCTTGCTCAAGGAATGAAATGATGAATTTGGCCCTTTCCAAATTGTCCTTGAGCTCCATGATCTAAGAATCCTTCTCTTTGATGACTTGTTGCAAGGTTTTATGCTCATCATGTGCCTCCAAATCAACTAGGTCAAAGTCATGCTCAATGGGCTCCTCATCATGCAAAGAAGCCTCATGATGTGATGGTGATCCTTGTTCTATTGATGTAGTAGGCTTGGTCCCTTCCTCAATTTGAGGAGAAAACACAAGCCTTTTGCCTCTATGATATGTCTTGGTCACCTCAGGCCTAGGTGCCTTGGAAACCTCATCATGTTTTCTTGATGACCCCACCTCCATGGGATGTACTGACATGGTTTGGTGTTGGCTTGGTGAAGTGGTTATATGTGTTTTCAAGGCTGCCTCAATGAAGGTGTCCCATGTCACGTTCTTCTCTGTCAACTGATGGAGTAATATAACCTTTATTAGGCTATGGTGAAAGAGGCTGGGATAATGCACTTTTCCTTTCAATTTCACCCTTTCAGACATTTTGGTTAGGCTCCTATACAAGTAGCTAGACAAATTTAGAGACTTGGCAGCTGTAAAGTGCATGAGAAGTCTTATGTGGTATTGATATAGCTTGGAAAATCTGCCCTCACATGTGAAGAAATTCATGACAACCTTCATCAATGGTGCATATCTCTCCAACAAGTATCTGAATGGGAAAACATGTGAGTGAGCTCTTTTTTATTGTGATTTCAAGTAGGGTTTTTACTCTTCTAGGTCTAGGTTCATGCCTTTGAACCAGTTTTCACCATGGTTTGGTATGCATGTAGCTTGAGAGATGGCATCCACTGAAAACATGAAATCAATCCCTGCAATGGTGATCTTTTCTTCCTTCAAGGTGAGGGAAGATATACTTGTGAGATGCACATGGTAACCTACTTCCTGCACTCTTTGACAAAACCCTAAACAATTGACATCTTCAAAGAATTTCATGACAAATGGGGAGGAGGTGATTTCATTGCAATTAGGAGGCTCAAACCTCAATATCTTTCCCCCCTTGTTGTACTTCCTCTTCTCTAATGGTGATGAGTTAGGCTCCATACTTCAAACCCTAGGTGAAAGGCAAGAAAAAACAATGAAATTTGTCGCTGTGAGGGAATGAGGTGGTATGATGGAATTAGGAGTTACCTAAATTTGTAAGTAAATTTAGGAGGGTAGGGGATGATGTGAGTGAGTAGGGGAAAAATTAATTTTGGGAAATGAGTGAGGGGAGGGGATGGAAAAGGCCAAAACACAGACCTATCCTAGAAAGAGATAAGATAGATTAGGGTTTAGAGGAAAATGATGGAAAATAAGGGGATAAGGCTTTGTGATGGATGGAAATGGTGTATTAGTTGAAAATAGAGGTGTAGGGACAAGGAATCTAGGGTTTAGTGTAGAAACTCATCATTTGAGGATCAAAACCATGAAAATCATGTAAACTCTAGAAGAAGAAGTATTTGATCATTTTCTTGACATATGAGGCAAAGGAGGGCATGAAAATGATTAAACTTACTTGCTATAGAGCTTGGAGGATGAAATGACTGAAGAGGAGCTTTGAAAAATGAATTTTGGTGGTCAAACAAAAATTTTGGACAACTCTTCCCCATGCACAGCGAAAGCTTCCTGTGCACAACGTGTTGTGTAGGTGCACATCGAAGGCTCTATGTGCATAGCAAGAGTCAATTTTTGCCAGTGAGGGCTATGGAATCACAATTTTTTGCAAAGGAGAGGGGCGGGCTCAATGCTAGGATGGTATATAAGTGCAAATGAGTGTGAATGATCTCCTCCATGTGCTTTCATAATTTTCTTTTGGTGTCTAAGTGATTAATGAGGTAGGATGGCCCACCTCACCAATTCACTTTATTTTTTAGTTTTCTAGCCTGACCTGTTCTTGTAACTTTAGAACCTTGGAACATGATTACATATAAAAACATAAATTACATTTAAAATCGAGTGTTATTGAACAAATTTACCTATTGCTACTCCTCATTTGTCGGATTTATACATGAAATGACTGATTTTATGACCTTAACCCTAATGACCTAATGGTGACACTGAGATGAATGGAGACCATGATGATGTGAATGAAGTGATATTAATGATGTTTTCATGATGATAGACTCAACTGAGTGATGAAAGTGACCAGCATATGAAATTCTTGAGAGTGTGGAAATAACCCTAGACACACTAGCCAATGACCAAATTTTTATTTGAAGACTCACTCAAATGACAAAAATTTGACTTGACACCCTAACAACACCTTGTAAGAGAATATCTGATCACTGGTGATAGGCTGAACTGATTAACACTAACACCCCCACACATAACCTTACATTTTTTGCGACTAGGGAGCCTAACCAATTCATTAGCAAAACAATATTATGCACAACTCAAAGTCTCCCTTTCTCCAACTTCAGGGCAACAAGTTGGAGGTCCACCAAGTCGAATTTCAAAACGTTCTAGAAATGAGAATTTTTATAATTTTATATTTTTTAAGATTGAAATGAGAATTTTATATATTATTATTGGACCAAAGCCCTAAAATTTACTCATTTAAAAGAACCGAGAAAATACAAATTTATTGGGCACATGCCATTTTTTTAGCCTTCTTCTGTGACTGTTGGTTCCACACATTCAAAAAAACAGAGGTAGGTCTTGGGAACGATGTGGGTGTGCTAAGGAGATCACCTACATCTTGATTGCACATGACTTATGCATGTTGGATGTGTAATGCCCAACAACAACATATTTTTATCTCATGAGGAGAAAAGTTGCTATAATATAGTAGGGCTCATCTTGGGACACTAATAGCAGCTCTACTATGGGATGGCACTTACTCATCTCATCAAGGACACCTCAAATAGGTCGTCTATATCACATATATTTGGAATTTCTCTTTTTGATTACGGGATATCCCCAGAGATCAATTTTAGGAAATTCCATTCTAACTAAATAAAAAGAATCTTCTTTTTTTATCCTCAATGAAGAAAAATAATGGTCATCGGATACATCGAAAATAGATTTTGTCTATTGCAAAATGCCAAATGATAAGGGTTTTGATTTAAGATAAGATGATCTAGTCCCACTGATGGATTATTTTCATCATAGTTGTAAGGATGAGAAGAGGTTTGCACTGCGAACCTTAGCTAGCAGGAAGGAATTCTTGGTTGAATCTAATCAACTAGTAGTGGTAAAATCATCCCAATTGGATAATGCTATATGTTTGATCAACTTGTTTGCACCCCTTGTTGGTTGTTATCTTCTTTTATGCCATAGCAGCTTATTGTTGTCCCTTAATGGAATACAAGTAAAACGTTGATATCAGGCAAGCTCTATCTCTGCCTATCACAAAAGGTTAGACCAACATCCACACACACATAGGAGGAATACACTCATCCCTAACATATATGGTATGGGTTTCTTATGCATAGGCCAAGGAGATACTTATCAGTGATGTAAATTGGCTTTGATGTGGAGACTATGAAAAAGAATAATATCATATGGCACATTAGACACACTGAACGGGTTTGAAACCCTCCTCTTGCATAGATACACACCTTAAAATGGGGCCAAACCCTCATAAATCAATTGGACACACTTAATGGCTCTGACGAGCTTCCAACCTCCCTCCATATAACACTTGACGGGTTGAAACCCTACATCTGGAAGTAAGGAAGGAAGGATGGGTTTGCATTTTGGTTACGGACCATCATAGTTAGATGGGGAAAGTTCAACGTCTCGATGCAAGTTTCGTCGAGCCTCTAAATCGAAGGCATCCTGCCACTATTATGGAAACCCCTGGAAATGCCAGTTTTCCCATTTGATATCGCCAATGTGGGATTTCCTCATTGAACCACTCAAAATTAGATTTTGACACTATGGCAAAATGTGAAATGAGAGGGATCTGCTAGAGTAACTATCATGCTAACTATTTACAAGGAAGGAGGGGTTTGCATAACGAACCATAATAGTAGGTAGGAAGGAATTGGTGTTTGCATAGCTCTCAACCATAACTCTCAACCATAACTACTCTCATGGTGGTTCCCTTTCATGGTGGATAGTTCAATTTAACCACCTCATCAACTATGCAGTTACTAAAAGCCTCTCGTATTTGTTTTTTTGAACCTCACTAACTTCATGGGGAACAAAAAATTTGGCTATCCAGACAACCATACAAAAAATTTTCGGCTCGCTCAACCTCAAAGAAATCCAAGGGGGAACTCCCTAACACTCCCTGGCACACACTACCACACTAGAATTTGGCACACTCTTGCCATGTCGCCCTGGCACTCCAACATTCCTTAGAACTACCTAACATACCTTTTCACTCCCTCCTTAGCACACCTATAAATCACTGGCACTCCCTATCACACACTCTTATTCATTCATTTCCATGCATTTGAAACTAACACTCCCTTGTGTTTCCTTGACACTCCATAATACTCCTTGATATGCATTGGCACACCATAGCACCTGACAGATCTTGGCATGTTGCTTTGGACTCTATATTGTGGGGAGCGATTAAATTTGTAACACAATTCAAGTAATTTACACCTCCAATGTAAATGACATCATTATATGTTTGTGTTAGGTTGTTAGAGAGGTTATTTATAGACAATACATTTAATGTACTTAGACTTCATCTTTTCAGGGCCTCAACTCTAACATGGATTTGTACCAGGAACACTTCATGCAAATGAAAGGGGGCCTTTTTGTTTAACCACATATGCACAAGAGCACCAAATGCTGCCCTTCAGATCCCCCTTGGTGTGTTCAAAGTGGGTTTACATTCGCATCGAGTTGAAACTAATCATAATGACCTTCCTCTTCTTAATATCAATGACAACAAACTCATCTTTGACCTTAGACAATCTCATTAGATATGAAGTCACTCCTTCACCCTGTATCATCTTGGTGTACTTCAACTTATCCGCCAATACCAGTACCCGTTTCTCGTTCTTAATCTGGAACAAATTCTGAGGAGCCATCCACATCTCATGTGCAGTGTTCTTCCTAGACACTTCCAGCTCCTTTAGATCAGTTGGCTTCTTGATGGCTTTCTTGGTGAACTCCTAGATCTTGTTGACCTACAAGACCAACTTGATCCTTTCCTTCCATGGAATATAGTTGGACAACCCCTCCAACTTGTCCTCATGCTGGAGACTAGCCTGTAATTTCGACATTGTCACTTACAATGTGACCAACTCCCTCTAAAGTTGTACTTCATTGTGCACACTCTAATTCATTGTCTTCCAAAGTAGCTCAGACACCCTATGATACCATTTTGAATTTCCATGATCTTGGGTCTAGGATAGAATCTTAGAATCTCTGACGCTACCAAACCAAGAATCTCAACAAAATCTACTTTGCACAGTCGAAAATAAATAGCAGTAAATTACACATGCACAAGTATAGACAACGTTTTAACAAAAATATTGTACAAATATGTACAACCCAATATTCATTATATTAAACCAATCTGAATAATACAACAATCTATGGAATCAATCCTACGCTAAATCACACCTACCTTCTCATTTTTAAGATCTTCGTGAGCTTTCACCTATGAACCTTAAATTTAGTGCCCTTTAGCACCTCGAATGATGGAATAGAAGGCGTTGTGATAGGAGGTAAACTCCATCCCCCTTCACCTTTGTCAAGACCTCTAGAGACACCTGCAATCTATGCCCCTCCTTTGACTCAACATGATTTTTTTTTCCACTTCCTTTACAAACCCTCCCTTCAAGGGCATCCTCATAGGAAGAGATTGTGGTAGAAATATTATGACAAAAAATGGGGCACATCATCTCTTTACAGGGTTTCAAGGGAAGGGTATTGGAAAATAAGTGTCTTATCCTCTATAGCCCTTAATACCTTCTCAATGCATAAGTGAAACAACATAGTGATAACTAGACCCAAATATAGATCTCAGCATTCAAGGCCAAACTCAAATATAAAGAATCACACCATGGATTAAGAATTGGCATTTGGTTTTGGTAAAATCAAGGACCTCCTTTCAAGATCATGACCTTGCTTTTAGCATTCTCAAAAGGAAGGTTTAAAACCCACATTAAAAAGGGGATATTTGCACCTTAGCCTTTGTAACCTTTTCCCATGACAAATCTATCTAATGGACTATTCTGGATATGTTAGGTCTTGGAATTCTAGAGTACCCAATCAATTCTTTTGAGAGGCAAACTCCCTAGCTCCAACTAAAATTTAGTCCTATTGAAGAGGAAACTTGAATTTTTTTTCTAATAGGAGACATTTTTCCTTTCTTTTGATTGATTTACAACAAAATTCAATGCCTCTTCTTTCTTATCGCCCTCTTCCATTCCCAAAAAAAAAAGCATTAATCTAATATCATAAACACTCTATATAGATAAGAATTGGAACTATTTCCCTCAACTCATGGGGTACCTTTACACCTCAACCCATGCAAGTGGACCAAAGTCCATGGTACAACCCATCACACTCTAAGATGGTTCTAATTGTAATCGATTTGAGCAAGATCAAACAGAACACATATAACAGAGAAGAATAATCAATACACATGAAACACAGAAGAATACTCTGGGGAAAGGCTCAGCTAAAAACCCCGCTATATGTATTATCATACAAGTGGAAATATCTCAAGATTACACAAATATTTATCTCTCACAGCTATCCAGCTCTCAGTACAATCCCTCACTGCTACTCATAGACAGAATAGACAACTCATATGCCTTCTCCTCTATCCTCCAAGCCTCCTATTTCCTTGCGTATTTTTCCCTGGGTGCTCTAGCTGTAACCTTGTGTGACACTGATCTCACACACTGCTCCAACACACTGTAAAATTGCGCAAATCTCAAGGAATGAATTCCTTCTGCATGCAAGAGATTTTCTTATAGGAAAATTCTTGCAACTAACAGTACACTATCCCTGCCTTTAATATCAATTGGGTCTTTGTCTGAACTGACATGCATGAGTTATTTATGAGAGAATATTCAGTTATCTAGAGTACACTAGTTTCATGCATGCATGCATTAACTGACTGAACTCACAATTAATTCCTCAAATTGTTTGGAACTAATTTAATTAGACTTAACTCAGTTAATTGAGCTAACTAATTATAACTCAAATACAACTCATTGAAACTTACTTGGCACACACAATTCATTGAAACTACTTGGCACACACACTTACTTGTTCATTTCCATGTATTTTGACCTAGTTCCCCCTTTTGATGCCCTAACAGTCCCTAACATTCCTCAACATGCCTTGGCAATGTTCGACATGTGTTAGCATGTCTTTTCATTCCTTGGCACACCCTGGCACTCCTTAGCTATAATGCCCTCAAAACTACCCTTAGTTTTTTTGGGACTTGGGAACCCAACCAAATCTTGCCTCAACTACAACAACTTGACCAAGTTACAGTTACTACAACTAGACTATGCCTTGTTCACCTGAGAACTGACTATAACTCATCTTAGGCTACTCATGTATAATTTCAACTTATCCAAATTAACAAGTTAGAAGTTAGCATGTCAAGGCTCATGTCCAACCGTGGCCATAAAAAAATTGAGCAACATAGTTTACATCTTGACATGCCATAGCACCTGGCACATATAACAATCCCTTGACACTATGTGGCACGTGTTAGCACCCTCTACATTCCTTGGTATGATTTGGCACTCCCTAGCACTCCCTGACATGCCCTAGCAATCTAGCTTGCCTTGGAACTCCCTAGCATATAACCTTGCCACTCCCTCCTTAACACACCTGAAACTCACTGACACTCCCTATCACACACTCTTATTCATTCATTTCCATGCATTTTGAGCTAGTTCTCCCTTATGTTTCGATGGCACTCCCTAACACTCCCTAACACCTGGCACATCTTGGCATGTCGCCTTTGCACTCTAGCATTCCTTGGCACTACCTAACATACCTTGTCACTCACTCCTTAACACACCTAGAACTCACTGAAACTCCCTGTCACATACTCTTATTCATTCATTTCCATGCATTTGATACTAATGCTCCCTTGTGTTTCTGTGGCACTCCCTAACTCTCCCTAACATGCATTGGCACACCCTCGCACTTGGCACATATTGGCATATCATTGTGCTCGCCTCTAGCATGCCTTAGCATTACAAAGAATATCTTGTCACTCCCTTAGCACACCTGGAACTCACTGACACTTCCTATCACAAAATATTATTCATCTATTTTCATGCATTATTTTGACCTAGTGGTCCCTTGTGTTTCCATGGCACTTTGTAACACTTTCTAGCATGCTTTGGCACACCCTAGCACCCATCACATCTTGGTTGTATGCTTCACTCACACTCTAGCATGCCTT
The DNA here is from genome assembly GCA_031772625.1 of Pinus tabuliformis. Lineage (NCBI taxonomy): Eukaryota > Viridiplantae > Streptophyta > Pinopsida > Pinales > Pinaceae > Pinus > Pinus tabuliformis. The sequence continues at coordinate 924,203,711 of CM062810.1, forward strand.
AACATAGTCTATCATAGCATGTCACTCCCTCCTTAACACACCTGGAACTTGCTGCACTCCCTATCACACACTCTTATTCATTTGTTTCCATGCATTTTGACCTAGTTCTCCCTTGTGTTTCCCTAGAACTCACTAACACTCCTTAGAACACATTGGTACACCTTGGAATTTAGTACATCTTGGCATGCTTTCCTGTCACTGTAGCATGCCTTGGCACTGCCTAACATACCTTGTCACTCCCTCCTTAGCACACTTGGAACTCGCTAACACTCCCTATCGCACACTCTGATTCACTCATTTCCATGCAATTGAAACTAGTGTTCCCTTACGTTTCCTGGCACTCCCTAGCATATGTTGGCGCCACACCCTAGCACCTGGCACATCTTGACATGCCTTAAAACTTGGCATGACTTGGCATGTGTTGGCATGAAAATGGGAACAGGGAAGAGACCCTGGGTTTAGGAACAAGGGGCAAACAAGGCTCCGTTGTAGTCTAGAACAACACCGACATTTTCACCTTACCCGAAGAGGGTAAGGAGTCTCACCCAAGGCATCCTGTGACTGAAGTGTGAGGGGGTAGAATGAGGTATGAAGGGAACTGCAACCCACAACCGATATTAACTCATAACAATCAAGCACCTACTGTAATCCAACCATACTATTCTACTCACATTACCTTAAGAAATCATACAACATATAGACATATATTTTAAAATTTTAAAGAACCAATATAGAACTCAACAATACATCATAGGTCCAAACTTTCTCTTTCATTACGCTTCATATAAAGAAATACATAAATAAGTACAGAAGGCTTGAAGCTTGATCATCAATAGCAAGAATGACCCAACCCACAGATTAAAGACTAATAGAGCAACGGTGTACCCGCCGTCTGTAACTCAGGAAGGCTGCATTGATTCCTGTCTCGCTTGGTTCATCAACAACTAGTAATCACCAACCCTTTCCCATCCTTTCTTCTACCCTTTATCCTTTGCTTCGCACCTAGACTTCCAGTTCCACTTATTTCCTTCTCGGCTGACTCTGCCTTTGGTTTCCTTTTCTCTCTACTTGCTAAGTTGCTCTTGTTCTCCCCTGCCACCTTTTCGCAATTGCTGGACCACTCTTGGTTCTTTCCCCCCCCTCGGTTGTCAGCTCCACAACTCAACCGATCGTCCCCACCACCTGTTATTATCTTGTCTTCCCACAAAAACTCAAAATGAAGGCCCCAACAACATACCTAACATGTGTTGGAACTGTATAGCATGTGTTAGCACTTCTTGGCATTTCCTGGCACATGTTGGCACTCCCTAGTTTTCATGCCCTTATAGATTTTCTTACCTTTTTGGCGACTTGGGAAACCAACCTAGTCATTGAAAAAATAATGATGTGCCTAGCCCTAACACTCCCCAACACTCCTTGGCATGCATTCACATTGTGTAGCATGTGTTAGCACACCTTTTCATTCCTTAGCATGCCTGGCACTCCTTAGCTATCATGCCTCACAACTACCCTTAAATTTTTTGTAACGTGGGAACCCAACCAAATCCGGCCTCAGCTATAACACCAACTTGCAAACTATAACAACATCTTGACCAAGTTACAATTACTAAAATTAGACTATTCCTTGTTCACTTCCTATAACTCATCTTAGGCTACTCGTGTTGAATATCAACTCATACAACTTAACAAGTTATGAATACAAGGCTCACATCCAACTGTGGTCATAAAACAACTAAGCAACAGAGTTTACATCTTGACATGCCATAAAATCTGGCATGCCTAATAATCCATTGGCACTATGTAGCATGTGTTAGTAGCCCCTGCATTTCTTTCCATGCTTTGGCACTCCCTAGCACATCCTAGCACTCCCTCATAGTTAGCACACCTATTATGTCCAATGTGTACTATTTTTATTGTGTTCACTTAAACACTCTGTTCTAACTCTTAATGCTTTGGATATAAGTTTTAATCTAAGTTTTTCTATGGTGTTTCATAATTTTTCTCATAGAAGTGTGTCATCTTGATGGTTTGGGTATATTCTTCGTGATTTGAGTAGGTGCTATACATTGATCTTATTGTACCCCTTATTTCCTTTAGTCAAAATTTATCCCATGTCTCTCTTAACAACACATGTGAAGGCCTTCTAAGCTATGGCTAGCTTCTAATAGGATATTTTTAAGCTCTAAGTGAACTTCCTAAAAAATAATGGGCTACCTATAAATATTTAAGTTTATTGATAACATTATTTACAGATTTAAGCATATTTTTCACCTCCTTAAAGATTGATAGATATTTCCCTTATGTGTAAAACTCATATCCATTTTCCCTCCTTATATGAACATACTTACATATATTAGAGAGGCGTCATATAGTTTTTATTGATGCCCTAATTAGACTAACATTATTACTTATCTTCAACATCATTATATATAACTTCTATGTGAGATGACCTCCTTTTGCTCAAATAAAAATAAACTTAATGAAAACCTAAGCGACCATAGAAATTGATTTATAAGATTTTACTACCTATTAAAATCTAATTTGGCGGCTACTCTAAAATCTAAATGGACCTATTAAAATTTATTTTCCCGCCACTATTCTCCCTTGCCAGCTTTGGGACTCTGTTTGCTCTTTCTCTGCTCATAATATTTATGAGTTCGCAGCAGATTTCGTACCCTTCTATGATATTCAATTCTTCGTTGCCTTATCAATTTGACTAGATTTTTCACATGTATTTATTATATCAGATTTGGGTTCGCTCTTTTTCGAGCTTTAATTGAGATATTCTTCTCCTGATTTGGATTTGGAGGCTTTCGCTGCAATTCAAAGCAGAAAACATGTTGTTTGCATATGAAGATAAAATTACAACCTTCAAGAAATCCGAGGTGTGTGGATACATTTGAAAGGTTAGATTGTTTTCCCCTTAGAAATTTATTTTCCACTTGTCAATGGTGCAATGTTAGCATAAAACCTTAGATTAGAGAGAAAGTGGCAATGTTGCCCATTCATTTCCAAGCATGAAAACTCACTAGATGTTTGAAAATTGAAGTGCTTGAGTTTATTTATACTTAGAGTTAGATGAAAATCTATGTGCAAGGAAACCAAATCAAAACTTCATTTAGGCTAAATTCAAATGATAAACCTTGAGAAAAAATATTAGCATGACAAGATCTAAGTTCAAAAAATTGAGCAAACACAATAAATCCTTATATCAAATAAAACGAAGGTAAGCCAATTTGGAATCGATCCCTTTTAAATGGACGACCTGTAGATAATATCATACAAACAACAAATCAATCTAGAGATTATGCCATCTCTTATGGTTGACCTGGAGAACAAAATATGTTTGTAACAAAAGATGAAGAAATTAGTTCATTGAAATAGGAAAAAGGAAACTTAGCTCTAAAGGTAAAGATACACAAGTCCTAGGCTACAAGTAAACAAAAGTTAGAGGAAAAACTCAAAGAAACGATTGGAAAAGAAAAGAAAAGGCCCTAAATGCCTCCACTGGGCATGGAGTCTTATCTTGACCCTCAAGAAAAATCCCTTTTTCCTTGTATTTATGAAGTTTCTACACATTTCCTGGTGAATGCTTGGAATACATCACTCTAGGAAGCCGGATTGTATAGAAATCAAAGAGAAGCTATACTAGTATTAGATCTAGCATAAGTAATGCAACTAAAAAAAATTAAAATTTCTAAGCTCAAATATGAAGTAAAGAATTAAATTATGAAAATATTCAACCCCAATAATAAAAAATTAGCTTAAATATTTTCACAATGAAACAACATAGGAACACTCCATATCTTACTTGCATTTGTTGATGTTGCAGTAGCTCCTTCCTTCAATGTAATGTGCATGCCCAAAATCCTTTCTATTTCTAACTTGGGACTAAATGTTTAAGACACAGGAAAAATTTCATACCAATAGTGAGAAAATGAGAGTTTTATTCCATTTCCAACCATGTACAAATGAGAGGAGTGCCATCCTATTATAGGAAGAAAGTCCTCCTAAGCCATCATTACAAAACCATGTGCCATCATGAAATGATGTGCTCAATACAAGTAGTAAATAACTGACTCCCAACTAACTTCCTCACATGTGTGGACCTCTCTTAGATGTTAGGTGGTGCACTCCAACCCTTTCCCACACTTGTGGGTCAAAATAGTCAAACACAAGAGTGTCTTACTCCCTTTGGCCAACAAACCTTGTTTTTTTAAATGTTTAAAAGTGAATTTGTTCTTACCTATTTGATGATAGAATTTAATAAATATAATGATATTTGGGAAACCCTAACCCCAATTTGAAAGCCCCTCCTACTTCAAATGACCCCCAATTTATCATTTTTGTGTAAACCTAAAACCATGAAACACAGAGGAAATGTTTCAACACCTTAATGTAATAAATGAGGGCTTGCTAAAGGCACCACAAACTACTGGCAAGCATCCTCTACTCATTCAAACACCTCAATGCACAAGAAGAACCCAAACAAATTCTATGAGGAAAATTAAGGACTTTCATAGTCACTTATTAGAAAAAAAAAGAGATGGCAAGCATGGGGAAAGCTATCCATAGAACAAGGAAAAATTGTCCAAAGAATATTAGGAAGAAGAGTTCAAAGGTTACATTTATGACCCCAGGTACTTGATAACTCATGAAACATAGATATTTAACTTGTATGAGTTGTATTGGATGAATAAAATATTCACTGCTGAGGTGGTGGTGGAGAAAGGTAGGCAGTGTCAATTTGTTTTGCATAAATTGAGTGTGATGGAGAAAAAAATTGACGTTTTTTGAGAATATTTCAACACCAAGATTACAATGCACAATGATACAAAAAAAATACACTAGAGGAAAATGACCAAGTCCTAAATTCCAAAGGGGCTCCATTGAATCCCATTATCATGGATGAGCAAAGAAAAGTCTAAAGATCAACAACCATGACAAACATGGAGACTGTTGAAGTATGTAACTCATGTGTAGTGTCACCATGCATGTAGAAGAGAAATTTACCATTGCATTAATCTAGAACCAAGGGTTTGAGGATTAGGTTCAAGTTTTAGATTAGATAAGAAGGCATTTTGTTTGCATCCACAATCATTGGCTACAATGTGGACTTGTTGGAGTTCCTACTAGACATTGTAAATTGTGTTATGCATAGAAAGAAGAGTTGTTTATCTAGTGAGAGAGTTTACTAGAATACATATTTTCTCCAACGACCATGTGGATATTGAGTCAGGTAGAGATATTGACCACTGGTTCTCCTCCACCCATTACTATGCTATTGAAACATGAAGTGCCAAATTTCTCTATTATTCATGGTTATAGCCTCATAGAGATTGCAAGGATGAAGGACACAAGAATGTGGATTTTATATATAACTATTATCGTATAAAAAAATCAAAGAAGGTTACGTCATAGTTCATAGGAGAGTTATCATTTTGTTTGATAGGTTAAATTTGTGTGTTGATTGAAGAAGACCATTGGCAGTTGCATTAGTTCAAGACAATGTGCATGTCCGTTAAGATCCATGTGCAAGTTTATTTATCAAGAGAGAGTAGTGAACAAAGGGGTTAGGTTGCTGGAGTATGTCATGGAACACATGGATATATGCAATCTCCAAACCACATTGTGAGTGTGTTGTGCAACATGGTGATTGTGTTGAATGTTGACATTGTCTGCCCATAGAAAATGATGCCCACAAAGGTTCAATTTTGAAAGTAGAATAAGTGCATCACTATTTTTTGCACCAAGGTGAGCGTTATCAGTGTGGAGGTTTTCAAGCTAAGCATTATCATTTTAGAGGTTTTCAATGGCAAGTTCGAGAGACCCAAGAGGGTTTTCAATTTCATAGATTGAAATTTGTTTCAAGTTTGAATTGTGTCAACGTAGTGGAAAAATCTCATGGTAGTGACATGGATTTGAGAGGCCAAATGATGAGGAAAGGTAAAGAATGGTCGACATTTGTGTGAATTAGAAGGGATGAATCAAAAGTGAAATTTATGAAGAATTCCATGTTAGATAATAAATGCACAACTTACAACAAAAGTGTGAATTTTAATCTCTTTCATGGCATATGATATCTTATGTTTGCTGATAGTTTTGATGACATGTTTTGGAAGTGAAAACAACATGAATACATGCTTAAGTGATAAAATCCCAAGCCTTAATTTCATCTAATAATTTTTCTCAATGGTAAATCTTTTAATGGATTTGGCCTCATAATTTCATGAATGGTCCCATGGATTACATCAATATGTTTGGTGATATTTTGGAAGATGTGTTTTTTAAGATTACATGCATATGTGATAAAAGCCCAAATCACATCCAACAAATTTCCTCAATGGTGACTTATTTAATGCCTTTGGTCTGATAATTTCATTAGTGGCCCCATGGATTAAGTAAATAATCTTTCTGGTATCTCATTTATATGGTATTGGAACATATTGTTCATACGAAATTGATTACAATAGAGCTTGTCACATTTAATTATAAGAATAAATTAGATTTAAATGTTACCTTTAAGAGAGTTTATTGATGAGCCTCATATAATGGGTAATTATATGGGCTCATTTTACTTCCTAACCTAGTCAAATCAACCATTCTCTTAGCTTATTATATGATTTTCTGATTATATTTATGCTTATGGAGTGAGTTGAGTTAGTTATGATGCCATGTGGTCTAACATGTGTTTAATGCATATTATTGATGAATTTTGAGGTCAAAGTCAAGGATCCAGTGGACAAATGGCAGCAATAAATCAAAGTGGACAAAGGAGAGGACTTATAGGAGGGAATCTCCCTCATTTATTGCTCCTCACTTCAAATTCCCCTTCATTCGGCTTGGAGTACAAGCAGCCAAATCATGCACTAGAAGGCAGCCGAGCAAGTGGAGGATGACTGATGATTATCTCGAGTTTTGGGAGCCAAGCCTCCCTGATTTTAAGGAAGCTATTGGTAGCTTCATTTGTATAAGTAGAGAGGCCTAGGGCCTCACTAGGGTCAGATTTTTGTTGGATTTTTGTTGAATTTTTGCTTATGTAAACTCTACTCCAACTTCGAGCTCATTATTTTTGAGACAGTTTCATGTAATCTTGTTATTGTTTTGATAATAAAGATGGAATCCTTTTTGAGCTAGCATTGAGTTACCTCAGATGGATGAAACTCTTGGGTTAGGGCCCAATCCAAGCAGCCAAGCTCCTCTTTACTTGTATTTGTATGTTTTATTTCAGTTTTTAGATTAGGTTGTTGTTAGATGTATTTCTTTTATGGTTAAGAATAGGTTGCTTTTGATGATTCAGTAGTTTGCTTCCATTTGTGCTTTCTGTAGCAGGTTAGGTAGTGATAAAGAGAAGATTCAAAAGGCTAGCAATAGTGCCTTGGCCTCTCTTCCTCCCTTTGGGACCATGATTTGAGGCAAAGACCCTCTTGCTACCCCAAAAACACATATTTTCCTCATTCATAGGACTTCTAGTGTTTGCAGCTTTTTAGTGGTGAATAGTCTAGTTTTGCTTTGCTTCAGAACTTCTTCATCATGCTCACTTCTTTATTTACAATAGTATTCTTTCATGATTTCCTTTCTTGCAGCAGTTATCAATATTTCCTTCCATAGATCATAGTTTAGACTATTTTGATGCAAAACTCTATTTTCCTAGATGCACTTGTTTCATTAGTTGCTTGATCTTATTGGTTGACTGTCAGTTGTTTATGCATCATATCTCTTCTAGTAGTAGGCCAGCCTATCAGCCATCCCATCCTCCATCTGATCCATGCCCTACAGGTCGCCCAAGTCTTCCCTCAATTCTGCCTTAGTTTTCTGCATTTTCCATAAAATTTCTTCCTCTCTCCTTGAGCAAATCTAATCATCTTTCTCTCTCTTGATGATTCTTGGTAGACCCTAGGTGCTCTAACACCTCATTCCAACCTTCATCCACCTCTTTCAGCCACTCTCACACCCTCAAAAAAATGAAAACTGCTCTCGGCCTCCTCTTGTAGGCCTCCTGTAGAATGTTGTTTTCCTCCTATAGATTTCCTGTGTCCTCCTGTATATTTTTCTATAGGCTTTCTTTTGAAGGCCGAGTGTGGGAAAATCCTCCAAAAGGCCACCTGAGACCTCCTAGGACCCATCCACACCATCCTACATCCTCTCAAGTCCCAAAACCACCCTCCAACGCCACCTATTCACTGCGACACTCATACACAATAAATTATATGCATGTCAAATTCACATAAAAATACATAAAAATCCAAAAAGATGTTTTTTTCTTATTTACTTGCAGAAATAACTTAGTTAGATGTTTTTTACTTCCTTGAATAGGTAATGGCATTCCTTTCATGGTTTTCATAGCACTTTCTACAAAATTAGAATTAGTTGGTTAATTAGGGTTTACTAGGTTTGCTTTACATTTCAGTCTTTCTCCTTTTTGCAATTAGAGTAGCATCTGTAGAGTAATATTTCTCTCCTTTCATCACATATAGAGCTTCTTCTGGAATCCATAGAAGTTGGCTTGAGCTCCTAGTGATCTTGCGCCGGCTAACCAAGTGACAACCTGCAGTAAGAACTAGTACTTGTGCATACAGCACCGTCGCTTCCAAGTTTGTTACGAACTATAGGGTTGATAAGAGTAAAGAAGGCAGCTGAGGAGTTGCAGCATTATTGCTACAATACTGGTGCTCACCATCTTTTTGGCACCGTTGCCGGGGAAGTGTTAGAGTATTCTTTGATTACTGCTTTCTTCTATTTTCTATTACAACATTTTGCTAATAGTTTATTTCAGCAAGAGTAGACTAGTCATTTCCTTTCCTTTCAAGTTCTGCATTTCCTTGCTTTCCTTTTCAAATTCTACAAATTTCATTTCAGCAAGTTCATTTCAGTTAGTTGCAATTTGTTTTGTTCAATCAATTTTAGTTTTGCAGGTACTATCAGTGTGGGAAAAAAAGAAACAAAAACCAACCAAAAAGATTTCCTTTCATGCCTCGTAGGAATAGAGATAACTCAGGAAAAATTTTGCCCAACACCCCCACTGCTTCACACAGCCAACCTTCTCTCTTCTTCGGTGGTTGTGATCAAGAAGAACCCTTAGGTGAACAGCAAGACATATTTGAAGAACCTATAGGGGAAGAAGAAGAAGAAAACATTCCTTTGAAGCCAATGGTTGAACACAGAAATGCTAGGGGAAATGGAGAGAGAATAGAGGGTACCTTTCCCATTCGGGAGACCAATGAGGACACCAAAATGAAGAATATAAGCCCTTCCACCCTACCTCATTTCCATGGTCTGACTACAGAAGATCCTGACACCTTTTTGTTTGAGTTTTTTGTTATCTGTCGAACCTATGACTATGCAGAGGATGAGCAAAAGTTGAAATTGTTCCCTTCTACTCTCAAGGATGCAGCACTACGCTGGTTCATGGGATTACCTAGCAATAGCATCACAACTTGGGCTCAGATGCAGCAAGCCTTTAACAACAAGTATCGAGACTATTGTAGGTCAAAAGATACTAAAGAATAAATTTTCCAAATAACTATAGGAAGTGATGAGTCCCTAGAATATTATGAACAGAGGTTCTAGCTCAGTTACAAAAAGGCCGGGTGTACACTTGACCCTAAGTCTCTGAATGATCCAGATTTAAACAGGAACACAACAAATTACAGAGATAACCATAAACACAAATATGCAGCGGAAATAATACTTCATTTCATTAATGGAAAATAATGAAATCTGCTTATAACCAGAAATGGAAATAAACCAGCTAGGGTGATGGTAGCTTATCTCTGAGAAGAGATGTGGTGGCTACATGCCTTTGAACTGTTCTGAACTATGTTACAATGAGGCTCGAAGGCCTATTTATTGTTGAGAAACAATGGAAAACCCTTAACATTCCAAAACCTAACCCTAGAAGATGAAACGCCAAATTGTGGGCCCCGTTTGGGTAAATTGGTACATCAATTTCCCGAGGTCGTAACTTTGGCATACGATCTCCGTTTGACGCGTACGATAGCTCGTTAGAAAGATCTATCCGAGTACTACCACTTTATCACTTTGGAAGACAACATTGGTCCATGGACCCATGTTTCCCTAGATTTCCAAAAAAACGTCGTTTAGGGCCTCAAAACGGCTCCGGAAGTTCAGGACCCGAAAAACTGCTAAAAATAGTAAACTGTGCTACAATTTAGGAAACTGAAAAAGCTGAAAGAGACAGTTGTGGGGGTCCAAATGGGATAGGTGGGTGGCCACCAACATCCACCTGGATCATTCCTCCCCCCTTAGGAAGCAATGGTCCCCATTGCGTTGAGTTCCTCCATCTGTTGAACTTGGTCCCTGGTGAGCTATTCTGCAATCTCTGATGTGTTCAGAAATGGTGGGAAGCATGGTCGATGACGGTCCACATTGATCACTTGGTGCAAGCAAAGGAATGGAGGAATGCTATGCTTCAAAGCATTGTTACCCGTAGCCTTGGTACTGGTGTAAGGACCATGTCGGAGTGGTCTGAGTTTCTGCTAGGTTCTGGTAAGGCGTTCTCTCTACAGATGTAACCAAACTTTGTCGCCCACCTGAAACTTGTGTGGTACCCCTGTGGGTGAGGAGAAGTTGTTCCTGTGTCTTGTCATGACTGTATCCCTTTGCTGCTGCTGCTGCATGGAGGAACCCTTCGTGGGGGCCATGGATGTAGCAACGATCTTCCCCATACAGATGAATTTCCTGGTCTGGGAGATGAGCTTGCTTCCTTTCTTAGCGGTGATCAAAGATGTGGCGGTAGGTGGGGTTGCCTCCGGTATCATGTATAATGAATTATTCAAAGAAATAATGACAGCGCGAGGCCTTGAATCATACACAGCATGTCGCCTCCACAAGTATGGTTGGCCTAGTAATACATCACAAACATCCAGAGGTGTAACATCACACAATACCTCGTCTGTGAAGGGTTTGGTGTTGTAGGGAAGGCGGCACTGTTGGCGAACTTTCAGATCTCGTCCTTCATGAAGCCACCCAATACTGTACGGCTGTGGGTGCGGTGTAGTCGGTAGGCCCAACCGCTTCACGACCTCTACTGAAATGAGGTTCTTTTGACCGCCACTGTCGACAATGAATTGCAGCGGCGAACCCTTCACCCACATCTGTGAGTGGAAAAGACACTCCCCCTCTTCTGGATCTGCAGGTTCATTCTTCTGGATCTTAGCAGTGGCAACAGTGGCGCTAGGATCCGCATCAATGATCTGCTTCCCTTTGCCATTCCCCTTGTCAGGTTCTAGCTCAGGGTTAGAGCATGCATCTGATTCGGAAGCCTTCAACTCGGCCACCAGCGACTGCTTGGTCCGACACTCACTTGTGTTATGAGTGGGACTCTTGTGGAACTCACACCACTTTCTTGTGTCCTTCTTCTGCTTCGTGGTGTTGTTCTTTTCTTGCGGCTTCGACGGGTTGTCTTGGGTCACCCCGCCTTGGCTTTGTCCTTTGGGCTTCGGATTTGCAGATCCAAAGTATCGCTTCTTCTGTTTGAACTTTTGCTCGATTTTGACAGCGTATCGGTACGTCGTGCCGAGCGAGGAGATGTTCAAGAACACCATCTCTTCCTGGATGTATCTGTGTAGGCAGCCGCAGTGTTTGAGTACCAGATGCAACTCAGAATCTTTGATACCCAACTGTGTGCGAAGGGTATGAAAAATGTTTGTGAAATCCGACACATCTTGGTCTCGTCCCTGCCGCAGTGTGGTCCATTTGATGTATTTGTCCTCATATCTTCCGACAGGGTAGTACTGCTCCTTGATGGCATCCCGGAAGTCATTCCAAGTGGTTGCGGCTGAAAATAGTGAGCCTGTACTTTCATCCTTCTGCTCGCAGTAGGTTTCCCACCAGTCCTTGACGTGGGGGGCTGCTTTGAGAAGAGCGAAAACAATCTTTTCCCAACTTGAAAATTCATGAACAGAAAAATACCCATCTAGCATATTTAACCATTTATCTACGGCATCTGCGTCTATTTGACCCTCGAAGATGGGGATTTCAAAATTAACTTGTACCTTAAACGGTGTGGCGTTTCTAGAGTAGCTATTGGAAGCCGATGCGTCGCCTCTGGGTAGCCGCTGAAGGATTTGCGCAAAGTTATCCATCATCACGTTCCTTTGCCGCTCGAGCGCTTCTTCGAGCAAGATTTTGATAGGATCTCCTGCCCCCTCGTCTTTCTTCTCATCTGCCATGGGAGGTTGTCGGGATTTGCGAGGCTGGTCTTGCAAAGGTTCGACCAGTTCAAGCCCTAACCCCTTATATCCCGACCTCGTTGGGGACATGCAAAGAAAAACAGAGAAAAAGCAGACCGCTCTGATACCACTGATCCGGATTTAAACAGGAACGCAACAAATTACAAAGATAACCATAAACACAGATATGCAGCGGAAATAATACTTCATTTCATTAATGGAAAATACTGAAATCTGCTTACAACCAGAAATGGAAATAAACCAGCTAGGGCGATGGTAGCTTATCTCTGAGAAGAGATGTGGTGGCTACATGCCTCTAAATTGTTCTGAACTGTGTTACAATGAGGCTCGAAGGCCTATTTATTGTTGAGAAACAATGGAAAACCCTTAACATTCCAAAACCTAACCCTAGAAGATGAAATGCCAAATTGTGGGCCCCGTTTGGGTAAATTGGTACATCAATTTCCCGAGGTCGTAACTTTGGTATACGATCTCCGTTTGACGCGTATGATAGCTCGTGAGAAAGATCTATCCGAGTACCACCACTTTGTTGCCCCAGATTTCCAAAAAAACGTCGTTTAGGGCCTCAAAACGGCTCTGGAAGTTCAGGACCCGAAAAACTACTAAAAATAGTAAACTGTGCTACAATTTAGGAAACTGAAAAAGCTGAAAGAGATAGTTGTGGGGGTCCAAATGGGATAGGTGGGTGGCCACCAACATCCACCGGGATCACTGAAGCTGGTCCTGCTCAGGGGAATTCAAGAAGATTTTTTAGACACCCTCCATCTACTGGTCGGGGGAGACATCTACCAACTATCCTATGAGGACATAAAGACTGTTTTTAGAAACCATTCTAGAGCAGCCAGAAATAAAGGTAGGGGGAGTCAACCCATAGCCAATACTTCTTCCCCTAACTCATCCATTAAAGGAGAAATTGGAAACATGCTAGAAGACTTCAAGAGTGAGATTCTGCAAACTCTTGCCATGCAAATGGATACCTTACATATCGAAAGGAAACAAGAGGAAGCAGAGAGGGCTTTGGCCATTTTTTTGCCCTAGATGCAGCAGCAGTCATCCTAGGAATGAATGCCCATTGAACTCTATAGAGGTTTGTTCAGTCTATGAAGAAAATCATTCTACAGACAAGTGCCCTTCCTTACCCAAACTTAAAGCTGTATATCAAGGGGCTGAGGGAGTCACTGAACAGCTCTATTACATAAACCAAAGGAGGCCGCATGGACCTAGACCATATTAGCAGGGGATGCAAGGGACATCTCAGGCATACTACAACCCCAACCAAGTCACTTCCATACCTTCTTGGGGTCCCCCTGCTCATCCTTCCTGGTCCACACCTCCTCCTTGGTCCTTCACATCTCCATATCATGCCCAACCAGCCACCCATTCATTTCAATCCTATGCTCAACTGCAGCCTCAGTGGAATGCATCTCATCAGGGGTGGAGGCCCCAATACAACTCTCCTCTCGCTCTTTTGCCTCCACCACCTACCCAACCACAACCGTTACCTCCTGCTCCACCAAAGCAACCCCAAATGCCTACCCAACCAAATTTGAACCCAAACAACAGATAGGCTTAGCAAGTGTATAGTGGGGAACCATCATGCCCGACTTATGTTGTGGAGATTCAGGAAATTAACTTGCGATCTGGGAAAGTTCTCCCAGATAGCCAGCCTCCACCTAGGGAGGTTGAGGAAGATAAAGAGGAAAGCGAACCTAAAGCAAATCCACCCTTTCCTGAGAGACTATCCGCAACAGTCCAGCCTACCCCAGAAGAAACTGAACTCCTGGGAGAATTGAAACATTTATGTGTGAAGATACCACTTCTCCAAGCCATAAAAGATGTGCCTATCTACAATAGGTTGATCAAAGAGAAGTGCTTTAGGCATCCAGGAAGGCGCAAGAGAGTTGCCCCAACCATCAATGTCATAGGGCAACTATCCGACCTGATGTTAGGGCAGGTAATCTGTCCAAAATATCTGGACCCTGGAAGCCTAGTAGTTGATGTCCACATTAATGGCACCATGATCCCACACACCTTGATTGATCTGGGAGTTGCCATTAATGTGATGACAAAGGACACAATGCTCAAACTCAACCTCCAGGGCTCCTTGAGGAAGACCACGACCATGCTACAGCTTGCAAACCGCTCCACCATGACCCCTGAGGGGATTGTGGAAGATGTGATGGTCTCCATTGATTCTTGGGAGTACCCTACTGATTTCTTAGTTCTCCAGCCAAAGGCAAAGCTCACTGGGTATCCTCTCATTCTAGGAAGACCCTGGTTGGCTACCGCCGATGCCTACATCAGCTGTCGAGCTGGGAACATGACCATAAAGAACAGGCATATGTCCAAGTAGTTAATCCTATATCCTCCTGCCCAACCCTTGCTAGAACATGATCTACCTATCTGGTTGGAGGAGGACGATGAGGATGAAGTCTATTCTGCACCGCTTTGTGCATTAGAAATCGCCATGGGGGGAAAAACTGCAAGATGAGGATGGTATGATTGAAAATCTAATTCAGAATCCACCTCCCAGTGTATCACCATTAGAGGACATAGTAAGAGAAACCTAAAACAACCCCTCAATTGATCTCTTTGCAGCCAACTCCACTCCTCTCCGTATTAAGAATATAGAGTTCAGCCCAGAAAGAACCTTGAAAATCAATCCATCCCTATCCACTTCCCAAGAGAAGGAATTGTGTAGCCTGCTGAGAAAACACCTAGATGCCTTCGCTTGGAGTTATAAGGAGATGAAGGGAGCGCACCCTTCAGTATGCACTCATCATATATACATCAAAGAGGATTGCAAGCCAGTTAGGCAGCCTCAAAGGAGGATGAATCTAGCACTTAAAGATATTGTCAAGGAAGAACTACAAAAATTGCTTGATGCAGGATTCATCTATCCCATCTCTGACAGTGAATGGGTCTCTCCTTTGGTGCTAGTGCCAAAGAAAAATGGTAAGTGGAGAATCTATGTCGACTATAAGGAATTGAAAAAAGCCACTAAAAAGGACCATATTCCTTTACCTTTCATAGATCAAGTGTTAGACGGTCTGGCAGGGAAAAAGTTTTTCTCTTTCCTAGATGGGTTTAGCGGGTACAATCAAATTCAAATCAGCCTAGAAGACCAAGATAAGACCACTTTCACTTGTCCTTGGGATACCTTTGCATATGGGGTCCTTCCTTTTGGTTTGTGTAACACTCCAGTCACTTTCCAAAGAGTGGTACTGAGTATATTTTCTAAATTAGTTCATGATGCAGTAGAGATATACATGGATGAATTTACTCCTTATGGCTCTGACTTTCAGGAAGCTTTATCTAACCTAGGAAAAGTTCTAGACAAGTGTATTGAGATGAACTTGTCCCTCAATCCGGAAAAATGTGAATTTTTGATGACTGAAGGGACCGTGCTAGGTCATGCAATATCTCAACAAGGACTGCAGGTGGACCCCAACAAAATTTCCATCATCCAAAGGGTCCCACCTCCTCAAAAAGTGAGAGATGTCAGAAGTTTCCTAGGCTTAGCTGGGTATTACTAGAGATTCATTAAAGATTTCAGCAAGCTAGCCTCTCCTTTGTTTGGCCTCTTAGGTAAAGATGTCGAGTTCATATGGTAAAAAACTATCAAGAAGCCCTAGATACCTTGAAGAGCAAGCTCGTGACTGCCCCAATTCTGAGAGGCCCAAACTGGGCCCTACCTTTCCACATTCACACAGATGCCTTGAACAAAGCAATAGGAGCAGCCTTAGGACAAATTGATGAAAATTTACTGTATGCCATATACTTTATAAGCAAAAACTTGTCAAAGGCAGAGTTAAACTATACGGTGACCGAGAAGGAACTCCTAGCTGTTGTGCATTCCTTAAACAAATTCAGACATTATATCATAGGTTATCAGACTTTTGTGCACACTGATCATGCTGCAATTAGATATTTAATGAACAAACCAGATGTAAATGCTCGCATTATTAGATGGTTGCTTTTACTGCAGCAATTTGACTTGACCATTATTAATAAGCCTGGTAAAGAAAATGTTGTTGCTGACTTTTTGTCTAGAGTAAATTTGCCTACAGGTGAAGAAGGAATGGTGGATGACAAAATTCCAGATGAACATCTATTTGCTATCTCAGTACCTCTTCATGGTTTGTTGATATAGAAAACTACTTGGTTTCAGCACAGTTCCCACCACACCTGTCCTCAAAAGAGAAGAGAAAGATAGTAAGGAAAAGTGCCCCTTTCACCTAGATAGGGGAAATCTCTTCAAACTTGGCCTAGATCAGATCTTGAGAAGATGTGTCAGAGAGGAAGAAGTCTTTGACATCCTTCTGACCTATCATGACAAACCTTGTGGAGGTCATTTTGCAGCAAAAAGAACTGCCTTCAAGATATTGCAAGCAGGCTACTACTGGCCCACTCTTCATCAAGATGTGAGGAGATATACCAGCCAGTGTGATCGGTGTCAAAGGATGGAGAAACCCACTCCAAAGGATGAGATGCCCATGCAACATCAAGTGACCTTTGTGCCATTTGAGAAGTGGGCATGGACTTTGTGGGGCCTATCAGCCCTCCTTCAAAGCAGAAACTTTATACATCATTGTGTGCACCGATTACCTGACAAAGTGGGCATAGACAAGAGCAATCAAAGCAGCGATAGAGGAAAAAGTAGCTGAATTTTTGAGAGAGAACATATTCTACAAGTTTAGGTATCCAAGAGATTTGGTCACAGATCAAGGTATTTAGTTCACTTCCAATTTGATTGAAGACCTGCTCACACATCAAAGAATCAAGCACAGGACTTCAACCCCTTACCATCCACAAGCCAATGGGCAGGTGGAGGTCACTAACAGAGCATTGGAAGGCATCCTGACAAAGGTAGTGAGCAGCAACAGAAAAGACTGGGCGGACAAATTAGTTGAGGCCACTTGGGCCTACAACACAACATGGAAGACCACCATAGGGTTCACACCCTATGAGCTGGTCTATGGGAAGAAGGCTTTGATGTCAATAGAATTTGAATTCAATACCCTAAGGATGGCAACTCAGCTAGACCTAGACCTCAGCTATGCACAAAAAGAAATATTACTCTAGCTCAATGGATTGGATGAACACAGAATGTAGGCCCTTCTCCATATAGAGTTAGTTCAGCTTTGGAGAAAGATATGGCATGACAAAAATATGAAGGAGAAGAAATTCCAAGAGGGAGATTGAGCACTACTCTATGATTCAAGATACAAATATTTCAAGGGCAAGCTAAGGACAAGATGGCTGGGACCCTACACTGTGGAGAAATGCAATGAAAATGGTTCAGTTCTGATCAGAACCATTGATGATGAAGCCATCCCCATGCTTGTCAATGGACACTGGTTGAAAGTATACAAGAAACCCCTCTCTAAGTGAGAGTTCATTGAAGATCTGAATAAGACAGTGATGGTAGTGGAGCATGTCTTAGCCTCCACTTCACCCACTCACTAAAGAAAAAGAAAAAATAAAAAAATAAGGACTCAAGTGAAAACCTCCATGAGGCGCTTGAGTCCCATCATTGGGTTGAAAACCTCTTCTGAGGTGGCCCAGTGATGTCAAAAATAAAAATAAAAAGAGAAAAAATAAGATCCCTTGGAGGCACCCAGGGCAGGCAATTAGGGTGAAAACCTCCTTGAGGCACCCTAATTGTTTTCAAAAAAAAAAGGAGAAAAAAGAGAAAAAAATGAATTTTCATTTGCATTGCAGGTTTGCAGGAGGATTACAAGAAGCAGCAGAAGGTGCTAAGGGAGCCCTGCAACCAACACTAGCACCTATCCTACCTTCTCATACCTTTCTCCATCATTCTTGGCATTTCTTTCACCTCACTATGTTTTTTTCAAGAACTGTGTTTTCTATAGGAGGCTCCTGTAGGAATTACAGAGAGCCAAAAATGGGTACAAAAGGTAGTTTGAGGGACAGGGAAGCTTCATGAATAAACTATAAACCCTCCTACAGTCTTCAACCCTCCTTGCCACCATTTCCAAGCCTGCATCACAACCCCAAGAATCATTCTTTTTCCTGTCCAAGAAAAACACAGAAAAAATAGTTTTCAGGAAAAGGAAAAAAAAAAACAAAAAATAAGAAAGGAAACAGCACCATCCACCTCACCTGAAGCCTACCTATTACCTCTCCATCTCTATTTACATCTCTAGCATCATCCTCACAGCTCCAAGCACAGAAAGAAGATGAACTTTCAAGGGGAGAAGCAGCTATAGGAGCTCCTGTAGGAATTCCTGTAGTAGCTGATTCCATTAAAATCTAGCATCAACAACAAGAGAGTGGAAAAATGAAGGTTGAAGAAGACACCTGAAGCTCAGATCAAACTAGAGAAGAATTTGCACAAGACATAGCCACACATCAGCAAGCAAACATCATGCATCAAAAGAAACAAAGGCATGCAACAGAGAGAGAGAGCCACAACACCTCACAAGCAAATACATTCGGATCTCAGGTAAGTAACTAACCCGCTCCTCTGTTTGCATTTGTGTAATTAGAAGGCATGAAAAAGTAACGAGATGGTTGAGGTTGAATGAGGAAAAGGTGGCCAGTTAACTTGGCCACCTTCATCTAGTTGACTCCACTCATCCGAAGATGTCACCCACACATGCACACAGTCAACTCAAGAAAGATGTCAAGGACAGGTAGTGGAGGAAGTGTGAACTCCGATGCAATCATGAGGGATGATTATGAGGAGGGGCCATGATGACAAGGCAGGTGGGGACCAACGGTCCGAATATAGCCAACGTATATGTTGCCAGCTCACCCTCCATCACCGGAAATATCCATAAAGGGCAATAAGTACTCCTCTCCGAGCACTCTCACCACCTTTTCCTTCATCCTCTCCTCGAAACTCAGCTACAGCAGTTTCTCTGTGCCCCCATAGCCTCATAACCATCGTTCTCCATTTATCTCTCCCATATTCCCGCTCTTGGAATTTTCTACAGGAGCACTTGCAAG
This sequence comes from Pinus tabuliformis, assembly GCA_031772625.1. Lineage (NCBI taxonomy): Eukaryota > Viridiplantae > Streptophyta > Pinopsida > Pinales > Pinaceae > Pinus > Pinus tabuliformis. The sequence continues at coordinate 924,222,901 of CM062810.1, forward strand.
TTCTACAGGAGCACCTACAGGAATTCTACAGGAGGGACAACAGGCTTCTACAGGAGGGGCAGTGAGTTGTTTGAAGGGAGAAAACACAAGTTTTAGCATGGTTTTCGATCTGAGGAGGTAGGTTCCATGCATTCCCCATTGAATATCAAAATATGCAAGTAGTGGTTTAAATTTGAAGAGGATATAAAGTCTTTAGGAGGAGGAAATACATAAAAAAATTCTGCTTATTTAAAAAAAAACACACAGTCTCCTCTGTTTCTTTGTTTTCTTCAAAAATTGTTGTCTCCATCTCCACATTTGGTTTTCCAAAGAAGTATAAACAAAATGACAGGAGGATTTATGAGGAAGGAGCCCACCAACTCCTCCAGGCTCCATGCACATCCCCAAGTAGTGGACATCTTCACAAGGGCAAATTGGATGAACTTTTTTGAGAAATTCTGAGGGTTTGATGAGGAAATTGCCCAAGAATTTTCCCACTCTTTGGTCCCTCACTCAAGAACACATGCCACTGTCACCTTTAGAGGTCTTTCCATGGATATAACCCCTGAATTTATCAATAGAGTCACTACCCTTCCTCTTGGGTTGCCTTGGAGTAAGGATGAGAAACCAATTGGCCAGGCTGCTAAGAAAAACTTTTTCCAAAATAATGAAACCCCTGTAGAGGATAAAAATGGCATTAGAAGGGCTAGCATACCATATCCTTGGGATGAGGTTAGCTACCAAATAATCAAATATATTTCTTGTGAGGGGAGGTACAACATTGTCTATGGTTACCACTTTAGAATCCTTCATGAATTAAGGTATGGCATGGACACTCCAACCCCTCAGAAGCTCAACATCCCCTACTTCCTCCTGCAGTCCCTCATTGACTCCAGCACTAAGGTTCAAGTAGGAAATTCAGAGCAGCTGGCTCACCATGGGTTAATTAAAATTTTAGTGGAAGAAGCCCTCCATACATTTACACTCCCTATAGCATGGGAAATCTTCCGAAACATGACAGTTGAGGATGACATAAAGACCCTAACCTATGATATCAGTCCTACTAATAGTGAGGAGGAAGAGAAACAAGGGGGAGAAGGTGAAGCAAATGGTGACTTAGCAGAATAAGAAAGGAAGGAGGAAGAAACTAAGATAGAGGAGGAGAAAGCTAAAGAAACAGAACAGGAAGAAACAGAGACAGAAAAAGAGATAGAAGGAGGAGAGAAAGAGGCAGAAAATACAAAACAAGGAGAAGCGTCCCTTGAGACTCTATAAAGAGAGACAATAGCTGCTCTCACTGCCCTCAGTACACCCATAAAGCCAAAACAAAAGAGGAAAAAGTAGGCCTCCATGTATTTCAGGGCTAGGAAGAGCACAAGAATCAAAACAGGGAAACCTCAACCCTCTTCAAAAGTGATAATTACAATTGAAGATTCACCCTTTACCCAAGGAAAGGAATCCCCTTCCAAGGCACCTATCACATATGAAAGGGGGACTCCTAGATCTCCCACATGGAAAGAAAAGGTAGAACTACAGGACCCAAAAACAGTCCTACAGGAGGCTCAAACAGTTCTACAAGAGACACTGTCAAAACTACAGGAGACCCAAAAGCTTGAGAAAGAAATGGAAGGACAACCATAGGTAAAGGAGGAAGAAATAGAGCTACAAGAACTTGATCCCCAGCCTAGTCTTGCCTCCTACTACAATCTACTTGAGGGAGGAAGAATAATTCCACAAAAATTTGCAATTCCACTATTCTTCGAATTAGAGAAAGAGAGAATAAGAACACATAGGTGGATGCAAATCACCAAATCCAAAGGAGTTGAGGATATTGGCCATATGGAGAACAAACTCAAAGAAATGGGTGGAGAGTTGAGTGTTATCAGACACAGGGAAGCAGTTACAAGAAGCCACCTTGAAACTGAAACTGAATTGCTACGAAGGCAGTTGCAAGAGAAAGAGACCTAGTTGGCATGCATGGCCAGCTTATCCATGGAGGCATTGCAATGTAGAACACTAGCAAAATCCTATGGCCTATATCTCAAGGACCAATGGTTGCAATTTCAGATAAAGACTTTGGCACAAAGAGGCACAATGCCTTTCCAAGATTACAAGCAGTTTATGGACCTGTGTGACCAAAGCACATCAGAAGATAAGGAAAAGATGGCAGAATTCTACCTACATAACATGGCCCTCACAGACATGAATGTGTGGGACCCCAATGCCAGGCTAGGGGACCTGCAACTAATGGCCATGGCCTCATGGATGAACCATGAAGAGTTGAGGGTAGCAGAAATAAGAAGGTTGATGATAAAAGAGCAGAATGAGCCATTAATGATCAGAGCTGAGCCATCAGATCCCATGGCACTCATCAGCACACATAACTTGCTTGCCAATAATCCTCAAATTGCCCCTAGATATATAAGTGATCAGGCACAAGCCATTGCACACTTTGAGGATATGCAAAGGCTACTTGGGGATGACTGTGTGCATGCATGCATGAGGAGATGGAACACCTTACCACACAGTCTGCAAATCAGGGAATATCATTCCCCCATGAGGATGAAGGAGGCATTAAGAAGAGTGCCAGTATACAGTGCTCCATGCAGAGGCTAAAGGTCAACTGGATTGGCCTAAAATTGAGTCCCCCACTGTTGTTAGGCATGCTGGAAGGCAGAAGAGAAGAAGAAGAGGAGGAACAGTGGGAAGAGATAGAAAGGAATGTAGGATTCTATGACAAGGAAGAGGAAACCACATCAGAAGCTTGGGATGATAGGGAGGCCACCAGGGCCATAAAAGATGAGGAGATGGACTAAGTTGCTTAGAGGATGAGAAACACCTTCAGTAGGGGGTGATGATGAGCCTCATAAATATGTAATTATATGGGCTCATTTGACCTCCTAACCTAGTCAAATCAACCATTCTCTTAGCTTATTGTATGATTTTCTGATTATATTTATGCTTATGGAGTGAGTTTAGTTAGTTATGATGCCATGTGGTCTAATATGTGTTTAATGTAGATTATTGATGAATTTTGAGGTCAAAGTCAAGGATCCAGTGGAAAAATGGTAGCAATAACTCGAAGTGGACAAAGGAGAGGACTTATAGGAGGGAATCCCCCTCATTTATTCCTCCTCATTTCGAATTCCCCTTCATTCAGCTCGGAGTACAAGCAGCCAAGTCATGCACTAGAAGGCAACCGAGAAAGTGGAGGATGACTATTGATTATCTCAAGTTTTGGGAGCCAAGCCTCCCTGATTTTAAGGAAGATGTTGGTAGCTTCATTTGAATAAGTAGAGAGGCCAAGTTTGTTACGAACTATCGGGTTGATAAGAGTAAAGAAGGCAACCCAAGAGTTGCAGCATTATTGCTGCAATACTGGTGCTCACCATTTATTTGAATGATTTGTGTGGATACCATATCTTTATAATTTTGAAGTTTTGAATATACGCACTCTTATCGAATTTTTCTACCTCAAAAGGATATAGAATTATTTTGTTAGAATTTTCCACTTTAACAATTGATGGGTGAAATAATAAATATTGAATAGAGATGTTGAAGAAGCAAAGGTAAAAGACATGTTTGAAGATACTAAGCATGAAGAGGAAGACAATATTACTATCATGTGTCTTACTTTTTCTTTATTGATAACATGTAGTATTATATAGCAATATTATGTGATGTAAAATAATTCCTAATCTTGCATGCTAGTTGAAAAAGCATTCCGGGTGAACTCTTTGTTGAATGGTGCACCATAAATCCCGATTTCATTAATTAGTATAGAAAATTGAATTTTGAAATAAATACATTTGATAACCTATTATTCTAAATAACTCATAAACAACATAGTTAGATCCATAGATTTCTTATTAGACTACATCCAAGAAAATTTTAAAACATTGATTTAAGAAGAAATACCATTTATTCTCAATGGTAACCTTTTTTCTATTTCTGATTTATTTTAATTAATATTTATATCTCTACCAACATATCATAAATCAATCGATGGCGGTATCGAAATGCGTTCAAATCTTAATTTGGTTTTGGCGGTATCGTTCAAATCTTAATTTGGTTTTGGTAGTATCGTTCAAATCTAAATTTTGGTTTTGATATTCCATCGCTCTAGTTTTGTCCTCCATCATAATTTGTCTGGGCTTTGTTTGCGCTAGATCGGGACTGGGTGGACATGAGGTGAGATGTCTAGGCTAGATCAGAACTGGGTCGATATGAGGTTATCATCGTTGCTTCAATGGATTTCGCAGAAGTGGCGATCTGCACTCTGAACAGATTGTCATTGCACCTACTAGTACAATATTTCTAGGCCACAATAGAAGAAAACCCCTATCAAACTAATCTCAGTACATTTCCCAGATATTTCATGTCAATTCGAGTTGTGGCAACCCATCCAGTTTCGTTCATCCCGTCTCTCAGAATTTTATGCATTAACTTTGAGAGTGTAGATCTAAGACATCAGTTGTTGAGCATGAACCAATAGATTCTAGATCCCCCTGTCTCTCCTGAACGTCGCTTCTGTCTCTGGAGACGGAGAAAAATGATCGAGCAACCTGTTGTTCTTGCCCACACTTAATGTCCCTGATAGAAAAAGACATATTTTTCGGACCAGACGATGCATCCGAAGCCATGGAAGAGTCCTTTTCCTTGGCTGTAATGCTCGATGGCTAATATGTTCAGTATTTTTTAGCATTGTGTTTATAATTCGATATTTTTGTTTGCCTTTTCTCAATTTCAAGACTGCTGCTTTTTTCTTCACTCCGTCTATCTACAGACACATCTAAATACTTCGTCCAGCCAGACTCATAGATTTTTGTAGAACCATAATTCAGTAGCTCTGCACATTTGGGAAAGGTCGGTCTCTGCAACATACGTTCCATATTATTCCCCAGCCCTTTTTTCCATTCAGAGCCACCCATAACCCTTGTGCATTTCACAACAAACCTTCCATTCAACGAGCAAAGACTAGACTGATGGGGCACAACTGAGAGATTAAGAAACCAGAAACGAGTGAGCAGGCCAATTCCTGAAGCAGGGCCTCACCAGTGACTGCACCTGCATGCAACTGTTTATCATCATTCATTGACTTCCAGGTATGCACCTGCGTGCAACTATTTATCATCATTCATTGACTTCCAGGTATGTTTTTCCTTGCCTAGGGGGTGAAGTACGAGTTGCTTTGACTATTTTATCTAGTGCATGATATGCTCTTCCACTGGTTGTTACTGTTGGGTTTATTGTTTGGTTTCTTTGCATCTGGAAGGATTGTTTGGGTATCTCGTCTCCTTTTATCCTGTTTGTCTTTGTTTCTTCCCTATACCATCTCTTCCTAGGGCATATAGGGGTGTATAGCATGTTTATTTGCAGTCTCTTGCTGTCGGAATTCTATCATGTTCTGTTGATATTTGCACTTGCGATTTATTTTTCTATACTGCATTTTCGTTATCCACCTTCATCCTCTTATATATCGCCCATATGAACCACCTCACTCGGAGGAACCTGTTCCAAATTCCAATTGCACATTGGGAGGCCACAATTCTATATTTTTAGTGTGCTCTATATAAAGATACACCTATTGATGCCCACACCATACCTACCAGGTCCTCTCAAATCACCACTTACTTGGTGGGTTGCAAAGGCAGTTTGGCCACTCAAGCAAAGTGGGTTTCCTAATCTGCATTTGAGCAGTACTTTCCTCATCTTCAGCAGAATTTGAGGACAGCATCTTCTCAGTAGGAATAAATTGGTGAGACTTAGTCTAGCAAACATGTATTGTATTTGATTTTTTATACTTTGTACTTGATCCTTATCTCTTTTGGGTGACTGAATCTTAACTGATCGCTCACCCACTTTATTGTATTTTATTAGAGATTTGGACTTTATTGTATTTTATTAGAGATTTGGTGATCTCTGATCGCTTTCCTCACAAATTTGTATCCTGCATAAACACAAAGGAGTGTACAGCATGGGCATATTTCCAACAATCTTCTCTCATGCTTGTGTACTAGCTCTCTTGTGTTTTTTTACTGTGCAGGTGTCTTTCTTCTATTTCTGATATTGTGCTCAGATCAGGGTGGGTGGAAGTAACTTGTAGGTTTTAGTATACTACACATGAAATTAGAATTTTGACCTGAGAAGATTACTCATCCCTACTTTGAACAATGTGGTATATAACAAATAGGCTATGCAACAACAAGAAGCATGAAGTCTGATGAGTTTTGTCAAAGTAATATCCATAGACAACAGTGAATTCTTATAGATGCACATATCTTAATCAAGTTACTCAAACTCCAGTATCACTTCCTCTAATGTTGTTGTGAGAGATATTGAACCCCAAAGCTAATGCCAAACACATTCCTTTTTATGGTCGTGATTTCTTCTTCTACTTTGTTTCCCCTTGTGCTTAGTCTTTGGGATCTGAGCTGGGGTTGTGGATAAGGTGTTAACTCAGCTTTACCACTTAGTAAAACCTCTAATTGAACCACTTAGTCGCAGAACAATTACCCTAGGCTCGAAAGGACAGATTGATTTTTACCCTGGTGAGAAAATATATATCCTTTGTAGATTCACATTGGACACTTATTTGAAATTGGGAACACATGTACTTTCTGTTCTTAATACTTATATTAGATAAAATTGAATAAACTGTACATTTATTTTGGGACTGTCCTGCAAACAAATGGTAACTTCATCCCAGAAGGTTTGTCAGAATATGCTAATAATTGTTGGTACTAGGAATTTGCCTTGTTAGCTAGTTTCTGTTTATGATTAGAAATAGAGATTTATGCAGGACATAATTTCTTGTATGTTTATCCCCCTAGCTTGATTTCTATGGGTGAATTTTTTTAGATACTTGGACAATAAGAAACATGTCACCTTCCTGCAATTTCTTGTATGTGCTTTTTTTTTAAAGGCAGTTGAGGGGTGTATATGGTTTTGTTGATCATGTAATCATTCTTCCAGGGTGGACTTGGGAATCTTATTTTTGATGTCTTTCATTGTTTTGGTGTGAAACTAATTAAATATATCTAGATATTGTTTAGAGCTATGACAGACTTGAGTCATTCATGCAAGGAAAAATTACAAAATGCCCTTGGTACCATGGCTCTATAGAAAGGAAAAATCTACCCTGACCAATTTCACATGAGATAACTCCCTTTTGTGTAAATACTAAATACTAGTCAATTTTGCGAATTAAATTTAAACAATGCTCTGATACCATCTATATGTACTTGTGTTGCCAAGGTTTCATCCCTGTGAAGATGTGATCTTGTGTCTTGCCATTGTGGGGACACATATCTCCATCCCTCCTATGCCTAGGTGTGGGATGATGTCCTTGGAGAATCTCGAGGGATGCCCCCCTTAAAATAATCTAAAATTTTCATTTGTATGGTCTAATCCCATGCCCAGTTTTTGTTTTTTAATATTTGATTTGTGTTCTCCATGCCAAACAACCTAATTTAAGGTTTGATTTACATGTTCTATTCCCCGTGATCTGCTATGTGACTCCATCCAGTAAGCTAACCTAAGCACCTGACCTCCATATTTCATGCCTCTCTAGCTTATATAGAAGTTTAATCTATCTATTTTGTGTCCAATAGCCATACAGAGGTTGGATATGTGTTTTCTTTTGCCTGGTAAACCGTTATAGAGACTTGACCGTTGTGTCTAATGCCCAAATATACTTGGGAACACCAGCTAACGTTCCTAAATATTTGTACTTGCCATAACTGTGTACCCTTGCCATGTGTTTTGGGACAACCATATAAATTGCAATGTGATGCTACTGCTGCCCAATTGTACAAAATTTGCTTTACAGTTTGGATCACAACGTCTCATGTCTTAGCACTAGTAAATTTTCCTTTTTTTATTAGCTTTTTTCAATATTTATATGATTTTAATATTTTATATTTTGCATACACATATATGTTATGTTGTCCCGTGCATCCCTACTCTCCTTGATTTCAAAAATGACAATCCCTGTTCCTGCACACATAAACCCTGATTACTTAGATATATTGAAATGGTCATTTAGATGACATGTTAAGTGACTGTCAGGAAAGACAATAGAAAACTTTTTATTACTTTTGCCCTTTTCAGTTTCATTTGTTAGCAGGAAAAGTAGACCTATGCCCTGCATGAGATTGGTGTATTGGTACATGTATTGAGAGGATTAAAACAACTATGGTTATAATCTTGGATCAAACTTTGGAGCTCCAGCTACCAAACTCCAAATAACAAGAATGGATACAAGTGGTTATTCTCAAAAAAATATCATCATGCTAAAAAATATAGCATCTTGCAGTGTTGCTGGTTTTCAATGAGAGGGCACCATGCCTCAATAATGCCAATTTTTCAGTTCTTTACTAGACTATAGTATGCAGAGGAAACTTAACAGTAGTTGAAAGTGAAGAATAACTAAGGTGTGACAATCATTTCCTCAGGAATATATATGATTAATAATAATTTTATTAGGCCAGGTCAGCGCAGACTAGCTTCCTGAAATCAGTGTCTCTATGATAATCAAATCAGTGCCAAGTGGATATTTAGTGTGTTGAGTATCATGAAACAAAGTTAGAAATTGCTTGCATGGCTTATATGGCATTAGGATTTATTTGGTGAATCTTCTTGTACACTATTATGCAACATTCTTTGCCATTCTATGATGACCTCAAATTGTTGGGTATATCAATAAGATTTTAGAACTTCATTGTGAATTTTAACACGAGATTACCTTAGCTGACCAAGAAGTCAAACCTATCTATTGAGGAATTGGCCAACTTGGTTCCTAGATTAGATGAAGTAAAGTTTGTGATAAATAAATTAGATTCACATTTACTTCAACTAACAATTTTAGAAGTTGAGGAAGAATTTTATATGATTGAAAGGGCACTTTTCTCTTTGGCTAAGATGTTCCCTTAGTTCTTACCTCAGTTATCACCTTTTGTATCATACAGTATGACATATACATCACTAATACCTTATTCATTGTGCATGGCTAATATAGGACGACCAAGAATTGCCATTAACAATGTTTAGAGTCTAGAGTGCTGAAGATATCGTGGATAGAGGTATAACGAGGCATTGCTAATATAGTGATGCCAAATATAGCGATGCCTATAGCTTGCTTTTGAGGAAATAAAATGTTGCCTGAAGTGAACCCATAATTTCCAAGGTTAAGTGTGAATGCCAATTCCTCTTTCAGGTTCATTACCGCAATTCAACAATGCTTTTTTAATGTTCACCTTCAATCAAATTCTTATATACTTTTCCCTCAAAACCACGCATTCAGGGAGCTATCCATTCACTTGTGTGGAAACAAAAGCAATTTAACTTCAGGCTTTGCTAGATTGTCTCTAGATTTTTATGTTCGTCTAATAAGTGGTCAACATCATACCAAAGGACTGATAAAAAATACACTATAACCTTGAGTAAGTCTAGAATAAATGTGGCCCTTCCATTCATATACCAGCAAAACAGTGGATTGTACCAACATAAATACAGCATTAGAAGGTTCTATTACATCTAATGTGTCATTATATAGGGTTGCTAATGTTTTGTTACAAATCTAGGCTTATTTTCAACAACATCTATCATTAGTTTACTTGTGATCTATCTTTAGTATCAACTAGCTTATATAGTTCATTGTAGATGCAATTTCAAAGGAGTTTGGAACATATTATCAAATGGACAAAAGAAATTGGATGAAATTGAAAAATAGGTATAGTTTGTGTATTTGATTATTCATTGTGATATGCAAAAAATGTATTAGTGGTAACTTGTGCTCAATAAAATTTATATGACTTGAAATTGGTTATGTGTAGGACACTAAAAGAGTATAGATATGGGGTTGAGGAATTCTTAAAGTTTTCCGAGGAGCATTCAAGGAATGAGATGTCCACAAAATGTCCACGTAATAAATGTGGCATAGTGAAAGTACAAACATTTGGTAAAGTACGAGAGCACTTGATTTGTGATGGTATAATAGAACAATATAACATTTGGTATTTGCATGGAGAGAGCATTCCCAGTCAAGTATCTTGAAAAGAAATTGAATTGATCTACTTTCAACCTTATATGTTTTACAGTAAAGATATCACTTATTTTTATATGTGCAAACTCTAATCTTTTTTCTTTGTCTCCTTTAGATTACATCTATTATTGATAAGGACAGGAAACATTATGAAAATGAGCAACATGAAGTTCTCAAGCATATTTCATCTCAACTGGTAAGTCATTTCATATTAGTCAAGGGCCCCATTTGACTAGGTTGACCAAATGCTATTGATTTTAATTTTCATAAAAACCATAAAATTATTAACATAAATTTTAATTTTCTTATTAATAGGGCTATGAACATGTTGTGTAACATGATTATGATAATTAGGTTGATGAGCATGAAACATTGTTTAAGAATGATAGTGAACCTCTAAATGATGATGATGATGCAACCATTGTCGGTGATCAAATGCTTGAAATGGTGAATGATGTCAATCGATGACTTAATCAAAACATCAATGAGAGTTGTGATAATGAGGGGTTGGAATTAAAAAATGTACTAAATGAAATTAATGAATATAAGAAGCTTATTGAAGATGCCAAGAGGCCATTGTGCCCAATTTGTGTTGACTTCACAAAACTATCAGCCACTGTAGAATTATACAATCTGAAAGTGAAGAGTGGATGGTCTGATACAAGTTTTGACCAAATGTTAGAATTGCAAAAAGATGTGCTTCCTAAAGATAACACACTTCTAGATTCTGCATATGCTGCAAAAAAGTTGATAAAATCATTGGGATTAAACTATGATATGATACACGCATATCCGAATGATTGCATGTTATATCAAGGAAGTTATGAAAGTAAATATCAATTCCCAACATGTGGAAAATATAGATGGAAGGTGGATGCTTAATCTTAAAAGGTGTGGAAAGGTGTTCCAACCAAGGTGTTAAGATATTTTCCCATAGCACCAAGGCTAAAAAGAATGTATAGGTATGATCTTGAACACTATAATTTTATTCAAGTTTTCCCCTTCTTGTATTATCTTTACCATTTTTCGTAGTGTTATTATATGATAATATATTATATAAATGATAAAAATATTTTTCATTATATCTCTGCAGACATGTCACAAAAAATGAGGTGGCATCATGAGAATGCAAGCAATGATGGTCAAATGCGCCACCCTATTGATAGCCCAGCATGGAAAACTATTGATGACAAATGGCCTAGTTTTTCTAGCGAACCTCGCAATGTACGACTTGCAATGGCAGTAGATGGATTTAATCCTTTTGGAGACTTGAGCAGCACATACATTGTTTGGTATGTAGTGTTAGTTACATACAACCTTCCACCATGGTTATACACAAAGAGGAATTTTTGTATACTAACATTGTTAATCCCTGGTCCCAAGCAACCAGGCAATGACATTGATGTGTATTTGGAACCCTTGGTAGATGAACTAAAGGAATTATGGGACCAAGGGGTATGGACATATGATGCTTATAGTAAGACATGCTTTAACATGAAGGAAATTCTTATGTGGGTGATCCATGATTTTCCTTCTTATGGGAATATGGATGGTTGCACAACAAAAGGCTATAATGCATGTCCCATATGTGGGAGGAACACAGAATCAGAGTGCCTTAGTTGTAGCAAGAAATGTGTGTACATGGGACATAGGAGGTTTCTTCCTCAACATCATAAGTTTCGCTCACAAAAAGCACCATTTAATGGGAAGGAGGAGCATCGTTATGCGCCTCCAATTGTAAAAGTATCAAAAATTTTGAAGGAAAAAAAAGGAAAGGAAGAAATTTGGGGGGAGATTGAATCAAATAAAAGGAAAAGAAACAATAAAACAAGTGAAAAGACTGATGTTGTGGTGTGGAAGAAACAATCATTTCTATTCAATCTACCATATTGGGAGGTATGTAGACCCATCAACCATGCCTAATTATTGGATGCAACTTGCTTAGTTGACCTCATTGTGATTAGATTTCTTGGTTGAATTTATTGTTTATCTATTTGTCCATATTAAATATTGTTATGATATTCTTGATGTGTTGGAATGCAGAAACTCCTAATATGCCACAATTTAGATGTAATGCATGTGGAGAAGAATGTGTGTGAAAGAATTTTTGGAACTCTTTTGGATATAAAAGGGAAGTCCAAAGATGGAAAAAAATCACATGATGACTTGCAAAAAATGGGTTTGAGGAAATCACTGTGGCCAGAAGTTAAAGGACAAAAAATATTCCTTCCACTTGCACCACATACTCTTTCAAAGAAAGAGAAACATACCCTATGTCATGTTCTTTTCATGTTAAAGGTGACATATGGTTACAACTCTAATCCAAAAAATCATATATCTATGGAAGATCTTAAGTTCCATGGTATGAAAGCACATGATTTCCATGTTCTAATGCAACAACTCCTCCTAGTGGCTTTGTGTCATGTGTTGCCAATTGTTGTCCAAAAGACACTTTGTAAGCTTTGTTACTTTTATAGGCAAATCTGTGCAAAATCAGTTTCAGTAGAGTGCCTTGACAAGTTGGAAAATGATATTGTGGAGACAATGTGCTTTCTTGAAAAGTACTTTACTCCATTCTTCGATATAATGTTGCATTTGAATGTACAATTGGTACGTGAGCTTCGATATTGTGGCCCGGTTGCATATAGATGGATGTACCCCTTTGAGAGGTACGTGAACTTTACTTTTTATCAAGCACAACAACAAGATGATTTTTTTTGAAATCTTTTGACATTACTTAATTCTCTTTTGTTCATTTTGTAGTAACATGAAAGTTTATAAGAGTTATGTTAAGAACAAAAATAGGCCTGAAGGATGCATTGCTGAAAGTTATACTATGGAGGAATAAATAAAGTTTTGTTGAGGATACTTGAAAGTTATGGAAGCTATTGGATCCACACATGGTCGAAATGAAGTGTGGATGAGGAAGTTGAAGAAGTTATCCTTGATGGAAAGCTATTATCTGCTCCAATTCCTTCAGAACTAGATGACAGTAGTTGGGAACAAGCCCAAAGGTGGTTTCTATTTCACACAAACGAAGTTGATCCATGGATAGAGTAAGTAACATATTTGGCCTATAATTTTTTGTTTGTTTGTTTATGGTTTAACAAAACATAGATCCATGGATAGATTAACATATTTGACCTTTAAAAATATTTTATTCATATTTTATCAAAACACATTAACCACCATATCTATTTTCCATAATTGTTGAATTAGGATGCACAAAATGGAGATTGCCAACTCAATTACCCAAACAAAAAATGATGAAGCTCTATTGCAGAAACTCCACACCCATAATTTTACTAGTTGGTTAAAACAACAGGTAATGATATTATTTATATTATAAGTGTACTTAAAAATCAGTATATGGGAATATTTTCATGTAGGAAATTAAATATTTTTTCAGAGGTTGAATGTATGAATTCTAACTACATTTAAAAATCTAAAACTATACAGGTGGAAGGAGATGGAAAGGTGTCTGATACACTTAAATGGCTAGCACGTGGCCCCAGGAAATTCGTGAATAAGTACAAGGGATTCCTAATCAATGGCTATAGATTCCATACAAAAAACATAGAGAATGAGAGAACCACCCAAAATAGTGGCGTATGTATGGAAAATCAAACAATGATGAGGTCAAGTTCCAAGGATGCAATCCTTGTACTTCAAAAGAAAACATTTTATGGAGTGGTAGAAGAAATAATTACATTGGACTATTTTTTCATGGAGTACAAATTGTTCAAATGTAATTGGATTGATGTATACAATAAGAGAGGGATCAAACCTGATGATTTGGGTTTTACAATGGTGAATATAAAGAAATTCTTAAGTCAAAATCATTGACAAGATGATCCATTTATTCTAGCATCGCAAGCTAAACAAGTATTCTATGTACAAGATCTAGTTGAGATTGACTGGTATGTATTGTTAACATGTCCTCCAAAAGGATTGAGAAATAATACATCATATGAACCCGAGTATGCAGATTTGTCACAGGTTGTAGACTTTCAAGAAACAAAATGTGTAAGTGAAGAACATATCGATGATGTCGATGTCTACGTTGACATGAACGTGGATTATGTCCGTTCAGACTATGAAGGAATATGGTTGAATATTAAGAAATAAAATATATCGATTTTTCTATTTTGTTTCAAGAACTCCAAATTTGATATTTGGTTATGAAGAGAGATTCCTTTGCATCTTATCTATAAAATGTTTTAGACCCATTTAGTAGATCTATTTTTAGTCCCTACCTATGACAGAGACTATTGTTTTTGTCTTGCACCATTAATCTTGTCAAATTGAACACATAAAAATTTGATATGTGCGAAGTTTCTGTAACTTTTATATTTTTATATATTTTTAAGATTGAAATGAGAATTTTCTATATTATTATTGGACCAAAGCCCTAAAATTTACTCGCTTAAAAGAACCCAGAAAATACAAATTTCTTGGGTACATGCAATTTGTTTAGCCTTCTTCTGTGATTGTTGGTTGCAAAACAAACTATGCAGCTGTGGGTTGCAAAACAAACTATGCAGAAAGGTTTGTTTACTAGTTGGTTGATGATTTAATTCTTCAGACATAGATGATTATTATGCTTAATATGCCTTCAGCAGAAAGGTTTCTTGAACTTGCTGACTCTTGTGCTCTAAATTATTTTGAAATTGCTTACAAAGTTGTGGTTTATACAAGTTGTTTCAAGACTTTATGGGCTTCTAATTGGTTGATTGTGGTCTTGCATGACATGTTTGGTCTTGTTTCTTGCAGATGTTGTGGAAAAATTGCGCAGTCAAAGGCAAATGGATGCTTTACTATTTGTCTTTGCATTTGGACTTGTAGAAAAATTTCCACTTGTGCCTTTGTTGAAGGCATATCTCAAGCATCAGAAGAAATAGCAAAAAAAGGAAGAGATCATGTTGGGTCACTGGTATGTTTATTCTTATTGGTGTGGTTCATGCTCCCTTGTCAGTATAAACTATCAAAATATTAACTTGTCATTAGACATATTCTCTGAACACTTCCATGTCTTATTGCAGAATTCAACAACCTCAAAATAAATTCATTCATTGAACAATGTGATTAAGTGCATTGAAGTGGTTTACATCTATAAAATTTACTAGAGCTATTATTGAGTCTTTGGATGTGGTTATGTTTTCAAAGCACACACGTATAAGAATACGAGAAATAATATGCTTTCCTAATTTCAAGTTATCTTCCTGTGAATAGGGTGTTCCCTTCCATAAACCTGACGACTTGCTTTGCTTCTTTCTAGTGAACAAATTTGGGACTTTTCATCAATTGCGAGACAATCCCAACCCCATGATTATTAGTTTTTTATTTAAAGTTATACCCACTAGATTAGAACTCGCACAAGGAGAATTCCATTCCCGTTTCAAAAAAACCTGTAATCGACTTATACCATGCTATTTAATATTTTATGTATGTTTGTGCATCCTTGGCATGTGACATAAATACACAACATGCTACCTTGCATTTTCTATACTAACACTCCTAAACAATAATAAAGTGTGCCCAATTATGTCATTTCAAATTATCTATGCAACTCACCTTTTGGTTTTTCAATTATCGAAGTTGTTACCTATATTGATGAGATCATCTACAACCGAGGCCACAGTGACAATATTTGTTAGAGTTTTATCTGTGTTGCACTAAAGGTGTTTTTTCTTCAGCAACACTACAATACATTATAGTTTCCATTTAGCGGAGAAGTGTACCCAGTAGCAGCCTTGGTATGTGTGCAAATGGGTTGAATTCATAGTAGACTTTATCTATTGTTTTGAAGGTGTTTCTCCTTCAATAGTACTTCATCTCAATAGATCCTTTCAATCTACACCTTCAACAGATGCATACAACCTTGGGGTACATGCTACAGATTCCAGTTTTGTTGTGAGGGTATAGAAATGATGAAAGAAGCACATCGATTTTAGGCATCTTATGGTTGTTGTATGTAAGCATGCTTGTCTAGTGTTTCCAAAACTTATATAGAGCCATATTTAGTATACTTTTATAGTTTGACTTAGATGCTCACTTTTCTTAATTTAGGTGTTTTTCTTAGTACTATTTTATGCACAGATTTATCTTTAAGAAAAGTGCACAGTAGAGAAGGGTTCTATATTTTGAGCAGGGGACACTCTTCTAGGTAAGAGGTACTCTATTCTAGGGAGCTTATTTCATGCATGTTAGGTGCTTTATCCTAGACAGAGTTCCAAGTCCCCGCCTCCTTGACAAAGTCCTTGCCAGAAAAGACATCGGTGGAAAAAATTCCAAGTCCCTAAATTTTCCAAAAACCCACTTGAGCCTAGCTATCTAGCCTAAAATCCTTTACATTCCAGTCATATCTTGGTTGTGATTTCATAGAGAGATCCCTCTCTAGTTTGGTAGGGCTAGCTACCAAACTAAAATCTTGGTCTGTGGTTACCTCCATCGATCTTGTCATCAGCCTGGGGCATTGTGGAGGATAATAGAGGGCATAACAACTAGGGAGTGCCAAGGTGTTCTAGTGAATGTAAGGTTCCCATGTCATGAAAAAATGTAATGCTAGTTGTGAGGTCATGACTGCCAAGGTGTTTTAGGGAATGCCAGGGCATGCTAACATGTGCCATATAGTATGAAGACATGTCAAACAAGCTAAGATGTGCCAAGTGCTAAGGCATGCCAAGATGTTCAAGGTTTCCAAGTCCCTGCCTCCTCTTCTTCCATATGTTATCCACTTATGACATTTCCTTTGCAATATTTGGTGCATTTGCTAGTTATAGGTCAATTATAGGTTATAAATGTTGAATTGGGGCTTCTGTGATCCTAAATATTTATAAGTAGAACTTCGGCGTAAATCACATAAAGAGAGACATTTGTCGATGCGTTTCGAACCAACCAGTGTGGCTCATCGTCAGGACAAGTTGACGATGAGCCACACTGGTTGGTTCGAAACACGTCGACAAAAGTCTCTCTTTATGTGATTTACGCCGAAGTTCTACTTATAAAGGTTATAAATGTCTTCAGAGTTTCACTTCTAATTGAGTATTCAACTGAACATATTGATTCTCTTATACATAACTATTTTTTCCTCCACCCACTTTTCATAAATTCAATAACCATTAGGTAGGGACCTGTAGCTTTGATGTTGCTTTGCTTCTTTAGTAAAATATTGCCAAGACTTTAATTTATTGAAAGTTGTAGAATTTACAATTTATGAAGTTTCAAGGTCTAATTTTTAAAAGTATAATTCTTTAAAGGGTTCTAGCTCAATGGAAGAGCACCTACTTTACAAGCAGGAGGTTGGTGGTTCGATTCCATTGTGCCCTAACATCCATATGGAATGGCGACGATCAATTTTGGGTGACGGAGGCACTTTTGACCATCACAAATGAGATTTGGTGACATTTTTCGACCCTCACCAAAAATATGAAATGGTGACGGTCAACGAATGCCACCATATATGCGCATCAATAATGATGACCCTCAAAGGTCCGTAACCATAAATCATTGTTGTTGATATGAAATGGTGACAGTCGTTGTCTGTCATTATAGTCATTATTCGTGACGGACCTTGAATGTCACCACAACACCTATACTTCTAGCAATGCAGCTTTTGGTGACGGTCAACGAACGTCACCATATATATGCACCAATAGTGACAGCCATTAAAGATCCATCACAATAAATCATTGTTGTTCATATGAAATGGTGACGGTCACTATCTGTCATTATAAACAATATTCGTGACAGACCTTGAATGTCACCATAACACCTTTGGTGATGTTTAGTTTTCGGTGACGGAGGCTATGGTCCGTCACCATTTCTCATATGCAATGGTGACGGTCGCTATCCGTCATTATAAATCATTATTGGTGATGAACTTTGAATGTCATTACAACACCTATACTTTTGGCGATGCCACCTTTGGTGATGTTCAATTTTTTGTGATGGAGGCTATCGTCCATCACCATTGCTCATATGAAATGGTGACGGTCGCTATCCGTCATTATAAATCATTATTAGTGATGGAATTTGTATGCCACTACAACACTTATACTTTTGGCGATGACACTTTTGGTGACGTTCAGCTTTTGGTGACGGAGGCTATGGTGCATCACCATTGCTCATATTAAATGGTGACGGTCGTTATCCGTCATTATAAATCATTATTGGTGACGGACTTTGTATGTCACTACAACACCTACACTTTTGGTGACGCCACCTTTGGTGATGATTTCTCTTTTGACCGTCACCAATGAGCTTATGGTGACATTTTTCACCCCTCACCAATGTCCTTTTTCTTGTAGTGAGGATTAGAACAAGGAAAAGGGAAAATTGAGGAAGCCACCTCTCCTAAAGCCAAGGGAAAACATCCATTGACACCCATGAGAAGGAAAACCACTAGGGAATTCATAGCCAAGAAACTCAAGGCACAAATAGAGATGCTACAGGAGAAAATAGAGCTACTACAGGAAGGAACAAAATTGCTACATGAAAGAATAGAGTTTCTACAGGATGAAGAAAAAGTGTTATAGGAAGGGACAACAACAACTCGGGAGGAGGGAGAAGGTACACAAGGACCCCAAGATCCCACTCCATAGCCTGATATTATATCCTATTGTAATTTATTGAAGGAGGGAGAATTATACCTACAAAGTTTGTAATTCCCCTCTTGTTTGAGTTAGAAAAAGAGAGAGGTAGAACTCACCAGTGGATGCAAATTGAAAAATCCAAGAAAGTAGAGGATGTGGGCCTCATGGAGGAAAAGGTGCAACAAATGGGTAAGGAATTGGTTGAATTGAGGCTAAAGGAATCAATCATGAAGGAGCAGTTGCAGTTAGAAAATAAGAGGCTAAGAGAGAAACTACAGGAAAATGAGGCACAACTTGCCACCATGGCAAGTTTATCCGTGGAGGCCATCTAATGCAGGAATCCATACAAATAATATGAAATTTTCCTCAAAGAACAATGGATGCAATTCCAAATGAAAACATTAACATAATATGTATCTCTACCATTTTAGGATTATAGGAGGTTCATTGACTTCTACCAACAGGTGAGCATTGAGGATAGAGCCAAATTGGTTAAATTTTATATGCACAACATGATCCTCACAGACATGAACTTTTGGGACCCAACTCAATATTGGGGGATGTACAACTGATGGCACCAGCCTCTTAGTTGATCCATGAAGAAACAAGATGTAACAACCCTAGTGAAAATTTCATGTAAAAATATATATAAGGCCAGGGTGAAGGTACATGTATTCCAAGCTGAATGGTGGGAAGGACATCCTAGTGGGTGTTAATTTGGTTGTTTATAGCTAAGGAAATTGGCAAAGGCATTAAAGAGGAAAAAAGGTATTTTGGCACATTTATTTATGAAAATAAAGGAAATTAGGAGAAAAGGAAGGTGAAGGTCACAAGTTGCATGTGAGGAGGAAATTGAAGTAAAATAATGGAAAATGAAGAAAATAGAGGCCTCATTAATAAAAAGGATTTTAAGGATCAGTTGGCAGGTTCTTGGCTCAAGCTCAGTGTTAGGATTGCTCAGTGTTAAGCTCTTGGTTAGGGAAACTTTGGATCTCTCTCATTATACTCTTTCTCTCTCTCCCTCTCTTGGTCACTTAGAGTTTTCTTGGAGCACTCTAGCTTTGGATCAAGGAAGGAAAAGTAAGAAAAGGGAAAGGAAAAGAAAGCAAGGATCAAGGGAAGGAAAACAGGATCAATCAACTTCAACAAGAATACTTACAGGTAACCTTTTGCATGTGTGATTTCCTTGCTGGTTTGGACATGCATGGATTTTCATATTGGTGTATGGTTCTCTTGTTGTTAGTGGCATGGTCTTGTTGGGTTATGACAGTGGATTTAATCCTAGCCTAGCATTTTTTCGGATGCCATGGTTTTGGGATGTTTATTTTAGTTTTTGAGCTTTGGAATTGTCAAATGGATTTCGGAATCTAGGGCGAAGGTGGTCTCAAGTTCCATTCCCAAAGGCCTAGGAATCCCTTAACCGGTTTTGGCGGGATACAAGGTAAAGCCTAAGCGACAAGTCTCGGTTTAGGGTCTAGTGATCCGGGTTTGGATTGTGGTAAAGCCTAAGAGACTGGTCTCAGTTTAGGGTCTAGTGGTCCGGTTTAGATTGCGGTAAAACCTGAGAGATAAGGAGATGGAAAATTCCTCAAGGATAGTGATGGATTTTGGATGGACTTCCAAGTTCTGTTCAGTTGTGATCAAAGCACCAATTCTGGTGTGATCATAGTTGGATGAGGGTGGAGGTGGATTAACCTCTGGATTCCCTTGATTTTTATTGGATTGGTTGTTCAATGAGGTCCCACATTCATGCTTGGAATATGGCACAGGAGTGACCGGCTGAAAGAGAGATTTGGTTCCACCATGTCTATGGTTGGGTGCTACATGGAAGTCCCGAACCTGGTCAGATTTTCCTATGATTAATAAAAGGTAAGATTTCTTACTTTTGCACTGATTTATATGTGCATTTGATGGCTATCATATCTCTAATATTTATGGTTTTATGTTGGTTATAAGCATGGTTGAAGGATTGGTTCATGTCATGGTTATTTCATATATTTACTTGTAATTGTTAAATGGATGGATGCAAGACCTAATTGATGAGGTAGTAGTTTAAGGGAGAAGTAGGTGATCCTTCTGGTTATGCTTCATAAGTTGTTTCGGTCATTTATGCTCTATCTTGTATCCTAGACCTGTAGGTTGCATTGATGCCGAGTGTTTGACAGAATGTCAGTCCCGGTTGGGGATGCTCAGTCATAGTCCTGAGGGTGATTTTGATTGATTAGCATGGTTATCATGTTTTTAATGACTTATGAAAGTTACAACAAGTTCTGGGTAGAGGACAGTATTTTGGGCTAGAAAAGTGGTTCAAATTCTGGGGTCACTGGCATAGAATTGGCAATTCTAGACCATAGTCACTAGTAGGCATGCCTGTGAGAGCGAATTTAGGTTTCTTGTCGCTCCCTTGCCCATAGCATGAGAGAAACCATGGCTTAAGAGCTCCAGAATAGCAGTGGGACCTAGGGACAGGTTATCTGAGCGGCTTACTTGTCTCCTGAGGCTTTTGTTGATGATGTTGGTTGATTGTATGTGATTTTTTGTTGATTCAACTTCCTTAAGGTGACATAGGAGGTCGAATTTGATTGTAGTAGCATCTCTCCTCATGTTTACCCTAGTTGTCATGGTTACTTTGGGTAGACCTTGGAGGGGTTGTTACAAAGTGGTATCAGAGCGAGTTTCGCTCTCTTTGGGTCATATCTGATACCATAGAGTGGTATCAGAGCATGGATGTGCTCTCCTTAGGTGAATTTGTTGGTCATGCATGCATTTTAGTTGCATGTGTGTCTCTTACACTTGCATTCCATGTTCTTGTTGCATTGCATAATGATTGATCATGGTTGTAGTAAGATTGTCATGAGGAACTTGATGTTGAATTTATGGAATGCATCGTCAGAAGTATATGACTGGTTCAAGGAGTATATGAAACTTGATTACATCCTTGTATGTTGGGTTTCATTCTTGGTTATTTGAATATATGCATTAGTCTTGTAGGTTGATTACAAGAATTGATCGCTTGTGCTCAACTACATGCAGTTATCCATATGTGTAGTTGATTAAGAATTTCTTATACAGGTTGATAGTTGCATGAGGCAATGTGTACAATGGAGTAATGGTTCTGGTCATTCATGTATGTTCTTGGTTATCGTTATGCATGAATAGTAGGTCAAACATGCCTTGTGAAGTCATGGTATGCAATTTAGGTGATCCAAATAGAAAATGGCATCAACCCATGGTATTCATCCACCCATGGTATTCATTCACCCATAGTATTTTCCCATGGTATTGTGACATCCACCCATGGAATTGACCCATGGTATTGTAACTGAAAAATACTATAAGTAACAAATCGCATTTTGTAAAAGGACAGTTTTGCCTGCCACAATGTAGCTTTTACAGTTATTCTCCATTTTAATAAAAAGTTTCTTTGTGGTTTTTTTTATTGGGTTTTCTGCAATTTTCTTCTAGCATTTCAATTTTTCAAATCTTGGGGGCCTCCTCCCCCAAGATCCATTTCAATTTTTTAGATCTTGGGGGCCTCCCCCTAAGATCTGGATTAGTGGTATCAGAGTAGGTTATGATGCCATGGGAATGAGATTTGATGCATATTTCATTTTCAAATTTTGAAACAATATTCAACAAACTTCAGGCATGTGCTACGTCCTCCACAGAGCATTTTCTTGGGCCAAGTGGGAAGAATTTTTCTTTTTTCATTTTTTTGCAAGAATGTTTTTGGGCGATGAGTTTGCAGATTAGATCTGAAATTTTTGGTGTAAAATTTACAAAAAAAATAATAACATATCTGGATTCCTTGTGAAAAAATATGCAAATTGAAAAAAACAATTGGCTAAATCGGAGTCTGTATGAGGGAGATATCGTTGATTTAAAATCAACTATGTTGTAGAAATGTTTCTGACGAAAATTCGTGGATGGTGGCTCTCCTATATATTTTTTTGAAATTTTGGTGCATAATTTCAGAAAAGTGATTGTAGATCTAAGCTCCTCTCAAAATATCACTCAATTTCAAAAAACAAAGGGTCGAATCAGAGTTCGGATGTGGGAGATATTGCTAATTTAAAATCAACTATTTTTTAAGAACTTTTGTGACGACGGAAAAGTTGCAACGCGAATCTGAGATTCTAGAGTGTCCAGATAAGGATTTCCAACACATGGGAAGATGCAAAATGATCCTTTTGTTTCCAAAAATAGTTTATAATAAATATTCTGAGTTATATTGACCAAGTTATGTCCATTTTAATTCTGGAGCAGTATTTGGAGCGGGTTCCCTTTGGAGACGTGCCCTCCCACCCTGCTTTAGTAGGCACCTACTTCACATTCATCAGTTTCAGCATAGAAACATTTGGCTTGGGTTCTTTGGAGACGTTCCCTCCCACTCCAGGCTATGTAGGAACCTACTACTTCATCAACAACCAACATGACGGTTATGGGTCAATGCACAAAATCCTTATCATCGAAGTCCATTTACTAGGTCACACACTGTTAGTATCACAGTTGGTCACAAGCATTACAAGGTATCTCTATCCTCGGATCTTCATTTTTCATGGTTATGGGTCATCCACAAACCCACACTTCATCGAACTCCATTTGTTAGGCCGCACATTGTCAGTATCACGGTTGGTCACAAACATTACAGGGTATCTCTATCCTCGGATCTTCATTCATCATGGTTATGGGTCATTCACAAACCCACACTTCATTGAAGTCCATTTACTAGGCCACACACTGTCAGTATCACAGTTGGTCACAAGCATTATAGGGTATCTCTATCCTCGGATCTTCATTCATCATGGTTATGGGTTAACCACATAAAACCCTTCTCTTCAATGGATCTTCATATTCAACAAAGGCTTCGCAGGAGGGACCTTCACGCAATTGGGACCATTGCTTCTTAAGGAGGGAGGAATGATCTGAATAGAAAATGGCATCAACCCATGGTATTCATCCACCCATGTTATTCATCCACCCATGCAATTTACCCATGGTATTGTAAGTGGCATCCACCCATCGTATTTATCCACCCATGGTATTGTAAGTGACATCCACCCATGGCATTCGTTCACCCATGGTATTTTCCCATGGTATTATGACATCCACCCATGGTATTCATTCACCCATGGAATTGACCCATGGTATTGTAATTGAAAAATACTATAATTAACAAGTCACATTTTGTAAAATGACAGTTTTATTTGCCACAATGTAGCTTTTACAGTTATTCTCCGTTTTAATAAAAAATTTCTTTGTGGTTTTGTTTATTGGGTGTTCTACAATTTTCTTCTTGAATTTCAATTTTTCAGATCTTGGGGGCCTCCTCCCCCAAGATCTAATTCATTTTTTTAGATCTTTGGGGCCTCCCCCTAAGATCTGGATCATTAGGTCATCAGGGTGATATTTGTATGTTATGATGCTAATGTGTTGGTTGAGATAGAGAAGGAGATGCAGAGAATCATAATGAGGTTGCAGCATTGGACTTTGTGGTAAGAGAAGATTGTCATACTGGTATTGTATGCTTGGCTTGAAGGTATGTAAGTCAATGATTGTTATATGCATTAAGTTTATATACATTAGGATTATGTATATGTCTTTTGATGTTATGGTTACATTCATGATAGATGTTAGTTGATTAACGTAGTGTTAGATTCAATGGCTTAGACCCAGGTTCAGAGTTAGCTGCGTTAATCAATAAAACCCTATACCATTGCCCCCTTCAGCAACGATATGCTTGCACAGACTACAGCCTCACTTGAGGCCATATTAGGGGATGCTGGAACCCAATTTATGCATCCAAAGGAACTATGTAGTGTGGTTGTAACGATTATAATAGTTTAGGGCTTAATTTGACCTTTGAGAAATCTTAACCTTATTCTTACAATCGTAAAGTGTTTTCTAATTTAATATACTAGTGAACTACACGAAACTAGACTAACATGCATTATTCATCATATAGAACAATATTTGAACCTTCGTGATTCAATTGTAGAAGAAATATATAAAGCAAACCATAAACTGTCTACAACATAGAAACTATGCAAACATACATAAATTACAAAGATCTATCTCAAAATTCTTCTTTTTTAGTCAATTCTTTTCAAATATAACCTTTCTAACCCTACGCACACAGCTGCAGGGGCATGTGCACTTAGCTACAGATTTACCAAGGTCTTTGCACACATAGCTACAGGAGCCTTCCCCTTCACCTAACTACAAAAAAATCTTACAAAACGGACTCAAATGTGTTTCATCAATTTAATACCTTCTATCTTAGACTTGCAAAGCATCCCTTTATATATGCTTCAATCCTTACAATACCATGGTCCGCAAACCATGGGCGGAGCTCAAAATCCTCTATGTAATCCCATCCCTTCACAAAAGAAGGGGATTTGACCCTCCCTAAATCCCCTTTGACTCTTAGAATTCTTCGCTAATTTTGCTCCTCTTCTCAAAATGCAGAGACTTGACTTGGACAAAACTTAGACCTAGGGGACCCCTACCCAACAAGCCCCCAACACAAAGATGTTACTTCCTCGAGTCACTTAGCTAGTACATCATTGATCTTGGATTTTAGGCCCTTGTAGGCAGTCTACAATGGATTGAGCATTGTTGTGCATTGTTTTGCAGCCTACTACACTTCATCCATGAGCTTCTCTGTTGTCGGCCCCTCTGCTACGAGGCCAATTGTCCTCTGAGTTTGTTGCATGCTTTTCAGTTTGCCTTCTATGTCCTGGGAAAGATGGCAAGCGTCATCAACCCATGGTTGCATTTGCATGGAGATGATCTATGGATTTCTTTGTAGCTCATCTATCTAACCCTGTAGAAGTGTTCCTTCATGGAGACGGGTGAACCATTTCACAGGTGCTAAGGTCTGCACCGTAGCTTTAAGCTTATAATACTATAGTTTCTTTTCTTTGATCTCTTCTTCGATCTTCTACACATGTGGGTCCTCCTGCAGTGAGGCCCACACTTCCATTGTATCCTCAAAAAGTTGACTACTGTCCTTTACTGCAATCTCGATCTAAACCTTAGCAGTTTTGATGGCAGCTTTACGCTGCTCAAGATTTTCCAGTGGTGATGTAGGCTGCAGCTTCATTTGAAGCTTTGTGATCTGCATCTGTAGTTCAAAGCGAGCCTTGCCCACCTCTTCCTTTGATTCTCTAACTGCTCCTGCTAGTTTCTAAATCTTCTTCGCTGAAGTGGCCTTGGATGGGATTTAGAGATTGGGAAGCTCAATGTATGATTTGGTTATGGCTTCTTCCAAATGCTAGCTATGCACAACTACTTCCTCGTGATCCTGCATTGATTTATTCTTCTCCTTGAACATCCATTGGTTGTTAAGTTTGACTTCATTAATGATCAACATAGCTCGTTGCTCCTGTATCTTGAGCTCATCTGTGATGCCCTGATGAAGCTCGTGCAACGTTTGAAGGGGGAGTGCTGCAATATTTAAGCTCAGATTCTTCAATTTTTGTGCACTCTCCCTTTCCTCTGCAACTTCAACGTGCAATGATCCTTCTAGCAAATGGACTGCTCAAAGATCTATGGTAAGCTCAGCCGAAGGTACCAAGCATTCTTGCTTCGCGCTCGCCTGAACCACATTTGTTTGAAACACACTCATCTGCACCTGCAATTCTTTAAGGTCCTGTTGGACCTTGGTCAAAACTGACCTGTATTGATCCTCGATGGTCCCACACATCTCCATCACAATGTAGACAATGTCGCCAACTTCATCAAAGTCCCCCTTAGTGAGGACTAAAGCTTCGACGCTGGAAAATTTATCTGACTTCTTCTTCTTCTACGCACTGCTAACACTCTACTTCTTCTACTTGTTTATTATAAATGGGGGATCAATATGCTCTGTGCTCACATCAGGTTCTCCACCACCATGTTCCCCTTCACTAGTATTCTGCTCGACTACAGGCTTAGTAGTATTTCCCTCAAGGTCAATGGTGATCGTCAGAGGTGCTTTCCCGGTATCCTTCTTGGTTGCTGATTTTTCAACCTCCACGCTTGTTCCTGCTTTCTCGGTCACTTTTACAGTTGTTGGGGTAAGCCAATAACTCGACCACTTACTGATGACCATTAAGATGTCATCTTCAGACACTAATTATGGTAGCCGATGCCATACCTTCTCTAAATATTTCTTGGTGACCTAGGTGAAGTAGTATGTGCTAGCTATGAGGCATTCATAATGGATTCTAGCCCTCGACTCAAAAAATATTTCTCAAGATTCTTCCAACTCCAACCAGACATTCAGCAGAAATCTCGGCTCACGCTTAGACACAAAATTACGCAGAAAATTCTCAATAAACAAAGTGTCCGAATGTGGAGCAAGATGCCATATATATAATAATTTTCAAATTCAAACTGCTCAATTTCCTCCAGATGTTCCTTATAAATGTAGATTTGGCAGCAGATTTTCCCAGATATGCCTCTTAAATGCATTTCCCCTGCTTATTTTTGTTGAAGGAAATTTAACTAGGTTCGGTATTCATAAATGTACTTTTGATATTTGTATTTATTCAAGAAAGAAATATTATTTTTATGATATTTTTCAATGAGTTTCTTTCTCATTGAAGAAGGTCAAGCACGTGTTTAAGTGCTTCTAGGAATTCAAAGAGTCAATGCATTTATGTAAGACCCTTTGAGGGCATGCTACACTATGTATAAAATGGTATAAAGGTCAAAGGAATACCTCCAAGAAAATTCAAAGTCATATCCTTGCAATGAAAGCCTTGAAGCAACAAAATAATAAAAAAATAGTCAAGTCAACCTAAAGCTAGCAAGTCGGCCTCAAGTCAACCTAAAGGAGGGATAGTCCTTTATATATAGAGGTTTTCCACTCCCTCTCAACATCAATTAAGCATCTATGAAATTAGCGAATATAGAAGCTGATAATAAGTGAAGGGAAACAAGTCTAAAGAGTCCCCAAAGTGCAGTGAAGAAAGGAGGAAGAGAAGTGAAGGTATAGGATTGTTTCTAAGGCTAGAAACAGTCACACGTGCAAGTAAAAAGAGGGTAAATCTGTGGGTATAAGAGAAGTTAGAGAGTAGTCCAAGAATCATCATTGTTTGGGTTAGAAATCAGGCCTACAAGGCCTATCAAGTCAAGCAAAGAAGTCTATCTCTCTAGCAAAGGAAAAGGACCCTAATTCTCTAAGGTTCCTACCATATGTGGAAAAAATAGGGTTGTTTTTCAGTCACATCAAGTTTGCAGACCTACCTCAAGAAGGATCTTGTTGGATCAAGAGAAGGGTGTCTCCTTAAGTGAAGAACATCTTGAAGAAAGGAAGAAGAATATATCATCAAGAAGCTAACATAGACAATATCTATCTCTAGACAAAGCACTAAAGAAAAGGACAAAGTGTTGAGGAACAAAGTGCCGAAAGGAGGAAGTTCATGTGCTGGGGAACATACTGCAGAAAGGAGAAAAGACTTGACTTGTGCGTAGAGGACATTCTAGTCAGGGGTCTAGGTTTTGGCATTGATCAATAAGAAGCTTCAATAAGAGAAACCTAATAAAGGGTTTTCCTCTCAAGAGAAAATAGGTTTTGGCCCTGGCAGAGAGCCAACATCTTGTCTTATTATTCTTATGTTTTTGGTAATAGTTTGATGAAGTACACACACATGCATTAATAAGAAGAAGAATATTAAGCTAACAATAAAAGGAAAACAACTCCACAAATTGTTATCAAGTGAAGAAGAATCACACTACACCTAATTGCCCTCGATTCTTCAACACTTTTAATGACAATTTCCCCGTCAAATCATTCCCAATGGTCATATTATGGACGAACTTCGTCAAAGCCCTCCATGTAGCGTAGTTACCCCTTTTTCATCACATCTTTCTCCACCTGCACCATCCTCCTAAACATCACGCATCCCTCCTTCCTCGACAAGGTCCTTCATTAGCATAGTACTTTTGGGTCTCATTCTTTCTTCCAACTTCCTATAGCAATACGATTGTCCTCCATTCATATAGTCATCATACAGTCCCAAAGGTGGAGTCGTCCTTGTAAAGTTTCAAACTACTCCCATTCACTCGCCCAACGAATAATTCTCCATTCAACTTCGCGCACTAAATTGCACCACCATTTGAGATATCCTTGATAATGTATGGTCCTAGCCAATGCACCTTGCACTTGCCAAGGAACTATGCAAACTTACTATCATACAGCAAAACTAAGTCTCCACTCTTAAAAGTTCATTGCTTAATACTGCAATCGTATCATGCCTTTCCCCACCTTTTTGTACTTGTTGGTGAAATCCTGCCAGAAAGCGATCCTCTTCTAGTGCGAGCAGTTGTTCCAATATTTCTTCCATACTTTGGTATCTGCCATATTCGTGACTGTTGTGATTCGAAGAATGGGGATGATATATTCCATTAGCATTACAGCTTCCTATCCGTACACTAGCCTGAATGGAATTTGCCCTATCAGCTTCTTGCAAGCAATCCTGTATACCCATAATACTGGAGGTATGCGCACATCCCAATCATTCCTGTTAATGTTGCACACCTTCATCAGAGAGTTCTCCAAAATTTTATTAAAAGCTTCAACTATGTCATTCTCCTGAGGATGATAGGGTGTGCTCTTCTAGTGATGCACCCAAAATTATTATGTTAATGCTTCAATCGTGTTGTTGAGGAAGTGCGTTCCTTTGTTAGTCATCAGAATCTTCGGGTACCCAAACCTTGAAAATATATACTCAAAAATGAAGTGTGCAGTAGTGTTTGCACAGAAGTCTTTTACTGGTTGTGCCTTAGCCCAATGGTCAGATAATCCGTCGTGGTAGTAATATAGCATGCACCCATCTTCTTGCCTAGCAGATTGATTGCCCCACAAAATCAATCACCCAATTATCAAAAACTTGTAAAGTAACATGCGGATTCAGTGGCAATTCAAATCTCCACGATGGTCTTCTAGTTCTTTGGAAAACATCACAAGCACTACAATATTCCTTAGAATCCTTGTGCACCGTGGGCCACCATACTCCTATCCTCAAAAAAAATTGTGCGGTTGCTTTTCTTTCATAGTGCCCTCTTGTGACACCACCATGCGCTTCGACCAAAATATTGCTTTTCATGCTCAAGGAAATATCTGTGCAATATTTCATCAGGGCCCATTTTATACAGATGCCCAGTAATCAGAGAAAAATTTTCCGCTCTGACTACTAATTGTTTCTTTTGTTCCATTGAATACTCTGCAGGAGCTAGTCTGGTAGTTAAAAAGTGAATAATATCTGCAAAATCTTCATCGGCAACCCTTACGGCGAAGAGCTACGCAACAGGAAAGCCTTCTTCAATTTTGGTTGGTTCTTCACCATTCTCAATTTGAGAGAGATTATCCAGCCCAGCATTTAGGTGTCCTGGCTTGACGATTACTTCAAAATTATATTCCTGAAACAATAATATCCATCTACAAATCTTCCCCCCCAACACAGGCTTGTTCGCCAAGTATTTTAGTGTGGAATGGTCTGTGAACATCTTGAAGTGCGCACCCAACAAGTAATGCCTGAACTTCTGCCATGCGTATACCATAGCCAGGCCTTCTCATTTCGTCATGGAATCATTCCTCTCCACCTTAGACAACTTGTGATTCAAAAATGAAATGGGGTGATCAATATCCCCCTCCCTTGGCTACGCTAAGAGAGCTCCCAAAACTACACATGATGCATCCACATGAACATGGAACTCCCTCTGCCAATTCGGAAACACCAGGATCGGTGCAGTGACCATTTTCTCTTTTAAGATGTCAAGACTCTTCCGACACTCCTCATCCCAGCAGAAGGTGGAATGTTTCTTTAGTAATCACTCCATCGGCGTAGTGATCTGCACATTTGCCTTAATAAATTTCCGAATAATATCCAGTGTGTCCAAGAGTTGCTCATAGTTGATTCACATTCTTCAGTGTATCCAGATTAATAATAACAATAATTTTGGTAGGATCTACCATCATCCCTTGCTTAGATACAACATGTCCCAGTAAAATCCCATAAGGTACAAAAAATGCACTTCTTTAGATTTAATGAATTTTGATACTTCCTGTAGATATCCAAGATGAAGTGCAGGCTCGAGACATGATTGTTTACCAACCCAAACACTGTCCAGTCATAGAAGTATACCTCCGAAAACTTATTTATGAATTCTTTAAACGCTATGACAACAACTCTGGAGAATATCGTCGGTGCATTCTTCAAACCAAATGGCATGACTATATATTGAAAGGATCCCCATTCAGTGGCAAAGGTGGTATTACTCCTATCTTCCGGTGCGATCTTAATCTAATGGTACCCAAATAACACATCTGTAAAGAAGTAATCCTCCTGACCTCCTGCATTTTCCAAAAAATCATCTGTGAATGGTGTTGGGAATGGGTCATGTACACATGCATCATTCAACTTCTGTAAGTCGACACAGATCCTTATTTCACCCTTAGTATTTTTCTCTTGTAATACCATTTGACTCAGCCAATCAAATTCTTCCATAGGTTCGATTATGCTAGCTACGACCATCTTCTCAAGTTCCTCCTTTACCTTTTCCTTGTACTTGGTGTTGAGTCTATACAGTCATTGTTTTACAAGCTTCACGTCTGACTTTAAATTGATTTTCATGATGCCCAAGTCTCCTATGATTCCTTTTAGCTCCGTAAACTTCGTTGGGAAGAACTCCTGGTACTCATGCAATAACTAGGTGACATTTCCTACAATATCTTCATCCCAGTAATCTATTGTGTGTACAAACTTGGGCTCTGCCTCTGAGCCTATGTTTACCTACCTCGTCTTAACATGTTGTGTTACATCAAGTATTTTACCATCTAGACCTGTCACTTAGTGCTGTCTTTTTGAATAAGGAATATTAATTCTTTGCGGATCTTTCTCACCTTCCCCAGAGGTCATATTATAACACTCCAATATGTGTTGTAATTGTGCGTTCCAGTCGAGTTGTACCCACGTCATTGGCTCCATAGGTGTCCAGAAAATTGCTGCTTTAATTTCCTGCAGAGCATCATCGATACACTGAAATCTATCTCAAAGCTAAAGGTCAAAATAAAACTTTCCTTCATATCGTTCCAATTGGTAGTACCATGGCACAACTCCATTTCGAGATACCACTTCATTGGTATTACATCCAAAGTGTGAACAAATACATGCACCCACTTTGGTTGAGCTTCTTCGCTCCATGACTTAATCCAACAAGACAAATGGTTTCAAGGATCATCCTTTCTAGTGTAATTCTCTATGACTCTTGTGTTTGGAGGACCAAACCTAAGCCTCATTATTGTTGATACTCTTTCCAATCTCCAATATTATCCTTATGTGTACCCCACCAACCCGTAGGTGTAGCCCTCAAAGTGAGATCAAAGGCCTAGAATCATTGTTCTTCTGGTATATCCCTTTCGAATTTATCCATAAATACACTAACATCACCTATCCCATCATAATATGGTAAGTTACATACCTTAGTTTATATGCAACAAAGATATTTCACCATTCTATTATAACGCAGAGTAGAAACTTCGTGTAGCCGGTTCAGCTAGTTCTCCAGTTCTTCATCTAAGTCTGGATGACATGAAATATCCTTCTCCCAACTTATCCGTCCATCTGTAGTGGGGCTGATCCAATCCTCGTCGCGCACAGTTAACTTATAGATGTGGTCAAAATCATCATCACAGTATTATTCACAGATGGGTTTTGTATATCTCACTCCTTCAGATGGATCTAAAGGAACAACAACCCTAGTACCATTCTTTTCAAATACCATATCCCTCCTTTTTATATTGATTATGGCGTCCATATCAAACACCCAATTGATTCTGAGAAAAGCTGGATATGGATTACTATCGTCCACAATCTTGATGACTTCAAAGTCCACCCTCACTCTTGATCCTTCAATATCCACCATAACGCCTTGCAACCATCTCATTAGGATAATCTTCTATTGATTGGCCATGCGCAGCTGAATTGTTGACCATTGCAGCTTTGGTTGCCCCATCTGCTCCCAAGTCTACTTCGGTAAGGCATTCGCATCTAATCCCAAATCTAGAATTACTTGATCCATTTCAAATTTGCCAATTTTCATAGCTAATCGCATGTCCTGGCTAGTCCTCTTCTTATTCTTGTCGACCTTATTTACTGCACGTTGTTTAGGTCGTGGCTTTTCTTTACTAGCACAATTGTTGATCAATTCTTGCAACCCTTCTACTCCTTTCTTGTCCCTTAAAAACTTCATACACATCTACAGAAAGGACTTTAGAATAGTTGGATCAGGGTTTTCCATCGCAGTACCTACTTCAAGAGTGTCTTCTTTGGTACTATTTGCATCTGTGTCTTTGATGTCAAAGCTCCCATGTCCATGAAACTCTTTGTCACCTCCAAGAAAGTTGCCTTTTCCTTCTACATATCAAACCCAGTATTCTTTTTCTCTTACTTTCCTAACCCATGTATCTGCCTCAGGCTTCTTACCTTCTGCCTTATCTTCTCTGGGAGTTGCACCACTTCATGTCACTATATTAACGCTTGGATCATCCTCACACGATTCAGATCGCATCATTTGTATATTCTACACATGTTGATTATTTTTTTCTTGCATATTAGCCATTAAAACAGAGCAATCTTCTATTACATGATCAAACTACCTACAATATTGACATGAAGGGTGAGTGGGATTCTGAAAATATCGCGCATAATGTTGAGCTTTGCCACAGTTATAACATATGATCTGACCCCTTCCTCATCTAACGCCTCCTTTGCAACCACGTCCTCAACCTTGAAATCCTCCACGAACCATTCTCTTCGTGCACGCGACCTTTATCTTGCATCCTATATGTCAGGGTTTGTTCTATCATCAATTCATAGTTGTGAAAATGGCTCTCATCATGTCCTACCGATCGACAGAACTTAAAAAATAATTGTTCCGGCAACTGCACATATTTCTGCAGTAAATAGCAGTGATCAATTGGGTGTTGGCCTGCAACTTGGTAGATACTACACCATACGCTTGGTCTGGTACTTGGTCCAACACTAGGCTTTGGCTTCAAAGGATTGGGACCTCCGCCAGCCAAATAATTAGGGTAGACCAGACACTAGTCCTTATAGTGACCTTTCATCTTACACTTTAGGCACCATACTTCTAACCGCATCTCAAACCAAACGACCTTTCCTTTCTTCAGGTCTTGTAGCTCCATATGTAGACTTGCCAACTGGGACTATATCTGTTGAACCCCTATGTGAGTGTCTTGTACCGGTGAAGCTTCTAATTTCATCACTATTTCCAATGCTTCTGGCTGCATCCCAATATTTTGTTGTGATAGTGGTAATATGAGGTGTGGCAATAGCGCAACTATGTACCAATTTTTATGAAAATCATCAGAGATCTTGAAGTTGGCTTGTCCCATCAAACATTTTAACCTCTGATCTACATCCCAGGAAATTTCATTGATGGCTTGCTTAATCTCTTTTATTTCTGTGATACACTACGACTGCAACTTGGGCTTCTTAAACTTCGCATTTAGTGCATTCTTCTTTGCAGCTAGATTCGTTGTATTGTACTTGATATACCATGACATCGCTCTATCCTGTAGTGTTATGACTAGTTGTTCTTTCTTCATATCATCATCATTAATCTGCTATGCTTTCCATACAACTTCTGTGACAAACCAAAATTGATCAGGGTCCTCTAATCCATGACCCTTAAAGATAGGCATCTTCGCTGCATTAGCCATGTTGAATAGTGGAGGTGGAGGTGAAGGTGTAGGTGTAGGTGTATGAGGTGGAGGTGGATTGGATGGGTGGTGAATCCCATAAGTGCCTTGAGTTTCTGACTGCACCGCACCTTTAGGTGTACCAGGGATTCTCCTTTCTTCTTCATTGTCTGATTCACCCAATAATGGATTGCACTCACCCTTAATATATTTGTCACAGACAGCTCTGGATATTTTTCCGCTTCGCGTAGATCTAGTCTAGCCTCTTTTAAACATCAATCTATAGGCATAACACCATTTTCACATAACAACATTTTAATCTAGAGCTTCAAGGAATTTAGATACTTACCTTGTGGACCTTTGAAAAATTTGCGCTCAGATCCACTGTAGGATATTTTTGTGTCAGTTGAAATTTTAGTGCTAAAGCCTCTAAGGATACTATCAACCTAATAATCAACAGCTCTTGTGACCTTATATTCAAACTCCTTTAGTCTCTTAATTAACTCTGGGGTCCACAGAATAGGATCGTTGTGTTTCCAAGTGGGTTCGTTGTCTGCTAGCTTTGAAAGCCACTCATGCAGCTCATTAGTGAATGATGCAAAAAATATCTCGTGTTGTCTGTATAGATATACCTCTGTAACCACCTTTCTGTCGACTGGCATGGATCTCTTCTTTCCAGAGCTACAAATTCATGAAAATTTCGATTTACCCAATTTTGGATCTCTTTTCTAGTCAGAAGCCACATCACACATCCCTCAGATAGATCTCAATCCTGGCAATGGAACCATTTATTGGATTCAAGGGCTTAGACCCAGGTTTAGAGTTAGTTTCACTAGCCAACAAAACCCTATACCACTGGCCCTTTCGATAATGATCTTCTTGAGAAAACCCAGTCTCACCCGAGGCAATATTGGGGAATGCTAGAACCAAGTTTCTTCATCTAGAGGGACTATGCAGTGTGGTTGTAAGGCTTATAACAATTTAGGGCTTAATCTAACCTTCACAAACTCTTAACTTTATTCTTACAATTGTAAAGAGTTTTCTACTTTAACAGATTAGTGAACTGTGTGAAACTAGACTAACATGCATTATTCATCATATATAACATGGCATGGATCTCTTCTTTCCAAAGCTACAAATTCATGGATCTCTTCTTTCCAGAGCTACAAATTCATGCAAATTTCGATTTACCCAATTTTGGATCTCTTTTCTAGTCAGAAGCCACATCACACATCCCTCAGATAGATCTCAATCCTGGCAATGGAACCATTTATTGGATTCAAGGGCTTAGACCTAGGTTTAGAGTTAGTTGCACTAGCCAACAAAACCCTATACCACTGGCCCTTTCGATAATGATCTTCTTGAGCAAACCCAGTCTCACCCGAGGCAATATTGGGGAATGCTAGAACCAAGTTTCTTCATCTAGAGGGACTACGCAGTGTGGTTGTAAGGCTTATAACAATTTAGGTCTTAATCTGACCTTCACAAACTCTTAACTTTATTCTTACAATTGTAAAGAGTTTTCTACTTTAACAGATTAGTGAACTGTGTGAAACTAGACTAACATGCATTATTCATCATATAGAACAATATTTAAACCTTTGTAATGCAATTGCAGAAGAAATATATAAAACAAACCATAAACCGTCTAAAACATAGAAACTATGTGAACATACAGAAATCACGCAGATCTGTCTCAAAATTCTTCTTTATTATTCAAGTCTTTTCAAATACAACCTTTTTGACCCTATGCACACAGCTGTAGGGGCTTGCGTACTCAGTTGTAGATTTACCAAGGTCTCCACACACACAACTACAGTAGCCTTCCCCTTCACCTAACTACAAAAAGATCTTACAAAATAGACTCAAAAGTGTTTCATCAATTCAATACCTTATGTCCTAGACTTGCAAAGCATCCCTTTATATATTCTTCAATCCTTACAATACCATGGTTCGCAAATCATGGGTGGAGCTCAAAATCCTCTAAGTAATCCCATCCCTTTACAAAAGAAGGGGCTTTGACCCACCCTAAATTTACTTTGACTCTTAGAACATTGCGTTAATTGCACTCTACTCCTCAAAATGTGGAGAATTTTCTTGACTTGGACAAAACTTATACCTAGGGGACCCCTTCCCAAAATGTAGTTATATGCACATGTGTCGGATAGTCAAGAATGATAGTAACTTGTAGTTGTATGCATTTCTATTGTTGTTTTATATTAGATAACCTGGTGATTATGTTATATCTTGTTGATTAGTATGTTATAGGTTAACTTGTTGTTGTTATAAGACAGTTAGCTTGATGATTAGGTTATATATTGTTGATGAGAATGATAGTTAGCTTGATGATTAGGGTTATAACGTTTATATCTTGATGTTATACGTATCATGCTAAATTGGATTGGCCTATGCAAATGGTTATGGTTACAATATGAGCCAACATTTTTGTGATATGGTGTTGTACTAATCTAGATTGACTTTGCATATGTGTGAATGATAATTGTATATGAGTTATGATGTAAAGATGTTAGCTAGTGACTATTCTGGATATCATGATCTTATTTATGTTTGAGTTGATATGTTGTGAAGTTATATCATGCTAACTAGATTGATTGTGCATACAAGATAGCCTCCCCTAAGACACAGTAAGGTACAAGTTTTCTTATGTTGTATATTTGGTTCTTGACTCTTTGATTATGTCGTCTAATTGATTTATTTAACATGGTATGTTGCAATTTGATTGAATGTTTGATGAATTGCATAATATGAGTAAGTGTTCAAATGACCTTGTTTTAATATGATTGTGCTAATACATATGAGTTGAGATAGCTAACATGTACTTGAGTATGATAGGTGATAGTTGTAGCATTATGTATTATGACTAATGACTATGAGTTGACTATGGATTATGACATGATTGTTAGTCCTGGTAAAGGTTGATTTCGAATTGATAGATATGATTGTCTTGATATGTGGAACATGTGGTTGACATGTGTGAGTAGTTGTAGGAAACATGCTTGGTATTAGCGTGACAAGGTAATAGTTGATGTGTTTATATAACAAATAGTTGGGTCATGCAGAAATGCATAGTAAGCCTCGATTGCAGCAAGGAAAAAGGTAAAAGAAAAGAATTGGGCAAGAATTTCTTTGGCTAGGTTTGGAAACCCTAATTCAAACAAAATGATTGCTTTGCATACAGGGAGTCTTCTTAACCTTGACTTTGTTGAAATTATGTGGATATGTGCTAGATTCATGAACATGTACTTGATAGGTGTATTGTCTAGTCTCTAGTTACAAGTGGATCTGTCAAGCAATTAGAGTTCCATGAGAGATGGCATGGACGTGTTCAGCTACAAGGTAATGTGCTTGGCAAGAAAAGATAAGGAAATTGATGTATTGTTATGTTTATTTATGCACTGACATTATGTGTTTATGGCAGTATAATTTAGGGAGTTGCATGGCAAGGGAGATTGACATGAATCCTGAATAAGGCTCAGGTTAAGCTTTCCTTTGGAAGCACTGGGAACCATGGGGATTGAGTGATGGTGTATGTTATTAGTCTTGTGCTTTTGGCCTTTTGTGATTGTTTCACTTGATTTGTGCTTTTGCATGTGTCTAGTGCATCGCTATGCCACTTTGTTGCAGTGTTTTATTGTTGTTATGGGTTTTCATGATCTTCTTCTTGTTTGTTTCTTGGGTTGCCTTTTATGTTTTGAGTCTTGGGAATTGGTTGGGGAAGAAGAAAGTTAGTGGAGCTCAAGGAGAGTCATGTGGTATCCAATAGGTAAGGTAAGGCTTGGGTGAAGCTCGGTGCATGAGTAAGCATAGTAGAAGGTAGGACTATGACAGTTCGTTGGACTGGTTGGGTCCATTGTGGTAAATGGACAATGACAAGACAAACATGAGAAAGGTAACTAGAAAAGTTAAAGTAAAGGGAGCTAAGGTGTTGGATGCTTGGCTATGTTGTGAACGATTATTCTCAATGTTGTGCATGCTGGGTAAAAATAAAGGAAGTTCTCTTCACCTAGACCTTATGTTATCTGGTAATTATGTCATGATCATGATTATGCTAATGTTTATATATGTATACATGTATGTATGTATGTATGTCATTTTCTGAAAGGATGATGATTGTTTAATGCTAATTATCATATATGTATGTATGTATGTTGTCACTGTCTAACATGGTTTTCAAGGACTATTCTTGTGGAGGAATGATTTCTTATGCAGGTGAATGGCATGGAGAGATTCTTGGTTCATGAGGAATCAAGTGGGAATAGTAGTCACGACAAATATACGAGGTCAATATCATGTGGATATGAATTGATATTGTATACTTGTATTATGCCTATGTTTATGGCAGGTAATGTGGAAGGATGCATCAACAAAATGAAAGTAGTGTGGCCTAAGACATGCTGGGACAAGTATAGATAAGAAAATGAGAGCAAGGGTTATTGGTAGAGACTGAAACACCCTCCTCCCACATCTACCCAAACAACCAGTCATCCATGGTAAACGTGCAACGAGAGGCCACTATGATATTATTCAACCTCCTAATTCACATTAAGGAAGTGGAGCTGATGGAAACATACCATACAGACATCCAACATCATCAACAGAACCCTCAGAGGAAATGTTAGCCACTCAGAGAGTCTGTCCCTGGGTCCCACTGTTGTTTTAGGTCTCTTGGGCCATAGTCACTCTCACATGCCTTCCTGCCAACGACTATGGACCAAAATTGTTAGTGTTGTGCCAACGACCCCGGGATTTAAGCCACTTTTCAGGATCAAAGCCCAGGACACTGCCTAGAATTGATCCATCTCTTCAATCAGTAAAGTAACATGGAAATGAAAGTGTCAAATCAAATACTTGTTCAAGACCTTGACTAGATCCCTACTAGCCATGACAGGCATTTTTTCAAATATATCATCAACACGTAATCTAAAAGTGTAAATAACAAATAAGTGTAGGTATCTCATACTTATCTGAGAATCACTATGAACCATTATTCCCTCATGCGATTTGCTGCATTATCATCTATTAGGTCATAGGCACATTATCCATTCACGTACAAGTAAAAAAATTCTAAGATCCATACATAGTTTTTGTCATAAAATGTGTATATAACTAGCATAATAGGAACAAAAATACAATAAACATATCAACCATAAAATCCATAAATACATCAATACCTTTACACATGAAAATCAAGGGGATTGATTTCTCATTAATGAATGCGATGAACCAACCAAAAAGGGGACCACCATGTTTCACTCGACCATAGAATGGCTGAGCCAAATCTCTCTTCAACCATTCACCCTCATGCCATATTCCAAGCATGAATATGGGATCTCATAGAACACATCAATCAAAACTCATCTAGGGCTTCCAGAGGCCATCCACCTCAACCCATCAAATAGTAATTCCACCTCATAGCCGAACATCACCAAAACCATCATCATATCAGCCTCTATCCCCGCCATCCAGGTTTCCAGATCATTTGTCGAACCCAGCTATGGGACTAGTAACTCAGCCCATAACTTTTATCGAGTTCTAGAGCATTTGTCCAACCAAGGCTATGGGACTAGTAACTCAACCCACCAAGGGCTCCAGATAATTTTGTCCAACCTAGGCCACGAGACTAGTAACTCAACCCAAGTTGTTCCAGGGCTCTAGAGCATTTGTCCAACCAAGGCTACGGGACTAGTAACTCAACCCAAGCTAAGGAAACATGAGAACCAATCAAAAACACGACAAGGAAATACACCCACAATCACCATGTCTATCTACAAAATGGTAAGGCTAGGCAATCCACTGTCAATATAGACCATCCTCCATGCCAGTGACAGATCACAACCCACAAACCACACGCATATGCCATGCATGCCAAAACTAGTGAAGAAACCATACGTGCAACTCAGTACCTGCAAGAAAATATGATGTAGCTACTGATGTCAATGAATTCTTGCGCTTTCCTTCTCTTTCCTTTTCCTTCTTGCTCAAAATTCAAGTATGCCACACCCTCCAAGGGTTCTCCAAGAAAAAGCTAAGTGTCCAAGAGTATGAGAGAGAGAATAATGAGAGAGATCTCCAACATTGAACTGACAAAAGGTTACCAACTGATCCTTAGAAGCCTTTTTTTGAATGAGGCATCTATTTTCTTCATTTTCCAATATTTCCTACATTTTCCTCCTCACATGCAATCTGTGACCTTTCACCTCCTTTTTCTCCTAATTTCCATTATTTTCATAAATAATCGTGCCAAAATTCATTTTAATTCCCTAGCCTTTTTCTTTACCAATTTCCTTAGCCATAAACAACCAAATGAACACCCCCTAGGATATCTTTCCCAACATTCAGCTTGGAATAAGTGTCCCATTCATCCATGGTTATTGTTTTTAACTTTTATTACATGGAATTTTCACCAAGGTTGTTACAAAACCCCCCCCCTTGGGGGACACCATCCTCGATGTTCAATCACACATAAACCTCAAAAAAATACTGAAATAAGATATACTTCTTATGGAGTTTTATAACACAGCTCAATGTAGTATTTACAATGAAATATCTGCTCAAGACAAAACATCATGACAACATGACAACATACCGCATAGTGGAGCTTTATAACACAACTCATTATGGTATTTACAATGATCATCCTGTTGAGTGCCAACTCATATGACATCATAACATCGTGATAACATAAACACGTGATAGCATAATAACATGACACCCATACCGCATAGTGGAGCTTTATAACATAGCTCGTTATCGTATTTACATCCATACACAAGTGTACATATAGAAGCATCATCAAAAAATATATATACCAAAGCATATGCCAAATCGTATACCAAAACATATATCAAACATATACTAACATCATATCTAATCATATATCAAAACATCATATAGCATATATCAAACCATCATAAAGCATATATCGATCGCCATAAAGCATATACTAAACCAACATAAAGAAAATACTAAATCACCATGAAGCATATACCAAGCCATCATAAGAAAATACTAAACCACCATAAGCAATCACCAAACCACCATAAGAAATCGCCAACCACCATATCAAGTTGTTTTGCCCCAACCGGAAAATAAGGAAGGATAATAGCCTGCATCTGATATGTCATCTCCCATGTAGCTTCATCAAGCCCATAGTGCTTCCATTGATCTTTAACTTGCTATATTTCTTGATTTTGGAGCATAAGCACCTTTTTCTGCAATATACACTGAAGCTCCAGCTGGAATTCCCCATCTAGTTCCACTTGCAATACAAACCAGTCAATCACATGATTAGCATCCTTAACATACTTCTTAAGCAAATATACATGGAAAACATTGTGGACTTTCATTGTTGGAGGTAGTGCAATTCGATAGGCTACACGCCCAATCCACTCAATAATACTGAAGGGTCCACAAAACCGTGGTGCCATCTTGGCACATGATCCAATCTATAAGGATCTCTTGTTCGGTTTGATGCACAAGTACACCTGTTCCTGTGAGCATAGCTCTTATGCCTATTCCGTGCTTCCTTCATATTCTTCTTGATCACCTACTTCTCATGTTCCATGTCTGCCAACATATCTGGTCCAATCAATACTCTACTAACCAGATCACTCCATCTAATAGGAGTGTTACAACTCCGCCCATATACCTCAAAAGGAATCATCCTTAGTGACTCCTAATAACAGTTGTTGTATGCAAAATCAACCAAAGGGAGATACTCTTCCCACTTCCTCTACTAATGAATTACGTACATCCTCAACATGTCCTCTAATATCTTGTTGACCCTCTCTATTTATCCATATGTCTACGGATGATAAGTTGTGTTGAAGGCCAACTATGTGCCCAAACCTACAAATAAATCCTTCCAAACCTTGGAAGTGAACTTTGCATCCTTGTTTGACACAATCTTCTTTGGAATGCCATGTAGTCTAACCACGTCTTGGATGAATAAATGTGCCACATCACTAGCTGAGAACGTAGACTTCACCGGAATAAGTGTGCAACCTTTGTTAACATGTCCACAATGATCATGATGGAATCATGTTGCTTCAATATCTTTGGCAACCCTGTGATGAAATCCATGGAAATGACCTCCCATTTCTACTTCAGAATCGTGATCAGCTGTAGCAGTCCACCTGGATGTTTACACTTTGCCTTCACTCGTTGACAGTCAAAACATCTTGCCACAAACTTTGCTACATCCATCTTCATATTCGACCAATAGTAATACCTCTTCACTACTGTGAATGTCTTATGGTAACCTAGGTGACCTAAATATTATTTCGCATGAAACTCCCTCAAGATCACCTTCTTGAGCTCACTGTTATCCGGTACATATATCCTATCTCAGAACTTGACCAATCCATCTATTGTAACACGATAGTCCAAGTCCTATACACTTGCATATGTACATATACCACTACTTGTATCTATACCTGTGCCATCACCTATACCTGTACATGTGCCATCACCTATACCTGTACCTATACTATCACTTGTACTTGTACTTTTCTACAACCTGTGCATAATCTCCATATATCTAACATCCTGATGTCTTGCCCATAAGATCTTGTCCTGTAAATATGTCCCATAGGATCTCATAGCTGCCAAGTGATCTACATGTACATGTCTACTAAGAGCATCTGCCACCTGTTCTCTTTACTCTTGATGTACCTGATCTCGAAATCAAAGTCCTTGATTGTGGCCAACCATCTAGCCTGCCTGGCAATCAGATTCGGCTAGTCAAGAAAATACCTCAACCCAATGTGATCACCCATAAGCACAAACCTCTTGCCAAGAAGATAGTGTCCCCACATCTTCAATGAATGTACAATCACTACCAACTCAAGATCATGTGTGGGATAGTTCTTTTCATGCTCATGTAGTTTCTAGGACTCATAACATACCAGTTGTCCATCCTGCATAAGGAATCCACCAATCCCTCTCTTGCAAGCATTTGTACACACTACAAACTCTTTTTCTGGATCTACAATCTGTAGTATGGTGCATGCATCAAAAACTACTTAATATGTTCAAAGATAATCTCACACTCTTTAGTCCATTCCAACTTCTCACCTTTCCTTTGCAAGGATGTGATAGGATAAGAAATCTGCGAGAAGTTCCTGATGAACCTCCTACAGTATCCTACCAAACCCATGAAATATCTCACCTCATCCACACTCTTAGGAGCTACCCACTCCATTATGGCCCTTATCTTTTCTGGATCTACTGCAATACCTTCCTTGGAGACAACATTACCCAAGTAGTGTACCTCGGTCTGAAAGAAACTACATTTGATGAGATTAGCATACAACTAATGGTCTCTCAACAACCTCAACATTGTTTCTAAGTGTTCGACATGTTCTTCCTCATTCTTAGAATATACCACTATATCATCAATGAACACAATAACAAACTTATCCAAATATGGACACAACACACTATTCATAAAACACATGAATGTAGTTGGAGCATTAGTTAATCCAAATGGAACAAAAACAAACTCATAATTCTCATACCTAGTCCTGAATGTTATCTTGTAAATGTCCTCTATTATGCATACCTGATGGTAGCTGTATCTCAAGTCAATCTTAACAAACACTGTTGCTCCCTTCAGTTGATCGAGAAAGTCATCAATCCTTGGCAAAGGGTATCTATTCTTGAGAATCTATTTGTTCAACTTCCTGTAATCAATGCATAATATGAGAGTACCATCTTTCTTCCTCACAAACAAGACTGATGCACCCCAAGGTGATACACTTGGCCAATGTATCCCTTGTCCAACATTTTCTTTAGTTGCAACTTTGACTCAACCAACTCAGGTGTCCTCATCATGTAAGGTGCTTTTGATGTTGGATATTCCCCTTACACTAACTCAATAGAAAATTCTACCTCCCTATGAGGTGGAAACTATGCCATTTCTTCACTAAATACATCCCTAAACTGTTATAAAAATGGATATTTATTCAACACATCTGCATCTTAACCTCCTTATCCTTATCACTAGAAATGTGTACTGCAAATAGCTTGCACCCTTTCCTATGGCTAAGC
Organism: Pinus tabuliformis; assembly: GCA_031772625.1. Classification (NCBI taxonomy): domain Eukaryota; kingdom Viridiplantae; phylum Streptophyta; class Pinopsida; order Pinales; family Pinaceae; genus Pinus; species Pinus tabuliformis. Next base: position 924,267,302 of record CM062810.1, read on the forward strand.
TTTTCTTGCATAGTTGTCACCATCTTAACTAATGTGGCTTTCTTCTTACCTTGCAAGACTCTTGGTTCCCCATTGTCATCAATGCACTCAATAGCTTTGTCATAGTAGTCAACCTTGGTTCTACATAGATACAACCAATCCATGCCCAATAACATATTGTATGAACCCAAAGGTAATACATTCAAATGTGTTGCGGTAAGTCATACCATTCAAGTCAAATGCGCAAGCCCTTACCCAATGATGAACTTACTTCTTCGTACCTATAGCCAACTACACTAACCAAGGCTCTGCATGCAATTCCTTACTCAAACCACACTTATCCACCAAGTCAGGACTAACATAGATATAATTAGATCCAGGGTCAATCAAAATAGAAATAACTTGATCATAAAGCTTACCTTCCATCTCGATGATAGATGCATGATGCTCTACTTGTTTTTTATCCAAGGCTGCATAGATACATGGAATACTTTGACCAATGTCTCCAACAGTTTGTGCCTCCTGTACACTGTATATCTTAGGCCTACCACTCTTGTACTATGGACAATCCCTCCTATGATGATCTCCTCCACAAGTCCAACATTGCACGGGCTCCTTATTCTACTCCTCAGATCTGTGTCCCTATCCTCTATCTGATGCATTGAACCTCTTAAGTGGTGCAACATTCTCCTTGTTACCTGAATCATGTGGTCTTACTCACTTCTTGTCCCATTTTCCTTTTTTCTTTGTTTTACCTCTCCAAACTAGCTTCATTTCAGTTCCACGCTTCGATTGTTAATAGAAATGCTTCAGCATTCGAATGGCCTCCTCCAATGATCTAGGATCATCGAATTCAATCATGTCTTTGAATGCCACCAATAACCCACTAATAAATCTTTGAATCTTAGCCTTCTCCTCCTTGAGGTAAGGAACATACCTCAACAGTTCCAAGAACTTACTGGTGTACTCATCATCTGTCATGGATCCCATCTTTAGTTCATAGAATTATTTTTCCCTGTCATTGAAGTATCTCTCCGACAAATAATTCTTCTTGAATAGCTGCTCAAATTCACTCCAATTCAGATATTCCTCATTTATGTCCTTAACATTCTTCACATCTTCCCCACATGTCTTCTTTACCTTTAAGACTGAAAGTAGCCACTCTAGATTCCATGTTCTTCGAGTAGTCATGCAACCTCAAGAATTTTTTCATACCAAGTAGCCATGCCTCTACATCCTTTGATCTCTTCATCTCCCCATCAAAATTAGGTGGTTTTTCCTTCGTAAATTCATTTGGAAAGTATCCCCCATCATTCCTCCTGTAAGGATGATACCAATGATGATCATAGTGTTTATCTGAATCAGAACTAGAATAATACCCGTGTCTATCCCTTCTATTCTCCGGAGTGTCCAACAATCTGCCAACTCGGATTGTGTCCTCTCTATCTGATCGGTGATTTCCATGCGATCTACTACTGTATGCCCCATTAGTTTTATCTTCCTACTCATGACTAATCCATAGTGGTCCTTGTCGCTATAAATATGAAAAGTTTTGGAGTATCACTGCATTCACCTCTGCTAAATTTCCTGTGACTGTATGATTTTGTCATTATCTGCTTTACAACTCCTTATCTCCTCCTTTAAACTTCTCAATGTAACTTCCAAGTCAGAGGGGTTCCCGACACCATACTGCTCTTTGGATTCGTAGGGAGAGTCTCTATAGTCAACCATCTTTCTAGCCATTTGATATTTCTTCCTACAAGGCATAATATGTTAGATAAACCAATCATAATAATTCACATACTTTAGCATAACTTGGCTAGGATACCTTGTCTGCAAGATTACCAAATCAACATTATACATGTATAACATAATCATAACAACATATAGACATACACCAATAAATGTATCAACACATAAACATCACTCTAACTAGGATCCAGTCATCGATGCAAGGCCATATCAACAATGCATGCTATGACCTCATGCATGACAACAACCATTACTCCATTGTACACATTTCCTCATGACACCAGCATTATGCATAAGTAATGTTAAACCAACTACAAATACAAATAACTGCATGTAGTTGGACATAATCGATCATTTATTGTAATCAACCTGCAAGATTGATGTATGTAGTCAAAAGATTCAAAAATGTAACCTAACATACAAGGATGTAAGTAGGTATCATGAAATCAACATGTAAGCGACATACAAAGTTAGTCACATACTCATTTGAAATACATTTCATGAAATCAATAACAAATTCTCCATGATAACCATATTATAACCCTAATCTAACATCAAGCAAATGTGACAAGTATATAAGTGTAAGAGACACACATGCAACTGACATGCATGCATGACCAACACATAGCCCATCTAGTTTGAGGGGTGAACCATGCTCTGATACCACTCTGTAACACCCTCCTCCCACATCTACCCAAGCAACTGGACAGCCAGGGTAAACATGCGATGAGAGGCCACTATGATATGATTCAACATCCTAAGTCACATTAAGGAAGTGGAACTGATGGAAACACACCATACAAACATCCAACATCATCAACAAAACCCTCAGAAGACAATTCAGCCACTCAGACAGCCTATCCCTAGGTCCCACTACTATTTTAGGTCTCGTGGGCTATAGTCGCTCTCATGCTATGGGAAAGGGAGTGACCAACAAGCTAAATTTGCTCTCATGGGCCTACCTGCCAATGACTGTGGACCAAAATTGTCAGTGTTGTGCCAGCAACCTTAGGATTTAAGCCATTTTTCAGGCTCAGAGCCCAGGAAAATGTCTAGACCTGATCCATCTCTACAAATTAGTAACGTAACATGGAAATGAAAGTGCTAAAGAAAATAATTGTTCAAGACCTTGACTGGATCACTACTAGCCATGACATGCATTTTGCCATATCATCGACACATAATCTATAGGTGTAAATAACAGAGTTAAGGGTAGGGATCTCATACTTATCTGAGAATCGCTATGAACCATTGTTCCCTCATGCCATTTGCTAAATTATCATCTATTACGTCATATGCACATTATCCATTCACATACAAGTAAAAACATGCTGAGAGCCATACATAGTTGTTGTCATAAAATGTGCATATAACTAGCATAATAGGAACAAAAATACAATAAACATATCAGCCATCAAATCCATAAATACATTAGTACCTTTACACATGAAAATCAAGGGAATGGATTTTTCATTAATGAATGCAATGAACCAACTGGAGAGGGGACTACCACATTCCACTCGACCATAGAATGGATGAGCCAAATCCCTCCTCAGCCATTCACCCCTATGCCATATTCCAAGCATGAATGTGGGATCTCATAGAAAACATCAATCAAAACTCATCTAGGGCTTCTAGAGGCCATCCATATCAACTCATCAAACAATGATTCCACCTTGTATGGTATCGATGGCTTTGCTCTCATAAACAAATTGTCACTTAGGAAATTTTTACGGAAGAAACGATAGCACATTATGAGTTTACAAAAAGCAACACCTTTTTTATCCAATTGATAAATCTCAAACAAAAGGGTTCAATGATGGAGCACATTGAGGACTTCTAAAAATTGAACATAAGGGTAAAAGATATTCCAAAGGAGCATATGATTGATGTGTTCATATGGAATTTAAAGGATAATATCCAACATGAGGTTCGCCTTTGGGAACCTGATTCATTGGAGAATGCATTCAGGTTAGAAAGAAAAATTGAAAGCAAAATTATGGCAACCAGGAGGCCTACCACTCACAACTATAAAGATGGAAGTGTTGTTTCCCCTAGCCTTCAACAACCTACAAGGTTGATACCACAAAAATTGGAAGAAAAAAGAGCAAAATGGCTTTGTTACAGTTGTGATAGAAAACACACTAAAGGTCATAAGTGTGCTAAGAAGAAATTATTCTACATGGATTGTGAAGAGGAGGAAGAAAAGGAACAAGAAATGTCAAAAGAAGAGGATTACTCCAGGAACAAACCATATATAAAGAAGAAATGAATTCGGCCATATCTTGTAATGCATTGGCTATAATTACCACTCCTCAAACTATCAAGATAGAAGGACATATCAAGAAGAAAAAGGTAATAGTGTTGATTGATTCGGAAAGTACCCATAATTTTATTCATTGTAAGATAGCAAAGGAATTGAATTGCTTCCTATATCCAACACTAGAGTTCCAAGTGATGGTTGTCAGTGGAGGAACCATAAATCTCTCTGGAAAGTGCCATAATATCAAGCTGTCCATGGGAGAATATGTATTGAATAGCCCAATGCTTTCCATTCCAATGGGTGGTGTTGATGCTGTACTAGGAGTCCAATGGCTACAATCCTAATTACTTCCTATATCCAGCACCAGAGTTCCAAGTGATGGTTGTCAGTGGAGGAACCATAAATTTCTCTGGAAAGTGCCATAATATCAAGCTATCCATGGGAGAATATGTATTGAATAGCCCAATGCTTTCCATTCCAATGGGTGGTGCTGATGTTGTACTAGGAGTCCAATGGCTACAATCCTTGGGTACAATAGCTTTTAATTTTCAAGAACTTTTCATTGAATTTTGTGTGGAAGGAAAGGAATTTGAATTAAGGGGTATTGCAGGGAAACCAGGAAAGATAATCAGATCTAACAGTATGACAAAGCTTCTAAAGAAGTAACAATGAGGTGTAATTGCACAATTATGTTTGCTAGAGGTTCCCACATCGAAATCATCTATTTCTCCATATCTCCAAAAAGCCTTAGACAATCATTCCAAGGTATTTGAGACTCCCAAAGGTCTCCCACCAATTCATGATCATGATCATGCTATTCACTAGATTCTAGGAAGTGTTCCTCCAAACATCAGGCCGTATAGATATCCCTATGCCCAAAAGAGTGAAATTGAACGTATGGTTGCAGAAATGCTAGAGGCTAGTATAATTCAACCTAGTCAAAAATCTTTCTCTGCTCCAGTAGTATTGGTGCACAAGAAGGATGGATCATGGTGCAGTGTTCGGATTATAGGGAGCTCAACAAGCTCACTATTAAAGATAAATTTCCCATTCCCATCATTGATGAATTTCATGGATCAATTTACTTCACCAAATTGGATCTTCATTCAAGATATCATCAAATCAGAATGAAGACTGAAGACATTCCGAAAACATCATTTAGAACTAATGAGGGTCATTATGAATTTTTGTTCATGCCTTTTGGCCTTACCAATGCACCTTCTACATTTCAAGGTTTGATGAATTCCATTTTCAAACCCTTCCTTAGAAAATTTATGTTAGTATTTTTTTATGATATACTAATCTACAGCAAGTCTTGGAAGGATCATGTTGAACATGTTGACAAGGTGCTCAAACTATTAGAGGAGAAACAATTATATCCAAAACACTCCAAAGGTTTCTTTAGAGTACAAGAGGTGGAATATCTGGGTCATATTATATCTCATGAAGGTGTTAAGGTAGACCCTAGAAAAATTAAAGCCATTAAGGAATGGAAAATCTTCACATCCATAAAGAATCTGTGAGGATTTCTCGGGTTGACAGGGTATTATCACAAGTTTGTTAAGAATTATGGGAGAATAACAGCACCTCTAACAACATTATTAAAGAAAGATGCATTTTCATGGACTCCAGAAGAAACAAAGGCCTTCAAACATCTTAAAGAGGCAATGTGCCAAACACCGGTCTTAGCTATGGTAGACTTCACAAAACCTTTATTATGGAATGTGATGCTTCAGGAAATGGAATTGGTGTTGTTTTAATGCAAGATGAAAGACCCATTGCTTTCGACATTCGTCCAATCAATGGAAAGTATTTACACAAAGCTATTTATGAGAAGGAAATGTTAGCAATACTACATGCACTTAAGAATTGGTGACCCACAAGGGCTTCACTTTGGGAGCAATACCATACCACGTGGATTCATATTGGGGGATATTTATTGAGGAAAAAATGACATAATATAATGGGGGATATATAGGGGTTAGAGGGTTTTTATATTGGCAGGTATAAAAAATGGAGCCTAAAGTTAAGGAAAAAATATTAAGGGGTATAAAAAATGTTAATGAAAAAATGGGTACCTACAATATCTAGTGAAAGTAGGGGTTTTTAGATTGGGAAGGTATATTGGGTTTATATTTGTAGGAAGTTAAATAATGTGATTTTTAGAGGTATTTTCCAATATGTAGGCAAATTAAGGGTATTGTTTAATATGCCACGAACGCGCATGATATGTCAAAGGTTCATTAAGTGAAGCCCTCGTGTGGAGACCCTACCGAATGGGAATACTATTCAAGGTAAGAATGGATCATGATAGTCTTAAATACTTTTTAGAAAAAAGATTATCCTCTGAAGAGAAAAAAAATGGGTCACAAAGATGTTGGGTTATGACTTTGAAATCATCTACAAAAAGGGAAGCAAAATGTTGTGGTAGATGCACTCTCAAGAAAGGATGAGGATGTGGAAGCATTGTTGTGCGCCATTTCTATTATCCAACTAGGTTGGATAAACGAAGCAAGGGAGGAATGGAAGAATGACGAAGAAGTGTGGGAACTCATTCGAAAGTTACAACAAGATCCCAGTACATTTGATACATTTAGCTAGGAAAATGATTCGTCATGGTACAAAGATCGTTTATACCTATGTAAGAATTCCCAACTCAAACAAAAGATTCTTATGGAATTGCACACTTCTCCCTTAGGAGGGCACTCAGGATTTTTAAAAACTTACCACAGGGTTAAGAAGGAATTTTTTTGGGATGCCCTTAAATTGGATATTCAAAAGTTTGTGGCAGAATGTTTGGTTTGCCAACAAAATAAAGTTGAAACAATTAAGACCCCAGGTCTATTACAACCTTTATCCATTCCAAGCCAACGTTGGGAGGAGGTTTCAATGGATTTTATCACAGGTTTACCCAAGTCTAAAGGAAAGAGTGTCATCATGGTGGTAGTTGACAGACTTACCAAGTATGCACACTTTTGTGCATTATCACATCCATTTAAAGCTAATACAGTTTCTACTACATTTATGGAAACAATTCAAAAGCTACATGGAAACCCAAAGATTGTTGTAAGTGACAGAGATCCCATTTTCACTGGAAATTTTTGGACAGAATTATTTTCTTGTCTCGATACTCAATTAGCTCATATCTCATCTTATCATCCTCAATATGATGGGCAAACTGAGATAGTAAACAAATGTTTGGAAGGATATCTTCATTACTTTGTATCTGATAAATAGACACAATGGGTCAAATGGTTGCCTCTCACTGAATGGTGGTATAACACTTCCTTCCATACTGCAAGAAAAATGACCCCATTTATGGCACTTTATGGATATCATCCACCATCCATCACATCATATTTAAGAGAAAATTCTAAGGTTCAAGCAGTGGAACATCACATCGAGCATCAACAACAAGTTCTCCAACTCTTAAAGGATAACCTCACGTTGGTGCAGAACAGAATGAAACAATAGGCAGATCAACATTGCAACGAAAGAAGTTTTGATGTAGGTGACTGGGTATTCCTATGACTACAACCATATAAAAAAACGTTCCTCAAGCAAGCTAAGAAGGATAATAAATTATCACCAAAGTATTATGGTCCGTACAAGGTGTTGCAAAAGATTGGTATATGGCATACAAATTGGAGCTCCCTGCAGCTTCCCGAGTGCACCCAGTTTTCCATGTTTCACGTTTAAAGAAGGTTATAGGTGACAAGCTCCCAGTTCAAACAATATTGCTAGAACTTGACGAGGAATGAAAAATCATATTGGAACCAAAAGCAATCACAGAAACAAGAACTCGACATCTATGAAATCGATCAACTTCAGAGTATCTCATTAAGTGGAAGGACTTATCCGCTAAACATTCCACATGGGAGGATGAGAATTTTATACAGAAGCATCTAGAACTACTCAAGAGTTGAGGACAACACTTTTCGGAAGGAGAGGGGAATTTTAGGCCCCTATAATACTAGTGATTCCCCCATTACTATTGTCATTGTATCCCTTATTGTTATTATTGTGCCCCTATTGTCCCCATATTGTTATTAGTATGCCTCATAGAAACCCACTATTGTTATTTTTATGCCCTTATGTTATTACTGTTATGTCGGCTTAATTATATTGTGACCCCTTGGACTCCTATATATAGAAGGGAGTTTTAGTCATTTGTATCATCCAAGAATTGTTCATTTGTGTAATGTAAAGGAGGTTGCCCCCTCGAAGAGGCTGAATTATAAGGCGTTGATCTATCTTTTCTATCTTTTTGTGAGTTGGTTTCCTAACACCTTATGCTTCTCCACACTACCATCCGCAGCTTTCTTTACCTTGTAAAGCCAACGGGAGCTCACAACTGACTTTTCCTCTGGTCTCGGGACCACATCCCAAACACTATTTCGAACTATGGATCCATACTCCTTCACCATCGCATCAACCCAAACCGACTGTTGCACTACATCCTGAAAGGAAGATGGCTCTGTCACAACACATGCACCCATAAGTTCCATGTATCTATTGTACCTCTCTGGTGGCCTCCTCTGTCAGTGCTGAGAAGTGGGTGCTCCCACATTCTCCTGTGCATCATCCAACAATATCTCAACCTCTCTAGAGCATTTTCTTCCCTCTCTGGAAGACTCTACCTGAGTGGATGTATCCACTCTCTAAACCTCTGCATGTGGCTGCTCCACATCAATTTGAGCTCCCTCAACCTTAGGAGATAAAATATCCTCATCCACATGTAACTCAAGCTCCCTCTCAAGGGATACTCGTGTGGCCTTCTCGTCATCGAACTTGATATCCCTATGAACCACTGTCATGTAACTTGTCGGCATGTACACCCAATAGTTGTGGGGTGTATCAGTGTACCCCAAAAATATCCCCAACTCTATTGTTGGCTCAAGCTTCTTCCATGCATCTTTGGTCACATGGAAATAAACCGATGACCCAAAAAACTTGAAGTGACCAACATCTGGCCTCTTACGGAAATAAGACTCCTCTGGTGTCTTCATCTCAAGTATCCGATGTGGGCTACGGTTCTAAACATAAACTGTTGTGTTTCATGCCTCAGCCCACAAGTGTACTGGTAGTCCAAGATCATGCAACATCACCCTTGTTGCCCCTACTATGCTCCTTTTCTTCCTGTCAGCAACCCCATTATGTTGAGGATTATGGGGAGTCGTCAACTCTCGTTTAATCCCTTCCGCTACACATAAGTTCTTAAACTCATTGGAGGCATAATCACCATTGTTATCACTCTGTAGAGCTTTAACCTTCTTGCCAGACACTTTTTCTACCAATGCTTTGAACTCACAAAACTTTGTGAAATTTTGATCCTTTTTCTGCATAAAAAATACCCAGCATTTACAAGAATAGTCATCAACAAATATAACATAATACATATGTTTTCCTATGGATGTTGTTGAGAATGGTCCCCACACATATGAATGGACTCTCTTTAGAATAGACTCTGGTCATTTGTCTTTGTCTCCAAAGGAATACTTGGCGTATTTTCCCAAAGTACAACCCTTGCATGTATCAACTTGCTCAAGCATACCTTTGGGAAGACCATTAGAGATTTGTTTCAATATATTCAAAGCCCCATGATGCAAGTGGCCCAGTCACCTATGCCACAACTCGCTGACATCTGGGCTCAACATATTTTCTTCTTTTGAACTCAAAGTAGCACAATCCTTGTCCTCTATCTTATAGATATTTTCAACTCGAATCCCTATCTTCTTTACTTGACCCGTGGCTATGTGTCGAAGGAACTCCTTTCCTTTTGAAAAGGTCACATTGTAGCCTCTATCCTGAAGCATGGCAACGGATACTAAGTTCTTCATCAATCTGGGTACATGAATAACATTATTCAAGGTGAATGGAGCCACATGCTCCCTATGAAAAGTAATAGTTCCCACACCAATAACACTATACTTACTGTCATCACCCATCTCAAGATGCATCTTGAGATATTTCTCCTCCAGTTCACTGAATAACTCTTTGTCACCAGTCATGTGGAAAGAAGCTCCACTGTTTAAGTACCAGACACTTCCCATCATAATAGAAACCATGCATGCAATGACGGAAAATCCCAATTTGAATTTGGAGGACAAAGCCTCACCCGCCGCTCCTCCTAAGGACTTCTCCTTGGACTTCTTCAATGGACAATTTGTAGCAAAGTGACCCATCTAAGCATTTAACTTTCGTCATGTCCTTCTTCTTACCTCCATGATAAGAATCTGATTTGGAACAAGAAATTTTACATTTCCCCTTCCTCACCTTAATCGCTAAGGCATAGTTCTATTCATCATCAGTTTTTGATGAAGAGCCATCCCTGGTGTTCCTCCTGATCTCATCCTGCATCAAATCCAACCATAGTCATTCCCAACTTGGCAGCTTCTCCTGACCATTCACAAAGTCCTGATAACTATGCCAACTCTTTGGGAGTCCAGGAAGATCAAGGCTCACCATATCCTCCTCGGAAACCATGATTCTAACACTTCCAAGTTCATCCTGACATTGAGTGAGCTTGGTCAAGTACTCTGGAATCATCTTCCCTTTCTCCATCTTGATTTTACGAAGTTTATCCTTCAGTGCCAACTTCCTTTGATCAATGTTATTATGATACAAGTTCGTCAATGTTTTCCACATAGCATGCGGGGTTTCCTTTCCATGGAGACTCAAGACAATATGATGTCGAAGTCCCTCAAGGATTATCTGCCTTTCCTTCGCCACACACTTCTTCCACTCGGCCAAGTTTTGTGCATCAGTCGCTACTAGCTTAGGAATTGCTTGTTCAACAAATTCCTTCAAGCCATTGTCCTCTAGCACAGCCTCCATCCTGTCCCTCCAAGATATGAAATTCGATATGCCTTCCAAGGCATACTCAAGCCTCAACCCATGGAACGCCATTTGTCGATCCTGAAGTATGTATGCAAATTCGACTTTCACCTGTAACCCAGAAACTTAAAACTTCAAAATCTCCTCTAGAGAGCTGATTTTAAATCAGCGATATTTTCCTCATCTGAGCTCTGATTCAGCTGATTTTTTTTTTTTTAATTTGGGTATCTTTACCCAATAAATCCAGATCTATAATTTGTTTCTGAAAATTTTGCACAAAAATTCTTAGATATGATCTACAAAATCTCGGCCCAAAAAACAAGCTTGCTCCAATACCATGTAGAAAATCCTGTAGATTCACAAGCTAATGCAATTTGCTAAAGCAAGAGACAAGAATCTACTTCTACTCTTTACAACAGAAGCCCATAGACATCGAGAAAACAATAATCAATAAAGGAAGAGAATCAAAGGAACATAACACAACAAATATATGGGGAAAGCCACAGCTCAAAACCCAACTATCCATTTTGTATTAATCTGGAAAATCAAGATGAAATTAAAATGCTTGTTCTCTCTAGAACAATCCCAACACTCAAGAAATTCAATCTCCAACTCATAAGCAAGATCAAGGACAAATATTAGTCAATTCACAAGCTCTCCAAGTCTCTATTCCAATGTGTAATTCCTATGAAGGATAGCTTTTATTTAAAGGGAAATAAATCCTCTAAAAATAGTGCAACCCTCAAGATCAGTTCTTGATTGCATGCACTATCAGTGCAACTCAAAAAAATCTAAAACAAATAGTACACTGTCCTTGCACTCTAGTCTCAACTGGGTCTTTCTTAGAATTGATATGCATGAGTTTCTGATGAGTAAATATTCAGGTAACTAGAGTAGCACTGGTGGAGTTCATTAGTGTCACCACTGACTGTTAACTCACTATTAGTTCTCTCAATCAGTTTGAGAACTAATTTAACTGAACTGACTCATGAAACTGAGTCTTCTATTTTACAACTCACAATTAACTCACACTGGACTCCCAAAAAGTAGGGAAAAAATATACATGACTTCCAAAAGACTTCCAACTCAAATTTCCTAAGTTCAGTAAGTTTAATAAACTTAATTTAACTATTTTAAGTTGCTATGAGAATAGAATTTGAATTTAATTCACAGTTTAATTTAAGGACAAATTAAACTGGAATTTCTTGTTGCCATTTCTCAACAAGTTGTTCCAACTCTCCAAAGCGTTTGTCCAACCAAGGCTATGGGACTAGTAACTCAACCCAAGCTAAGGAAACATGAGAACCAATAAAAAACACAACAAGGAAATAAACCCACAATCTCCATTGCTATCCAATAAATGGCAAGGCTAGGCAATCCACTATCAATCCCATCCATCCTCCATGCTAATGACAGATCACAACCTACAAACCACATACATATGCCATGAAAGCCAAAACTAGTGAAGAAACCATACATGCAACTTGATACCTCCAAGCAAATATGATGTAGTTGTTGATGTCGATGCCTTCTTGCAATTTCCTACTCTTTCCTTTGCCTTCTTGCTCCAAAATCCAAGTATGCCACACCCTCCAAGAGTGCTCCAAGAAAACTCTAAGTGTCCAAGAGCATGACCGAGAGAATAATGAGGGAGAGCTCCAACATTGAACTGACAAAAGGTTACCAACTGATCCTCAGAAGCCTTTTTATGGGTGAGGCCTCTATTTTCTTCATTTTCCATTATTTCCTTCATTTTCCTCGTCACAAATAACCTATGACCTTTCACCTCCTTTTTCTCCTAATTTCCATTATTGTTATAAATATTTGTGCCAAAATGCCTTTTAATGTCTTAGCCTTTGACTTTGCCAATTTCCTTAGCCATAAAAAACCAAATGAACACCCCCTAAGATGCCTTGCCTAGGAATAAGCATCCCATTCATCTGTGGTTATTGTTCTTAACTTTTATTACATGGAATTTTCACCAGGGTTGTTACAGAGAGTGTGATTTTGGATGTGAGGTAGTATTGCTCTCCATATGTTGTATATGTTGTACATGTTGCATCTATGATGTTGTGCGCATGTGGTGTTGTGTATACATAGCGTGTTCACATGTTGTTTATGCAACGTTATGTACAGGATGGTACATGTAGTGTTGTACGAATATTGCATATGTAGTGTTGGGTATACATGGTGCTATGTACATGATGGATATGCGAAATTGTGTGCATATGGTGTTGTGCACATGTTGTATATGCAGTGTTGTGTATAGATGATGCTATGCACATGTTGGATATGCAGTGATATGTACATATGGTGTTCTATGCATGTTGTACATATGGTGTTGTGTGCATGATTGTACAAGTGGTGTTGTGAGCATGTGGTGTCGTGTACATGTTGTACTTGTAGTGTTGTGTACATGTCATGCATGTGATGCTATGTACGTGTGGTATCATGCACATGTCATGCATGTGATGATGTGTACATTTGGTATTGTGTACATGTTGTACAATGGTGCAATGTACATGTGGAATTGTGTACACGTTGTGCAGGTGGTTCCGTGTACGTGTGATGTTGTGCATACATTGTGCAAGTGGTTACACTATACAGGTGGTATTATGTACATGTCGTACATATGGCACTGGTGTAGATGCATGTATTACATGGTGTTGTATGACGTGTGTAGTTGTATGTGTGTGATGCACACTATATATATGTGCACATGGTTGAGGAGAAAGCACTGGGTGTGTGTTTGGTGTGGCAACCGATCTAGAGTGCATACAGAATAAAGACAAAGGTAGAAACTAAGGATTGATGAAAGGATAAATATCAACATTTTATTTCAATTTTATTACGCAAGTGATTTATGACTATGGTATATGATGATTATATGTGATCTTCTAGTTTATAATGATTACATGTGATTTATGATGTTGATCTATGACCGTTGTGTTTTGAACTAACCAGATGTGATATGTTTATACATGATGTTTTGATCAAACAGTTAGTTTGACTTGTTGTGATAGGAAGCAAACATAATTGCAAGTGTACCTTATTGACAAGCTACCAATAGAATTGGTAGCATCAACAAAAGAAATTGGAACATGTAGTAGTATGTTGGTAAAACACTTCAAAAGTAGGGCCATTGTGGGACACTGGTACCCAATAGTGTCCATTGATTTCCATGAGCATGCTATGACCAGTATGATGGCTTTGAGGCAACTATATGCCTTGGTTCTTTGATCTTCTGATGTGACAAAGCCTTGCTAAGGGATGGATCACCCAGGATAGGGGATTCTGGGGAACTTGGAAGGTGAGGAACTACACAGAAGGGGGTGATCAGATTTCCCGAGGGACTGTGTAGAAGAGAAGGGAAGGTCACGGATATATTTGTTTTGGTCATTAGAATTTCCAGATGGAATCATATGCACATTGGGAGTGCACCTTGGAACAATGAGTCGGTAAGTGTTCACTGAGGGGACAAGTGGCACAGGATTGTAGCGCTGGACATGGGATGAAACCTTGACTATGGCAATGAATTCTAGACTTCTGGGGAAGGAGGTGAATCCTGGTACTACTTTGAGGGTGGTGGTGTGATCCTTTGGAATCCCTTGTTGATTGATACGTGCATCATATCCTTTATTTGTTGGCTTACAAAATGTGCATATGTGGATATGTGGTTATTGTAAATACAGTAATGAGTTGTGTTATAAAGCTCCAGTATGCGGTATGATTGTTATTTGGTCATATTGTCATGATGTTTTTCTTTTGAGTAGTTCTTTCATTGTAAATACTACAACGAGCTAAGTTATAAATCTCCATAGGCAGTATGTTTTCTTTTCAGCGGTTTTGCTAAGGTCATGGTGTGGTTTAACACTGAGGACGTTGTTCCTCAGGAGGGTTCTGTAACAGTCCTGGTGAAAATTCCATGTAAAAATATATATAAGGCCACAGTGAAGGGACACGTATTCCAATCTGAATGGTGCACAGGACATCCTAGTGGGTGTTCATTTGGTTGTTTATGGCTAAGGAAATTGGCAAAGGCAATGGCTAAGGCATTAAAGAGTCAAAAAGGTATTTTGGCACATTTATTTATGAAAATAAAGGAAAGTAGGAGAAACGGAAGGTGAAAGGTCACAGGTTGCATGTGAGGAGGAAATTGAAGGAAAATAATGGAAAATGAAGAAAATAGAGACCTCATTATTAAAAAGGCTTATGAGGATCAGTTGGCAGGTTCTTGGCTCAAGCTCAGTGTTAGGCTTTCTTAATGTTAAGCTCTTGGTCAGGGAAAATTTGGAGCTCTAATTATACTCTCTCTCTCTCTCTCTCACTCTCTTGGTCACTTAGAGTTTTCTTAGAGTACTCTAGCTTTGGATCAAGGAATGAAAGAAAGAAAAGGGAAAGGAAAAGAAAGAAAGGATCAAGGAAAGGAAAGCAGGATCAAGAAGCTTCAGTAGGAATACTTGTAGGTAACCTTTTGCATGTGTGATTTCCTAGATGATTTGGACATGCATGGCTTTGCATGTTTTTGTATGGTTCTCTTGTTGTCAATGGCATGGTCTTTTCGGGTTATGACAATGGATTTCAGCCTAGCCTAGCCTTTTTCTGGATGCCATGGTGTTGGGATATTTGTTCTTGTTTTTGAGCTTTGGAATTGCCAGATGGATTTTGGAATCTAGGGTGGAGGTGGTCTCAAGTTCCATTCCAAAAGGCCTAGGAATCCCTTGACCAGTTTTGGTGGGACACATGGTAAATCCTAAGGGAGAAGTCTCGGTTTAGGTCCTAGTGATCTAGGTTTAGATTGCGGTAAAGCCTAAGATACTGGTCTTGGTTTAGGGCCTAGTAATCTGGTTTGGATTGTGGTAAAGCATGAGAGACAAGGAGACAAAAAATTCCTCAAGGATAGTGATGGATACCAGATGGCATTCCAAGTTTTGTTTGCTTGTGATCAAAGCACCGGTTTTGGTGTGATCATGGTTGGATGAGGATGGAGGTGGGTTAACCTCTGGATTCCCTTGATTGTTCTTGGATTGGTTGTTGTATGAGATCCCACATTCATGCTTGGAATATGGCACGAGGGTGACTGGATGAAAGAGAGATTTGGTTCATCCATGTCTATGGTTGGGTGGTACGTGGAAGTCCCAAACCTGGTCAGATTTTCCTATGATTAATAAAATCTAAGTTCTCTTACTTTTTCATTAATTTATATGTGGATTTGATGGTTGTCATATATCTGATATTTATATGGTTTTAAGCTGTTTATAAGCATGGTTGAATGATTGGTTCATGTCATGGTTATTTCATATATTTACTTGTAACTGTTAAATGGATGGATGCAAGACCTAATTGATGAGGTAGTAGTTCAAGGGAGAAGGAGGTGATCCTTCTCGTTATGTTTCATAAGTTGTTTAAGTCATTTATGCTCTGTCTTATATCCTAGACCTATAGGTTGCATTGATGCCAAGTGTTTGATAGAATGTCAGTCCCAGTTGGGGATGCTCAGGCCTAGTCCTGAGGGTGATTTTGATTGATCAACATGGTTATCATGTTTTTAATGACTTCTAAAAGTTACAAAAAGTTCTGGGCAGAGGCCAAGATTTTGGGCTAGAAACGTGGCTCAAATCACGAGGTCACTGGCACAAAACTGGTAATTCTGGATCACAGTCGTTGGCAGGTAGGCCTGTGAGAGTGACTTTAGGTTGTTGGTCACTCCCTTTCCCATAGCATGAGAGCGACTATGGCCTAAGAGTTACAAAATAGCAGTGGGACCTAGGGACATGTTGTCTGAGTGGTTGACTTGTCTCCTGAGGGTTCTATTGATGATGTTGGATGATTGTATGTGATGTTTCGTCGATTCCACTTCCTTAAGTGGTCGAATCCGATTGTCGTATCATCTCTCCTCATTTTTACCCTAGTTGGCATGGTTACTTTGGGTAGACATGGCAAGGGGTGCTACATAAGGGATGAGGGAGTAAAGAATATTATATCCAAAGAAGCAAGTGAGCCCCTATACATCAGAGCAGAGTTAGTAAGTCCCAAGGTTGTCATGAGTAAACACAACATCATCTTTGTTGATCCCAAATTGGCCCCTCACTACTTGGAAACATAAGAACAAGCCATCCTCCATTTCGAAGATACCTTTTGGTTTTTGGGAACTAAGAGCTTCCAGGCTTGCCAAAGAAGATGGCATGCTCTACCCCACAGTCTGCAAATTAAAGGAAATGTCCTGGAATGGACCCACTCTACAAAAGAATTATTCAAAGGTTGAAAATCATTGGATAGGGCTAAAACTCAGTCCTCCCTTGTTATTGTACCTACAAGTGAGAAGAGATCAAGAAAAGGAACAAGGGAGTAGGCATCCATAGGGAGTAGGCAACCATAAAGGCAAATGTAGGATTCTATCCATAGGAGGGCACACCATCTGAGATGCCTTAAGACGTTAGAGAGGCCACCTAGGCCATGAATGAACTACATATTAGTGATTAAGTTTCTCATAAGGTGAGCAACATTTTCAGCAGGGGGGATGATGGGTACCATCAAAAGGTATATTATAAGCCTATTTTTCCTCCCTCCAACGCATAATTTCTCCTTCCCTCACATTAATTTACATATTTTTGGCCATAATGTGTTTAATAGGAATTTTAAAGGATGTTTATCATGCTTCATGGCCTAATGTGGTTAATATGTAGGAAAAAGAGATTTTTTTGTAAATTTATGATGCAGAGGCCTATTAGAGGCATATAGAGGAAGTGTAGGAGGCTTGTCCCATGCATTTACTCTCCTTTGACTTGGACTAATCCCTAGAATCACTCATCTATGACTCGAGGTCTACTGGAAGCCAATGAACTCAAGTGAATGTGAGAATCGAAGGGATCTAGATCTACGTTTTTTGAAGTTTTGGAGGGAGGCAACCCTCTTTTAAAGGAGGCTTCCCTTCAATCCTCTTTGTATAAATAAATAGGCCTAAAGGCTCATTAGGATTCAAAGTTTTTAGTAGTGAAGTGCTATCAAGAGCTAGGAGCTTGAGTATATCATTACATGATGTATCTAAACTCCATTTTATGTTAATGAAAAGTCTATTGTTGCTAAAATATGAGTTTTTTGTAGAGGGTTGAGTCCCCTTGGGTTAGGGCCCAACCCAGAGGCTACAATCCCTCTTTGTGTATCATCTTTATGCATTGTTTTAGTAGCATCATTTCCTTCCTTCTTTGGGTAGAAATTTATTTGCTATAAAATTATGGTTGCAGACTTTATTACCACCTCTCTTGTGCCAGATATGGTTTAGGAGTCTACATCGACAAGCCAAAAATATGTGATTGTTTCCCTTTGTAATTTGCTAGGCTTTAGTTCATTATCTATTATATACTTCATTTCTGCAATCTATGAGTTAAAAACATATTTTTCAAGTTTTCATGTATGTAGGTAAGATGCATTTGTTCTGAATGAAATAAAGTCCTTCTTTGTTTAATTTTATAAAATTTGAATCATCCTTTCTTGCTTAGATTATTTTATTGCAATTTGATTATCATTTTGAGTGCAGGAAAAGGGATTGTTATTGGTATGCAGGTGCTATCAGTGTCTTGTAGGGTTGGCACACTCATCCTACATTCCCCCTGACATCATCAACCCCTTCCTTCTCATCCCACACTATCCTCAAAGTTCTTCCACCTAGACCATATTTCTGGGTTATTTAAGGGACATTGTGTTCTTTTGTTTTTGTCCAAGATGGGCCTATGAGAGGAGGTAGGCTTGCAAAATGCCTCACAAAACCCACATATACCCTTACCTACCCTTTCGCACTTCGAAACCATCATTTTCATTTTCAGGATGCCCATGGAATCAATCCTGTAGCAAAATAGGGGAATTATGTAGCATCATGTAGCAATCCTGCAGCAATCCCTAAATTTGACCATATTTTGTCCAAAAGCTTGGTTTTTTTCCCTTAGGCTTGAATAATGGCCCCTAGGCTTTGAATCCGTGATCAAGGAAGACCCAAGACCACTTTGAGCCTACCTTCTTCACACTGCAAGAATAATTCTGCAATTAGGATTAGAAGACAAATTTCTAACTTGAATGTTAATGATGGCTTTCTCATGAAATTCATATGAGTTCTATTAATCTAACAAAGCATCTTTAAACATAGTGATTAAGACATTTATTTTCCCATGTAAAGAAGATTAGGCCTATTTCTTGAATTCATGCTCTAAGGATTCCAATTACAAAAGCATTGTTCTTGCATAGGATTAGTTTCTTTTCAAAGAAACTTTTCATTCTGCAATTAGACTAATGATTCACGTAGTTGCAAGTAGCACAAGGTTTACATTTAGAAAATAGATAAGTAATTTCCATTCTTGCACTTAGCATATACTTTACATTCCTGAAATTAGGACTAAACTTTACATTTGATGAATGGCACTTTCCATTTCTGCAAGTAGAGTACTTTTTTTTCATTCCTGCAGTTAGAGTAGAACTTTATTTTTCATGAAATTCCCTTCCTTGAGCTAGCTAAAATATTGGTGTTTGTATGCCTTTATTTGGTCCATTGCTTGAAGGTGGCATGGGTAGAAATTTACCTAATGTGCATACAAGAGTGTCACCTCTTAAGTTTGTATGAACCTCGGGTTGATAATTATTTTGGCATCATGGTTGATGTGTTGTCCTTGATGGAAACCTACTTAATAAAGATGTCCACATTGTGATAACAAGATGATTATGCAGATTGATACAAACATCACAAGTGATATGGAAAAATGAATGTTAGTTCATAAATAAATGGATGATAAAAGACAAGTTTGAGAAATTATACGCAGGTCCTGAGACACAAGGTTGTGTACATACATAGATATTGTGAAAAAAGACTCGTACAGAATAGGCACCATGGTAATCTAAATACCAGGGGCCTTTACCATGGTATTGGCCCATAGTAATAAGTGTGATAAAGGTTATTTGATCCCATGAAATAATACTAACAAAATTACCAAGAAATTTGCATAAGTTATTGGCTAAGGCTAAACCTATATAAGGAGATGGAGATCAAGGTGTTAGGTGTACATGTAATAGGTTATTCATGTGTGATCTGATCTGAAACAGGTATGCGCTAGGGAGCAAGGAGAAGACTCAAATCTAAAGATATGTTGACATATATGCTTGATTTATTTGCATGTTGAAAATGTCTAAGTAGATGACAATGATAGCTCTGTGGTTATAATGGTGTTATGATCTAAATGAATTATTCAAAAGTCTGTAGTGTTGAAAGTGAAGGTTGTAGAGTGTGAAGATTATGTTTACAACAAAAATTTTGAGATTTGTATGCAGGTTTATCTCAGGTTAGTCATGTACATACACGGACCTGCTTCTTGGTAGTCGAGTATATATTCTTCAAAGTGTTTTCATTATGTTCAGATCTATACATGGGTGTTGTGTATGGTAAGTGTGTACATATGCTGACATTCTTTATGGAAATTACATATATATATACTAGGGTTTTGTAATATGGCTTGTTGATGGAATTTTATTAGTTATGTTGTTTTTGTTTTTGTCTATCAATGACGTCTCTATCATGACAATATGTGTTTGAAAATATTGATTGAGTTAATTTGGTTATGGAATGGAATGTTGATTAGTGAAGATGCTACACTATGGTGATATGTAATTGATTTAGTACATGATTCAGTGGTTGTTTCAGTAATGTAGTGATTCAGATTTAGTTGTTAGTGATTTGAGATATGTACACAATTCTTACACAGAGGAAGCACGTATATACGTGGGTGTTCTTCAGAATAGTAGTGTATACATTCTGATGTATGCTTGATTAAGGTTTTTTGGGCGCAACCCAACTTGGCCTAAATTTTGGCAAAGACTCCTCATTTTGTGGAGCGGATTGCACACTGGAGCGTGCATCAGAGCGCACAGTAGAGCAGTGGAACACGAAGTGGACCACACAATGGAGCACTTGGAATATACCACGCAGTGTAAGGGCTTCGGGGTGGGTTGAAGCCCCTCCTTTTTGTAAAAGCACATGATTTTTGTAAAGGATCAATGGGTTTTGGGCCATAGTTGCTTGTTTTAGGGAGTCCATGGTATTTGGACCATGATATTTTGATGATGTAACTCTTCCATGTAATAGTATTTATAGGGTAAAATAATAAGAAGAGAATAATCTATCTTTAGATCTAGATCAATGTTATGGTTGTATTATTGTGATCTGTAATTTGGTAGAGAAGGAGAGGATTTGCAGCTAAGTGCGCAGACAACCTGCAGCTTAGTGTGTAGGCCAAGAATTGGTTGTTGTTTAAAGATTCATTATATTAGAAATAGTTCTTGTGGACATAGCCCCACATTGGGGTGAACCACGATAATTTGATGTCTTGATGTGTATATTTTCTTATTATTTCTTGTAGAGTAGCAGTTATTACAATTGCATTTTAATTCAGCACAATGATGGTTTATGGTTTAAATGGCATGTTTAAGTGATTAATCTAATGCGACGAAGTGATTTATAAGTACTAAGAATAAGATAATATAATAATACCACATCTCTTAATCCTTCAAGGCTGCAGAAACCTAGTTCTGCATCCTCCCATAGTCACTTCGGGTGAGACTACGATTTTCTTGCAAGTCATTGCCGAAAGGGCCAGTGATTAAGGGTTTTGTTGGTGCGTAGTATAGATCGAACCTGGGTCAACCCAAACCAAGCCAAAAAATGGTTTTGTTGTCACAATCAGGATTTGTTTGAAGGATATGTGGATTTGGCACCCATCAAAGAAAGAAATTCAAGAGTGGATAGAACTCAAAGAGTCAGAATTTGCGGATCAAGAAAACAAAAACCCTCGTCTAACATTCGAAGCTTGGTTAAAGAAGTATATTTTTACAAATCAATACGAAATTTTCTTCACTTTATTTCTTGCCAAGTTGTACGAGTCGATATTGAGGTTGACCAAAAGAAAGAACTATTTTAAAGGTGAATAACCTATGGTGTGGAATCTCGAACTGATACAATGACTCAAGAGCACTAACAATAGGATTTCAAGGGTTGTCGATTTCTAGATTGATAACATATTGGGAGGATTTATTACTAAGTTCATCATAGACTTGACCATGTCCTATAGCGAAGTGGAATGACAATTCTTCAAAGGACCACGAGGTAAGTATTTAAAGTCTATGAAACTTTGGATTAAGATGTTTTTGTGTGAAAGGGAGTTCTACAGATGCAATCAGATTGTTAGTTTACTTATGTTTTGAAGAAGAGAGAATAAATCTGAGCAAGAGATCAGGACAATGCAAAGTGCAAAGAGATATAGAGCAGATACTAGAAACAAATCTCATAGACAAGATCTGAAGAAATTTATAGAAACTTATTATAGTCCTCTTTTAAGTGAATATGAAAGTGAAAATTAATAAATCCACCCTGATAACCCCAAGGTAGTTTTGCAATATCTGAAAGTTTGCAGAAGCTAGAATCCAATAATAACAAAGGTGTTTTTCACTCTCCCCCTCCCCCTCCCCATCTCCCCTCTAACAAGAAGTATGGATGACAATATTAAGCTACCCATTTTCAAAGGAACTGGATTGGAGGATCCAGAATAGTTTTGTTTTTTATGTGAAGCAGTATGGACAACGAAGCAAATCAATGATGAGAATATAAAGAAAGTGTAACTTGTTACGATGTTCTGAGATAGAGAATTGACATGGTATATGAAGTATTTAAATAATTAGAACAGAACGTTTGTAGATATTAAAACAACATTGATAAGAGAATTTAAGAAATGAAGTCTGAGTCGTAGTGCATCACCGACTTGAAAGAGATCAAACAAAAATGTACTGAGTCTGTTTGGGAGTTTGATCAAATATTTAAGGTGTTATCAGATCAAGTAATCTTTGACATAGCTCCACAACAACATCAAGAATGGTTTATAGTTGCACTTCTACTGCATATCATATTACCATTGATGCATCAAAATATAGAAAGTCAAGTTGAAGATCTACAAATTGCGATAAAATTGGAAACTTTGCCTATAACAGATAATAATGTAGGAATGCAACAGATTTAGAGTCACATGGCGAACCTAACCCTAGAGATACAATACATCAAGAAAATAAAAGAAGTTAGAGATGAAGTATGGTGTACGAAGTGCATATTGGAGGGCCATTTTAAAGAACAATTCCCTATCTTTAGAAATTACATGGCTAGTGGAGCATCAGATCCCTTGAATGTAGGATCCAGCCATAAGACTAGAGGCCAACATCATTCAAAAGACGATTACTTGTTATAGAAATATGTACAGACTCTGAGGAATCTATATTGCAAATTCTGTAAATTAGTAGGACATAATGAGAATAATTGGTGGGCTTACGAACTAATGATGGAGCGCGGTGCTGACACTTATAGAATGCAAGCAGAAGAACACAAACATGAGGAAAATGGACAGTGTGATGTTCGAGGAGGTTACCAAGGAAGAGGTCGAGGTGGTGGAGCTAGTCGAGGACATGGACAAATCATTTTCTATAACTATGGCCAACCAGGTCATTTTGCGAGAGAATGCAAGAACCCCACAACGACATGTAAGTACTGTAAATCCTTTGATCATGTAATTGAAGAATGTCATGTACTTATGGTGAATATGCAAGAAAAAAGGAATCAACAACCAACATAGAATATTCAAATGATGACTGCTAAAAGGAGGACCGACAAACCTCGAATTAGTATTATCACTAGATGTGGAGCTGCAACTAGTAGTGATAAAAGAAATGGAAAGAAATAATCTGAAAGTGCATGCATCAGAAAGATTGCTGAGAAAATTCTTGTTTTCAATATTCAGAAAGAAAAAGAAGTATTTATGGAAGAAAAGCGAAGTTTTATGGACGATGGAGCTTTTACCCCTAATGCACAGCCAAAGCTCGAACAGAAAAGTAGTTGCGATGTTTCATCAGCTTCGATACAAGACCAAGCTCTAACACTGGATCAAGCTCCGACACAAGACCAAGATTCAACAAATCAAGTAGGTATTTTAAATTCTTTTCTGCAGACTTTTATGAAATTATTAAGAGATCAAAAGGTTGTATAAGGGCTTCAGGAGTTGATAGATTCCTATGCATCCAAAGAAACACTGTGAAGTGAGATGCGCACAATCAATAATTTGCATCGACATAAGAGAACTAGAAGAGAGATGAGGCTTAGTGTGCAAATAGGAGTATATGAGATGGATCAAAGTATCCGGGATCTAGGATCTGATGCTAATGTCTTGACAAAGAAGACATGGGAATTAATGGGTAAGCCAAAGCTACAATGGTCACCAATTCAGTTAAGGATGGAAAATCAACAAAATATCTTCCCTCTTGGAAAACTACCAGGTGTCACAATGGATATTGAAGGAGTTTGCACTATCGCTGATTTTGAAGTAATAGAGATCATTGATGACAGTAACCCTTATCCTATATTGCTTGGAATTGAATGGGCATTTGACAATATGGCCAAAATTAATATGAATAAGAGACAAATGGTATTTTAAGGAAACAATATGAGAGTGATTGTTCCCTTGGATCCATCAGAAGGAGTGAGATATGCAGAACCAGTCAAAGAAGAATACTACTTAGTTGACATAGATAATATCTATCATATGACAACTAAGGAAGAAGATTGTGTTAACCCTATTGCAAAGGTCAAGTTGAGTTGGGAGCATGATAGCTCTTGTACCTCATACTCAGAAGAAGAATTGGAAAACTGGCAGAATAGGCTGCATGAAGTATGCACAAGGTACTATGCAAGAATTACCAAATTAGTTCGTTGTATGATATATAAGGTATGTAACCTACCTTTTTATGATGGATTGGGTGACATTTCTTAATGATTATGAAGAACAAGTTCCAAAAAATCAGATATTTCCAGCCTTGTATATAGCCTTGAAAGTTACCCTTGATATATGGTGGAATGTGCACAAGAAGAATATAGGAGGCTGGCAGGAATGTCGAAGATTGATTTGGATAAGATTTGGACAGATAGATAAAAAGATAGAGATAAAATATGATGGTGAAACTAATCCTAGGAAGCATACCCAGTTATGCACTACAACATGGAAGGAGATTCCACAACAAGACTGGGTACATGGATTCATTCATACATTAGAGGAAATACCTAAGGACTGGTACCTAGAAACAGAGCTTCGACATGGTACCATGAACTAGGAAGACATGGTTGATGGCTTCATATTAACATTCAGCTTTGAGGATGATTGCCCATACATAGATTTGGCCCTTCAGACAGTCAAGAAGAGGATCTTTGAGAATGTAACCCCACTGACATGGTAGCAACCTGATTGGGCTGCGCAGATAGAAAATGCATTGGAGTGTTATAACCTCACTGCAAATGAATAAGAAGATCCTCACAACATTGACATAGCAGAGTCAGAAGGATACCACAAAGTAACTAGACCTGAGCTAGAAATACCAGTCATGATGAAGCCCCTGAAGACCAAGAAGGTGAACATAAGATCTGAGAAGGAACCCAAGTTTGCAATGATAGGAGACTACTGGGATGAAGAGATAGTTAGTAAAATTACACAGTTACTTCATGATTATCAAGAACTGTTTCCCACCAAGTTTTCAAATATGAAGGGTATAATAGGATATCTAGGAGTCATGAAGATTCCCCTTAAGCCTGATGCGAAGCTAGTTAAACAAAGACCTTACAGGTTGAACCTGAAGTATAAGGAGAAAGTGAAAGTAGATCTTGATAAGATGATAGTAGCAGGAATTATTGACATGTAGAAGAATCATAATGGGTGAGTCCTATGGTGGTGCAAGAGAAGAAGACTCAAGGAGAGATTAGGATTTGTATTGATATGGGAAAGTTGAATGATGCATGTCCACATGATCCCTTCCCTAGCCCTTTCATTAATGAAGTGATAAACGATATAGGAGGTTAGGAAGCTTACTCATTTATAGATGGATTCTCAGGTTATCATCATATTAGGATTGCACTTGAGGATTGGCATAAGACCACATTTGCTACAAAATGGGGCTCATATCAATACATAGTAATGCCTTTTGGATTAAAATTTTCCCCTGCTATATTTTCTAGGGTGGCGGTTGTAGCTTTTAAGGAATACATCCACAAGTTTTTAGAGGTATATTTTGATGATTGGACAGTATTTGGATTGTTGAGCAAACATGTTGGAAGTTTAAGACTTATGCTCGACACATGTAGACAATATCAGATCTCTTTGAACCTAAAGAAGTGCATATTTTGTGTACCTTTTGGCATATTGTTGGGACATATTATTTGTAAGCAAGGACTAATGATGGACCTTGCTAAGATTTCTATCATTGTGAACTTGCCTCCACCTAAGACAATAAGACAAATTTGCACTACGTTGGGACATACTGGGTATTATAGGAAGTTCATCAAGGGGTATGCTCAGATCACTGTGCCTATGGAGAAATTATTGAAGAAGGATGTAACTTTTCAGTGGAATGAAGAATGTCATAAGAGCCTCGACATATTGAAAGAAAAAATGGTAGTTGCACCTATACTAGTGTTCCCTGATTGGAATAAGGAATTCCATGTCCATGTGGATGCCTCTTGTATAGCGAAAGGGTGATTTGAGAAATGTGAGTCAAATATGTAGGTCAATGATTTAATGTGAGAATCAAGGTCTAAGAAGAAATTGAATCTACACAACAAAATTTTTCCAAATTAACATATGAAGTCTATCTGTTTTATGATGCTAATATGAGGTCTACTTATATGAATTCTATGAAGTCTGATGTTTCATATTGATTAATGTATATATGTGTAGTTTGTGATATAATGCTAGAGTGTTGTGTTGGAATTATGATACAAGTGTTGTCCTTGATGGCAACTCACTCACAGGTCAGTTCAGTTTTGATAAAAGGAAACCCAAAGTGTAACAGATCCATTCAGATGTAATAGGGCATTGGTACAAAAGAACAGGAAGATGGAACTAAAGTCTACTAATCAGAATGAAGAAGTTGAAGGTAAAGGATGGTGAAAAGAAATTTAAGATGTATATGCAGGTCCACTTAGTCAAAACAGCGTATACATGCAGGTCCACAGAACAAAAAGCGTGTATATGTATACACACACTCCCACAAGAGGAAAAGTGCGTACAGGTTGGAAAATCAAGGAATTTCAAGAGTAGAGAATACTAGGGGTCAATACCATGGTATTAGCCCACAATATTGTGTGGAATAACAACTATTTGATCCCGCCCAAGAATACCACAGGTCCTAAGTGCTTTTGGTCTGAGGTATTGAGAAAGGCCTAGAACTATATAAGGAGGAGAATATCATAAGGCCAAAGTGTGCAAGTGAAAATGGTTTATAAGGAATACTTCTATCTGAAGTATATTTTATGTTGTAGGGGCTATGTTGGTGATTTGATCTGAAATATTTTGCGAACCTTGAATTCAATGTTGGATCAATATCATGAGACCTAAAATGACTTATCATTGAATGATCTGATATTGGTTGGGCTAGATCTAATTGCGTACACTTGTTTTATTCTTTGAATGTCATGATCTGGGTTTGTCTGAAGTCTGGAATAGCAATAGAGTTATGAGTTAATATTTGCAGATCTGTAGGATGGTACGCTTTGGTGAAGTTATGCATACACACTGGTTCAGCTCTTCCAAGTAGCATATGCAAAATAAAAGTATGTTGTTCAGAGATGACTAATCTATTTGATCAGTACTGTTGTTTTACTGTTGTCTGTCAATGAAGTCTTCTTAGATTTGAATGTAAAACTGAATGCATAAGGAGTTTGATATCTGATTGATTGATTGTATAAGTGAGAAGGGTGATCTCTGCTACTGCCTGTGTAAGGCTCTGTAAATTGATAGTAGATGTTCAATATATTTCTAGTTGGTACAGACTTGATTCAGAAGTTTTATGTTTCAATAGTTTTGAAGGTATACACAAGTTTGATTAAAGGAAGTAGCATATACACACAGGTTGGGTTTAGTAAAGTAGCGTATACATTCTGATGCATGATTTTTGAGGTTACAGCTGGTTCTAAATGATGATGCAGGTTTTTGGGTTCAACACAGTGTTCTGGTGACATTGATCTAATTGTTCAAATTAATTGATTGTTGGTTGATGCAGTTTGAGTTTCAAAGTTTCTAATGGGTCTAGTATGAAAATTTGATGAAACGAGGCCTTCATGAGTATTGTTGGGTACCAGGAGCATCCAGTCTAAAAATTTATGAAATGTGGTCCCCAGAGGAAGAGAGAAGGTTGTAGCCTTCTGTAGGCTGACACCTACATACTAGTAAGCACATTTGCTAGAACAAGAGCTAAGGGGTTGTAGCTACCTTCCAGTAGAAGCTGGAAAATGAGAGAAAGTTGTAGCCTTTAACAGGTGGGTACCTACGTACTAGTATGAGTATGCACTAGTACAAGATTGTAAACAGATTTTATTATTATTAAAAGAAGACAAAGACGATAGGAGCAAGTGGTTTTCACCCACATTGAGTTTCCACCTTAAATCTTGGTGTTCATGTGTGTTGCTTATGTGTGATGGTTAATTCTATTTTTACTACACTATTTAATAAGTTATTGATGTACTGGTTATAGACCAACACATGATAAATTAACTAAATCACAAGTTCTCTAGGTATACGCTGGTTTCACTAATCACAATAGTGTGTACACGCTAGTTCACTTCACAGAAGTAGCGTATATAAATATGTTTGGGAAATGAAAAATTATTGATCTGATAATACTGATTCACCCCCCCCCTCAATATTATTTCCAACAATTGGTATCAGAGCAGGTCCTTTAGAAGAAGCTTGATCGCTTGAAGGAAGATATTTCAAGATGAATAATCACGAAGGCATGGGATCCATCAAGCCACCAATCTTCATGGGAGAAACCTAGTATATTGGAAAATAAGAACCAGATCCTATCTACAATTGCTTGGAGCAGATGTTTAGGAAATTGTGGAAGGAGGATATCAATTTCCAGCAACAATTCGTACAAAATTTGCGGTAAGAAGTTATACGAAACTAATGCCAAAGCTGTCAATACATTATTGGGAAGTCTATCAGAATAAGAATTTGTCAAAGTTATGCAGCTCAAGACAGCCAAAGAGATATGGGACAAAATCATTCAGAGCTATGAAGGAGACTCTTAGGTAAAACGTGCTAAGCTTCAAACTCTCAGAATTTAGTATGAAACTCTTAAGATGCATAGTGATGAGAGTGTTGCTAGTTAATTTTTATGTATATATGAGATTGTTAATTGTATGAAGAATATGGGTTAAGAGATCAAGGAAGCTACTTTAGTTGAAAAAATTTTGAGATCTTTGTCTTCTAAATTTGAGTCAAAAGTGTTTGCCATAGAAGAAAAACAAGATCTTCAAACTATTACTATGACTCAACTCCATGGAATCCTAACTGCCTTTGAAATGAGAAAAGGAGGTCCATCATATATGAGAGAAGCCACTTTTAAAGCGTCAGTAAAGGGAAAAGAAAAGGAAGAGCACAATGAATCAGAACACATTTCAGAAGAAAAAAATGAGGTAAATTTTGTCAAGAAGCTTCAACGGGGTTTCGGAAGATTCATAGGTAAGCTACCTTTCAAATTCTTTTCTTGTGGTAGAGTCAGCCATTATGCTACCAAATGTCGTCATAAAGATAAATATGAAAAAGGAAAGGAATATTCAAAAGGAAATAAAAAACATATTGTGAATAGAAGGAGTTACTATACGCATGAAGATAGTGATGGCTTATCCAATAGTGATGAATATGAAACTGACCAAGATTATAGACTAATCATGGCTTATGACAATGATGATTTTTTGGATGCCTTAGAAGAGGAATATTTTCTTGAAGAAATTACTAAACTCAAAATATGTTTAGAAGAAAATAATATGATCATCGATACGTTGACACACCAACTCACTGAAAGAGAAAAACACAATGAAAATCTAGAAAGTGAAATTGTGGGTCTAAGAAAAGAACTTGAGAAGACAAAATCTCTTAATCTTAGATTTGCAAAAGGATTTGAAAAATTAAATGAAATCACCAAATTTCAGTGTTCTCCTCTGATAAAGACAGCTCTTGGATGTATTGAAGAATCATCTCAATCACAGAAGTCGTTAGCCTCCACCAGAAGCTATCTTGATGCAGCAAAGACCAGTGAACAGTATGTCAATCATCAACAAAGGCATAAAATTACTCATCAGATAAATCATACCCAATTTACTCCAAGGATGAATATCAATAGAAGTTTCAACCAACAGGTAAACAATGCCAAAAGATTATATGATTGCATAAACTTCTTTAATGGGCAATATTTTTCATGTCATAACTTTGGGCATAAGGCTACTCAAGGTGTTTCTTACAAAACCGTCATGACTAGAGAAGCATGGAATCAAAGGAGTGTAACAAGAATCAAGAAAAGTTCCTATAATAACTTTTCTCCTCTTGAAAATGAAGTAGAATGTTCGATTTGTGACAACTTTGGTCATGAAGAATCTAAATGCAGGAGAAAATTTTGGCCATCACTTCAAAAGGAGAAAACATCATTAAATTCCAAGATATGGAGAAAGAAGGAATCTCAATCAGAAAGATGTGGCATAGCTCTGTATGCAGAAGGACAAGAAAATCAGTGGTACATCAACAACGGATGCTCCAAACACATGACAGGTGATAAAGAGAAACTTCATTCATATAATGCTTTAGAAAAGGAAAAGAATGTCTCATTTGGAAATGACACTCAAATTGTCATTAAAGATAAAGGTTCAGTCTTCTTGAAAGAAAAGGTTAAATTTGGAAATGTCATGTATGTAGATGGTTTAAAGCATAACCTGTTGAGTGTCAGTCAAATTTTTGATCAAGGAAATGAAGTTGTGTTTCGATCAAACAGATGTGTGGTTCGTGAGATTGATACAGGAAAGACTGTGATCAAAGGAACAAGAACTCAAAACAGCTTATACATACTCAAAGGAGGACAACAAAAATGCTATCTAAGAAAAACCGATGAAAACTGGCTATGGCATAGAAGATTGGGACATCTAAGATTTTCTCAAATAAGAAAATCATGCAAGCTCAAGGAAGTTCGTGATCTTCCAGATATCAACATCCCAGAAAATACCATATGAAAACCATGTCAAGTCGGTAAGAAAACCAAAGTTCACTTCAATGAAAAAGAAGGATCAACAAGTAAGCCTCTTGAACTCATCCATACTAATTTATGTGGACCAACAAGGAAAAAGTCACCTCATGGAGAAGAATACTTTATTTTATTTATTGATGATTTTTCCAGCATGTGTTGGATAGGTATACTAAAGCATAAAGATGAAGCATTTGAAAAGTTTAAATCCTTCAAATATTTAGTTGAAAATGAATCAGATCGAAAAATAAAATGTCTCAGATTTGATCGAGGGGGAGAATTCATATCAGACGAATTCTTTGAATTTTGTGAACAACATGGAATAAAGAGGCAATTCTCCGTCGAAAGAAATCCTCAGCAAAATGGCGTGGTGGAAAGCATGAAAAGAACAGTTCAACAAATGGCTTGAGTAATGCTTGATGAATTTGGAACTCCTGCAACCTTCTAGGGTGAAGATGCATTTGTTGCCATGACTATTATCAACAAAGCAAATGTTCAGATAAATAGCAATCAAACTCCATATGAACTTTGGTATGGTAAGCCTCCTACTCTAAAACACTTTAGAGTGTTTGGAAGCAAATGTTTCATCAAAAGGACTGATGAAAAACTTGGTAAGTTCAAACCTAGAGCAGACGAAGGAATTCTTCTTGGTTATTCATCCAGAAGTAAAGGATACAAATGTTATAATAAAAGACTTCGGAAAATTGTTGAAAGCATTAATGTTGTAATTGATGAAGCATGCAGAAATCTGGAACAAATGAAATCAACAGAGGAAGTTGGGGAATGCTTTCCCACATCAAATCAAAATGATATAGAAGAAGAAACCAGTGAAGCACTAGAAGAATATACAACAGATAGGTAAAATACTCCATCCAGGTATGTTCAGAAGAATCATCCAGAATCTCAAATTCTAGGAGAAAAGGTGGCTGGAGTACAGACAAGAAGAACTCTTACAGGGACCTCAAGCTATCTAGCATTACTATCCTCCACTGAACCTCAGAATTTAAATGAAGCCTGCAAATATGAATGTTGGGTCAAGGCCATGGATGAATAACTTGACCAAATTGAAAAGAATGATACTTGGTAGTTAGTTCCTAGACCTCATGATAAAAATGTTATAGGAACAAAATGGATATTTAAGACCAGGCTGAATGAAAATGGAGAGGTTATTAGAAACAAGGCCAGACTTGTTTTTAAAGGGTATGCTCAACAAGAAGGTATAGATTTTGAAGAAAATTTTGTACCTGTTTCCAAACTTGAAGCCATAGGGATGTTTCTTGCTCTTTCTAGTTTTTAAAAATTCAAAGTATATCAAATGGATGTAAAATCAGCCTTCCTTAATGGAGATTTAGAAGAAGAAGTTTATATTGAACAACCAGAAGGATTCATTCTTGGAAATGATGCAAAACTCGTATGCAAGCTTAAAAAGGCTCTCTATGGTCTAAAACAGGCTCCAAGGGCTTGGTATTACTGCCTTGACAAATATCTACAACAACAAGGTTTCATAAAAGGTTCTGCAGATAGCAATTTATACACAAAGGTTGAAAATGATAAACTGCTAATTATTGTTGTTTATGTTGATGATATCATCTTTGGTAGCAATGAAGAATCCATGAGTCAAAATTTTTCTTCAATAATGCAGCAAGAATTTGAAATGTCCTTACTTGGTGAACTTACTTATTTTCTTGGTCTACAAGTATAGCAAACAAAAGATGGTATCTTTCTTTCACAAACCAAATATCTCAAGCAGATCTTGAAGAAGTACGAAATGGAATATTTTAAAATAGTATGTACTCCCATGGTAACAAGATGCAGCCTCAGTTCTAATGATGAATCACCAGCAATAAACCAACCAACTTACAGATCTATGATTGGAAGTTTTCTTTATCTAATAGGTACCAGACCTGATATCATGCATGTAGTAGGAATTGTTGGAAGGTTCCAAGCAAATCCAAAGGAATCACATCTCCAGGCAATCAAAAGAATTTTCAAATATCTTCAAGGAACTCAGGACTTTGGACTATGGTATCCTAAAGATACAGAACTTACTCTTCATGCATATACAGATGCATATTGGGCAGGAAATGTTGATGATCGAAAAAGCACTAGTGTAGGTGCATTCTATATGGGTTCTCAGTTAGTGTCATGGTTCAGCAAGAAATAAAGTTCGATTGCCCCATCTACAGCTGAAGCAAAATATGTGGTTGTTGCATCTTGTTGCACACAACTACTTTGGATGATGCAAACATTGCAAGACATTCAGATCACATTTACTCCACCCATCTCCATTCTATGTGATAATACAAGTGCCATCAGTATTTCGAAAAATCCTGTCATGCACTCCAAGACCAAGCACATACCCATTAAGTACCATTTCCTACGAGAACAAGTTCTTGAACAAAAGTTTAAATTGGAGTATGTTCCCTCCAAAGAACATGTTGCTGATATTCACTAAACCACTTCCCAGAGAAACATTTGAATATCTCAGACAAAACATGGGAGTAGTTGCTGCATCATCTTGCTATTAAATCCAGTATTTAGAGGAAGGTTATTATACGTAGGTTTCATGAAGTATAGTCGCGTGTACATGTAGGTTTCTATGGCTGAAGGAGCGTATATGTTTTTTTGACAAAAAAACAATGGCTCAGACTCTGATATGGGTGCTCTGTCTGATATTGATGATTATAGTCTGACGATATGCTTTGTTCATTGATTTTTATCTCACTGACAAAGATGCCTTGATGAATGACTTGTTGACAATTCACAGGTAGCACAGGTTCAAGGGGAGAATTAGCCTTCACTCACATTCAACATTGTTGGCATCATGGTTGTTGAGTTCAGCTATGGCTTTAGATACTTATATCATTTGTTGCATAAGCCATGTAAAGATCTAGGGTGCGATATGACTTCTTCTATCATGGTATATATTTCAATGAGTCCTATTGGACATATGATGTAATTTGTATCACCACTTTGCATGGGATGGATGATGTAATAATTTATGTATTTTTGTCATGTATAAACAATTCGTATATCCCCACTTGGTTGGATGGATGAGTCAAATATGGTGTATCCCCACTTGGTTGGGTGATTGATGTATGTATGAGTCATTGGTCATAGGGAGGTCATACTCACTTAGTTGAGTTATAGAGTCATGTTATTCTTTTGAAACATATCTCTGCAGACTCGGCATGTACTCAAGGGGAGCATGGACAACATAATGTATATCAAAGGGGAGAATAACTTGGTCCGCCCTTTGCCCTTGATGTCAAAGGGGGAGAGTATTTTGGTGTTTCTTGTTATCTCTAACAGTTTCTACAGCTTGCAGTAATCAACACCAGCATGGTTGCCATCAAGTCCAAAGGGGGAGATTGTTGGCATTATGATACAAGTGTTGTCCTTGATGGCAACTCACTCACAGGTCAGTTCAGTTTTGATAAAAGGCAACCCACAGTGTAACAAATCCATTAAGATGTAACAGGGCATTGGTACAGAAGAACAAGAAGATGGAACTAAAGTCTACTAATCAAAGTGAAGAAGTTGAAGGTAAAGGATGGTGAAAAGCAGTTTAAGATGTATACATAGTTCCACTTAGTCAAAACAGCATATACACGTAGATCTACAGGAAAAAAAAGCACGTATAAGTATATACGCACTCCCGTAAGAGGAAAATCACGTATACGTATATACGCACTCCCGTAAGAGGAAAAGCACGTACAAGTTGGAAAATCAAGGAATTTCAAGGGTAGAGAATACCAGGGGTCAATACCATGGTATTAGCCCACAATATTGAGCGGAGTAACGACTATTTGATCTTGCTTAAGAATACCACGGATCTTAAGTGATTTTGGTCCGAGGTATTGAGAAAGGCCTAAAACTATATAAGGAGGAGAAGATCATAAGGCCAAAGTGTGCAAGTGAAAATGGTTTCTAAGGAATACTTCTACCTGAAGTATATTATATGTTGCAGGGGCTACATTGGTGATTTGATCTGAAATATTTTTCACCTTGAATTCAATGTTGGATCAGGATCATGAGACCTAAAATGACTTATCATTGAATGATCTGATATTGGTTGGGCCAGATCTAATTGTGTACACCTGTTTTATTCTTTGAATGTCATGATATGTGTTTGTCTGAAGTCCAGAATAACAACGAAGTTATGAGTTAATATTTGCAGATCTGTATGCTAGTACGCTTTGGTGAAGTTGTGTATACACGCTGGTTCATCTCTTCCCAGTAGCATATGCAAAAGAAAAGTATGTTGTTCATAGATGACTAATCTATTTGATCGGTATTGTTGTTTTACTGTTGTCTATCAATGAAGTCTTCTTAGATTTGAATGTAAAACTGAATGCATAATGAGTTTGATATCTGATTGATTGATTATATAAGTGAGAAGGGTGATCTCTACTACTGCCTATGTAAGGCTCTGTAAATTGACAGTAGATGTTCAGTATATTGCTGGTTGGTACAGACTTGATTAAGAAGTTTTATGTTTCGGTAGTTTTGAAGGTATACACAGGTTTGATTAAAGGAAGTAGCATATACACGTAGGTTGGGTTTAGTAAAGTAGCGTATATGTTCTGATGCACGATTTTTGAGGTTGCAGTTGGTTCTGAATGATGATGCAGGTTTCTGGGTTTAGCACAGTGTTTTGGTGACACTGATCTGATTGTTTAGATTAACTGATTGTTGGTTGATGTATTTTGAGTTTCAAAGTTTTTGATGTGTCCAATATGAAAATTTGATGAAATGAGGCCTTCATGAGTATTGTTGTGTACCAAGAGCATCCAGCCTGAAAATTTATGAAACGTGGTCCCTGGAGGAAGAGAGAAGGTCATAGCCTTCTGTAGGTCGGCGCCTACGTACTAGTAAATACATTGGCTAGTACAAGAGCTAAGGGGTTGTAGCTCCCTTCCAGTAGAAGCTGGAAAATGAGAGAAGGTTGTAGCCTTCTGTAGGTGGGTTCCTGCGTACTGGTATGAGTCTACACTAGTACAAGATTGTAAACATATTTTCTTATTATTAAAAGAAGACAGAGACGACAACAGTAGGTGGTTTTCACCCACATTGGGTTTCCACCTTAAATCTTGGTGTTCATGTGTGTTGCTTATGTGTGATGGTTTATTCTATTTTTACTGCACTATTTAATAAGTTATCGATGCACTGGTTATAGATCAACACATGATAAATTAACTAAATCACAAGTTCTCTGGGTATATGATGGTTTCACTAATCACAGTAGCGTGTACACGCTAGTTCAGTTCACAGAAGTTGCGTATATAAATCTGTTTGGGAAATGAAAATTTATTG
This sequence comes from Pinus tabuliformis, assembly GCA_031772625.1. Taxonomy (NCBI): domain Eukaryota; kingdom Viridiplantae; phylum Streptophyta; class Pinopsida; order Pinales; family Pinaceae; genus Pinus; species Pinus tabuliformis. The sequence continues at coordinate 924,303,576 of CM062810.1, forward strand.
ATCTGATAATACTAATTCACCCCCCCTCTCAGCATTATTTCCAACATGTTGTGATATAACCAATGCTAATTTGAAAAAACAAGATTAGTATATTGCATTTTTGAATTAGAGATTTAGAGAACAAATTAATTTCGAAAGTTGAGGTAAATTATTGAGATCAAAGGTGTGAACTAGACTGTAGATGAAGAACATATTGCATCAAGAATCAAGGAGAATCCTAGTGGATCTGATTTGAAAATGTTATGAAAAGGAGGTCCATGGTGCAACTATTAGGGGTTGGTGCCTCCAGTAGGTTGGTTCCTGCAAATTTAAGGGGGTTAGTGCCTAGAAATATAAGGAGGTTGGTGCCTCTAGCAAGTGGGTGCTTGCAAATATAAGGGGATCATTGTCTCCTATAGGTGGGTTCCTGCAAATTCAGAAAGGTAATTAGGTTGGTTCTTGTAAATCATGGAATTAGTGTATCCTTCTGGTTGGCGCCAATAAATCATTGTAATGGTAGGTTGGTTCCTACATTTATAAAGACAAATAAAAGAATTTTATTTTTTTTTCTCCTACAAGGGTTTCCATGTATATCTAATGTTCTCATGTGGTGTTTGATTTATTGGTGCATTATTTATTTTAGGTTATAAATTGATTTAATCTATTTAATTGGCTAGTATATTGATTCAACCCCACTCTAAATATAATCATAATTCCAACACATAAAAACTATTTTGAGAGCCATTGGTTCAAATAAATTATTCATTGCAAGACAATTTCCAACTTTGAAGGAACTTGGGAAAAGATATATAATTCCCCCCACCTCACCTCTAGAAGGAGTACCTCATGAGGCTCCATGAAATAAATCCGATGGGATTTATTTATTTATCAGTTATGTTGTAACTTATTTTCCTATGAGATATATATTTATATTACATATGAGGAATATGCGTGTTTCAATCCCCAAGGGCCTGGTCAAAGAACAAGGCTCAAAGCCATTACAATAAATACTCAATGTGAGTTGAACATGTCACATGCTAAGAATTAAACTTTGGTGGAGAGGATAACAAAAATTTTCCCAACCACTCAGGCTAAACTCTATTGAATAGTTATGCTGTAATTTTTTTGAGAGGTAAGGAAATTGAAATTTGGGTGAAAGCATAGAGGATGTTGAAAATTTCAGTGTAAAACAATATGAGGAAGTGTGGCTACACCTTCAAGAAATTTTGGAATTTTTGGTTATCCAAATTTTCTAAGCATAAGTGAGACAGAGGGATTTGTATCTCGTCATGTCCTAATTTTGACACCATCATATTCAAAGGTGTTTCCTTCCTAAGTATAATAGAGACTTGTTAATCCTTCTCTCTCTTTCCAAACTTGTTTTTAGTATGGAAAAGAAATGATGAGATGGAAATTGGATCCTAAATCAACTTCATAGATACAAAAACTATGAGGTTCTTCAAAACTATTATTCTGTAGAATGCGCCAAGTTAGAGCCCTATTTTTTAGAAGGAGACACATAAAGATTTTAGATTTAGAAAGACATTTAAGCTTCCGAATTGGCTTCCACCACAAGATTGGTGGGTTCTGATTCCCTTCTAATGCAAGAGCCTTAAAAACAACCTTTAGTTTTTAACCCGTAGGTATATTTAGATACCAAAAAATATTATCTTTCTCTTCGCTTAAATTAATAAATAATTTTATAAAGTTGTTGGTATAGGATTTCCAATTATCCACATATTCTTCCTTGAGACCCAATTCCCTTGAGGTGAGCCATTATTATTATCAATTACTTACAAAGGGTCCTCGTGATATATACCTTAGAGTGTGGTAGCTTATGAACATAAGATCATGTTTGAGGGAGCTATTAGATTGAAGGAGTTATTGCTTTCAATCCATAAGTGCATTCCTATTTAAAATTGGTTTCCGTTTCCAACATGCCATACTAGTCAGTTTTTAATTAGGGGTAAAACTAAAGTAATTACTTTTCAAATGATAAACAAATTCAATGATTTTTTTTATGGGGTTCCTTACCTAGTCCTCAATGAAGTTTTGGGCTAGGATATTTTCCTTCATGACCTGAACCCATAGGCTAGAGCTTTGCAAAATCCTCCAAATGTTCTTCACAATTAATTCCTTTGAGAACGTGAAGACATTCTTGAGACCCCACCCTCCTTAGAAATTTGGAATTGAAAGTTTTTTCTAGGAGACTGAAGCTACTCTTTTCTTCTTTCCTGCTATATAAAAAAAGAAATGATAATCATTACTATTTGATTTACTCTATATACATTTTTTAATCTAGGCGAGGGACACCTAGTAGACTAGGATAGCCTTGAATGATGGATTTAACTAAAACTATCCTTCAACCATGCAGAACCATCTATTGCACAAGTTATTGATATTTTTTTCAACATTGACAATTAGAAACTATAAATCATTTTTAATATAGATATATATTATCCTTTAAATGGAAAGCTAATTATTTGAAACCAACATCAAAATTTATTACATGATAGCAAAAATTCTAGGAGATATATAATTTGTATACATTTGAGAGACCCCGAAAAGAGATCATTGACTTTATTAGATTGATATTCATTCCATTATATTCATAGAAGAGATACATAATCTCTTTGATATTTCCAACCATTCTTTTGGTTCCATTGAAAAAAACAAGGATGTTGTCAGTAAAGAGTAAATCAGAGAAATTGCAAGAGTTGGCTATAAGAATGTCTTTGAAGTTTCCACTTGTTGAGGTTGCTTTGAGGAATCTCTTGAGTCTTTATACTTCTAGAAGAAATATAAGTAAGGATAGTGGACATGCCTACCTAATTTATCTTTCTATTTTAAAAGAATGGGGGGGCTACTTCTGTAAGAGTAGAAAAATATACCAAACTAACGTAACACATGGACCATAGAACAAATTGTTTTCTAAAACCCAAGTGGGTGAGGATTAGCCTTAAAAAAATACAATTCACTATGTAAAAATATTTGGAGAGGCCTATTTCTATAGTCATCTCCCTTAAATTATTTTTATTTTTTGAGTTCAAACCTTCCTAGGCAACCCCCATTGCCTCATGGATTGTTTCCTTTATAGGAAACCAAGCTACACAAGGGATATATGGAAAGAGAAAATGTCTTTCAACCTTCTTAAGATAATATTTAAGATTATTTTGTAGATGAAATTGCATAGGGGAATATGGTGAAATTTTTCAAAAAGACGGATTATCAACCTTAGGTAGAAGTGAGCGATTATACACTAGTTTTTTAACATGTTCTTTAATGAAGTCATAACAATTGAGAAAGAATTCAATAGGGAGGCCATCTAGCCTAGGAATTTTATCCTTCTAGAATATTTAGAGGTTTTGAGGATATGTTCTTCCCCACCTCTTCATAGGGGATTTGTTATCCTCTGGTTCAAAAAATATGGGGAAGAATTCAGATATCCAAATAATTTTTGTCATGGTAGCTCAAGAGTCATATTTAAATAAGGATTAAAATATCTTACCCCTTATTTTTTATGGAATTTTATTTATGTTTTTGCTACAGCTGGAAAATCTATGGAGAATATCTAAATTTCCACATTTTTCAAGTGTCATTCTCTCTCTATGCAAAAGCAATTTTCTTATTTCATTTTCAAGTTGACTTACCTTAGATTTTTTATTTTTCATCAAAAAACCAAATCAACCCTTGGTGTATCTAAAGGCTAAAATATATTCAACATCATTTAAAGTTCTATCATTCTCTTCCCTTTTCCCCCTAGAGCATAAAATCTCCACCTACTTGACCTTTTTAAAATTTTGGTAGAATTTAATGGGTGTTAATTCATTAAGAGAGTCATCAAGGGGTTTCCAATAATATTTGAATTTTCGCACAAAGTCTTCTTCCTGTAGAGGGTTCATGTTAAAGGTGTTGGGTGGCTCCTCTTAAATAAGGACTGTCTCCAAGATCAATAGATTGTGATCGAACTCTCCTCCTAAGGAAATCCATTGTTGGATTCTAAGTGCATATTCAAGGAAATGTTCCAAAATAAATAAAAAAATTGATCCAAGTTACATGTTTTCAATTCTTGGATCATTCATTCTCCTATTGGTTCAGCTTGCCATGGTTTTTACTGATCCTATATTCAATAAACCTGCCATTTCCAACCTATGAAGAAGTTACAAAGAATGTCCACTTGTGATGATAGCCCCTGAATATCTATTCCACCAAGAGAGAATTTTATATCTCCTTTGACTATTAGGATTCCTTCATGGAGCCAAGGAATATTGAAGTACTTTCCTAATATTCCTTCTTCTCAGATTAAGGACCATAAATGTTCAAGCACATTAGGGGAAATTTTCAATCTAAAATGTGTCTCCCAAGGAAAATAATAAGAAAAATAAAATAAGAGCTATGATTCTTTAAAAGGAAAACAATAAAACTATTATTTTTAATCGTATTTTGGACTTATCTCTTTATAGGTTTACTCAAATTTCAAGTGCGGTACTCGTTCAAAGTAGAATTAAATTATGCATCCAAGGAGTATTCGCTATGCATATTTTTTTGGTACACCCACAGTAATAAAAATTGAAAATGCACGAAAAAACATTTTTCTTTTCACATCCAATGAGCACCCACTCTACATACTTTTGAGTACACCCACACCAGCAAAATTTGAAAATACATGAAAAAACTATTTTCTTTACTTTGTATAATTTCGAGTAGACCCACACTGATAAAAATTTAAAATACATTAAAAACACATGTTTATTGAAAATAATATTTTTTTATCTCTGTGGATCCACTCAAAGTATGAAAAGTGGTTACTTATTGGATACAAAATCTAATTTCACGTCCAATGAATGATGATAATTGAAATTTGAGTAAACTTATAATAATATAAGTTGAAAATATGATTAAAACCAATAATTTTCTTCTTTTCCCTTCAAAAATATTTACCCCTTGAGATGATATAATCATCTTGAATCCTCTTAGTTTCTTTAAAGTTGATTTCTTTTCGTACATTTTTTTATTTGAGACCCATTTTTTTAATCTCAAAAGTCACCTAGTGAAGTAATTTTGTTTCCAATATCAGGAGAGAGGGGAGAGGTCCCTATCCTTGATGAAACATCTCACTGACTATGATAAAAGAATAATTTCATTTTCTACCCTATGAAATTTCCCCCAAATCTTCCTAAAGTGTTAATAAAGTTGAAACCCCACCCACTTAAGAGGTTGGATAAATCTTGAACTACCTTCACCTCGATGGTCACCAATTCTTGTAAGAAGATGATAGAGGGATTATGAATCTCAATCAACCTTTTAATATCCAATTTATTTGAGGAATTAACTAATCCTCTATATTTCAATTTTAAGAAGATAATTTGGAAACATCCCTAGGGACAATTTTTGTAAGGGCCCCCATTAATGAATTTTGTTGTCTACTTCTAACTTTGATTTTTTTTACTTGTTTATGCTACTTTAAATCTTTTCTCTTCTAGGCATCCCAATCCTTCTTCAATCATTCTTTAGAAAATACTAAATTTCCTAGTCCTAGGTCTAAGGTTGTATTTGGAAACCCCAAAGGTTTAGGAATCATTAAGTGATTTCCAACCCAATATTTTATGAGGGGATGGGACATGGAAATTAAAAGGCTTGATTTTGATGTAATGAGCCCTTCCTAATCCATCCAAGAGAATGAAAGAAGAGGACTAGGGGATATAGATATCTAAAAGGCTAAGAAATAAATCACCAGGTCGTTGTGAGGAATTTTTCTCTAGTCTTACCTCCCAAAACCCCAAACACAAGTGGAGAAAAGAATTTTCAAATTTAGGGGGAGGTCGTGATTATCACTTACGCAAGACAAGTAAGTGTTTGAATCTTTATATATGATTTGGGAGATGCTCCTATTGCTAGGATTGTATCTCCTTTACTAGTTTAGTCAATGTGAAAATTCCTTTAGAGGAAGTTTACTAAGAATTCTTTTTGGGATCCTTCTCAAGATGATACCAGGAAAAGTATTTTGCGCCTTAGGAATCTTTACAAGCCCAAATTTTCTTGTTGAATTAAAGAGGGAAATCCTTAACTAAATGTCCATATTAATGAAACTAACCACATTTAAAATGGATCCTTTCATAGTCGATGGCTTGTTAGAAAATTGTAGGTCCCATTCAAATTATGATGGAATTAACTAAGCCTTTGGATGAGTCAAATCCTGGCAAACCCTACATAGCCAGAATCATAGTATGAGGTATCCACTTTATATAAGAAACATAAACAACTTCTAATTTCTTTGCTAATTTTATGAAATCATAGAATCAAGGGGAGCCATGGCATCCTTACCTAAACTAAAGTGAATTTAAGGTGTGTTGAATTGGCATGAAATTCTAGATGCCATTTCTTAGGATATAATGCATATAAACCCCACTTCCACCTATTTTGGAGGATCTTATTTGCATCCTCTATGGTCCTAAATATCCAAACTAACCAACCCTTTACAAGAAACATGTTTTATGGCACATAGCCAAGCAGGGCACCAAAATTTTATATCGACCAACTTTCTAGGGAGTCCTCTCCCATTCTTTTGCTTGGGTCATGATCAAGAAGCATGGAATCCTTGAGCATCATTATCTTATCTAGTTTAATACTATCTTGAAGTTGCTAATTAATGGCTTCCAATTTTCATTTATTACATTTCCTTTATTTAAGAGGTTTTCTTGGTCACATGGATTCTTATTGAAAAGCCCTTAGGTCAAAGGAGTAGGTGTCACTCATGAGGTCACCAGTTGGAATCTTACCAGTAAAGTATTGATCCTAAATAACTTCTTCATTACTAGTTCTTCTGCCAAACTTAGGGTTGAGTGAACCAAACATCTAATCTAAGGGTATTAGATCAATTAGAGTGAAAATATGGGGTCAAGCCTTTTTGTCAGAGTTAAAGGCTCGAATGATTCCATATATAGAGAAATACCCCTTGGCCCAAAATATCTTTGAAGATATAGTTACATAATTTCCATCCATATCAAGCAAGATTGATGCAATTGTAAGTGGAAACTCACTATATGAGGATGTTATATCAAATATCTAACCATATTAGGATGAGCCCTTGACAACTCACCCATAATTGTGACTATTTTTCTGTTAAAAACCTAAACCCTACCATCATAAGTTAGATTAAAAGGGTCTCAAGACTACAAAATTAGAAAGATGTGTCAATGCTCCAATTGATTTTTTTGTGAAATTAAGGTCTCACTCCATTATTTTGCAGTTTAAAAAAGATTATAATGTTTTTTAATCTTTTTACTTTTTTATTTCTCATTTTTATATTCTTTGTTAATAGGAAAAAAGCTCATAAAACTTTGCAAGGGCATTTGAATTTTGACCTCTATGTAATACCAAATAGTTTATAACTGCATAATATTATATTACACGGTACAATTTTATGATTATATTTACGTGATTGTATTTATTCTTGGTTCTTTTAAATATATGAACACCCTTCTCCGGTTGTTAATATGGTACTTGTATCAATACTAACAATAATAGACTATATTGGAGGGAAAATGTCCACCCTATATTTAAAATTTCAATCTGTCTGGAAAAATAAATAAATAAATTTAATATATTAATAATTAATATATCTATATCTATATCTATATATAAAATGTGATAGATTTTTAAATACTTGAAGATGAAGCATAATTAAGTTTTAAAGATAATAACAATGTCCACCCTATATTCACTTGAATTTTACAATTTCAATTTGTACCGAAAAATAAATAAATAAATTTAATATACTAATATTATATATATATATATATATATATATATATATATATATATATATATATATATATATATATATATATATAATGTGATAGATTTTTAAATAGTTGAAGATGAAGAATAATTAAGTTTTAAAGATAATAACAATGTTGATGATGGTTTATTTACATTAAATATGATTTCTCAAATATTAAGAAGGTAAAAGATTATTTGGGATTTTTTATAACTCATTTTTATTTTAGAAAAGTAATAATAAAAGTGTTCCAAGATCACCATAATTTTGTTGAGTTAAAAGGCCAAGACTATTGGTAGCATGACGAATATTTTGAAATTTAGATGTAATATGAGTACAAACTAGGTAATCTAAGAGAAAATGCCTTTGATCTTCAACCCTCTTAGTGTCACAAAGGTGACAAATTGTTTCATCCTATGTTGTTTTGGGAATTGACCCATTTTCACTATGAAACTCATGAGAATTTGTTTTTATTTTAGCAAATGTTTACTTTCTTCTTTGATACTTTTGATTTTCAAGATTTGGGTTGATCGCCTCCTTCTTAGTTTCCTTATTCCTTCTAACTCTTTATCACCCCACAATTTCTCCTTAAATTTTGACATAAAATTATTTTTATATTATCCTATTCTGCATGATGATCTCTACCTTTATCATCCAACAGTGTAGCCAAGATTGACATCCTTATGTCATCCCCACTTAACCCAAAAGTGGTTTTGCATAGAGTTAGAAGCAATTTTAGAAAATATCTTGTCTTCTATATTGTTTAATCTCTTCTCATACATTAGATACCTAATCATAGCCATATTTTCAATGAGAAAAAAATGTGTTTCAATGAGGAAAATAAGATATGGTATATTTCTTTTAATCTTGAAATTATAGATTATAAAGTGTTTTTGGATATGTTTTATCTTTATCCATAACTTTTTGGAAATACTAAATCCCCAAATAACATATCCATATTAAATAACATGAATAAGAAATATTTCAAAAATAATTTTTTTCCCTTTAATCTCATATCCAAAAATCTATTAAGTTAAAATTATTTTCAAATTTATAATAAATTTTTCATCTCTCATTTATCGTTTTTTTAAATACTATTATTTTAAGTCATCATTAAATAAATAATAATTTATTTTAAAATAAAAATACATCCATTTCATATTATCAAAAAAATAAATAAAATATAAATGAATGACTTACTTAACGCAGTTGAATCCCAAAAAATGATATCTAATATAATGCACTGCGTAAATCCCCCATACTTAAATTCAAAAAGAGTCAAGGGATCTCTACTTGAATGGTTCATGAGGCACAATACTTGCTAAGGTTTTGCAAATGGGGTAGCAAGCTAAGTGGGCTTGATTGTGGGAAAAAACTCCACAGTTAAGCGCGCTTGAGCCAGAGGAGTTCTGGGATGGGTGACCTCCTGGGAAGTCCTGGTTACCGGGTGCAAGCCCCGGAAGTGATGATTGATGCTATGTGATTCGTTCTCCACATTTCACTAGTTTCAATCCCACTTCTTCACCCCTGTGAGCATCACCCGATGCAATGAGTGCTAAGTGAACTATTCAAAAATCATGAGAAATTAGTCACTTTACGACTACCTCTCATGGAAATGGTCATACGTTTGAATGACTTACTTAACGCAGTTGAATCCCAAAAAATGATATCTAATATAATATCTTTCAACTTCTCTTCAAATAAATAATATTGAGACTCCGTCTTCCTTTCACTTTTCTTATTACAAGAAGTTATCCATTTAAATTTATAAATGTTTTATTATTGAATAATTCAATTAATTATTTAGTTCTCTTTCCAAGGTAAACCCATTATTACCTTTAAGGGAATAAAATAAAATTTATAAGATTAAAATAAAAACACTAGCGACTCAAAAAGTAAAATGGGTTGTAATCCATATTTGATCCCGTTAATACTTACCCACCAACATCTGTGTCGTTACAAAAGAAAAATACTTCCTTTCATATTTATAAATATAATTAAATATCGTTATTTTAAAATTTTCCTTGTCATTATTTGAAAATTATAAAATATATGTTTTTAAATTTTTTTATTTATAAATATAATTAAATATCGTTATTTTAAAATTTTCCTTGTCATTATTTGACAATTATAAAATATATATTTTTAAATCTTCTCCGTAGACACACCAATTAAATAATAAAGAAATAAAACGTCGGAGATATTGCCCACGTTTTCATTGACCCTTATCATTATGCAATTCCATGATAATATTATATGGAAATTCAAATGATGTACAGATCTAATTCTAATTCTCTTCTTCCTTTTTTTATTAATATAATTAAAGTAAAATTAATATAATTAAAGTGATTGTAGTGTAAAAGATCTTATAAATAATTTGACTATTATAAAGATATTGAGATATTTTTATTTTTTATTTTTTAAAATGGTTTGATGGTTTTTTCTTTTTAATTTTTTTGAGGAATTAATAATTAGGTTGTTCTCGTATTTGCTAGACACAATCATTACTATTATAATTTTTAAGTGCTTAAGTTCTTTTGTGTAAAATAAATAAATCAAGAATTTTGAATTTCCAATCACTTCACACATAACACTTTATTTTCATGACTATAACCAATTAAACTGCTCTAAAAACCTAATGATTTAATTATTATAAAAATAATATATATAATTTTTTTATTTTTATTTTTAAACATATTTTTATGAATATTAAATCTACTCAAATTACATCCATTACATAAAATTATTTGCATATTAATTATATATATAGTATTTCAAAAATATATCCACTCAGCTTATACACTTAGATCTAATACATAAATTATTTGCATATTAATTGTATAATATTTCAAAAAAGTTTTGTGGTAAAATTTAATTAACTATTTTAATGTTATAAATTTTGAGATTTTAGTTTTTAATGTTTTAATTAATTTGTGTTTGTGAAAAAACATTATAATGATAATAGTTAGAATCAATCTTATTTTAAGTAAATACAAAACTGGTTTATTTGTTAATTTCTTGAGCTACCTTTTTAATTGAATCCCTTCTCTATAAATATAATCAAAATTAAATTTATTTAAAATTATATAAAATAAAATAAAATAATTAAATTTATTTAAAATAAAGTTAAATAAATATAAAAATATTTAATAGTGAAAAAATATTAAAAATTCTAAATAAAATTATACACGCTAGTTATATACAAATATAAATATAAGAATAAGAACAAAATTTCTATTACAATTCACCGAAGATAATTAAATCACGACAAAAAAGATAAGAACCACATGGTGGGAGTGATTTGAAGATAAAGTGTGTTTATAAGAATGTTCCAACCACAGAAGTGAAGAGAACATTAAAAATAAATAAATAATGATATGATATAAACTATTTGAATAAACTTTAGTAGAATAAAGTGGTGAGAATTAGATAATAGTATAACTAAAAACTATCCTACCAATACATGTGAAATAAGAAAATGGAAATAATTTAAAAAGTTGTGAAAAGAAATTTATATATTAAAAATCCCTGGTCACTATTTTATAACAATTTAGTAAGAAGTATAACCAAATTGATTAAAATATAATATAGACCAGATATAAAATATTAAAATTATCAAATACATTTTATTAAAGCAACATTATAACATAAGACTTACATTACATTTATAAGAATCATTATTATATTTATAGTTTAAAGTTAAAAATATTAAAAATTTAAAATTTAAATTCACATTTCACTAAAAAAAAATCTTTAGACAGCATGCTTATAAAATAAAATAAAATAATAATACAATTAAATATTGACAAAAATAAAAATTATCAAAAAATTTTTATTAAATCAATACCATAACATAATACTTATCATTATATTTATAATTTAAAATAAAAATTAAAAAAAATATTAAAATTTAAATTCACATTTCATTGAAGAATCCTTAAACATCATGCCCATGAAATAAAAAATTAGGAATAGTGAATATTTACTATTTTATATATTTTTAATAGATTAATTTAAATAAATAAATAAATATTGTTTACACATAAAATATCTACCTTTTATATATATTTTAATAAATTAAATATTATTTAATTTATAATATTTACCTTTTATATATTTTTAATAAATTAATTTAAATAATTAAATATTGTTTATCCATAAAGGGGTAATTCATAATTTGCCTAATGAACATTTTTTTGAGAAAGACTTTGCTAATGTAAATCATTAATTAAAAAATGTTTACGCATTTTGAGGAAAAAAAAGACTATCTCCAAATTATGCATGATTAGTTTGAAGGTTATAAGATTATTTATTTTATGCATGGTTAGTTTAAAGTTATAATATTGTTTTATTTTACTATATTAAAAATAGATTTGAAGGCAATTTGAGGAGATATCTTTCAAAGCTAATTATTTAAGTTCATATTTTTTTTTAAAGTTGATTTATACCAGATGGAAAATTAAATTATTGAGGATGAATATTAGAAGGGCTTTTGGTCATTTTTCGAGTTTACTAATTTTTATTATAAAAAAGAGAGAAAGATTAAAATATATTAGGTACATAGATAAACAAAAATCATTACAAATTCAGAGGATAATTATAAATTATAAAAAATTCATAAGAGACAAATTTATGTGGTTCGCTCAATATGAAATACAACCATAGAGAAATGGCTGGGTCTTTAAAAATATTTTTAAAATTTTTATAATCTCTTATTACTTTTTACCATATCCATAAAAAGTTGGCCCTTCACTAAGCCTTGACACCATTGACTCCATGTAAGTTCTCTTATCCATACAACTGCATGACCTTTCTCTTTTTATATCTCTAGCCCATGTTGATCTATAATTTGTGTGTACACCACCTTAGCCTCCAACCAACAATCATCTACTTTGCTCATCTCACCTTGACATGGCCTTCCAACATCATTTTCACTTGCCATATCCATGTGACCTCTTGTTGGCCCAACTCTCAAATATGATCTTACATAGATCCATCCTAACATCCATGAAACCACTCTCCTCAACTTTGATTTCTTGGAAGCAACATCCTCAACACAGTTAGGGATCTCTTTCATTTCCAAAAAAGACCACCACAAATATCATTCTTATTCTCATTGGGTTATGATTCCACCACATTTCTGCTACACCACTTTGATAGCATATCTCTAGTTCTCAAGAAAGTGTTCAATTTAACCTATCACAGGTTTCTATTATCACAAGGTCAAACAAATCCACACAACTTCTCATGTCATAGCTTTGATACCAATATTAAAAAAATAACTTAAATAAAACTATAAAAAGCACACACATAAACAAAAATCATCACAATTAAAAGGATAACCATAAACCATAAGAAATTCACAAGAGACAAAATTTATGTTGTTCACCCAATATGAGCTACATCCATAGAGAAATGGTCTTTTATTACATCATTGGGAAGCCTATTTGACATTTTTACAATCTCCTCTTCCTTCTTACCATACCCTCATTATAGCCACCATGTAAATTACAATGGATTTAGGATGCCTTTAAATAGACTATATAAAATGAAAAATTGATCGACAAAACCATGGGTATTAGAAACCGAAACCCACAGGGCTTTATTATGGGAGCAATACCATACCACGTGTGCTCATAATGGAAGATATATATGGGGGAAACAATGAAATAATATATTGAGCATATAGTAGAGGGTATAGGGTTTTTGCATTGGAAGGTATAAAAAATGGAGCTCAAAGTTAATGAAAAAATATAAAGGGAATAAAGAATGTTAATGAAAAAATGGATACCTACTATATATAGTGAAAGTAGGGGATTTTTAAATTGGAAAGGTGTATTGGGTTCATATTGGTAGGGGATTAAATAATGTGATTTTTAAAGGTATTTTCCAATATGTAGTCAAATTAAGGGTATTGTTTAGTATGCCATGAATGCACATGATATGTTAGAGGTTCATTGAGTGAAGCCCCCGTGTAGAAACCTAGATCATGTAAATTTCCAACCCTAAATTAACTTTGTGACTCACTAAATTTTACCTTAACTACTCTAACAGTTTTTTGAATTATAATTTTTTCAAGAGATGAATTCAAATATAGTTTACATTTTAATGAAATGTAATGTAAATCTTTTGAATATATCAGTTTCAAAATTATCATTTTGATGAATAACAAATATAACTTTAAATGATTTAATTATTAATGTATATAGACATGCTATGCATATTGACAAGCTTTATATTTATTAAGCCCCCAGGGATGGCTTAATTGGCAATGCCCATGAAAATGAAGTGTTATGTGCTAGGAGGTATGAGGTTCAAATCCCATTGATTCACATATGCCTACAGAAAGGGCATACATAGGCACCCAAAGATTAAAGTAGTAGTGACTGGAATCAACCCCGATCACACCCAAAGATTAAAGTGGTAGTAGCTAGAATCAACCCTGATCACACGAGTACAAAACCGGCCTAGTTGTTGATTCCTTGATTCCTCTAGATACTTAAAATAACTTTATATTTATTAACCAATCACTCATTTATTAAACATCATTAAGTTTTTTAAACATACCTATGAGGTGTAAACCAATTGGTTTAATTGGGGCTTTGTCCCCACCAGATTTTAAGTTCAAACTTCATGAGAGAGATTATAGATAAAAGTCACTTTTAGAAAAATTAAACTATCCCATTGAATATCCAAACTCCACCGAACATTACACAATCCTAATAATAACCTAAATCATTCTTCGCGCCAATAAATATACTAACTCTAGTCTCATAAAAAAAATTATACATTTACCAAACAAACAAATTATGGAAGTCCTCTGGCCCCATGTTGCCCTAGTTGAGGTTATGGTTATCCACGTACTTCCACACCATCACGACATGACAAGCGTTTGTTTTATCTTTCCATTGAAGAGTGGAGACAAAAGAAATAATAATGAAGGGACGTGTCACATGATGAGGCATGACCTCTTCCTCCTCGTCATCATAGCCAACCGTTGGATGTCCCAGTCACCTACCATTTGAGTTTAATCAGATGACATGGTAATGAATGTTTTGTATTCATATATATTGATTTAGATTGAATTGAGAATGAAATCAAATAATAAAATATAATTGCTTTTTAAGATTTAAAAGATTTCGTGAATCTTTTTCTTCTTTAATAGTGACAAGGGTGGTCCACATTATATCAACTTTTGTTTTAGCCTATGAGGAATTTTTACTTTAATTTCTTTTTTTTTTTTCTTATTTATTAAAAACTTATCTTGTTTCGACACTGTAATAAATTTGTATGTTATATTAGTAAGTATTCATTTTGTTGTTTATGATTCAATTCATTACAGTATACTTGAGATAATTATGCAAGTTTGGTAATGTTTAAGTGTTTTAGTATTTCAAAACATATTTCCAAATATGTGTTATTGAGGTGGAAAGTATAAATGATGTAGTTTTATGTTAAATATAAAGTGTAAGTTGAAGAAAGATAGAAGATTAAATTAAACACATTTTTACTTGTAGTTTTGTTGATAGTGCAAGGCGTGTATTGGAATAGTTTGGGATACTTATGGGAGTCTATGAATTGCTCTTTCTGTTAGAAAAACCATATGGTGTCATCAACATGAAGCTAGTATTGTAGAAATTCTCACTGTAGATTAACCTAATAATGTAATATACTAAAGCAAAATACTTTAATCTACTTCTACAATCAAACTTGCGCAGGTTTAATAGATTTGAGCAAGATCAAGCGAAACACATATAACCAGAAGAAGAATCAATGCACATGAAACACAGATGAATACTCAGGGGAAAGCCTCAGCTAAAAGCCCCACTATCTATATTATCATACAAGGTGGAAATACATCAAGATAACACAAAGCTTTAGCTCTCACAGCTAGCTAGCTCTCAGTACAATCCTCCTGGATGCTCACAAGCTAACAAGGCTTTCTCACAAACCTTCTCCTCTGCCCTCCAAGCCTCATATTTCCTTGCGCTGTTTCTCCTGGTTAATCCTACTATTACCAAGTGTAACACTGATCACTCACACTGATCTCACACCCTGTAAAACTGCACAATCCTCAAGGAACCTTGTTCCTTCTGCATGGATGAGTTTCCTTTATAGGAAAACTCATGCAACTGATAGTACAATGTCCCTGTCTTTAATCTCAACTGGGTCTTTCTCTGAATAGACATGCATGAGTTATTTATGAGAGAATCTTCAGTTATCTGGAGTACACTAGTTTGATGCATGCATGCATTAACTGACTGAACTCACAATTAGTTCCTCAAACTGTTTGGAACTAATTTAACTGGACATAACTCAGTTAACTGAGCTAACTAATTACAACTCAAATACAACTCATCCTTATCTCCTTAATTAAGGGATAATCTCCTTAATTTAAGGGATAACTGTTGCATGACTTCACAAAGACTTCTAACTTGAATTTCTCCAACTAATTAATCCATAATGAATTAATTAATTATTTTTCAAGCAACTGGTGAGACTAAATTCAAATTTTAATTCAAGGACAAATTAAAATTGGAATATTCTGAGCTATTTTTTGCATTTCTTGTTGCTATTCTCAACACTCCCTCTCAACAAGAAAGGAATTCAACTCGATCTTGATCCTGAACCTTTGGAATGCTATGCATGCAACACTTCTGCTTAGTGTTGTTTCTCCAGCAACTCTAGAAACAAAAAATATCCAACATGAATCAATATGATGCATCTGTCATCAAAGTCTCTGACTGTTATTGCCTTTGTCGACTGAAAACTCTGCGCTTCTACTGACTCTGCCTTTTTGCACTATTGTCAACCCTTCTCTGTGCTCTTAAGTATCTGACTGCTCTAGCCTCTGGCACTTTGATCTCTGACTGCATCAATCCTACTAATTCCTCCCGCTACTCTGTACTTTGGGCTTTCGTAGCAAGGTATGATCCATGAGATAAAACCTCTCAATGGACCCTGCACAATTTTAGCCTTCTTGAGACTATCACTTCACATCGCCCCACCTCACACCTAGAGGTATGGCTGCATGTGATCCCTCTATTGACTTGGCTCGAAATTTCCCCCTGGACTCTACATGAGTGGATGCCTCCACTCGGTCTCATCTCAGCATCTCCAATTATGGCTCCTCCACAATTTTCTTAAACTTCTTCTGGGGCTGTATGTTGAGAGGTAATTTACTCCCCCTCTCAACCACCAAGTCTCTAACATTTGCCTTGCTCCTCAAGGCTTTGCATGAATCTTGAACCTCAAGAGCATACAGGTTCTTGACTCGTGAACCTATCTGCTTCACCTGTCCCATGGTGATGTGTCTAAGGAAAACCTTTCCCTTACTAAAGACAACATCGTAGCCTTTGTCCTCCAACATCGCGATAAATACCAAATTCTTCTTTAGTCTAGGTACATACTTCAAATATGTTAAGGTGATAAGAGCTCCATGCTCCCTCTGAAAATAAGCTGTGCCCGCTCCTGAAACACTATACCTTTCATCGTCACCCATCTCTATGAGCATCTTGAGGTCTTTCTCCTCCAAGGAACTAAATAAACTTTTATCGCCAGTCACGTGGAATGAGGCTCCTCTGTCAAGAAACCAACCACAACCCATCATCGATGACACCATGCATGCGATGAGGGTAAAGTCCATCTCAAACTGAGAGGCCAATGCCTCACCTTACAATCCTTCCGAGGATCCCTTCTTGTACTTCTTCGATTGGCAATTAGTCGCATAATGACCCATCTCGTGACAATTAAAGCATATCACTTTAAACTTGTCAACCTTCATCCCTCCATGAGAAGAATTCGATTCGGAATGGGACGCCATCCCCTTCCCTTTCCTTGCCTTACTTGCTAAGGCCAGATTTTCTTCATCATCCTTGGATGAAGAACCATCTCGTGTGCTCCTCCTGATATCCTCCTTCATGAGATCCGACCAAAGTCGTTCCCAATCCAGCAGTTTCTCCCTTCCATTCATAGAGTCCTAGTAGCTCTTCTAGCTCTTTGGAAGGCCGAGGAGAGTGAGGCTCACCATATCTTCATCAACAATAGTTATTCCCACACTTCCAAGCTCATCTCTACAGCTGGTGAGCTTGTTTAGATACGTGGAAATAGTATCGTCGTTCTCCATCTTGCTTCTTCGAAGCTTATCCTTGAGCGCCAATTTCCTCTGGTCACTACTGTTCTAGTAGAGGTCCTTCAATGCCTTCCACATTGAATATGGAGTATCCTTCCCATGGAGACTCGAGACAATATGGTCTCGAACTCCCTCAAGGATGATCCGTCTCACCCTCACCACACACTTCTTACACTCAGCCAACTCTTGTGCATTAGTTGAAGCTGACTTTGGGATTTCTCGATCAAAGAAATCCTTCAAGCAATTATCTTCTAATACAGCCTCCATGCTATCTTTCCATGTTATGTAATTCGAGCTGCCATCCAAGGCATACTCGAGACCCAAGCCATAGAATGCCATTGACCAACCTGAAGTATGAGATGAATTCGATTTGTACGTGCAACCCCGAACTTCAACCTTCGACTTCTCTTCTCAGTATACTGTTCAAAGCTCTGATAACCTTTGCTCCGATACCATGTAGAAATTCTCACTGTAGATTAACCTGATAATGCAATGTAATAAAGAAAAATACTTTAATCTACTTCTACAATAAAACTTGTGGAAGCTTAATAGATTTGAGCAAGATCAAGCAAAACACGTATAACCAAAAGAAGAATCAATGCACATGAAACATATAAGAATACTAAGGGGAAAGCCTCAGCTAAAAACCCCACTATCTATATTATCATACAAGGTGGAAATACATCAAGATAACACAAATCTTTAGCTCTCACAGCTAGCCAGCTCTAAGTACAATCCTCCTGGATGCTCACAAGCTAACAAGGCTTCTCACAAACCTTCTCCTTTGCCCTCTAAGCCTCCTATTTCCTTGCGTTGTTTCTCTTGGGTGATCCTACTGTTACTAAGTGTGACACTGATCACTCACACTGATCTCACACCCTGCAAAACTGTGCAATCCTCAAGGAACCTTGTTCCTTCTGCATGGATGAGTTTTCGTTATAGGAAAACTCATGCAACTGATAGTACAATGTCCCTGTCTTTAATCTCTACTGGGTCTTTCTCTGAATAGACATGCATGAGTTATTTATGAGAGAATCTTCAGTTATCTGGAGTACACTAGTTTGATGCGTGCATGCATTAACTGACTGAACTCACAATTAGTTCCTCAAACTATTTGGAACTAATTTAACTGGACATAACTCAGTTAACTGAGCTAACTAATTACAACTCAAATACAACTCATCCTTATCTCATTAATTAAGGGATAATCTCCTCAATTTAAGGGATAACTGTTGCATGACTTCACAAAGACTTCTAGCTTGAATTTCTCCAACTAATTAATCCATAATGAATTAATTAATTATTTTTCAAGCAGCTGGTGAGACTAAATTCAAATTTTAATTCAAGGACAAATTAAAATTGGAATATTCTGAGCTATTTTTAGCATTTCTTGTTGCTATTCTCAACACTCCCTCTCAACAAGAAAGGCATTCAACTCGATCCCAATCCTGAACCTTTGGAATTTTCTACATGCAACACTTCTCCCTAGTGTTGTTTCTCTAGAAACTCTATAAACAAAAAATATCCAACCTGAATCAGTATGATGCATCTGTCATCAAAGTCTCTGACTACTATTGCCTCTGTCAACTGAAAACTTTGCTCTTCTACTGACTCTGCCTTTCTGCATTGTTGTCAACCCTTCTCTGTGCTCTTCAGTATCTGACTGCTCTAGCCTCTGTCACTTTGATCCCTGACTGCATCGATCCTACTGATTCCTCCCACTACTCTATACTTTGGGCTCCCATAGCAAGGTCTGATCCATGAGATAAAACCTCTCAATGGACCCTGCCCAATTTCAGCCTTCTTGAGACTATCACTTCACATCGCCCCACCTCACACCTGGAGGTATGGCTGCATTTGATCCCTCTATTGACTTGGCTCTAAATTCCCCCCTATTGGAGGTCTCTGCATGAGTGGATGCCTCCACTCGGTCTCCTCTCAGCATCTCCAATTGTGGCTCCTCCACAATTGTCTGAGACTTCTTCTAGGGTTGTATGTTGAGAGGTAATTTACTCTCCCGCTCAACCACCAAGTCTCTAACATTTGCCTTGCTCCTCAAGGCTTTTCATGCGTCTTGAACCTCAAGAGCATACAGGTTCTTGACTCATGAACCTGTCTGCTTCACCTGTATCGTGGTGATGTGTCTAAGGAAAACCTTTCCCTTACTGAAGGCAACATCGTAGCCTTTGTCCTCCAACATCGTGATCGATACCAAATTCTTCTTCAGTCCACGCACATACTTCACATCTGTTAAGCTGATAAGAGCTCCATTCTCCCTCTAAAAATAAACCATGCCCACTCTTGAAACACTATACCTTTCATCGTCGCCCATCTCTATGCGCATCTTGAGGTCTTTCTCCTCCAAGGTACTGAATAAACTTTTATCGCCAGTCATGTGGAATGAGACTCCACTGTCAAGAAACCAACCACAACCCATCATCGATGACACCATGCATGCGATAAGGATAAAGTCCATCTCGAACTAAGAGGCCTATGCCTCACCTTTCGATCCTTCCGAGGATCCCTTCTTGGACTTCTTCGATGGGCAATTAGTCACATAATGACCCATCTCATGACAATTAAAGCATCTCACTTTAGACTTGTCAACCTTCTTCCCTCCATGAGAAGAATTCGATTCGGAATGGGACGCCTTCCCCTTCCCTTTCCTTGCCTTACTTGCTAAGGCTAGATTTTCTTCATCATCCTTGGATGAAAAACCATCTTGTGTGCTCCTCCTGATCTCCTCCTACATGAGATCCGACCACAGTCGTTCCCAATCCAACAATTTCTCCCTTCCATTCACAGAGTCCTGGTAGCTATTCTAGCTCTTTGGAAGGATGAGGAGAGCGAGGCTCACCATATCTTCATCAACAATAGTTATTTGCACACTTCCAAGCTCATCTCTACAAGTAGTGAGCTTGTTCAGATATGTGGAAATAGTATCGCCATTCTCCATCTTGCTTCTTCGAAGCTTACCCTTGAGCTCCAATTTCCTCTGGTCACTACTGTTCTGGTAGAGGTCCTTCAATGTCTTCCACATTGAATATGGAGTATCCTTCCCATGGAGACTCGAGACAATATGGTCTCGAACCCCCTCAAGGATGATCAGTCTCGCCCTCGCCACACACTTCTTCCACTCAGCCAACTCTTGTGCATTAGTTGAAGTTGGCTTTGGGATTTCTCGATCAATGAAATCCTTCAAGCTGTTGTCTTCTAATACAACCTCCATGCGATCTTTCCATGCTATGTAATTCGAGATGCCATCCAAGGCATACTCAAGTCCCAAGCCATAGAATGCCATTGACCAACCCGAAGTATGAGATGAATTCGATTTGTACCTGCAACCCCGAACTTCAACCTTCGAATTCTCTTCTCAGTATATACTATTCACAGCTCTGATAAACTTTGCTCCGATACCATGTAGAAATTCTCACTGTAGATTAACCTAATAATGCAATATACTAAAGAAAAATACTTTAATCTACTTCTACAATCAAACTTGAGGAAGCTTAATAGATTTGAGCAAGATCAAGCGAAACACATATAACCAGAAGAAGAATCAATGCACGTGAAACACAGAAGAATACTCAGGGGAAAGCCTTAGCTAAACACCCCACTATCTATATTATCATACAAGGTGGAAATACATCAAGATTACACAAAGCTTTAGCTCTCACAACTAGCCAGCTCTTAGTACAATCCTCCTGGATGCTCACAGGCAAACAAGGCTTCTCACAAACCTTCTCCTCTACCCTCCAAGCCTCCTATTTCCTTGCATTGTTTCTCCTGGGTGATCCTACTATTACCAAGTGTAACACTGATCACTCACACTGATCTCACACCCTGTAAAACTACACAATCCTCAAGGAACCTTGTTCCTTCTGCATGGATGAGTTTCCTTTATAGGAAAACTCATGCAACTGATAGTACAATGTCCCTGTCTTTAATCTCAACTGGGTCTTTCTCTGAATAGACATGCATGAGTTATTTATGAGATAATCTTCAATTATCTGGAGTACACTAGTTTGATGCATGCATGCATTAACTGACTGAACTCACAATTAGTTCCTCAAACTGTTTGGAACTAATTTAACTGGACATAACTTAGTTAACTGAGCTAACTAATTACAACTCAAATACAACTCATCCTTATCTCCTTAATTAAGGGATAATCTCCTTAATTTAAGGGATAACTGTTGCATGACTTCACAAAGACTTCTAGCTTGAATTTCTCCAACTAATTAATCCATAATGAATTAATTAATTATTTTTCAAGCAGCTGGTGAGACTAAATTCGAATTTTAATTCTCAATTTTAATTCAAGGACAAATTAAAATTGGAATATTCTGAATGCTATTTTTAGCATTTCTATTTTTAGCATTTCTTGTTGCTATTCTCAACACTCCCTCTCAACAAGAAAGGAATTCAACTTGATCCCGATCATGAACCTTTGGAATGTTCTACATGCAACACTTCTCCCTAGTGTTGTTTCTCTAGCAACTCTAGAAACAAAAAATATCCAACCTGAATCAGTATGATGCATCTGTCATCAAAGGCTCTGACTACTATTGCCTCTGTCAACTGAAAACTCTGCACTTATGCTGACTCTGCCTTTCTACACTGTTTACCCTTCTCTGCGCTCTTCTGAATCTGACTGCTCTAGCCTCTGTCACTTTGATCTCTGACTGCATCAATCCTACTGATTCCTCCCGCTACTATGTACTTTGGGCTCCCATAGCAAGGTACGATCCATGAGATAAATCCTCTCAATGGACCCTGCCCAATTTTAGCCTTCTTGAGACTATCCCTTCACATCGCCCCACCTCAAACCTGGAGGTATGGCTGCATGTGATCCCTCTGTTGACTTGGCTCTAAATTCCCCCCTACTGGAGGTCTGTGCATGATTGGATGCCTCCACTCGATCTCCTCTCAGCATCTCCAATTGTGGCTCCTCCACAATTGTCTGAAACTTCTTCTGGGGCTGTATGTTAAGAGGTAATTTACTCTCACTCTCAACCACCAAGTCTCCAACATTTGCCTTTCTCCTCAAGGCTTTGCATGCATCTTGAACCTCAAGAGTATATAGGTTCTTGACTTGTGAACCTATCTACTTCACTTGTCCCATGGTGATGTGTCTAAGGAAAACCTTTCCCTTACTGAAGACAACATCGTAGCCTTTTTCCTCCAACATCGCGATCGATACCAAATTCTTCTTCAGTCCAGGCACATACTTCACATCTGTCAAGGTGATAAGAGCTCCATGCTCCCTCTAAAAAGCAATCGTGCACACTCTTGAAACACTATACCTTTCATTGTCACCCATCTCTATGTGCATCTTGAGGTATTTCTCCTCCAAGGTACTGAATAAACTTTTATCGCCAGTCATGTAGAATGAGGCTCCACTGTCAAGAAACTAACCACAACCCATCATCGATGACACCATGTATGCAATGAGGGTAAAGTCCATCTCGAACTGAGAGGCCAAGGCCTCACCTTTCGATCCTTTCGAGGATCCCTTCTTGGACTTCTTCGATGGGAAATTAGTCACATAATGACCCATCTCGTGAAAATTAAAGCATCTCACTTTAGACTTTTCAACCTTCTTCCCTCCATGAGAAGAATTTGATTCAGAATGGGACGCCTTCCCCTTCCCTTTCCTTGCCTTACTTGCTAAGGCCAGATTTTATTCATCATCCTTGGATGAAGAACCATCTCGTGTGCTCCTCCTGATCTCCTCCTACATGAGATCTGACCACAGTCGTTCCCAATCCAACAGTTTATCCCTTCCATTCACAAAGTCCTAGTAGCTATTCTAGCTCTTTGGAAGGCCGAGGAGAGCGAGGTTCACCATATCTTCATCAACAATAGTTATTCCCAGACTTCCAAGCTCATCTCTACAGGTGGTGAGCTTGTTCAAATATGTGGAAATAGTATCGTCGTTCTCCATCTTGCTTCTTCGAAGCTTATCCTTGAGCGCCAATTTCCTTTGGTCGCTACTGTTTTGGTAGAGGTCATTCAATGTCTTCCACATTGAATATGGAGTATCCTTCCCATGGAGACTTGAGATAATATGGTCTCGAACTCCCTCAAGGATGATCCGTCTCACCCTCGCCACACACTTCTTCCACTTAGTCAACTCTTGTGCATTAGTTGAAGCTGGCTTTGGGATTTCTCAATCAATGAAAGCCTTCAAGCTGTTGTCTTCTAATACAGCCTCCATGCGATCTTTCCATGCTATGTAATTCGAGCTACCATCCAAGGCATAATCGAGTACCAAGCCGTAGAATGCCATTGACCAACCTGAAGTATGAGATGAATTCGATTTGTACCTGCAACCCCGAACTTCAACCTTTGAATTCTCTTCTCAGTATACTGTTCACAGCTCTGATAACCTTTGCTTTGATACCATATAGAAATTCTCACTGTAGATTAACCTGATAATGCAATATACTAAAGAAAAATAATTTAATCTACTTCTACAATCAAACTTGCGGAAGCTTAATAGATTTGAGCAAGATCAAGCGGAACACATATAACTAGAAGAAGAATCAATGCACATGAAACATAGAAGAATACTCAGGGGAAATCCTCAGCTAAAAACCCCACAATCTGTGTTATCATACAAGGTGGAAATACATCAAGACTACACAAAGATTTAGCTCTCACAACTAGCCAGCTCTCAATACAATCCTCCTGGATGCTCACAGGCTAACAAGGCTTCTCACAAACCTTCTCCTCTGCCCTCCAAGCCTCATATTTCCTTGTGCTATTTCTCCTAGGTGATCCGACTGTTACCAAGTGTAACACTGATCACTCACACTAATGTCACACCGTGTAAAACTGCGCAATCCTCAAGGAATCTTTTTCCTTCTGCATGAATGAGTTTCCTTTATAGGAAAAATCATGCAACTGATAGTATAATGTCCCTGTCTTTAATCTCAACTGGGACTTTCTCTGAATAGACATGCATGAGTTATTTATGAGAGAATCTTCAGTTATCTAGAGTACACTAGTTTGATGCATGTATGCATTAACTGACTGATCTCACAATTAGTTCCTCAAACTATTTGGAACTAATTTAACTAGACATAACTCAGTTAACTTAGCTAACTAATTACAACTCAAATACATCTCATCCTTAACTCCTTAATTAAGGGATAATCTCCTTAATTTAAGGGATAACTGTTGCATGACTTCACAAAGACTTCTAACTTGAATTTCTCCAACTAATTAATCCATAATGAATTAATTAATTATTTTTCAAGCAGTTGGTGAGACTGAATTCGAATTTTAATTCAAGGACAAATTAAAATTGGAATATTATGAATGCTATTTTTAACATTTCTATTTTTTTCATTTCTTGTTGCTATTCTCAACAAGTATAGAGCTATATGTTGGTCATCTTACTACTTATACTTAATGTTTGATTTCTACACAATATCATATCCTTGTTTGATAGGTTAGATCTATTCAACAAATTTTGTTGCTTTTTTGTTATTTCGTTTGCGTTGTTTTAATTATGGAAGGACATGAAGTCATATTTCATTATAAAAATAATCTGTCTATTTCTCACACACATAAATGTGAATTCTCTATAAAATTTGTACTAAAGTTTATTTTAATGGTATCAAAAGTTTTTATGAATACTATGTACAAATTTCAAAGTTTTCACAATTCCAAATCTTTAACCACAAATTATTATTTAACTATACAAAATAGAAAATTCCATTAAACACAAATTACTCATTCCATTACAAATGGAGGATTTCACCATCATCTATTAAAATTCCATAAAATTAATTATTATGACATTAAAAGAATCTATTATTATCTTTACCATTGAGAAATAATTAGATAATGGTAGATTGCCACACTTCTAAATAGCTTTAAGAAATTTGCTAAATTGTTTTTTACTTCTTACCTCAATTGAACCTAATGTTGGAAATAATACTGAGAGGGGGGTTGAATCAGTATTATCAAGTCAAATATTCCTTTTTCAAAATTAAATGATATACGCTACTTCAGTTAATTAAACCCGCGTATATACGCAACTATGCAGAAGGAAACCCGCGTATATTATGCAAACTTTTAATTTATTTTATCTTTCTGATGTTGATTGTTGATCTGTGTTTCAGAAGCAAATAACCAGTAACCAGAAACAGTAAAACGGAGCAGAAAGACAATCGCACACAAGAACACAAGATATAAGGTGGAAACCCAATGTGGGTGAAAACCACCTGCTGCAATTCGTCTATATCTTCTCTTTAATTAGAAACTTCTTTTTACAATTGTACTGGTGCAGTCCTTTACCAATACCCAGGCTGCAACCTGCAGAGAGCTACAACCCTCTCTCGTTTTCCAGCTTCTCCTGGAAGGCAGCTATAACCCCCTTAGCTCTTGCACTAGCCAAGATACTAGTACGTAGGTGCTGGCCTACAGAAGGCTACGGCCTTCTCTTTATTTCAGGGACCACGTTTCATAAATTTTCAGACTGGATCCACAATTAACATCAATCAAACATCAAGAATTTCTGCATCAACCAATCACCTTTTCACCAATCAAAACTGAATCAAAATAAACACTTCTCTGACGACTGTACCCAGATCACAGTAACAGTAACCACACACCAAATCTGAACCCAGAACACTGCAGCAATAAACAGAAGCAGCAAGATCACAACTCAAAATATATATGCTACTTTAATAGCCTGAACCTGTGTGCATACGCTTCTGCGTATGGAACAACCTGTGTATACGTTGTTTTACTTCACTGATCCAGCGTGTATACGCGCCTTCGATTCACTGAACCTGCATACAGATCTATAAAGGATAATTCGCTCTTTCAGATATTCAAACACTAATTAACCCAGATTATCAGTTTTATAGATCAAGCAAGCGCCACATATAACAGATCAAAATCATACAAAGATACTATCATTCAAGCTTAAGGATTATATCAATAGAACTTATCCATCTCTTTGTGCTAAGGTTCCTCCTTCATTCAGATCCAGATCTGCACCATAACCCAATTACCAGTATTCCAGATCTAGCACTTTATCAGATATTCAATAACAATTCAGATGATCCCTTGCCACATGATCTCCTTCCTATTTTATAGTTTTAGGCCTTCCACAATACCACGGTCCAAAACCATAATAAACCAATACCATGGACCCAATACTTGGGATCAAAACGTCTGACGAGGTACCATGGTCCAAAACCATAGGTTCAAATACCAAGGACTAACTACCATGGACCAAAGGTAAGTTCTCCAAAATACACGCGCTTTTCCTTGCATGAAAGTGCGTGTATACACACACGTGCCTTTGAAACGTCTAACCCGCGTGTATACGCGTCTTCGTCTAGATGAACCTGCGTATATGTCTTTTCCTTCATTCTGAAAGCCTAAACTGAGATCTGTTACCAAAGAGAGTTGCCATCAAGGACAGCACCTGTTCCATAGCTCCAAACCTGTGCCATAATGCCAAAAATCTCCCCCTTTGGACTTGATGGCAACCCAACATCCTCAGAGTCATTCTCCCCCTTTGTCATCAAGGGCAAAGGGTTGTGCTCCCCCTGATTAGATGCTAAAATTTCTGCCCTGTTGTGCTGACCATGCTCCCCCTGACTGTAGGCAAGATCTACAAAATATGTTCTTCAAGAAGAACCATGACTTATACATCATAAAAGACCTTCCTATCACCAAAAGACTCAATACATACATCCATCACCCAACAAGTGGGGATCATCCACCAACCAAGTGGGGATACATCAGAAATTTGCATATGACAACCAAGTTCATTACATATTCATCCCAGGCATAGTGGGGAAACCAAAATAGGCCGTTACATGACCTTGACACGATAAAAGAGATACATGACATAGAGACGAAATATCAAGACTTATGAAAGTCACCAATAACTGATAGCAGCAACATTTGTCAATCACCATTCAGATCAGCAACCAAGATTTCCTTCTGTTCTCCCTCTGCCTCTGTTCCACCAACAACAGCTGTGATCTAGAACCAAAAGCTTCTAAGATAATGCCAACAATGCATTATTAGAAGGTTATCTGCTCCCCCTGAACCTGTGTCGGATGGTCTCAGTTAGACCCATATTAGAATATCTTCAACCAGAGCCTGTCCCTATTGATATCCATCAAACCTCCATATACGCGACTGTCTCTGCACAAACTGGCGTATGTACGCGGATTCTCCTCATGAAACTCGTGTACACCCATTTTTCTCTGAAACAGACAAGTTTTAACAGCAAGATGATGTATCAACTACTCCCAGCTTCTGTCTGAGGTATTGAAATGTCTCCCTGGGCAGTGGTTTGGTGAGAATATCAGCAACTTGTTCCTTAGAAGGAACATACTCCAATTTGACCTTTTGTTCCAACACTTGTTCCCAGAGAAAGTGATACTTGATCGGTATGTGCTTGGTCTTTGAATGCATGACTGGGTTCTTTGAAATGCTGATTGCACTTGTATTATCACATAAGATGGAGATAGGTGGTGTACAAGTGATTTGAAAGTCCTGCAAGGTTTGCATCATCCAAAGAAGTTGAGTGCAACAAGATGTAGCAGCCACATATTCCGCTTCAGCTGTAGATAAAGCAATTGAACTCTGTTTCTTGCTGAACCAAGATACTAATCTGGAACCCATAAAGAATGCACCACCACTTGTGCTCTTCCTCTCATCCACGCTTCCATCCCAATCTGCATCTGTATAAGCATGAAGAGTGAAATCTGTATCTCTAGGATACCATAAGCCATAGTTTTGAGTTCCTTGAAGATACTTGAAAATTCTTTTCATTGCCTGAAGATGAGTTTCCTTTGGATTTGCCTGAAATCTTCCAACTATTCCCACTGCATGCATGATGTCTGGTTGGGTACCTGTCAAATAAAGTAGACTTCCAATCATAGATCTATAGGTTGGTTGATGTACTGCTGCTAATTCATCATTTGCACTGAGACTGCATCCTGTATCCATAGGGGTACATACTGGTTTCGAATCTTCCATGCCATACTTCTTCAGAATCTGCTTGAGGTACTTGGTTTGAGACAAGAAGATACCGCCTTCATTTTGTTGGATTTGCAATCCAAGAAAGTATGTCAGTTCTCCAAGCAAAGACATTTTGAATTCTTTCTGCATCACCAAGGCAAAGCTTTGACTCATAGCTTCTTCATTGCTACCAAAGATAATATCATCTACATACACAACAAGTATTAGCAATTTGTCATTTTCAATTTTTATATAAATATTGCTATCTGTTGATCCTTTTGAAAAACCTTGTTGATGAAGGTATTTGTCCAAACGATAGTACCAAGCCCTTGGAGCCTGTTTAAGACCATAGAGAGCCTTTTTTAGTCTGCATACAAGATTTGGATCATTCCCAAGAATGAAACCATCTGGTTGCTCAATGTATACTTCTTCTTCTAAGACTCCATTTAGAAAGGCTGATTTCACGTCCATTTGAAATAATTTGAACTTCTGAAAGCTTGAGAGAGCAAGGAACATTCGGATGGCCTCAAGTCTAGCAACGGGAGCAAAAGTTTCTTCAAAGTCTATTCCTTCTTGTTGAGCATACCCTTTACACACAAGTCTGGCCTTGTTTCTGATTACTTCTCCATTTTCATTCAACTTATTTTTAAAGATCCATTTTGTCCCTATGACATTCTTATCTTTTGGTCTAGGAACCAACTCCCAAGTGTTGTTCTTTTCGATCTGCTCAAGTTCTTCATCCATTGCCTTGACCCAACATTCATCTTTGCATGCCTCTTTTACATTTTGTGGCTCAGTGGAGGAGAGCAATGCCAAATAGCTTGAGGCTTCTGCAATTGTTCTTCTTGTTTGTACACCTGCCTCTTTCTGCCCCAAAATCTGAGATTCTGGATGATTCTTCTGAACGTACCTGGATGGAGTCTTCTCTTCTATCCTTATCTGTTCCTCTAATGCCTCTTGAGGTTCTTCTTCATCATCAGTATGATTTGGAGAGTAGTCTTCATCCTCTTCGATATTTTCATAATTTACTTGCCTAGGAATGTATCCTTTTTCATCAACCACTACATCAATGCTATCAACAATTCTTCCAATTCTTTTATTGTAACACTTATATGCTTTGCTGTGGGGAGAATAACCAAGGAGAATGACTTCATCTGCTCTAGGTTCAAGTTTTCCAAGCTGTTCATCATTATTCTTAATGTAGCATTTGCTTCCAAAAATTTTGAAATGCTTTACCGAAGGAGTCTCACCATACCATAGCTCATGAGGAGTTTGAGTGCTGTTCACCCGGACATTTGTTTTGTTGAGAATAACCACCGCAACAAAGGCAGCTTCACCCCAGAAGGTTGCGGGAGTTCCAGACTCATCAAGCATAGCACAAGCCATTTGTTGAACCGTTATGTTCATCCTTTCCACCACTCCATTTTGCTGAGGAGTCATGGCTGTAGAGAATTCCCTTCTTATTCCATGTTCTTCACAGAAATCAAAAAATTCATTTGAGGTAAACTCCCCACCTCTGTTAGACCTGAGGCACTTAATTTTGTGATCTGATTCGTTTTCAGCCAAGGCTTTGAAAGATTTGAATTTTTCGAATGCTTCATCCTTGTGTTTCATAATTTCCAACCAAACCATTTTGGAGAAGTCGTCAATGAATAATATAAAGTATTCTTCTCCTCGATGTGACCTTGTCCTAAATGGACCACATACATCTGTATGGACTAGTTCAAGAGGCCTGCTGGCTGATCCTTCCTTCTCAGGGAAGTTAGTTCTGGTTTGCTTACCAAACTGACATGATTTGCATATGGTTTTGTCTGGAATTTTGATATCTGGAAGACCTCGAACTGCCTGGTATTTGCATGCTTTCCTTATTTGTGAAAAGCTTAGATGCCCCAACCTCCGGTGCCATAACCAGTGTTCATCATCCTTGCTCAAATAGCATTGTTGTTGTCCTTCTTCAAATATGTATAGATTATTTGGAGTTCTTCTGCCTTTGATCACTGTTTTTCTTGTATCAAGATCACGAACACTACATCCATTTGATCGAAATATTACCTCGGTTCCTTGATCGCACATCTAACTTACACTCAATAGATTATGCTTCAAGCCATCAACATACAAAACATTTCGAGCTCTGACCTTTTCTTTCAACTGAGTAGTGTCTTTTCCTTTTATGGCTGCAGGGGTATCATTTCCAAAAGAAACTTTCTTTCCCTTTTCTAAAGCAGTATATGATTCAAGTTTTTCTTTATCACCTGTCATATGCTTTGAACATCCGGTGTCGATGTACCATAGATTTTCCTGTCCTTCTGCATAAAAAGCTATCCCACATCTTTTTGGTTGTGGTTCCTTTATTCTCCATGTTCTGGTGCTTGAGGCTTGTTCCTTTGTCTGCCGAAACCTGCTCATGCATTCAGAATCTTCATGACCGAAGTTATTACAAATAGAACATTCAATTTCATTTTCAAGGGCCGAAAAGTTGTTATAGGTCCTTTTCGTAATCCCAGTCATACTTCTTTGTTTTTGAGCTTCTCTAGTCATGATTGTCTTATAGGCAACACATTGAGTTGCTTTGTGACCAAAGTTATGGCAAGAGAAACATTGGCCATTGAAGAAACTTCTGCGATTATCAAATCTACCAGCCAAATGATTGTAATTTCTATTGTCATCCATTCTTGAAGCAAATTGAGAAGTTTTTACCTGTGGCTGGTTGTAGCTTTTGTTCACCCTTAAGATGGATTGCCCCTGGTTTACCTGGTAGTCTTTGTTTGTTCTTGATGTAATTCGTCCCTGTTTTACCTGGTGATCTCCATTGGGCTTTTGCTCATTCCTCCTTGCTGCATCAAGATAACTCTTTGAGGTGGATGCTTGAGATGTTTCTCCATTATAACCCAGACCTGTCTTGATTAGTGGAGAATGATGTACATTGATAATCTCATCCAAAGTTTCAGATCCTTTAACAAATTTAAGATTAAGAGCCTTTGTTTTCTCAATTTCTTTTCTAAGGCCAACAATTTCACATTCTAACTTCTCAAGAAATTTTTCTTTTTCATCAAGTTGAAATTGCAGAGTATCAATGATCACATTCTTTTCTTCTAAACATGTCTTGAGTCTAGAAATCTCTTCATAAAAGCCATCCACATCTATAGCATCCATGTAATCATCATCTTCAAAAGCCATTAAAAGTTTATAATCATTACCTCGTTCATCTTCGTCACTATTTGATAGGCCATCACTGTCTTCATGAGTGTAGTAACTTTTCTTAGTTGCATTCTGTTTCTTGTTCCATCTAACAGGTTCCTTCCCTTTGTCAATCTTATCCTTGTGAGGACATTTGGCAGCATAGTGACCGACTCTTCCACAAGCAAAGCATTTGAAAGGTAACTTACCTCGGAACCGTCTAGTACCCCGTTGAAGATTTCTGACAAAATTTGATTCTTCTTCTTCTTCTGACACATGTCCTGACTCATAGTACTCTCCTTTGCCTGAAGCCTTGAAGGTAGCTTCTTTCCTGTCTGATGGACCTCCTTTCCTCATTTCATAAGTAGTTAGAATTCCGTGCAGCTGTGACATTTTAAGGTTTTGTAGATTCTCCTTTTCTTCTATTGCAGAAACTTTAGATTCAAACCTAGGGGACAAAGATCTTAGAACTTTTTCAACCACAACAGCCTCTTTTATTTCTTCACCCAAATTTTTCATACAATTAACAATCTCATCTACACAAAGAAAATAGTTAGCCACACTTTCATCATTATACATCCTGAGATTTTCATACTAAATCCTGAGGGTTTGAAGTTTTTCTCGTTTTACCTGATCATCTCCTTCATAGCTCAGAACAATCTTGTCCCATATCTCTTTTGCGGATTTAAACTGCATTACCTTGACAAATTCTGATTGATATAGGCATCCTAATAGAGTATTGACCGCCTTTGCATTTGTTTCATATTTCTTCTTCTCAGCCGGATCTGTAGGAGTTGCTGATGGAAAAGTATACCCCGTATCTATGATATCCCAGACTTCTGTACCAAGAGATTGAAGATAGGCAGTAACTCTTACCTTCCAATAAACGAAGTTTGTCCCATCAAAAATCGGTCGCCTGATTGATGCTTCCCTCTCGTAGTTGCTCATGATGAAAGATCTTTCTTCAAGCAATCAAGCTTCTTCTAAAGAACCTACTCTGATACCAATTGTTGGAAATAATACTGAGAGGGGGGGTGAATCAGTATTATCAAGTCAAATATTCCTTTTTCAAAATTAAATGATATACGCTACTTAAGTTAATTAAACCCGCATATATATGCAACTATGGAGAAGGAAACCTGCGTATATAATGCAAAATTTTAATTTACTTTATCTTTCTGATGTTGATTGTTAATCTGTGTTTCAGAAGCAAATAAACAGTAACTAGAAACAGTAAAACGGAGCAGAAATACAATCGCACACAAGAACACAAGATATAAGGTGGAAACCCAATGTGGGTGAAAACCACCTACTGCAATTCGTCTCTATCTTTTCTTTAATTAGGAACTTCTTTTTACAATTGTACTGGTGCAGTCCTTTACCAGTACGCAGGCTGCAACCTGCAGAGAGCTACAACCCTCTCTCATTTTCCAGCTTCTCCTGGAAGGGAGCTACAACCCCCTTAGCTCTTGCACTAGCCAAGATACTAGTACGTAGGTGCTGGCCTATAGAAGGCTACAACCTTCTCTTTCTTTCAGGGACCACGTTTCATAAATTTTCAGACTGGATCCACAATTAACATCAATCAAACATCAAGAATTTCTGCATCAACCAATCACCTTTTCACCAATCAAAACTGAATCAAAATAAACACTTCTCTGATGACTGTACCCAGATCACAGTAACAGTAACCACACACCAAATCTGAACCCAGAACACTGCAGCAATAAACAGAAGCAGCAAGATCACAACTCAAAATATATACGCTACTTTAATAGCCTGAACCTGCGTGCATACGCTTTTGCGTATGGAACAACCTGCATATACGCTGTTTTACTTCACTGATCCAGCGTGTATACGCGCCTTCGATTCACTAAACCTGCGTACAGATCTATAAAGGATAATTCGCTCTTTCAGATATTCAAACACTAATTAACCCAGATTATCAGTTTTATAGATCAAGCAAGCGCCACATATAACAGATCAAAATCATACAAAGATACTATCATTCAAGCTTAAGGATTATGATCCATCAATAGAACTTATCCATCTCTTTGCGCTAAGGTTCCTCCTTCATTCAGATCCAGATCTGCACCATAACCCAATTACCAGTATTCCAGATCTATCACTTTATCAGATATTCAATAACAATTCAGATGATCCCTTGCCACATGATCTCCTTCCTCTTTTATAGTTTTAGGCCTTCCACAATACCACGGTCCAAAACCATAATAAACTAATACCACGGACCCAATACTTGGGATCAACATGTCTGACGAGGTACCATGGTCCAAAACCATATGTTCAAATACCAAGGACTAACTACCACGGACCAAAGGTAAGTTCTCCAAAATATACGCGCTTTTCATTGCATGAAAGTGCGTGTATACGCACATGCGCCTTTGAAACGTCTAACCCGCGTGTATATGTGTCTTCGTCTAGATGAACCTGCGTATATGTCTTTTCCTTCATTCTGAAAGCCTGAACTGAGATCTGTTACCAAAGAGAGTTGCCATGGAGGACAACACCTGTGCCATAGCTCCAAACCTATGCCATAATGCCAACACCTAATAGAGGCTAGAGGTCCCCACAATTTTTTTTTTGTAAGATTGCCAACTTCTAAGTAGCTTTAAGAAATTTGTTACATTGTTTTGTATTTCTCATCTCAATTGGACACAATATAGGTGACAAGTCCCTACAATTTGTTTTGTAAATATATAGATTTTCAATGTTTTTTTATCACATTGACAAATGGAATAATTTATGCAGTGTATTCACATATAATGGTAAGACTTCTTAATGTTGGATTCATATGTTGAACTTAAAATTTAAGATTAACTCAAGAAAATTATATTGATGTCTGAGAAAAGTAGTGTATGAGCATTGGCATTTGAGATTTATTGTATAGATATTTGTCTAAGTATTATAGTGAAATGTCTTCATTTTTTTTTATATTTTTTTAATTTAATTTTTAAATACAATAAATAATATAAAGTTTAAAATAGTTAATTAAATTTATTTTAGATAGTTTAAAAGAATAAATGTTATTCTCTTCACCAAGAGCTTTGCTATAATGACTTTGAGTTTTATTGTTGTGTCTAAATAGTCTCTTGATATCTAAATCTATATATTC
This sequence comes from Pinus tabuliformis, assembly GCA_031772625.1. Lineage (NCBI taxonomy): Eukaryota > Viridiplantae > Streptophyta > Pinopsida > Pinales > Pinaceae > Pinus > Pinus tabuliformis. The sequence goes on from CM062810.1 coordinate 924,338,781, forward strand.
CTTATTTACAATAATTTAAATAAATGTCTAAATCTATATATTCTATATATATATAAATAATTTAAAATAATTTCATCTATTTGACACTAAGTGGATTCACCATGAATGTTGTTTTGGCTACTAATGAAAGTCATTTGAAAAAAGTAAAAAATGATTATGATGGAAGTATTCTTTTTATGCCGAACTTTTTTTTATTTTCAATTGATTCATAATATAGATTTGTTATTAAGAAAGGTGATGTGAAGAAAACTAAAAAATGATTACGATGGAAACATTACTTTTATGCAACCTTTTTCTTATTGTCTATTGGTTTATAATATAATTTTACATAAAACACGGAAACATTACTTTTATGCAATATTACTTTTATTATTTATTGATTTATAATATAATTTTACATAAAACATGGATAATAATTGTATGTATTTAATTAATCAACTTGCAACTTAAGAGATATATATTAATTTTGATAATGATGTTTGTTATACTAATTTTCATAATGACATAATTTTGAATATAAATACTCTTGACTTGCAACTCAAAAAAATATACTTTTAATAATAATATAGTTATGGATGTAAATAAATAAATCGATGAATATCAATTATTAATGATATAATTTTGGTTTTAAATAAATAAATAGATAAATAAATGTAGCGATTAAATATACATTAAGTAATAAATTTTATATTTTATATATCAATTTAAATAAAGTAAAACAATAAATTATAATAATTAAAGTCATTGTGTCATGATATGAGTGATTTACTAAATTGATTATAAAATATTTTTACTCTAAATAAGAATTAATTGTATCATTCACTCTACTCTAATATATTACTTTTTATTTATATCATTTTCTCACCCAATCTTATTGTTCTATCCTCATCAAATGTTAACTCCAACTCTCTTTTTTGAAAATTTGATCATTTCTTAATTCATGAATATGCTTCACAATATAGGATAAAATATTCAATTCTACTTCCCAATTTACTTGGAATACCTCTCATCACACAACTCCTTTAACTATTTCTATCTTTTTTTGCTTTGCACATCTCAACTTATATGACCTAGTTCTTAATTATAAATTATTAATTTTTTCCACATTATCACAACTCCTCCAACTATTTATATCTTTTTTATCTTTGCACATCTCGATTTATATGAATTAGTTCTTAATTATTATAAATTATTACATATTTCCACTCAATTTATATGAGTTAGTTCTTAATTATTAAAAATTATTACATATTTCCACATTATGAGACGCTAAGTTTTAATGAACTTACATTTCAATCTTTTTCAAATGGTCAAGTGATTCTCGTATTATTATATAATATTAAATATAGTTTTATAATAATATTCTTCACTTTCAATAATTTGTTAAGTAGTTAAAATTAAATTGTAATTTATTTTAATAAATAAAATTAATATAGTTTTTAAAATTTTTATTTAAATATATTTTTTAATTTTAATAATACACAATTTTCATTTTTAAAATTCATAAATATATTTTGCATGAGATCTAACTAGATAGATATTAAAATAATGAATTAAAATGTACACAAAGAAATGCATAATGATTAATATTTTTGAATATTATTTAAACAATAAAGAACAATATAATTAGATAATTACATATAGACATCATGTGAGTTACTCCATGAATTTGAATATTCATAAGCTATCACCATGGATTTGGGTAAATCTATTTGTCAATGAAGTGAGGAAATGGTTATTTGTCTCATGCATGTCTCTTTTTCTGCACAGATGTCCACGTCACCCTTATCATATGTTGGAACGCAAATGGTGTCGGTCGTCGCACATGACACATTGCATCGACTGCTTGGGTTCTTTAGACACCTAAGTTGGAATTATTTAGTTCCAAGGGAGTCTTCCTTAGTTATGCAACCAATAATATTGTAGAGTATATGTCAGTCATCAAAATCCTTACTGAAGTTGTATCTCTCGACATCTCCAATCGAGTGGTCAAGTTAGACTCTTAGCTTGTTGTTATGCATCTGACTAATCATTATCACATTTGTAATCCAATCTTGTTACGTTACTTTTTAAGGGTATGACTTTTGGAACGTCAATTCGAATCTCTTACCTATGAACACATTCCAAGAGAATATAATGCATTAGCTGATTCGTAGGCAAATTATGTACTAGATTGACATATGTCACATTCCCTATAGTTACATGCATGAATGTACAACTTTCATTATGAATTTTACGTAAAAAAAACATCACACGCACCATCAAAATCGCCAATATATATGTGTGTATATATATATATATATATATATATATTATTTCCAATCTTTTTACATGAAAAATTCCCAAAACTTGGGTGTTTTATACAAAAATGGCTTTGTTAAGCCTTGCTTTGACACCCGATGGCCATAATCTACTCCTGTTGAGCCTGTTTCTCATGGTAACAGATAACTTCTCTAGCTAACCTCCCCAAAGGCACCAAAAACCGCTCTGGTACACGTTTGGTCAATTTAGTGTCCTAAATTGCTCTACATAAATTATCAATCCGGGTATCGTAAACTAATGAAGTTTAGTGCACTATATGTGCTAGATGACCCTTCTTACTTCACTGTTTTTGAGTTTTATGTTGTTTTAGGGTTTTTTATCCTTTAGTCCTTAATGATCTACAATGTACTTAACAAAATCTTAAATCTACTTCTGCTAAAAATCCAGAGAAATGAAGTGAGGACTAAAAGTGCTTAAAGCCATATTTGGAAGTAAAGTTTGATCAAGAAAATGAAAATAGAGTTTCTATTTCTGCTCTTATTATTGTTCCAAATCATGAACTAAAAGGACTTAAAAGTGAAATAGCAACTACTGTCTAATTAATTATAAAAACAAGATTAAATGAAATACTAAAACTGGAAGTGAAATTGCAAATATCTATTATGGAAACAAAACTAAAATGAAATACTAAAAGTGAGATTACAACTACTGTTTAGTCTACTACAGAATCAAAACTTAATGAAAAACTGAAAATGAAATTGAAACAAAACTAAATGAAATACTAAGACTGAAAATGAAATTGCAACTAATCTACTATGGAAACTAAATGAAGTGCTTAGTTACTCTGCCTCACAATTTTGGGAGAACAACCTCCTTGTGATGACATTTTGAGGAATTCTGTACTTCATTATTCTAAGAGAAAATAAATACAAAAATGCAGAAAAGACTCATTGTATAAATGAAGTATTCAACCACTTAGTTTAAGATGAATCATCAACTAGAAGGGATTTTTAGAAACATTCACCTACAACATGAGTCACTAAACTAGTAATAAAATGGCAAGACAGTAATGGCACTGATCAGTTTAATTAAAAACCTAAAGACTAATGAAACAACAAATGAAATAAATTACTCTACACTACTGAACTCAACTTCAAGCTACTGATAAGAAACTAGAAAGAAATTAAACAAAAAGAACTATTCTGTATTGAAATAAGCTATTCTGCGTTAGTGAGAAAATGATAAAGACTGCATTATGAACGAAGTTAGCAAATGGTTATAAACATTATGGAAGAAAAAGTGAATTTACAGTTCAACTATAAAAGACAAAACAAAATGAAATGAAACCTTAGTCAGTGTAGGGGCCCTCTGCAGCTGCTCAGGTTATGCATACTTAATCAACACTCCAACAAACGCTTTCAGATATCCATGAAATACACAGTCTTCATATTAAAAACAGAGAATGGGTTTTCAAAATTACAGAGCAGTAAACTGAACTTAATACATGAGCAAAATTCGAACTGGTTCTGCGTTTTTCACACAGGTATTTATAAAGAAATTATACAACTGTTTATGGAGAAAAATAAACTATAGCCAAAAACACATAGGCAGACAGGCACACGAAATTCTCTTCCTCGGTTGTTGGAGACATAAATCTAAGGTGATGGCTGTTGGATTCAGTTGCACAGATGGCTGATGAAGTCTGTGGCCTCAGGAAGTTGTTTCAGATCCCATCACTATGAAATGTGTACAAAACAGAGCCCTGTTTGCCTTAGGTCTCTACGTTTGACTTTTCCTTTGACCGGAGTCTTCCTTGTCGACCTGCGCTAGATGAATAGGACATAATCCATGTCATGATGTTTTCCAAGCTTCCCATGTAGTTATTTCCTCCTTCTGACACCTGGAACCTGTAAAAGCATGGAAGTAGCTGCGGAACAACCGATTAGCTGCAAAATAGGCTACGTTCCGTAGCTAAAAGACAAAAACTTATTCAAACTGAAAACATAAAGGTATAACATGCAAATCACTAAAATGTTCTCCTTAAGGCAATGTATACTGGTTATTGATGATAGGGATGCATTTTCTTCATGGAAAAACAAAGAAAAGGGAGGAGAAAAGTTACTAAGGGAAGGGCAGTTTTGAAGCTCAACATACCCCCACTACAAGACTATTGCATGTCCCCATGCAATCAAAATTGTGAACTTCCTCCTTCTATTGCATTTGTTCTGATACTTCAACTAACACATCCAATTTCCTCTTCTTGCTTTTCTTTGCACCAACTGCCATCCTTGGCTTCCTCATGAGAAATCTATACTTGAGGTTAATCAGTGCCTTGCTCAACTTCTTATTTTTCTTTTTCAACTTTCTGTTCTTCTTGTACCATAAACCCAAGTGTAGCATGGTGTTATCATGAATAGCTATATCCACCTTATTTTGTTCCTTCAAATTTTCGTTTTCTTTTTGGATGTGCCTGTTCAGAATTTCTAACTCATAAATCTCTTGTTTGAGAGGGTTGATTAGAGTTTCTTGTGTGGTGGCAGGCTACTCTAGTTTAGCTGAGGTCCCTAGGTCTACTGATGTACTCTTTTTCTCCAATGAATCTATGTAGTCATGGATTTGCTGTTGTATTGGATCAATGCGCGAAGAAAATCTTCTTGGGCTTCCCTCAAAGTTTGTGGAGGAGAGTTATGTGGGCTTTGCTCATATGGAATACTGTCAGGGGATTGAGCTGGAGTTTCTTCCTCCAAATTTATAAACTGGGCCTCTTTTGATTTTACCTTTTTCACTTTGCCTCGGAGCCTAGAACTCCTCCTCAAGTTTTGGAAGCCTATAGTTTCTTCTTTTGTATCCTTTTTCCTCTTTCCTTTCTCCTTATCTTTCTTGATCTGTTCCCTGATTTTGATTAGTCTTTCAGAAAGCAGTTGTTCATCCTCTTTAGGTGATGAAGGTTCAGGAATATCCCTGTGGATTTCTTCAACCCTTTCTTTCATTTTTCTTCTCTGCTTGCTCTGCTTTCTGATCTCTGTTAATTTTTTAGAGATTGGTTCTTCTTCATCATTTTTCTGTGCTGAAGTTTCAAGGGTGCTTTGAATGGTGAGACTGGTCTTCCTTCTCCTACTTCTTTTAACAGGACTTCCCTCAGACAAATCTGGAGCATCTTGGAAGAAATTCCTTACCAAAAAGTCTTCCCATGTATCCCCTACATTTCTTAAATGAAATTCAACTAAAATATTCACTAGTCCATGGTGATATAGAGTGGTTTCTATTGATTCAAATTTCTTCTGAACATTAGTTGCCATTCTTCTCAGAGTATTCAATAGGGAAAAGGGAAGATTGAGGGTTCCATTCTCTAGAAAATTCATTAACAGTCATATATGATACACATACATAGAACCAAACCTCCCTTCACATGTAATAAACTTTTGCAAAATTAACAACATGCTACTCCATTTGTTTTTGAGTGCAGAGATTGGAATCCCTTTTCTAAAAACTGAAGTGTCCATACCTAGATTTTTAAGAATCACCTTCCAAGATTCATCATGAAACTCTTTGTTCTTAAACCACCTTTCTCCTAGCCTTGGAAGTTCTATTGCTTCAGCTATGAAGGACTTGGTAACTGCAAATTTGATGTCACCTATTTCCACTTCCATTCCATCAAATGATCTGGCAAAGGATTTAGTGATTTCCTTATGGTAATCGTTGAATTTTTCAATAAAACACAACAAACCAGCCTTTTGTAGCATTCCCTTCAGCAGTGGATAACCTTCAATGTATTTAACCCCTACGGGTTCAGTTCTAACAATGAGCCCCATAACCTCTGTTCTCGGCTACTCTTCAAAACTACTCTTTACTGTCTGAAAAATGAAATGACTGCGTATATGGTAATAAGAAGACTGTGTATACAAAGGCAGAATGATTATGGATATGGAAACAAGATGATAGGGTATATGGAAACGGAATGACCGTGAACAGAATGACGGTGAATATGAAACAAAACGACTGTATATGCGGAAATTATGGAAACAAAGTAGCTGTATACGCAAAATGGATGAAAAATAGAGTGACTGTATGCACAAAGTATATGGAAACAAAGTGATTGTATGCACAAAGTGGCTGCGTAAATATGAGGAAAAAATTAAGAGTTGACATGTAATAAGTAAACAGTCAGGGTTTGAAGAGTCATATACAGATAGGTCATGTCGTTAATCTAACTGTTAACAGGTGTAGCTATAGAAGTCCGGCTAAGTGTGAGTCATGGAGTTTAAAATGGAGATTAGTTATGAAGGAATCATTGGACTGTTTGGGATTGAAGATGAAAAATATGGCGGAGGAGTCGTGGTAGTTAAATCACATAATGATTAATCAAGGAGACACGTGATCGTACATGTTATACAAGCTTATGTTTTTGAATTGCTTTTTGAAATAAGTTCTTGTTTTTACCTTTGGAACCTTACCTTCTACTTGCTAATATTTGATGTTTGCTCCACAGGTGCTTTAGGCATGATTGGTCTTCAAAGTTGTTTTTTTCTTCGATTACCTGCATACAAGATTTTATTATGAACTGAACTCTTGTGCTTGGACTGATAAACAAACTGTTGCTGCAGAATCAAATTAGCTGCAGAACAGGGTCAGCTACGGAAAAAAATCATCTGCAGAATGTAAAACAAAGAGTAAAATATGGCTTATGAATGGATGAAATGGAAATGGTTGTGTAAGTGAAAATAAGTCAAGATGATAAATGAAAATGGAGATGAAAGAAATGCTGGAAAAGGAAAAATTTATTGGTGAAATATGGAAATGGAATGAAGTGAAACTGAAAAAGTAAAACAGAGTGAAATGAAATGAGACAATGAATTTTGCAGAATGCTGAATGACTGTGGCTTTTTGTCACCATTTTTTTCAGAAAAGGAAATGGAAAATATAGGGTGTTAGAAGCTTCTGATTTTCACCTTGTATTTTCTGTATAAGCATGCCAATCAGTGATTGGTTTTCAACCTTATACAATTTATTATTATTATTATTATTTTAGATAGGAAAAACAAAGACTAAGTTGGTGGAGAAGAAGGATTCTTCTTCACTAAATTCATTTCAGAATTGTTCTGGAAGATCTTGATGAACTCCTCCTTTGAGATTGGTTTTTGATATATTTTCAATCTATGACCATTCACAAGAAGAGGAGTTTGACTTTCATCTATTGTTTTGATCCTCACTGCTCCATTATTGAAGACTTTTTCAATCTCATATGGCCCAAGCCAATGAGTTTGAAACTTCCTTGAAAATATTTAAACTTTGAATCAAATAATAGTGCCCAATCTCCTTGAAACCTCTTTTCCTTGATGTATTTGTCATGCCAATTAGCCCTCTGTTGTTGGACTAGACCAGTTCTTTGAACAACCTCTTGTCTAATTTCATCAAGTTCATTCAATTGCTCCAATCTATGCTTTTGAGCCTTTGATAAATCCATCCCCAACTGGACTACCATCTTGAAATTTTTGACTTGGAACTCTATGGGGAACAGGACTTGTTTCCCATAAATAAGTTCATAGGGTGTATGTCCTGTTGTGTTCCTCCATGTAGTTCTATAGGCCCATAAGGCTTCAGGAAGCCTTTCTGCCCAATCTCTTCTATGTAGATGCACAGTCTTGGTGAGGATTCCTTCAATCACTTTATTTGTAGACTCCACTTGACCATTTGCTTGTGGATGATAGGGAGTAGATTTTCTATGCTTGATTTTGTACTCCTCCATAAGCCTTTCCATCATGTTGGATGTGAATTGAGATCCCTGATTTGTCACAATTTCTCTTGGAACACCAAAACGAGTGAAGATGTCCTAAAAAAGAAAATTAACTACAGATTTTTCGTTAGCAAAAAATAATGCTTTGGCTTCTACCCATTTGGTGACATAATCAATGCATACCAATATATACTTTTTCTGCTTAGATGGAGGATTAATTGGTCCAATAAAGTCTAAAGCCCACTTTTCAAAGGGTTCGATAAGTACCTGAGTTTTTAATGGAATTTCATTTGAGGGAGCAGGTTTCCCTACCCTTTGGCAGTTGTCACACCTTCTGACATATTCTTTAGCATCCTTGAAGATGGATGGCCAATAATATCCTAAAGAAAGGATTTTATAGGCTGTCCTCTTGTCAGCAAAGTGTCCACCACATTGCTAATTATGACATGCTTTGAGAATATCAAGCATCTCATCTTCCCTGACACACCTTCTGATCATAAGATTTGGCCCTGTTTTATACAATTCATTAGTGATCCATGAATATCTTGCACTTTCTTGAATAATCTTTCTTTTATCTCTAGGAAACAAATGTGAAGGTAACTTCCCTATAACTAGGTAATTAGCAACATCTGCAAACCAAGGAGTTTGAGTAGTTACTACAAAGAAATATCCATCAAGAAACTTATCTTCAACCAGAGAGTCTTCTTTGATATTCTGAATCCTGGACAAGAAATTAGCAACTATGTTTTTTTTTCTAGGTCTATCTAGCACAGTAATGTTGAATTCTTGCAAAAGTAAAAGCCATCTTGTAACTCTGCCATTAGTAATAGGTTTATTCATTAAATATCTAATTGCAGAGTGATCTGTATGAACAAAGGTTTCATAGCCTGTTATATAGTGTCTGAACTTGTTAATTACATGAACAACAACTAAGAATTCTTTTTTAGTCACAGTATAATTCAACTCAGTGGGAGTCAAATTCTTACTTGTATAGTAAATGGCATAAGGAATCAAATCTTTTTGGCCCAATACAGCTCCAAAGATGTATCTGAAGCATCTGTATAAATATGGAAAGGAAGTTTCCAATTTGGACCTCTTAAAATAGGTGCTTTGGAAATTTTTGCTGTCAAGGTTTCAAATGCTAGTTGGCAATCAGGATTCCAACTAAATTCACAATCTTTTGTAAGCAATTTGAAGAGTGGAGATGCTATTTTAGTGAAGTTTTCTATAAATCTTCTATAGTATCCTGTAAATCCTAGAAAACTTCTAACATCTTTTTGGCAATTTGGAATTGGTAATTTAGAGATGACTTCAACTTTAGATTTGTCAACTTTGATCCCATCTCCTAAAATGTGATGTCCTAAAACAATACCTTCTGTAAACATCATAAAGAATTATTCATGGCTTAGTGAAAGTTTTGTTTCTTTACATCTTTTAAGAACTTTTTCCATATTCTCCAAAGCTTCTTCAAATGTGTTTCCATAGACTATAAAATCATCTGTATATACCTCTACACAATCATGTATTAGATCAGAAAAAATTCCTAGTACCGCTCTTTGGAATGTTGCAGGTGCATTACATAACCCAAAAGGAAGCACTCGGTGGGCAAAAGTTCCCCATGGACAAGTAAGTGTGGTTTTGTCCTGATCCTCGGGTGCTACCTGAATTTGATTATAACCACTAAAACCATCCAAGAATGAGAAATACTTTTTACCTGCTAATGTATCTAACACTTGATCTATAAAGGGTAATGGAAAATGATCTTTGAGGGTTGCTTTATTCAATTCTCGGTAATCAATGCACACTCTCCATTTACCATTCTTTTTAGGAACAATTACCAAAGGATAAACCCATTGGCTATCTGAAATTGGGTAAATGAAGTTTACATTGAGTAATTTTTGGAGCTCTTCTTTCACAATTTCCCTAAGATTTGGATTCATTCTTCTCTGAGGTTGTCTGATTGGTCTACTATTTTCCTCAATATAGATATGATGGATACAAGTCTTAGGATCAATACCTTTCATGTCGGTGTATTCCCATGCAAATGTAGCAGAATGTTTTTGTAATGTTTTGGTTAGCTCTTCTTGTTGTAGTTTCTCCAAGTTTTTGTTTATGTTCAATGTCCTACCTGGAAAAATTTCAACTGTAGAGCTACCAAACTCTTCCATAGAATAGAGAGACATATGCCTAGATGACAAGTATTCAACATTAGATCTTTCTTGAAATTGTGCATGATCGTATTCTGAAGATGTTTCAAAATTTTCCAATGTATTCAAAATTTGACTGTCTTCACTAATTTTTGAAATAGTAAAGAGAGGTTGAATATCATCTTCATCATCAATCCATTCCTTTTCATCTATCTATGTAATTGATTTTACTGGAGGATACAAAGTAAATTTCTTTGTTGAATTACCATCAGCAATATACATGTCACCAGATCTACAACCAATAAAAGCATCAGTTGTGGCTAGCCAAGGTCTTCCTAATATGAGTGGGTGTCCTCCTAGATTATTCTTGGGAGTTAAAATCATGAAATCAATAGGATATTCCCAAGAATCTAAGGAGACTGAAATATCTTCTAGTACACCATCTGGTTTGATTACTGATCTATCTACAAGTTGCAGTAAAGTAGGTGTGTAAAGAAGGTTAGGAAGTTTAAGCTGTTCCATAGTTTGTCTACTCATAATGTTTATTGCTGCCCCTAAGTCAATCAATGTATTTGGAATTTCAATTCCATTTATATGTGTCTTGACAATTGGACTTCCTGGATCCACATATTTTTGCATGACAATCTTTCCCATCATTATGTCTACTATCTTTCCTACTAGGTGAATTCTTTTTGTTTCTCTTGGTTTTCTTCCTGATCTTTTGATGCTCAACTCATTTATTGTCTTGGCTAGAAGAGGAATTTCTCTAATGGCTTGTAACAAAGGAATTTTGATACAAACATTCTTCAATTCATCTAGAAAATCATAATTGGGCAACGAGATCTATTTTTCTACCCCTCTATCAATTTGTAATCTCTCAGGAAAAGGAGGTGTAGAAGTAGATGCTGTTTGCTCAATGATAGGAGTTGTGTTTATTGATTCTTTTTGTTTTTCTTTTTCAATATTCTGGTTTTGGAGGGATGTTCCCTCAAAACTTTTATTTACTTTTAGAGAATCTTCCTCAGAAGTGTCTTGTTCTTGAATAACTAGAGAAGGTTTTTCCTTTTCTAATATCCTACGAGATCTAAGTCGATCATCATTAAGATCTATTGGAGTAATCATGTAAGTTGGAAATTGTTGTCCTTCTACCATGTAAGAATTTTGAGGGTTTTTATTATTGGGGTTTGGTAATGGTTGGGCAGGTAGTTGGTTTGGTTTCTGCTTAAATGATAGCAAGAGTTGAGGATTTTGACTTTGTTGTGGACGTTGTGGTGGAAATGGCAATGAAAGTTGAGGGTTTTGATTTTGAAGTTGTGGTTGTTGATTTTGTGGGGGAGGATAATTCTGATAAGATGGAGGATATTGGTAATATTGGGCAAATCTCCCATAAGGATTTTGTACCCCTTGTGCCCACGGTTGAGATTGATACTGAGATTGAGGTTGAGGCCAAGGTTGCTGCCAAGAATTCCAGTTTTGTGGGGGCTAAAGATACATTGGATTGTTAAATCCTTGATTTTGTGGCCCCTGCCAAGGTCTTCTTGCAACAAAACAAAGAGATTTTGTAGAATTTGGGACTGTTTCCTCTTGAAAGACAGCCTTAAGACCTGGGATTGAAGGACAACCCTTGGTCTCATGACTTTCTGAACAAATCATACAAGTTTCTACAATTTTTGCATCTAAAGGACATTCCCTTAGAGCATGTTTCTTTCTGCATTTTGGACAAAAAATGGCTAAAGCATCAGCCTTTGTTTTCTGCTTGTTTTGAATTTTAAGGGTGTCTAGTTGCTCACTAAGGCTCCCTAGAATGTCAGTTTTAAACTCATCAAGCATATTGCCAATTTCTGCCCTACTTACAGATCCAGTTGCAGATTTGTTTGCTCTAACAAGAGAAGGATCTCTCGGCCCTTTTCCTATTTTAGATTTCCCTCTTGAGAGATGAACACATAGTTCTGCTATGTCACTCAATGGAAGTTGAGAGATATCTCCCTTCCCCATCATGTTAAGGATATCTATCCATTCATCTCTAATGGCCTTTAACAAAAGAGCTTTCAAAGTTTCTTCATCTAAATTTTTCATCTTTGCTCTTTTCAAATTATAGTTGAATCTCTCAAGCAAATCCTCTAAGTTTTCATCTTCTTTTTGCATCATTTTGAACACCTCATCTTTATGATTGGTAGGCATACAATAATCCAAGTATCTATCCAAAAATGCATGTTTCATGTCATTCCATGTTCTAATGGATTGAGTGACTAACCCCATGAACCATTTCAAAGTAGCCCCTTTTAGTGTTGAGGGAAACAATTTGAGTTTTTGAGAGTCTTCTAAGTAGTCATAGGTTCTGCACAAGACTTCAAACTCAAACAAAAATGTTTCAGGGTCCTCACTTCTCAACCCATAGAAGTTTGGGAGGACAGATGGTGAGATATTTTTCATTGTTGTATGTGTTTCCTCATCCACTATAGGGAATCCAAATGAGTTATCTACTTCCCTATTTCCTCTGCCTCCTCCATTATTACCTCTACCTCCTCCATTGTTTCCTCTACCTCTCCCTCTACCCCCTCCTCCAAACAGTGAGAATTCTCCATCTTGTTCTTCTTCTGCCATTATAGTTTCTTCAGAGTCAATATAGGGCTCAACCTGCAAGGTTATTCCCTCTTCCTCTGGTTCTTCTATTAATGGACTATGAGAGAGAGTTTCTACTTTTTCTTCCTCACCAGGTATTCCTAGTTCTTCAACTGCAATAGGCTCTCCTATGGAGGTGAAAAAGGTTATCCTTGCTGTTGGAGTTTCAAAATTTTTCTCTCCTAGGACTGTTTTGGTAGATGATGTAGGAGAATCTTCTGATTGAGTTTCTGCCCCTTGAATTCCAGGAATCCTATGGCTGGGAGTATGAGTCTAGGATGGAGGTGTGTCTTTTCTAACTCTTGGTGGAGTAGGTGGAGTTGTAGGAATTGAACTTCTGCCCCTAGCTATAAATCTACCCCTAGAGTCTCTTTCTCTATGCATGTCATTGTTTAGTTTTTTTTTAATGAATGTAAGAGATAAGGCTACCTAGTTACACTTCCCCGGAAACAACACCAAAATGTTTGGTCAATTTAGTGTCCTAAAGTTCTCTACATAAATTATCAATCCGGGAATCGTAAACTGATGAAGTGTAGTGCACTATATGTGCTAGATGACATTGTTTTTGAGTTTTATGTTGTTTTGGGGTTTTTGATCCTTTAGTCCTTAATGATCTACAATGTACTTAACAAAATCTTAAATCTACTTCTGCTAAGAATCCAGAGAAATGAAATGAGGACTAAAAGTGCTTAAAGCCAGATTTGGAAGTAAAATTTGATCAAGAAAATGAAAACAGAGTTTCTATTTATGCTCTTACTATTTTTCCAAATCATGAACTAAAAGGACTTAAAAGTGAAATTGCAACTACTGTCTAATTAATTATAAAAACAAGATTAAATGAAATACTAAAACTGAAAGTGAAATTGCAACTATCTATTATGGAAACAAAACTGAAATGAAATACTGAAAGTAAGATTAGTCTACTGCAGAATCAAAACTTAATGAAAAACTAAAAATGAAATTGCAACAAAACTAAATGAAATACTAAGACTGAAAATAAAATTGCAACTAATCTACTATGGAAACTAAATGAAGTGCTTAGTTACTCTGCCTCACAATTCTGGGATAACAACCTCCTTGTGATGACATTTTGAGGAATTTTGTACTTCATTATTCTAAGAGAAAATAAATACAAAAATGAATCATCCGCTAGAAGGGCTTTTTAGAAACATTCACCTACAACATGAGTCACTAAACTAGTAATAAAATGGAAAGACAGTAATGGCACTGATTAGTTTAATTAAAAAACTAAAGACTAATGAAACAACAAATGAAATAAATTACTCTACGCTACTGAACTCAACTTCAGGCTACTGATAAGAAACTAGAAAGAAATTAAACAAAAAGAACTATTCTATACTGAAATAAGCTATTCTGCGTTAGTGAGAAAATGATAAAGATTGCATTATGAACGAGGTTAGCAAATGGTTATAAACATTATGGAAGAAAAAGTGAATTTACAGTTCAACTATAAAAGACAAAACAAAATGAAATGAAACCTTAGTTAGCGCAGGGGCCCTCTGCAGCTACTCAGGTTATGCGTACTTAATCAACACTCCAACAAACGCTTTCAGATATCCATGAAATACAACGTCTTCATATTAAAAATAGAGAATGAGTTTTCAAAATTACAGAGAAGTAAATTGAACTTAATACATGAGCAAAATTCGAACTGGTTCTGCATTCTTCACACAGGTTTTTATAAAGAAATTATACAACTGTTTATGGAGAAAAATAAGCTACAACCAAAAACACGTAGGTAGACAGGCACACAGAATTCTCTTCCTCGGTTGCTAGAGACGTAAATCTAAGGTGATGCTTGTTGGATTCGATTGCACAGATGGTTGATGAAGTTCGTGGCCTCGGGAATTTGTTTCGGATCCCATCACTGTGAAACGTGTACAAAACAGAGTCCTATTTGCCTTATATCTCTACATTTGACTTTTGCTTTGACCAGAGTCTTCCTTCTCATCCTGGGCTAGATGAATAGGACACGATCCATGTCATGATGTTTTCCAAGCTGCCCATGTAGTTATTTCCTCCTTCTGACACCTGGAACCTATAAAAGCATGGAAGTAGCCGCGGAACAGCTGATTAGCTGTAGAATAGGCTACGTTCCATAGCTAAAAGACAAAAACTTATTCAAATAGCAAACATAAAGGTATAACATACAAATCACTAAAATGTTCTCCTTGAGGCAATGTATACTGGTTATTGATGATAGGGATGCATTTTCTTCATGGAAAAACAAAGAAAGGGGAGGAGAAAAGTTACTAAGGAAAGGGTAGTTTTGAAGCTCAACAATACAACCACCGTGTGCCGCTGCATATGGATCAATATCTCTCTCATGGGAAGAGCTGACACACCCATGCTCAATCCTTCAAGGTTCACAATAACCTCGTGCAAAATTTGTGTGTCATCTCCCTCTTCGGTGACTGTCGCAACCTCTGCTTCTACCCTTGCCCTAGGTAGATGATCACCCCACCTAGCATGGCGAGGCACACCCAGAAGACGAAAGGGTGCCACATCTATGTCAAGTCAAGCTTCATGTCAGAAATTTTCACCCATAACAGAAATATTGCATAAAATTCAAAAGACAAAGAATAATTTTATCCCTGATCCATTCTCTTACCTAGTGACCCCCACTAAGCATTGGGTGGCAATATCAGTTCTGGATCCTCTCTATAGTTCATGTCAGCATAAGGGTAGTCCTCAATCATGGTTATCTGGCCTCTGAGCCACTCAAAGAAGTGTCTAACCGGTCCACCTCTCGTCCGAGGTGCTAAGGTTGACCACCGATCCTATTTGGGCTCCCTAGGACTAGTTATACCTAGACTCATTAGAGGCCTCAGCACAGGTACCCTCTCTAGTATAAAGGACACGATTAGTGTACCATACCCAAAATATCTTTAGGCCCGAGTATTACATGCTATCAACTTTTCTTTCAATTTTCGGAGGACTCCCTCACAACGGTTGAACATTTGTGGCTGCAAGAAATCCAATGCCAGTAGAAACTGGCTTTTGTAGCCACATGCTGACTCTTTGCCCCTACCAGATGCATGATCATCCATAGAATATACCTCAACAGTCTCGATTCTATTCGCACTACTAGAATCATGTTACTCACTTTCAAACTGCCTTCTATGTAATGTGTTTGGATCAGACCTACCGTGGTCCTGGGATCCGCTCTCCCCCTTTTCAAGTTTACCTGTGCACCTCGACATGATAAACCAATGAGGAAATATATATCGTCCCACTTGATTGAGAGCTCATGGTCCCTAGTATTGAAAAAACCTTGTTGTTCATCCCACCGTTGGATTACCAACTCAAGAGATCCTCTTGGCTTTTCATCAGGTCAAGTCTATCATATTTCAATAGTCTACATCATCTCAGAGCTTCCAAACATGAAGGATCATTTAGCATTTGTAGTTCCTCATGGTTGTGAGCTATTTCTCTCAAAAGACTCATCTTGTTGACTTGATCTCTGCATCACAAAACCCCTTGATTAGTTTCTAGCAAGAAAAATCTTCCCGAGAATCAAGAAAATTAAGTTTTTCTTACGCTTAGTCGGCTAACACGACCCTCCTTCCTCCATAGATCATGCTAAAGCGTTCCTCCTTTGTAGGAAGAGAATTTAACATGCCCCATGGCCTGAGCGACCATGTTAACTGACCAAACTACCTAGGGATCACTTAAAAACCCAAAATCGCAAGAAGAAAACATAAAATAAGGAATGAAATGCATGCTAAGGATCATTGCTCTTACCCGAAACTGATGAAAATTCAAATGGTTGCTTGGTTCTCTCACAATCTCTCAGGAAAGTTGTACTCATTTTTTTCAATGGGGCACTCTCACAAACTTCAAATGGTGAAAATGAGGGCTTGCTTCCCTTCTTATAGTCTCTTTGGAGGTCTGACTCATCTCAGCTAGTCTTAGATTTCAGAGCAATTCATTCCTGCTTTGTTTAAACATGTACCAATTCACTATTATGTAAAATTTTACATATTCTTTGACGACCTTTTAGTGTTTTAATGCAGAATTGACCATCTTTGACTCCATATGAGCACATTCTTTTTTGGGATTTTTTCTCGCTCTTAAACTAAAAAACCCCCGAGTTAGCTTCTTCGGGCTCATAAAACTCCTACAAAGAAGGTTTGAGAAATTCCTTTTATCTCTTTTTCTCGCTCCCTAAAACTAAAAAAGACATATCAAGTTTCCTTCGTCTAACTCATTAAAATTTCATGAATAATATCAATTTTCCTTTTTCTGACTCGTTAAAATTTAATGAATAATATCGAGTTTACTTCGTCTCCTTGTACTCATAACAAAATGAGGAAGACGTATGTTGAGCATAGGTTTACCACTTTATCTGGACATAGTGGACTAACTTACGGAAAAGGAACTGTGTCGGGTATACTATTAACCCTTTGTCGCACTCAGTTATCAACCATGACAAAGGTACCCCTTGGAGTTGTCTTTACGATCTTTTCAGACTCTCTAAAAGTGAAAATACCACCGAGTTTACCTCTCTGGACTTGTTAAACTTAATCATATTGGGAAAAATTGGACAAAATAATGGCTCAATATCTATATTATGAAGGATATTTTGGCAGCAGTATTCTTGTCATTCCCTTGAACATGGCACCCCCTCAGTAACTTCCTCTTTTGTTAGCTTCTCGTTGAACCTTACCATCCTATGAGTTTAGCCTTGATACCCTGATGATTCTTGCATCCTTGTATCCTAACACTCTTTGGTGTTCTTGAGTCTAAGCTACCTGGTAGCCTTGATGTCGTGCCTTCTACTGTTCAAGGGAATTTCCTACTCTTTGCTTCTTGTAACAACCATACAATCATATGCCTATACGTCCCTCATTCTGTTTCCCCATTTCTCTAATCTATCTCCAAAACAATAAGTCTTGTCCCATTTCACATCAAATGATGTAGGAAACCTTATTTTTGACCTTTGACAGATCTATTCCTATCGAATTCAACATCTTATCTAGGAAGAAAATCCAAAAACATATCAGTACCCTGGAACTTGGAGTCCTTAGTGGCAAGTTACCCTGTGTTTGATTGGGGGTTTTCACTCTTGGCTCTCGGTTAAACAAATCTATGAGTGTTCGACGCCAACAATGTGTATTCACACTTGCTATATTGTATGGTGCATCTTGGAGACCATCATCCTTAATTGTGGCCATCCATGCATCTATTAACAATTTTCATCATTGAATGGTAATCAGGCAATTTTTCACGTGTTTGACTTCAACTCCCTTATTCACATGTGTAGAAATATGTTGTTCGTAGTAGCGGCGACCAAGACCTTGGGTGGAGGCTTACATCACTCAATCTTGTTTCCTCTCCCAACTTGTGTATATTGTTTTCAGATACAACTCATTAGATTGATGATATTATGAAAAAACTTCCACATTGTGCCTATAGGTGGACATTATAGTCATACCTCTCCCGAGAATCACTCTGATTCAGCTACTGAGCATGGGAATTCCAAAATAACGACATGTTCCTATATTTCTAACATATGTTGTTGTTTTTAGGTCTCCCTTGGTTCCACAACTCCAATCCTCTCTCTCTTCAACTACATTTTATAAAGTATTTCAACCATCATCTTCTTCTCTAACCTCACACTTTTGGGGGCATCTTTTATACACCAAATGACCTCCTCATTAGCTTAGAGGAGAAGGACACTTTGACTAGAAGAAAAACCTAAGTTATAGGCCCATTTTCAATGGTAACACACCCCAGAAACAGACAAGAAGCATTCAAACACTACCTATGACCCAACAAGGGGTGTTAATCCCTAGTTTAACGCTTTGTTTTTCCTAAAGGGAAGCGTTACTAGATTCTTATGAGATTCTGGAGGTGAAGGTGAAATTCGACTGAATGAAACTCCACTTTTCACTCAAATGTCAGTTCAAAAAGCCGGAAACATCTACCTCTGTCCTGTCTAAGGAAATTGCTAATCCTAACAAGAACAAAAAAAGTGGGAAAGCACAATAAAGTGAGGAAACAACTAGTTTTTTCCTCAATCCAACTTATGAAGAAATTGGTAAGGATTGAGCCTCTCCTCATATATAAATTAGAGGCTAGGCCATTGTAATGAAGATCAGAATTTGAGCATTGTTATGCTATCAAGAAGTTGATCGAGAGAGAGAGAGAGAGAGAGGATCTAAGGAACTAATGGAAGGCTTGATTCAAAAACCATGGTTGTAATAATTCTTCTCTCATCTAATAATATAGATCTGCTCCTATTTTGTCTACTTGATGATGTTGACAACTTCTTTCTTTATATGTTGGTTCAATGGCGATATTGAAGATTATCTTCGTTGTATGCTAGTTTTATATATTGTTATATGTTGATGTTTTGAATCGTTAAAGTTTCATATGTTGTGAAGGTTACTTCGTGTCTTTTTTATGTGCAAGTACCGATCTGAGAGTTGGAAAAGTATCTTTCCCTTATCAAACTAAGAACTCCAAAAGATCTAAACCAAGGACTGGAAGGTAATATTTCTCTTTTACTTTGTCTATTCCTAGATTAACATCAGTATTTTCATGTATCTCTAAACAATTTCAAGCAATCTCATTTTATCTAAGTTAAGTCCCACAAGACCTGAGAGGGTTTTCTATCCACAACCAATGCTTCCTGACCTCTTCTGCTGATCACAGCTTCTGCTCAGACCCTTATTAGACCCTTTTTGCACCCTAATCCTCTGTAATGCACCCTCCTAGTGTTGCCCATAGCACTATAATGTTGCCTAGCTTCTTTGATAGAGCATTAGCCCTACTACTAACACTTTGCTTATCCTTCTGGGCTGCGTTACTGAACCAATATCTTGACATCCACCCAGTCTTGTGGATTCTTGGGTTGATAGGTTGCCTGTGGTTTGTCCTTGGGATTTTCAATTGTGAGAATTTTTTGGTGGCTACTTGCATGACCATTTTTCTTTTGAAGAATACCTTAATTGCATTTAATTTTAGGAAAAAGGAAAATGAAAAAAATTCTTTAGCTTTTTGTTTTAGCTGGATTTGATCTGTTATATTAGGTTAGTTTTAAGAGAATTGTATGTCTTCATTTATTTGAATGTGTTTGGAATGCATTTGGATGTGTAATTTCTGAAATGATGTATAGATACTCTCTCCCTATAAGAACTCTTTTTCATCGAATGGAAATCTAAAAGAATTTTTCTTGCATGGTTTAAGTCAGAGTCTCACTGAACTCCATACATCAACACCCCCTCCAGAGACATTAATCAAGTTCACATAAAATCAATCGCTTAATAAAAGTAATCAACAAATCTCTTTTTCGCATACACATAGATTAGTTTAAGATACAATCTTGAGCTAGGCTATGGTGAGTAAACTGCCCAAGATTTTGAAACTGATACTAGTGTCATTAATGGGATTAAAATCATACTGCACTCATATCATCTGAGACTGCTCCACTTACAATGAAGTTAAGCACGATACAACATCGGAGTGTGAGAGAAGGTACCCACCTTCGATTGCATTTATGGTGGGTATTTGTGTATTGGGGATCTCCTCAGGGATATTAGAGTTGAGTTGGGGACTCAGGTGTCTTGTGACACAATGTACTATCCATGACTATGACCCCCACGGTGGTTTTTGTGATTTGAGGTAACCTAAGTGGTCAAACTTTTTAGGGACAAACACAAGGTGACTGGGGCGGGATGTCGTGGTACCTAAAAAAATGAACCTACTCCGTCTTTAGTTTTTTGGGAGGGTGCTCATCTTCATCAAAGAAATTGGCCCCTTATTACAAGGTTTAGGTGAATATTAGGAGTAATCGTGACTGTAGATTGGGTTAGGTATCTCTTTTATCCATTTTGATAATGGGTTTCATCTCTAGCTAGTGGTGGTTATCAGACATAGTTATGTTCCCTGGTTGCTTGTTGATTTCCTTTAGAGTATTTGTTGAGTTTTAGGTGCTGGTTTACCAACACTGAGACTATAAAAAATATCACATTTAAAATTCTGATAAAAAATATCTTTCATCGTGGCTACATTAGGCCCTCATCGTCTATCTAGATGATAGTGAGGTCTTCCTCCACTAACTCTAAAGGACCTGTCAATCTTCGGTGAATTAGATTCTCCTTCATCAGGAGGTCAGTCTCAAGTGTCTAACGCTAAATCACATAACACTTCCCAAGAGACCTTGTTTTCTAAGGACTTCTTTAACGAAGGTGTTGTACCTCATTATAATCCTCCTCTCACTAATCCTCTTGGACTTGTTTTGGTTCAGGTAGCACATGTACCTGTCATGTCTTCATCAGTTCCCACATCCAATATTCCTATGGCAGTCAGTGGGTAGTGGTATTTTGTGGACAATTTTGCTCCATCGTTACTTCCCCTACCTATTGTCAGTCCTACACCACTGATTGGTCACCTTGATATTCAAACTATGCCTAGTCCAAGAAACCCAATTACACATGTTATGAGCGGAGTTCAATATCTCCCAGTCTCCACCCCTTTTGTGTAAGCTCTTGGACCACCAGCTATCACTCCTAGTATTGTTGTTAGCATGGCCACCTTCAACAATCCTTTTGGTTGGAACCCATTGCTAAGTTCTAACCCCCAAGCTTAGATGCATGAGGGAAATGTTTCCAACATGCATATACCTATTGGGGGAACTCCTGTTCCCCTGCCACTTATAGGAAAACCTAGTTATTCACTGCTTTACTTTCTTCCTCCAAGTGGACACTATGTCGGTGTCGGTCATGCACCTACTGAAACTATGTGGCCAACAATATCCCTTGAACAAGTCCTGCTAAATTCATTTGGGCACCCACTCCTCAACCAAAATTGAGCCAAGGGGGAAATTTCTATCCAGGGGAAACCAACCTTTTTCCATGCAATCTAATATCCCATATGGCTCGCCACCTTATATGACCGTGCTGCCACAGCCAAGAAGTTATTATCTGATGCATACCACATATCCTGTTGGAAACAACTTGGTGGGAGGACTTTCTGGTCCTTCAAGTCATCCTGCACCACCTTGGTCGGACTCGGGAGAACCTACATCTTTGCATTTCTTGGAAACTCTAGACATCCCAGATATTTATAATCTGACTAATGACCCCATCAATCACAAATTACTTTGGCCTCCAATCCCACACAAGATACTCACAGACATTCCAAAATTTGAAGGGAAACAAAGGGATGACCTGGATACACATGTCACCACTTACCATTTATGGTGTGTATCAAAATCCATGGTTGAGGATAGTATCTAGCTTATACTCTTCCCCTAAACCCTTACTGGTAATGTTTCCAAGTGATACATTGAGTTACCGCGTGTGTTAATCAATACCTTTGGTGCTTTGGAAATGGAATTTCTAAAGCACTTCCAACTTCCTATCCGCTATGAAACTAGAACGAAACTCCTTACTACTTTACGCCAAGACACTTCCACCCACATCTCTAATCACATCCATGAATGGAGATGTAGGCAGAGGCTTGTCAAAGACCCCATTCTAGATTACCTCTTAGCAAACTGGTTTTGCAAGTCTCTTCTTCCCCCCATTGCCAAGGATGTTGCCATGGTTGGTGTGGTTACGGAAGACCAATATATTCGTCTTTCCCAACATTTAGACTTGATCTATTCGTAATATGACACGCTTTATGATTTTCTCCCTAACTCCCCTCGAACTTCCAATGCTCCCACTACTCAAAAAATCAGTGCACATGATGACGAAATCGTCGGTGCTACCTCTGGGGCTGCTATAAAAAAACTAAGCGGGAAAGTTTCCCAGTTATTGGTTGCTATCGATACTTCTCCTGCTACCCAATTTTTTGCTCCTCCAACCGCTGCGATCAAATTTTTGCAGTATACACAAAAACCCAGCGGTAAGAACAAGAAGAATAGGAAAAATACCTCTCCTTCTGAGGAGTAGCCTGCTATCCAGAACAATCCCAATCAGAAAGATGCTACTAAATCTAAGAAAGGAAGGAAAAAATTGTCAATTTCCCTTATAAGATATGTGTTGAGGACCATATGACTTATAAATGTCCTCATCTTCAAGAATGCATGGACCTCCTTGCACAAAAGGACATTGGCTAGACCCTTGTGTTCCTCAACAACCCATTCTCTACTTAGCAACAACAACACCTTGTATCGAATCCACTGCAACCCCCACAAGAGTGAAACGATAATTCACATCTACCTCCTTTTGGTGAAGGATCATCAACTGTTTACACCTTTCAGATGGTTGATCTGAAAACATGAGCCAAGAATTATGGAAATCCAGTCGCTAATGCTCTGTACACTGCCTCAAGTTTTAATCCACCGTGAACTAATGATCTACATGTCGAAAGGCACACAATACCTATGCATATGTTGCCCAAAACTGCAACATTGTAGAATATTTGGTGCAAGAACTGTCTACTATGTCTATCCTCGAAGTATTACAAACATGTCCATCACAATAGAAAGCCTTGCTTTCGACCATTGGTGGAATTGACCCTCGGGATTCCAATCTAGAGACTTTTGACATGGAAAATAGTAAGCCTCGCCTCTCCCATCAGCTTTCATTTCAACTGAAGGTCGTAGCGAAAGGAAAATCTATCCATTGAACTATCATTGACGAAGGTTCTTTGACCTGTGTAATGTCTACTTCCTGTTGGCTCACCTTGGGTTCTCCCAATCTTTCAGCGTCATCAAATCCCTTAAAGATTTTGATCATCATACTTTCATCCAAAACGATACCTTGCTAGCTACCCCATCACTCTGAGTGGGAAAAATATAACGGTGGATATTGAAGTTGTAGGTCGCCATCTTGACT
Organism: Pinus tabuliformis; assembly: GCA_031772625.1. Taxonomy (NCBI): domain Eukaryota; kingdom Viridiplantae; phylum Streptophyta; class Pinopsida; order Pinales; family Pinaceae; genus Pinus; species Pinus tabuliformis. The sequence continues at coordinate 924,362,360 of CM062810.1, forward strand.
ATAATCTACTTTTGGGCCGTAGTTGGACTTATGCTATGACTGCCATTGTTTCTTCAGTCTCCCGACTCATCCTCTTCCCTTTGGATGGGAAAATAGCCATAGTGGATCAACTATCCTTTTATACCCCAAATTACTCCCTATTACCTAATGACAACGTGCCCTTAGTGGATGGCATACCTAACTGTATAATTTCCCACTGTAGATCACCTGATAATGAAATATACTAAAGAAAAATACTTGATCTACTTCTACTAACAATTATGTGGAAGCTTAATTGAATATGAGAAAGATACATAGAACACATATAACTGATAATGAAAAGCAATCACACATGAACACAAAAGAATAATCCTGGGCAAAGCCTCAGCCTAAAACCCCAATCTCTGTAATATCATACAAGTGGAAAATAGTCCGGATTACAAAAATAATCAGCTCACAAGCTATCCTGCTCTCTTTGCAATCCCTTTGCTGCTCATAGACATTCGAAAGCCTCTCAAAAACCTTCTCCTCTGCCCTCCAAGCCTCCTATTTCATTGTGCAGTTTTTCCTGGGGTCTAGTGCTTCCATTTGTGTGAATTCCCACCTCACATTGCTCACTTGGTTCAGAAATAACTGCATAAACCCGAAGGAGATAATTCCTTCTGCATGGATGAGTTTCCTTTATAGGAAAAATCCTCCAACTAATAGTACATTGTCCCTTCCTCTGATCTAAACTGGGTCTCTGAATGAACTAACATGCATGAGTAATTTATGAGAGAATATTCAGTTATCTGAAGTGCAACGGTTATATGCAAGCATGCATTAACTAACTAAACTCACAATTAATTCAACAAACTGTTGGAACTAATCTAATTGGACTTAACTTAGAAAACTGAGTTAACTAATTGCAACTCAATATTACAACTCATCCTTATCTCTTTAACTGAAGGATAAATTCCTCAATCAATGGAGAAATTGTTGCATGTCCTCACATAGACTTCATGTTTGATTCTCCACAACTAATTAACTCATCGTGAATTAATTAATTATTTTTCAAACAGATGCTAAGATAAAATTCGAATTTTACTTCTCAATTTTAGTCCAGGGACTGACTAAAATTGGAATCCATCCCGAAATGTTATTTATAACAATGCTATTTTTAGAACTTCCATTTTTCATTCCTTGTTGTTATTTATAGCTATGCTATTTTTAGCACTTCTATTTTTAGCATTTCTTGTTACTATTTTCAACACTCCCTCTCAACAAGAAAGGCATTCAACTCGAACCCGATCCTATACCTTTGAAATGTTCTGCATGCAACACTTCTCCCAAGTGTTATTGCTCCAACAACTCTAGAAACAAAAAAACTCCCAACAGACCTAGAAACATACTCTGATGCTGAAGCTTCCTCTGCCGCTGACAAGTGCTCCCTCTTTGACCTCTGAGCTGCTGCAACACTCCATGCATCTCGCACCATTGCACACCTCTCTGTGCCATCCTACACTGGTGCAACACTCATGTGCCTCTCGCATTACTGCAGCTTGCTAGCTCTGCACTGTCCTGGGATTCCTACACTGTAGTTCTCTCTATTGCTCCATCCGCATCTACCTCTACCCACTCAGTCAGTCCTACTACTCCTCGTCAGGGCTCCTGTAGCAAGGTCTAATCAAAGAGGTTGGGTACCTCAATGATCCTGCCCCTATTCCAACATTCTTAGGGCTGTCACTCCACATCGCCCCACCTCCTACCTAGAGGTATGGATGCATGTGATCCCTCTGCCCACCTGGCTCGAAATTTACCCCCACTAGAAGTCTATGCATGAGTGGATTCCTCCACTCTGTCTCCTCTCGGCTTCCCCAGTTGTGGATACTCCACAAGCTCTTGAAGCTGCTTCACCAATCATGGCTCCTCCACAATCATCTGAGACTTCTCCTGGCGCTGCATGTTGAGAGGTAATTTACTCTCCTTTTCAACCACCAAGTCTCCATTAGTTGCCTTGCTCCTCAAGGCTTTGAATGTATCTTGAACCTCAAGAGCATAGAGGTTCTTAACCCGTGAACCGATCTGCTTCACCTATTCAATGGTGATGTGTCGAAGGAAAACTTTTCCCTTACTAAAGACTACATCATAGCCTTTGTCTTCCAGCATTACAATTGACACCAAATTTTTCTTCAATCCTAGTACATACTTGACATCGGTCAAGGTAATGCGAGCTCCATGCTCCCTCTGAAAAACAACCATGCCTACACCTAAGACAGTATACTTTTCATCATTACCCATCGTTATGAGTATCTGGAGATCTTTCTCCTCCAAAGTACTGAACAAACTCTTATTTCCGGTCATGTGGAAAGAAGCTCCACTGTCAAGAAACCAACCACATCCCACCATGGATGAAACCATGCATGTGAAGAGAGTGAAATCCAACTCGAACTGTGAGTCCAATGCCTCACCTTCAAATCCTTCCTTGGATCCCATCTTGAATTTCTTCTGTGGACAATTTGTCGCAAAATGGCCCACCTCATGACAACAAAAGCATCGCACTTTCGATTTGTCAAACTTCTTCCCACCATGGGAAGAACTGGATTTGGAATGAGAATCCTTCTCCTTCCCTTTCTTCACCTTACTCGCTAAGGCACATTTTTCTTCATCCTCCTTGGATGAAGAACCATCTCTGGTTCTTCTTCTTATCTCCTCCTGCATTAGATCTGACCAAATTCGTTCCCAATCTAGCAGTTTTTCTCTTCCATTAACAGAGTCTTGGTAGCTATGCTAGCTCTTAGGAAGACCAAGGAGTGCAAGACTCACCATGTCATCATCGACTGTCATGATCCCTACACTTCCAAGCTCATCCCTGTAGGTGGTGAGCTTGTTCAGATACGTAGAGATCGTGTCGCCCTTTTCACACTTAATTTTCCGAAGCTTGTCTTTCAGTGCCAGCTTCCTCTGATCACTACTATTTTGATATAGATCTTTAAATGTTTTCCACATCGAAAATAGTGTCTCCTTCCTATGGAGACTCGAGACTATGTGGTCTCGAACTCCCTCCAGAAGGATTCTCCTTGCTCTAGCCACACATTTATTCCATTCCGCCAATTTAGTAGCATCAGTCGGCTTGGGGACTTCTTGATCAATGAAGTCCTTTAGACCGTTATCCTCTAATATTGATTTCATGCTCCTTCCAGGCTATATAATTCGAACTTCCATCAAGGGCATATTCAAGTCTTAAACCGTTGAACACCATTGGTGAAAATGAGATGTGATAAGAATTTGATTTCAATATTCAAGAATCACAAACTTCGAACTTCTCCCTTCTTGTATATTGTTCTCTCCTTGATCACCTTTGCTCTGATACCATGTAGAATTTCCCATTGTAGATCACCTGATAATGCAATATACTAAAGCAAAATACTTGATCTACTTCTACAAACAATTATGCGGAAGCTTAATCGAATATGAGCAAGATCAATAGAACACATATAACTGATAATGAGAAGCAATCACACATGAACACAAAAGAATAACCTTGGGGAAAGCCTCAGCCTAAAACCCCAATCTCTGTAATATCATACAAGTGGAAAATAGTACGGATTACAAAAGGAATCAGCTCGCAAGCTATCTTGCTAATCCCTTTCCTGCTCATAGACAGTCAAAGGCCTCTCACAAACCTTCTCCTCTGCCCTCCAAGCCTCCTATTTCCTTGCGTAATTTTTCCTGGGGTCCAGTGCTTCCACTTGTGTGAATTCCCACCTCACACTGCTCACTTGGCTTAGAAATAACTGCACAAACCTAAAGGAGATAATTCCTTCTACATGGATGAGTTTCCTTTATAGGAAAAATCCTCCAACTGATAGTACACTGTCCCTTCCTTTGATCTCAACTGGGTCTCTAACTGAACTGACATGCTTGAGTTATTTATGAGAGAATATTCAATTATCTGAAGTGCAACTAATCTAACTGGATTTAACTCAGATAACTGAGCTAACTAATTACAACTCAATATTACAACTCATCCTTATCTCTTTAAATGATGGATAAATTCCTCAATCAATGGAGAAACTATTGCATGTCCTCACATAGACTTCATGTTTGATTTTCCACAACTAATTAACTCATGGTGAATTAATTAATTATTTTTCAAATAGCTGCTAAGATAAAATTCGAATTTTACTTCTCAATTTTAGTCGAGGGACTGACTAAAATTGGAATCCATCCCGAAATGCTATTTTTAGCACTTCCATTTTTCATTCCTTGTTTCTAAGTCCAACACTGGTACTCGAACTGCTATTTATAATAGTGCTATTTTTAGCACTTCTATTTTTAGCATTTCTTGTTGCTATTTTCTACTTCTTGTTGGCTCGCCTAGGGTTCTCCCAATATTTTAGCACCATCGAATCCCTTAAAGATTTTGATCGTCACACTTTCATCCAAAAGGATACCTTGCTAGCTACCCCATCACTCTGAGTGGGAAAACTATAAAGGTGGATATTGAAGTTGTAGATCGCCATCTCGACTATAATCTACTTTTGGGCCATAGCTGGACTTATGCTATGACTGCTATTGTTTCTTTGGTCTCCCGACTCATCCTCTTCCCTTTGGATGGGAAAATAGTCACAATGGATCAACTAACCTTTTATACCCTAGATTACTCCCTATTACCTAACGACAACGTGCCCTTAATGGGTGGCATACCTAACTCCTATGTCAGCATTGGCACTGGTCTTCTAAAGGGTTCCTCGATTTTAGGTTGTTTTCCTCTTCCACCGCCTGAGGTTCCACACATGGTTTCAATGGTATCTACCATTTCTAATGGCCCTATTGATCCCTAAATCATTCCGGCCCCTTCAGACCTTGATTCTTATGGAGAAAATATGATTGTATTACTAGCTAAATTGGCTTACCAATCCATTCAAACTGCATCTGATTCTTCTATTGCTTTGGTTATGACCGATGGTACCACTTACTCTCCTACTGCCTCTCCTTCTACTGATAACCTTAATGAATTCTTGCCTTTGGGTGAAGCTATCCAAGAGATCATGTCTTTAGATGAGCGACCCTGGGATGAATCTCATCATCGCACTTCGATATCTGATTTAGACATGGCACTTTTAAAAATCCTGCCTTTTGACCAACCTGAGATTGTTCCTTCAGCTTATATGACTTTCCAAACTATGGATTCAGAAGTTAAATTAGGTAATATTTCTAGGACTATGATCATCGATATTTGGGTCAAAAAGGTATCGTGGAAAATATTCAGATTGGATCTGACTGCAGTGCTGAGGAAATTCTGCGCTTCACTAACCTTTTTAAGGAATTTCGCAATGTCTTCACTTGGTATTTCGAGGAGATTCCCAACATAGACCCTTCTATTTTTGAGCATGAGATCAAGGTTTATGACAATGCCAGGTCTCTCCGGTAAAGACTTTGACCTGTCGAAACTTGCAAAATAGTTGTCATCAAAACTGAAGTCGAAAAACTATTGCGTTTTGGTTTCATCTATCCCCTTCCATTAACTGAATGGATGTCTAATGTAGTTCCCATAGACAAAACAAGGTACCATCCGCGTCTGTGTCAACCACTGGGATTTTAACGATGACTGTCTGGAAGACAACTATCCAACTCCATTCATTGACTATATAATCAACTAGTGCATTGATTGTGAATCATTCTCCTTCATGGATGGCTCCTTGGGATATAGCTAGATTGCTATTAAACTTGATGACCAGAAAAAAAATTGCCTTCATCTATCATTGGGGCACATTTGCATACGTAAGCTCCCATTTAGTCTTAAGAATGTGTTCACAACCTTCTAGAGGGCTATGGACTATGCCTTTCATGATATCGGACACATTGTTCAGGCTTGGATGATATTCCTACCCACTCCAAGAAACCCACCCAACACCTAGCTCACCTTCGAGTAATCTTTCTTAGGTTTAGGTTCTGTAACATCCGTTTAAATCCACATAAGTGTGTATTCTTTATAAATTCTAGGCATATTCTTGGATTCATTGTCTATAAATATGGGATACGGGTTGATCCCGATAAGATAAAGGTGATTATTCAATTGCCCGCAACACAATCCATCCTTCAACTCCAAAATTTACAAGGGAAGGAAAAATTCTTACGTCGCTTCATTGTTAACTATGTCAAACTAACGAAAGGGATTTATGTACCTAATTAAGAAAGGAGTACCCTACTTGTGGGATGATCAAGCCCAACAATTGTTTGAAGACTTGAAAAAGGCGCTGATCTCAGCTCCACTACTAAGTCCTCTTGACTATATGCGTGACTTTCTCATATACCTGGCAGCTCCACCATTATCCAACGGAATGGTTTTGGTTCAAACACATGATGTCCATAGTGAGCATGTGGTTTACTACCTCTTGAAAGGTCTTGTTGGGATTGAATTATGGTATCCACATGTGGAGAAACTATCCTTGGCAGTTTTTTTTGCTATTAATTGCTTCCAACACTACATCTTGATGTGTCAGAATACTGTCATTACCCTGAAGAATCCCATGAGAAAAATTATGTTTCGTCAAGTTATTGGAGGAAAATATTCCAAATGGATCGTCATCCTCCAACAATTCGACTTAGTTTTCACTACTGCCAATGCCAAAAAATCCTTAGTCTTCACTGACTTATTGTCAGGCCTTCCCAGAGTTGACTTAGATGAAGTATCTCATGATCCTATGCTAGATGAATCTGTTTTTTTGGTTGACTCTATTGATCCTTGGTATGGAGACATTCTCGTTTACCTCTAAACACAAAATTTTTGCCCAGATCTATCGTCATACGACTGTCGTCGCATCCGCCGCTAGGCTAAGCACTACTTAGTGCTCAACGATATTTTATATCGTCGTGGAACTGACTTAGTTCTTCGACGTTGTATTATTCTTGCCCAGGTGGAACACGTTCTTAATGACTTCCATGTTGGGGCATGTGGTGGGCATCTTTCAGGAATGGCTACTGCCCAGAAAATCTTGCGTGCAGGATACTACTGGTCAACTCTGTTCAAAGACTGTATTAGTGTAGTTTAGCAGTGTCATCATTTTCAAGTCTATACAAAGAAAATGCGTGTGCCCCCCACCCCTCTTCACCTGTTTATCTCCATCGAACCATTTTCTAAATGGGGCACCGACGTCATCACCTGTAATCCCACTTCCTCTTACGAGCATGACTACATTTTTGTGGTTGTGGACTATTTTACGAAATGGACCAAAGCCATTCCCACTATTCGGGCTAATGGAGAGACCACTACTTTATTCCTTTTCAATAAGGTCATCTACCATTTTGGTGTACCCTGCACGATCATTACAGACCATGGCTCCCACTTTCAGAAACATATGATGTCTGATTTAACATCTATGTTGGGTTTTCGCCAAGATCATTCGTCCTCCTACTACCCACAGGCTAATGGCCAGGTTGAAGTTATTAATGGTGTCCTCAAGACCATGATCCATCGGCTAGTAGGAAATAATAAAACCCGATGGCATAAAATGTTATATTCTACACTTTGGGCATACCGAACATCAGTAAAAACTACTATGACCTTCACGCTATTTCAGCTTTCCTAAGGCCTAGAAGAAATTCTTCCTATCGAGTGCCAGATTCCCTCCCTTAAACATGTTGTTGAACTTCTACTCAGTACAACTATCGAAGAAGAGCAGTTTCTCTCAATTAATAATTTGGATGAGACTCATTGGTATGTTTCACTGGCTCTCAAAGCACATAAACACCGAGTCAAATATCAATATGATAAACATGTCAAGCCTCGTTCTTACCAAGAGGGTGACCTCGTCCTACTTTATGATAAAAAACATGATCTCTTAGGAGCAAGAAAACTTCAACCACTATGGGTCAATCCTTATGTTGTTACTAAGGTTCTTTCCAAAGGAGCCTACGAACTTTAGGACTGTGATGGAATCCTACTCGTAGAGCCTTTTAATGGGCTCTATCTAAAAAAATAATTTTTCCTAGTGCTCTACTGGGAATCTGCTTTGTAATTTTATGTATATTAGTTTTTCTTCTTTTGGTGCGTCTGGATATTTTTTGCTTTTGAAAATGGTTACTTGTCTCATGCATGTCTCATTTTCTGCACAAATGTCCACGTCACCCTTATCATATGCTGGATAAGTGGATGGTTCCAGTTGTCACACACGACACATTGTATCGGCTAATTGGGTGTAACAACCTTGGTTAAAAGTTCATGTAATAAAAGTTAATAAAGGAAAAACTAAGACCAAGGTCATTGGACATGTATTTCAAGCTAAATGGTGGGCAAGTCATCCTAGTGTGGGTGTTCATTGGTTTATTATGGATAAGGAAATTGACAAAGGCAATGAAAAAGGCTTTGGAAAGGAAAAATGGCATTTTTGGCACATTTATTTATGAAAATAATGGAAATTAGGAGAAAAGGAAGGTGAAAGGTCATAGATTTCATGTGAGGAGGAAAATGAAGGAAAATAATGGAAATTGAAGAAAATAGAGGCGTCATTGATAAAAAGGCTTATGTGGATTAGCTGGCAAGATTTTGGCTAAAGATTTTGCTCAGGCTTGGTCAGTGAACCTTTTGTCAGTTCAGTTTTGGATCTCTCTCATTATTCTCTCTCTCTCACACTCTTGGACACAAAGTTTTCTTGGAGCATTCTAGCTTTGGAGCAAGGAAGGGAAAATCAAACAAAGGAAGGACAAGGAAAGGAAAGGAAAGCAAAGATCAAGCAAGGAAGAGAAGGATCATGCAACTTTAGCAGAAATACTTGCAGGTAGCATATTGCATGTGTGATTTCCTAGCTGGTTTTGACATGCATGGCTTTGCATGTTGGTAATTTATTCTCTAGCTGTCAGTGGCATGGTTTTGTTGGGTTATGACAGTGCTTTTCAACCTTGCCTTACCTTTTTCTGGATAGCCATGGTGTGATGGGATTGTTTCTCTATTTTCAGATTTTGAATTGCTAGATGCTTTCAGAATCTGTGGTGAAGGTGGTCTCAGGAAAACTCCCAAAGTCCTAGGAGTCCCTTGACCATTTTTGGCAGGATACACAGTAAGTCCTGAGGGTGGTGTCTCAGTTTAGGGCCTAGTGATCCGGTGTGAGTTGCCATAAAGCCTAAGAGACAAGGAGACAAAAAATTCCTCAAGGATAGCGATGGAGTCCAAAGGCATTCCACGCTTGGTTTGGTTTTATGATCTTGGTGTTGGTTTTGGTGAGATCATGGTTTGGTGAGGGTGGAGGTGGTTTAACCTCTAGATTCCCTTGGTTTTTTTTGGATTATTTTATCCATTAGATCCCACATTCATGCTTGGAATATGGCATGGGGGTGACTGGATGAAAGAAATATTTGTTTCAGCCATGTCTATGGTTGGGTGGTACGTGGAAGTCCTGAACCTGGTTAGATCTTGCCTATGTTTAATAAAAGCTAATTTTTCTTGATTTTGTACTTGTTATTTTGTGGCCTTAATGGCTTATCACATTTTTATTTACATGATTTAATACTAGTTATAAGCATGTTTATATGATTGGTTATGGTCATGGTTATTTCATGTATTTACTTGTAACTAAAAGGATAAGGATGGAAGACCATATTTATGTCAAAACAGTTAAGGGAAGAGGGTGGTGATCCTTCTTGTCAAGTCTCATATGGGTTATCATTTGTTTATTCTATGTCTTATATTCATGTCCTATAGATTGCATTGATGCCAAGTGTTAAACAAAATGTCAATCCTAGTTGGGGATGGTCAAGCCTAGTCATGGAGCCAATTTTTGGCTTGCAAGTCTTGTTATTATGTAAATTATGTGTTGAACCTCAGAATTACCTTCTCCTTCACATTTGTTCTCACCTTTTTCTCTCATTTTCTCAGAAGACTACAAACCCAATCAATGATAAATGCTAGGTTTTGTCTTAGGAAAGCATTAAAATGATCACCATATTATATTTTCATGTTCTTGCTATTTTAATATATTTTTGCAAATTAGCTACAGAACACAACCTATTCTACAGCTAACTATGGATTCTGTAGCTACTCTTATGGTTTGGCAGGTTACAGGTGTCAAATGAAGAACTGGGCCACATGGGCATTTACGGAATCATATCCACATGGATTCTATCCTATTCACTTGGTCCAGATCGACAGAAAAGTGTCCCTAAAGTCATGGTCAAAGATGGAGTCAAATATGTTATCTAGAAGCAGTAAGACTCTTGATTTTCTCTTTCGTAGCTAATCAAGAGTCTAACATTTCTGTTAAAGATTTAATTCGAATTAAGCCACATGTAGCTGATTAGAAGTTAAACAATCCTATTACAATTCGAATTAAGCCACTTGTAGAACGTTTTTCTCATAAACAGTCATGTTAGATTTAGTTCGAATTAGCCACCTGTAGCAAGTTTTTCTCTTAATACAGTTATGTTATTTTCCTATAAATATCAGTTGCATGGAACTGAGAAGTAGTTAGAAGCTAGAAAGAATTACAGTGTTTTTGCTGATATTCTGTATTCAGACTTCATTTTGTTCATAATACAAACTTCGTTTTGTCAATGATGGTTTAAAGTGCATCTTTAACTAGCTAGCATTCCAACCACATCAGTTGCAAATGGCCCTTGCACCGAAGGAGGTTTTTCACTTGTTGTTCTCAGTTTAATTTCTATTACTCTGTTTTCAACAAGACTGTTTTTCTAATTTAGAATGATGTTTCATTTCAGTTTTTAACCAATAGTGTAAGGATAAAATCACAATTGTGCAGCCTTGTTCTTCTGAGATATTTTACGGAAAAATGACTTTGCTTCCAAAACTGAATGAATATTGAATTAATAAGAATACATAGTTGCTTAGTTTTCTTACTGTTTTGTTATTCATTTTCTTAGAACAAAACTGTCAATTAACTGTGTTAATAGATGTTCTCAAAATCCATTTCAAAATGTTGATGATCCTTATTTAAATGGTTAAATATCTAATTCATACAACGATTGAATTTACTTTGTACATTGTTATTTTTACATTCTTTTACCTTTTCTTTTCTTCTTTCAGGTCCTTAGTTGCATCACTTGACATTCCAAAAAATCATTTCAAGGAGATTGATTTCATCATATTCCAAAATTGAATGGTTGAATGTTTAAATGAATGAAATTACTGAGTTACCTTCTGTATCAATATCACTTTTGGTTTTAAGAATTAGATCCATGGATTAGGACTAATGATAAGATAAGATAGATGCTCTGTTTTCTTATTAGGTTCTAACTAGTCAACAGTTCTTGGTCCATTTTGAGGAGATTAGACTAACTTAGGAATCTTTCCTTTCCTTTAAAATTCATTAGATCCATTTAAATTTTCTCATAGGTTGTATATTCTTAGACATCAACGAACAGAAACCCCCAAAACAAACATAAAATACAAAACAATGAAGTAAGAGAAAAGTTAACTAAGCACATATAGTGCATCACACTTCATCAGTCTACAAACCTCGGTTGATAATTTATGCAAGCAATTTAGGACACAAAATTGACTAAACATTTTGGCGTCGTTGCAGGGGAAGTGTAATTAGGTAACTTCATCTCTTACATCCAAAAAAAATGATATGCATAGAGAAAGAGACTCTAGGGGTACATTCATAGCTAAAGGCAGGAGTTCAATTCCTACAACACCACCTACTCCACCAAGACTAAGAAGATATACACCTCCATTTCAAACTCATATTCATAGCCATAGACCTCCTGAAGTTCTAAGGTCAGAACTTCAATTAAGAGGATCTCCTACTTCATCTACTATGGCAGTCCTAGAGGAAGAAAATCTTGGATCTACAATAGAAGGAGTAGCCTTTTTCACCTCTACAGGGGAACATATTTTAGTTGAAGAATTAAGATTACCTGGTGGAGAAGAAGAAGTAGAACATTTCTTCCACATACCATTGATAGAGGAACCAGAGGAAGAGAAATTAACCTTGTAGGTTGAATCTTATATTAACTCTGAAGTAACTATAATGGCAGAGGAAGGAGAGGATGGAGAATTTTCACTATTTGGAGGAGGAGGTAGAGGAAGAGGTAGAGGAAATAATGGAAGAGGTAGAAGAAATAGGGAAGTTATAATTCTTTTGGATTCCTTATAGTTGATGAAGAAATAGATGCCACAATGAAAAATATCTCACCTTTTGTCCTTCCAAATTTTCATGGATTAAAAAGTGAAGATCCTGAAACCTTCTTATTTGAATTTGAAGTCTTGTGAAAACTTACGATTATTTACAAGACTCTCAAAAACTCAAATTGTTTCCTTCAACATTGAAAGGAGCTGCTTTAAAATGGTTCATGGGATTGGTCACTCAGTCTATTAGAACATGGAATGACATGAAGAAAGTGTTTCTGGACAAGTATTTGGATTATTTCATGCCTATCAATCACAAATATAAAGTGTTTAAAATGATGCAAAGAGACAATGAAAATTTGGAGGATTTAATTGAAAGATTCAACTATAACTTAAAAAGAGCAAAAATGGATAATTTAGATCAAGATATTTTAAAAGCTCTTTTATTAAAATCCATTAGAGATGAGTGGATAGACATCCTTAACATGATGGGGAAGGGAGATATCTCTTAACTCCCATTAAGTGACATTGAAGAATTATGTGTTCATCCCTCAAGAGGAAAGTCTAAAACTGGGAAAGGTCCAAAAGATCCTTCTCTTGTTAAAGTGAATAAATCTGCAATTGGATCAGTGAGTAGGGAAGAAATTGGAAACATGCTTGATGAATTTAAAATAGATATTCTAGGGAGCCTTAGTGAACATATAGACACCCTTAAGTTACAAAACAAGTAGAAAGTCGAGATTGATGCTTTAGCTATTTTCTATCCCAAATGCAGAAAGAAGCATGCTTTAAGAGAATTCCCTTTGGATGCAAAAGTCATAGAGACTTGTGTGATTCATTCAGAAAACCATGAGACCAAAAGTTGTCCTTCAATTCCTGGTCTTAAGGTTGTTTTTCAAGAGGAAACAATTTCAAATCCAACAGAATCTCTTTGCTTTGTCTCTAGAAGACCTTGGCAAGGGCAACAAAACTAGGGTTTTAACAACCAAATGTATATGCAGCCCCCTCCAAATTGAAATTCCTGGAAGCAACCTTGGCCTCAATCTCATTCTCAAACTCAACCTTGGACTCAAGGAATGCAAAACCCTTATGGAAGATTCTCTCCATATTATCAATATCCTCCATCATATCCAAACTATCCTCCCCAACAAATTCCTCAACAAAATCAACAGTCCCAACTTCAAAACCAAAACCCTCAACTTTCACTACCATTTCCACAAGGACGAAATCAGTTACCTGCCCAACCATTACCAAACCCCAATAATAAAAATCCTCAGAATACTTATATGGTGGAAGGAAAATAATTTCCAACTTATATGATCACTCCATTAGATCTCAATGATGTTCAATTGAGATCTGGTAGGATATTAGAAAAGAAAAATCCTTCTGTAGTTATTCAAGAACAAGACAATTCCGAGGAATATTCTCTACAACAAAATAAAATTTTTGAAGGAACATCTCCTCAAAACAAGAATACTAAAAATGAAAAACATAAAGAACTAATAAATTTAACTTCTATCATAGAGCAACCACCAGTGTCCACTTTTACACCTCCTTTTCTTGAAAGATTACAAGTTGATAGAGGGGTAGAAAAGCATATTATGTTGCCTAATTATGATTTCCTAGATGAATTGAAAAATGTCTATATCAAAATGCCTTTTTTACAAGCCATTAGGGAGATCCCAGTTCTAGCTAAAACAATAATGGAGTTGAGCATGAAGAAACCAGGAAGAAAAACAAAAGAAGTAAAAAGAATTCAGCTAGCAGGAAAAATAGCAGACATAATGATGGGAAAAATTGCCATACAAAAATATGTAGATCTAGGAAGTCCAGTTGTAAAAACACATATCAATGGAGTTGAAATTCCGAATACATTGATTGACTTAGGAGCAGCAATAAACATCATGAGCAAACAAAACATGGAACAACTCAAACTTCCTAATCTTCTTTATACACCTACATTACTGCAATTGGCAGATAGATCTGTAATCAAACTAGATGGTGTGTTAGAAGATATTTCAGTGTCCTTAGACTCTTGGGAGTACCCTGTTGATTTTATGATCCTAACCCCAAAGAACAATCTAGGAGGACATCCACTTATATTAGGAAGACCTTGGCTGGCTACTGTTGATTCTTTCATTAGCTATGGATCTGGTGATATGTATATCTCTGATGGTAATTCAACTAAGAAATTCACTCTATATCCTCCAACAAGAAAAATCACAGAGATAGATGACAAAGAATGGATTGATCATGAAAATAATATTCAGCCTATCTTTACTATTTCAACCATTAGTGAAGATAGTCAAATCTTAAATACAATGGAAAATTTTGAATCATCTCCAGAATATAAACATGATCAATTTCAAGAAAAATCCAGTATTGAATATTTTTCATCTAGGCAGATGTCTCTTTATTCTATAGAAGAATTTGGTAGCTCTACAATTGAAATCTTTCCAGGGAAAACATTGAACATAAACAATAACTTGGAATAATTACAACAAGAAAAGCTAATCAAAACTTTACAACAACATTCTTCTGCATATGCATGGGAGTACATTGACATGAAAGGAATTAGTCCTAAGACTTGTATACATCACATCTACATTGAGGAAAATTGTAAACCTATCAGACAACATAAAAGAAGGATGAATCCAAATCTTAGGGAAATTGTGAAAGAGGAGTTGCAAAAATTGTTGAATGTAAACTTCATTTACCCAATTTCAGATAGCCAGTGGGTTTATCCTCTAGTTATTGTGCCTAAAAGGAATGGTAAATGGAGGGTATGTATTGATTATTAAGAATTGAATAAAGCTACCCTGAAAGATCATTTTCCTTTGCCCTTTATAGATCAAGTGTTAGATACATTAGTAGGTAATAAGTATTTCTCATTTTTGGATGGTTTTAGTGGTTACAATCAGATTCAGGTAGCACCTGAAGATCAAGATAAAACCACATTCACCTGCCCATGGTGAACTTATGCCTACCAACTACTCCCTTTTGGATTGTGCAATGCACCTGCAACATTCCAAAGACCAGTACTAGGAAATTTTTCTTATCTAATACATGATTGTGTAGAGGTGTATATGGATGACTTTACAGTTTATTGGAATACATTTGAAGAAGCTTTAGAAAATTTGGAAAAAAATCTTAAAAGATGTAAGAAAGAAAACCTTTCACTAAGCTATGAAAAATGTTTTATGATGTTTACAGAAGGGATTGTTTTAGGACATCACATTTCAGGAGATGGAATTAAGGTTGATAAATCTAAAGTTGAAGTCATCTCTAAATTATCAATTCCAAGTTGTCAAAAGGATGTTAGAAGTTTTCTAGGATTCACAGGATACTATAGAAGGTTTATAGAAAATTTCACTAAACTAGCATCCCCACTCTTCAAATTACTCACCAAAGATTGTGAATTCAATTGGAATCCTGATTTCCAGTTGGCATTTGAGACTTTAAAAGCAAAAATTTCTGAGGCACCCATCTTAAGAGGTCCAAATTGGAAACTACCTTTTCACATTTCAACAGATGCTTCAAATACAACTCTGGGAGCTGTATTAGGACAAAAATATTTGATCCCTTATGCCATTTATTACACAAGCAAGAATTTAACTCCCACTAAGTTAAATAACAGTGTAAATGAAAAGGAATTCTTAGTTGTTGTTCATGCTATCAAAAAGTTCAGACATTACATAAAAGGCTATGAAACCTTTGTTCATACAGATCACGCTGAAATTAGGTACTTAATGAATAAACCTATTACTAATAACAGAGTTACAAGATGGTTATTAATCCTGCAAGAATTCAACATCACTGTTCTAGATAGACCTGGAAAATAAAACACAGTTGCTGATTTCTTGTCTAGAATTCAAAATATCAAAGATGACACTCCAGTTGAAGATAAATTTCCCGATGAATATCTTTTTGCAGTAACTACTCAAACCCCTTGGTTTGCAGATATTGCTAATTACTTAGTCACAGGAAAATTACCTTCACATTTGTTTCCTAAGGAGAAAATAAAAATCATTCAAACAAGTGCAAGTTACTCATGGATTACTAATGAATTGTATAAAACAGGTCCAGATCTCATGATCAGAAGATGTGTTCGAGAAGATGAAATGCCTGAAATTCTTAAGGCATGTCATGATGAACCTTGTGGTGGACACTTTGCTGACAAGAGGACAACCTATAAAATCCTTCATTTAGGATATTATTGGCCCTCCATCTTTAGAGATGCCAAAGAATATGTCAAAATGTGTGATAGTTGCCAAAGGGTAGGGAAACCTGCTCCTTCGGATGAAATGCCACTAAAAACTCAAGTACTCATTGAACCTTTTGAAAAATGGGCCTTGGATTTTGTTGGACCAATTAATCCTCCATCTAAACAAAAGAAGTATATTTTGGTATGCACTGATTATGTCACCAAATGGGTAGAGGCTAAAGCATTACCTTTTGCTAATGAAAAAACTATAGTTAATTTTCTTTTTGAGGACATCTTCACTCGTTTTGGTGTTCCAAGAGAAATTGTGACAGATCAAGGTTCTCAATTTACATCTAAAATGGTGGAAAGACTTGTGTAAGAATAGAAGATAAAACATATAAAGTCTACTCCTTACCATCCACAAGAAAATGGTCAAGTTGAATATACAAATAAGGTGATTGAAGGAGTTCTCACTAAGACTGTACATCTACACAGAAGAGATTGGGCAGAAAGGCTTCCTAAAGCCTTATGGTCATACAAAACTACATGGAGGAACACAACAAGACATACTCCCTATGAGCTTGTTTATGGGAAGCAAGTCCTATTCCCTATAGAGTTTCAAATCAGAACCTTCAAGATGGAAATCCAATTGGGACTGGATTTATCAGAAGCACAGAAACATAGATTGGAGCAATTCACTGAGCTTGATGAAATCAGGCAACATGTAGTTCAAAGAACCAGTTTAGTCCAACAATAAAGGGCTAAATAGCATGATAAGTATATCAAGGAGAAGAAGTTTCAAGCATGGAATTGGGCACTTTTGTTCGATTCAAAATTCAAATATTTTCAAGGAAAGTTTCAGACTCATTGGCTTGGGCCATATGATATTGAAGAAATCTTTAATAATGGAGTAGTGAGAATAAGGACAATAGATGAAAGAAAGGTACCTTTTCTTGTGAATGGTCATCAGTCAAAGATATATCATAAGCCAATTTCAAGAGAGGATTTTGTCAAAATTTTCCAAGATAACACTGAAATGAAGTTGGTGAAGAAGAATTCTTCTTCTCCACTAACTTAGTTTTTCCTCTGTGTGTGTGTGTGTGTATATATATATATATAAAGAAATATAAATATATATATAAATATATATATATATATATATATATATATCTAGAAATAAATAAAATGTATAAGTATGAAAACCAATTGTTCATTGGAATACTTATACAGGAAATATAGGGTGAAAATCAGAGATTTCTGGCATCCTATATTTCCCATTTTCTTTCTGTAATAAGTAGTGACATGAAGCTACATTCATTTGCAGTTCCTAATCTACAAATTCATTTAATCTCACTTCACTTTCATTCCCTTTCACTGTTATATTCCATTTCCATTTCATTTCACATTCATGTTCCATAGCCATACTTCATTTTTATCATGTTCTGCAGCTAATTCCATTCTACAACTAATTTGATTCTACAACCATATCTCATTCCGCAACTCTGTCCCAAACAAACTATGATTGCCAGGAATTGAAGAATCTTGTTTTTGAAGACCGATATGCTAAAAACGGTATCTGCGAATCAACATCAACGAAAACAACAAACGAAAAGGTTAAGTTCTAAGAGGTAAAGTGCAAAAATTTATTTTAAATAGAAATATTAGAACATAAAGCATATATAATATGGATATTCATATGTTTCCTTGACGAATCATCATTTTATTTGATTGAAATCTCCATCGTACTGCATATCCACCACATCCTCCATATTTTTTCACATAACGGTCCATCATTAACTCCCTCATTGTTTTTAACGGTCATGACTACGACATGACATACTTGTCCACGCTTCTCCAAAACCCCCTCCATCTACTTATTTCATACAAACCCGCAATACCTTTCACCATATTCGCAGTCAATCCATTTCATAAAACCAGGAAGGGTAATTCTGAAGGTTGAGAACTCTGCGTAGTAGAAGGCATGGGGCTAATTGTCAGATCAGAACCGGTAGGAGAAAAGTACATGGAAGGATACCCACAGCTCAAAGAAATGTTGCAGAAAGTTGGATGGCTCAAATTTATCGAGAAATTTGATGGTTTTCATAAGGAGATTACAAAATCCTTTGCTCGATCTTTTGATGGCACAGAGGTAGAAATTGGGGATATTAAGTTCGCAGTAACTGAGTCATTCATAACCGAGGCTACAAAAATTCCAAGGCATGGTGAAAGATGGTTCAAAAACAAGGAATTCCACAGTGAATCATGGAAAGTAATACTCAAAAACCCAGGTATGGATGTCTCTGTTTTTAGAAAAGGAATTCCCATTTTAGCTCTTAAAAGTAAGTGGAGGAACATGCTCTTGATATTACAGAAATTTATCACCTGTGAGGGGAGATTTGGTTGCATGTATGTCTACCATATCCGTTTACTGATGAATTTCCTAGAAAATGGAGAAATCAATCTTCCTTTCTTCCTGCTAAATAGTTTAAGAAGGATGGCCTCAAATGTGCAAAAGAAAATAGAGTTCATAGATACAACCATGTATCATCATGGGTTGATAAAGGTATTGATTTAGTTTCATTTAAAAAGCATAGGAGACACCTAGGAGAATTTCCTCATTAGAAACCATTTCCAGGAAGCACAAGAGTCACCTAAAGAAGATAATGTTAGAAGAAGCAGAAGAAAAAAGACTGGTATAACTATTGAAGACAAACCTGAGTTTTCATTACAGAAAGATGATGAAAAGTTGATCTTTGAAGAACTGACAGAAATCAGGAAACAAATCAGGGCAAGAGGAAAGATAAGAAAATAGAAAAAGGTCACAGATGAGGAGAATGTAAGTCATCCACAACTTAGAAGAAGCTCTAGACTCCAAGGTTTGGTAAAGAAAACATCATCAAAAGGGACAAAGTTTATAAACTTAGACGAAGAAACCCCAGAAACATCTCCTGTTAACATCCCTTCTGCACACAGTCCTCAAAATTCCCCTGATCATCATTTTGAAGGTAGCCCAAGTAGAAGATCTCTAGGCATAGGCCTAGTGCAACAACAAATATATGATTATATAGAATCAATGGAGAAGATAAGTGTCTCAAAGAGAATGAAACCCTGAAGGAACAAAATAAATTGGATAAGGAAATTCATGATAATACCATTCTGCATCTAGGACTGTGGTATAAGAAAAACGAGAAGTTGAAAAGAAAGAATAAGATTTTGAACAGAGCAATCATTAACCTCAAGTACATGCTTCTTATGAGAAAACCCATAATGACAGTCACTTCAAAGAAAAAAAAAAGAAGAAAATTAGATGTACTAATAAAGGTGTCTGAGCAAATGCATTAGAGAAGAAGAACTCACATTTTTGGAAAATTGCATGAGGACATGCAATGATTTTGCAGTGGGGGTATGTTGAACCTCAGAATTACCTTCTCCTTGACATTTGTTCTCACCTTTTTCTCTCATTTTCTCATAAGACTACAGACCCAATCAATGATAAATGCTAGGTTTTGTCTTAGGAAAGCATTAAAATGATCACCATATTATATTTTCATGTTCTTGCTATTTTAATAGATTTTTGCAAATTAGCTATAGAACGCAACCTATTCTGCAGCTAACTATGGATTCTGTAGCTACTCTCATGGTTTGGTAGGTTACAGGTGTCAAATGAAGAACTGGGCCACATGGGCATTTCCAGAATCATCTCCACATGGATTCTATCCTATTCACTCGGTCCAGATCGACAGAAAAGCATGCCTAAAGTCATGGTCAAAGATGGAGTCAAATACGTTATCTAGAAGCAGTAGGACTCTTGATTTTCTCTTTCGTAGCTAATCAAGAGTCTAACAATTTTGTTGAAGATTTAATTCGAATTAAGCCACCTGTAGCTGATCAGAAGTTAAACAGTCCTATTACAATTCGAATTAAGCCACTTGTAGCAAGTTTTTCTCATAAACAGTCATGTTAGATTTAATTCGAATTAGCCACCTGTAGCAAGTTTTTCTCTTAAAATAGTTATGTTATTTTCCTATAAATATCGGTTGCATGGAACCGAGAAGTAGTTAGAAGCTAGAAGGAATTACAGGCTTTTTGCTGATACTCTGTATTCAGACTTCGTTTTGTTCATAATACAAACTTCGTTTTGTCAATGATGGTTTAAAGTGCATCTTTAACTAGCTAGCATTCCAGCCACATCAGTTGCAGAGGGCCCCTGCACTGAAGGAGGTTTTTCACTTGTTGTTCTCAGTTTAATTTCTATTACTCTATTTCAACAAGTCTGTTTTTCTTATAATGATGTTTCATTTCAGTTTTTAACCAATAGCGTAAGGATAAAATCACAACTATGCAGCCTTGTTCTTTTGAGATATTTTATGGAAAAATGACTTTGCTTCCAAAACTAAATGAATATTGAAGTAATAAGAATACACAGTTTCTTAGTTTTCTTACTGTTTTGTTATTCATTTTCTTATAACAGAAATGTCAATTAATTGTGTTAATAGATGTTCTCAAAAACCATTTCAAAATGATGATGATCCTTATTTAAATGGTTAAATATCCAATTCATACAGTGATTGAATTTACTCCGTACATTATTAGTTTTACATGCCTTTACCTTTTCTTTTCTGATTTCAGGTCCTTAGTTGCATAACTTGACATTCCAAAAAATCATTTCAAGGAGATTGATTTCATCATATTCCAAAACTGAATGGTTGAATGTTTAAATGAATGCAATTACTGAGTTACCTTCTGCATCAATATCACTTTTGGTTTTAAGAATTAGATACATGGATTATGACTAATGATAAGATAATATAGATGCTTTGTTTTCTTATTAGGTTCTAACTAGTCAACAGTTCTTGGTCCATTTTTAGGAGATTAGACTAACTTAGGAACCTTTCCTTTCCTTTAAAATTCATTAGATCCATTTAAATTTTCTCATAGGTTATATATTCTTAGACATCAAAGAACAAAAACCCCCAAAACAAACATAAAATACAAAACAACAAAGTAAGAGAAAAGTTAACTAAGCACATATAGTGCATCACACTTCATCAGTCTACAAACCTCGGTTGATAATTTATTTATGTATTCCAAAAGCTACTTGGTTTTATGGGTAGTGAACTAGATTTTGGGCTTGAAAAGTGGCATAAATCTTGAAGTTGCAGACACAGGTCTAAGGAGAAAAGTCCCAAAACACACCCATGCCTTGATGTGGGAGTGTCTCGAGCCTCCCAGATGCATCCTTGTCCATATCGAGGTAGCATCTAGAGGTTTGATGCACTAAAAAATCAGTGGGACCCAGGGACTAGTCATGGGGATGACTAGGAACACTTCTGGGAGTCTTGTAGCAGGTAATGAAGGTCTATGTTGTGGGTTTCCATCGATTCCACTTCCTTAAGGTGACCTAGGAGGTCGATTCCTGTCATAGTATCCCCGCATCTCATGTTTACCTTGGGTAAGCCGGTGAAAGTGGGTAGATATGAGGGGATGTATCATTACAAGGTTGTATCAAAGCGGGTTGTGTTCTCTTTGGGTCATATTTGATACCACAGGGTGGTATCAAAGCATGGTTCACCCATCAGACTGTATGGGCAGTGTGTTGGTCATGCATTCATGTCAGTTTCATATGTGTTCCTTATGCTTGTAGTCCATCTTCTTGTTGCATTTTCATGGTGTTGATCATGGTTGTAGTGATGTCGCCATGTTAAGGTTGATGGTGTTGTTGTGGGATGTGTCGTCATGAGTGTATGGTTGTATATGCATTTTTTATGCATGACAGTGTCTATATTTTGTTGTGCATGCATGATTATGGGCATGGTTGCCATGCATGAGGCCATTATAGGAATTTTAGGTCATCATGATGTTATTGGTATGTTATGATGCTAATGAGTTGGTTGAGATAAAGCATAAGATGTAGACAATCAAAGTGAAGTTGCAACATTGGAGCTCGAGGCAAGAGCATGTCATTGTACAAGTTTGTATGTTGGGTATGCAGGTATGTAGGTTAAGGATTGTTATATGAATTATGGTTATGTGTATGCCTTTCATTCTATTGATGTTATGGTTACATACATGATAGATGCTAGTTGAGTAGTGTAGTCACATGCACATGTGTCAGATAGTAATGAATGATAGTAACATGTGGTTGTATGCATTGCTATTGTTGTTTTATGTTAGATAATTTGAAGATTATGTTATATGTTGTTGATGAATATGTTATTTGTTAACTTGTAGTTAGCTTAATGATTATGTTATATGTTGTTGATGAACATGTTATATGTTAACTTATTTTTGCTATATGTTAGTTAACTTAATGATTAGGGTTATAGCATTAATATATTGATGTTATATGTATCATACTAATTTGGATTGGTCTATGCAAATGGTTAGGATTATGACATTCACCTATGAGTTAATATGTTGTGATACTATGTCATACTAATCAAGACTGATTGTACATGTGTGATTATTATGCATGAACGACAAATGTTTATAAGCTTATGATATGAACATATTAGTTAGTTACTGTTATGGATATCATGATCTTATTTTTTTTTGAGATGATGTGTTTTGAATTTATATCACGCTAATCTGGATTGATTGTGCAGACATGATACCCCCCTTGAGATACATTAAGGTATGAACTTACTTATGCCGTCTACTTTGTTCTTGAATGTTTGATTATGTCGTCTATTTGGTGTTTGAGTGTTGGTGTCTATTATGTCATCTATCAGTTGTTGAATGTTTGATTAATTGCATGATATGAGTATGTGTCTATAAGATTGCATGAATAAATGATCTTGTTTTAAGATGATCATGCTAACATAATATGTGTTGAGATAGCTAACATGTACTTGAGTGTCATAGGTGAAAGTTACAGTGTTGTGTCTAATGACTATGAGTTCACTATGGATTATGACAAGATTGCTAGTCTTGGTAAAGGTTGATTTCAAATTGATAGATATGATTGTCTTGATATTTGGAACATGTGGTTGACATGTGTGAGCAGTTGTAGGGTAACATGCTTGGAATTAGTATGACAAGGTAAGGTAACTAGTATGTTGTTATGTTTACTTATGCATTGACAGTTATGTGTTTATGGTAGCATGATGCAGGAGATTGCATAGCAAAAGAGATTTCCATGAAATCTTAAAGAAGGCTTGAGTTGAGATTTCCCTTGGAGGCTTTAGGAATCATGGGGATTGAGTCATGATGTTTGTTGCTAGTCTTTTGGTTTTGGTATTTTGTGATTTGTTGAGCTTGATTTGCGGTTTTGTTTATGTCTGCTGCAAGGCATTGCTATTTTTTGTGGTGTCTTATTGTTATAGGTTTTCATGATTTTCTTCTTGTTTGTTTCTTTTTCTTTCCTTTTAAGTTTTGAGTCTTGGGAATTGGTTGGGAAAGAGGAAATTTAATGGAGCTTGGGAGACGCTGAATGAAACCCATAAGGTAATGAAAGACTCATATGAAGTTGGTGCATGTGTAAAAGCAGCTAAAGGTAAGAGTGTGACAATCAATTAAGTTGGTTGGGTCCATTAGTGTAAATGGATGGTAGCAGGAAAATCATGAGAAAGCTAATAGAAAGGGTAAAGTAAATAGATTTTAGATTTTAGATGCCTTGGATATGTTGGGAACTACTTTTTTCAATGTTGTGCATGTTGTGCATGAATAGAGGGAGTTCTCTTAACCTTGACCTTGAGATCTAGTAATTATGTTGTGATCATGATTTCTTTATGATAATGTTTATATGCATATATGTATGTATGTACATTATTATCTAACAGGTTCATCAGGTATCATGATTGTTTTATGTTGATGTTTATATGTATACATGTATGTATGTATGTCGTTGTCTAACAGGGTCACCAAGGATCATTCTTGTGGAGGAATGATTGCTTATGCAGGTGAATGGCATGAAGAGGTTCCTATTTTATGAGGAATCAAGTGGGAAGAGTAGTCATGAAAAATATATGAGTTCAGTATCATGTGGATATGAATTGATATTGTATGCCTGTATTATTCCTATGTTTATGTTATGACAAGTAACGCTGAAGGATACATTAGCGGAATGAAAACAACGTGATCTGCATCGTGTTAAGATAAGCATGGAGACACTAGAAGAAAGGTTGCTTGGTAGAGGCAGTATGGTCTTGGATGTGCAATGCTATTGTTGTGTATATTTTTGTGCATGTGTTATATTCATTGATTGTACCTATGATGATGTTTAATTTTGTATATGAAGTATTGTGTACATATGATGTTGTGTGCCTATTCTATATGTGGTGTTGTGTGTATATTTCATATGTAGTGATGGGTATAGATGGTGCTATGTACATGTTGGATATGCAGTGTTGTGTACATATCATATTGTGCACATGTTGGATATGCGGTGTTGTGTGCATATGGTGTTGTGTGCATGTTGGATATGTGGTGATGTGTACATATGATGCTTTGTACATGTTGTATATGCAGTGTTATGTACATATGGTGTTGTGTGCATGTTGTACACATGTTACTATGTACATATGGTGTTGTGTGCATGTGGTGTTGTGTACATGTGGTATTGTGTACACATGGTACATGTGGTGCAGTGTGTAGAAATTTTGAATAATACAACACTTATTCATAGAGATTATCCTCATTATACACTATTTGTGGAATGCATGCATAATACATAACCTCCTCTACCATTGATCATCAATTTGCGGAATAAAGAAGCAATCACATGCGCACATTGAAACATCAATCACACATATCAACACAGTATGTAATGGGGAAAACATACAGCTGAAAACCCCCAACTATCTGTATATTATAATGATAGAGAACATGTAACAATACATAGTACAATACTCCTCACAAGTACTCAGTGCTATCTCCACCTGCTACACACAAACTAGCTCAGATCTGAACAAGTCACGGGTTCAAATCTCCTCCACTGTTTGCCTGCCTCTACTGTGCAATCCAAGTTGAGAATAGATCCAATCCAAGTTCGAATTCCCTTGGCTTGTACTGCGCAATCCTCATTGGCAATCTCAATCAATGATTGTGCAAATCTCATGCACAGCTATAGTCACAACTGATAGTAGTATCACCCTTTCACCCACCTCTAACACTTGTCTCCACTAAACTGTCCATGCACTGAGTTAACTAATGTATTCTTTAGTTGATTTATGAGTTAATAATTAGTGAATTAATTAATAATTAATTCACATCACTCATCACTAGTGTATTTGGCAGTTAGACTAAATACAACTAGTTCAACTAAGTCAAACTAAACACAACTCCATCAACTCCTCAATCAACTCCACCAAACTCAATCACTTGAGTTCTAACTAAAGTCCATCATGCAATAGCTCAACTAACCCATAGGAAAAGCGTATTTCCTTCTGGCAGTTGCATGTGCCACATCCGTAGCTCTAACTGAAGTGCTGCAAGAGGATAAGATAATGTTTATAGTCCAAATATTATTAAGAGCTAATAATATTCGACTGTTCTATTTTTAGACTGGCAGTCTAAAAATAGACTCCGCCCATATGTCTAAAAATATAGGTCCATCTATTTTTACCAACATGACCAATCATCCATAAATAGCATCCTGCAACTCATAGACCATGATCCATATGTCTAAAAATAGACATAGTCTAAAAATAGACTTTACGCCAAAAATAGCCTGCGGGCCCACTTAGTGAAGGCAACTTTTTTTCACTAAGCTCCATCATCTTGTTGCATTTTCAACACAATGTACATATGGCATTGTGTACGTGGTGTCGTGTACATGTGATATTGTGCACACATTATGTAGGTGGTGTTGTGTATAGGTGGTACTATGTACATGTTGTACATATGGTACTGGTGTACATGTGGTATTGTGCGCATGTAATACATGTTGTGTTGTGGGCATGCGGTACTATGGATGTGCATTGTGTAGTCGTGGTATTATGACATGTGTACTAGTTGTGTTATACTCTGTGTACATATATGTATTTTGTTGTACATCAGGTGTAGGTGTATGATTTGTGTGGTGGTGTAAACTGGATGTAGGTGTATGTATTGTGTTGTGTTGTACACTGGGTGTAGGTGTATGTGTTGTAAGTCAGGCGTAGGTGCATGTATTTTATGGTGTTGTATGTCGTGTGTGGTTGTATGTGTGTGATGCACACTATGTATATGTGCACATGGTTGAGGAGAAGGCATCGGGTGTTTGTTGGGTGTGGAAACCGATCTGGACTGCCTGCAGAATAAGGACAAAGATATAAGATAAGGATTGATTAAAGGATAATTATCAATATTTTATTTTAGTTTTATTATGCATGTGATCTATGATTCTAGTTTATGATGATTACATGTGATCTATGATTCTAGTTTATGATGGTTACACGTGATTTATGAATTTGATCTATGATGGTTGTGTTTTCAGCTAACTTGATGTGATATGTTTATACATGATGATTTGGTCAAAGATGTTATTCTGACTTGTTGTGACAGGAAGCGAACAAAATTGCAAGTATAGTTTATTGACGAGCCACTAATGATGTATGATTTGAAGTTATTTCAATTTATTTTGAATCTAATGGAAATTACGTGCTTGGTACATGAAAACATGAAATGCCTGGTTGGGTGGTAAAAACTCATGGAAAGCATTAGAAACATCAATAAAAGGAATTGGAACAAGCAACAATATGCTGGTAAAACATTCAGGAGAAGGGCCATTGTGGGACACTGGTACCCAATAATGTCTATTGATGCCATGAGCATGCTATTACCAATATGATGGTTTTAAGGCAGGGATATGCCTTGCCTTTGGACCTTCTGATGCGAGAAAATATTACTGAGGGATGGACTGTCAGGGATGGGGCTACCAATGGAGCTTGGAGGGTGTGTGATTGCACGAAAGGGGGTGAATGAATTGCACGAGCGACTGTGTAGAAGAGAAGGGAAGGCTGAGGATATATTTGTTTTGGTCATTAGCATTTCTAGATGGAATCAAATGCACATTGGGAGTGTGCCCTAGAACAATGATTCAATAACTATTCTCTAAGAGGACAAGTGGCACAAGATTGTAGTGTTGGACATTGGATGCAACTTTGACTTTGACAGTAGATTTTAGACTTCCTGGGAAGGAGGTAAATCCTGGTACTACTTTTGAGGGTGGAGGTGTGAGCCTTTGGATTCCACTGTTGATTGATGCAGGCATCACATCCTTTTATTTATTGTTTTAGCAAATGTGTTATGTTATAAAGCTCCAGTATGCGGTATGTTGACATGTTTTCTACAGTGGTCATTGTAAATACTACAACGAGCGGGGTTATAAAGCTCCATAGGCAGTATGATTTGTTTTAGTAGTTTGTTGGGTTATAGGTGTCATTGAACACCGAGTACATTATTCCCCGAAGGGGAAGGTTTCTATGGAAAAAATAAGAACAAGGTCATGGGGCACATATTCCAAGCTGAATGGTGGGCAAGGCATTCTAATGTGGGTGTTCATTGGTTTATTATGGCTAAGGAAATTGACAAAGGATTTGGAAAGGCAAAATGGAACTTTTTGACACATTTATTTATGAAAATAATGGAAATTAAGAGAAAAGGAAGGTGAAAGGTCACAAGTTGCATATGAGGAGGAAAATAATGGAAATTGAAGAAAATAGAGGCCTCATTGATAAAAAGGCTTATGAGGATTAGTTGGCAAGATTTTGGTTCAAGCTTTTTCTTAGGCTTGGTCAGTGAACCTTTTGTCAGTTTAGTTTTGGAGCTCTCTCATTATTCTCTCTCTCTCACACACTCTTGGACACTTAGAGTTTTCTTGGAGCATTCTAGCTTTGGAGCAAGGAAGGGAAAAGAAAGAAAAGGAAGGACAAGGAAAGGAAAGGAAAGAAAAGATCAAGCAAGGAAGAGCAGGATCAAGTAGCTTCAGTAGGAATACTTGCAGGTAACATATTGCATGTGTGATTTCCTAGCTGGTTTTGACATGCATGGCTTTTCATGTTAGTATTTGGTTCTCTGGCTGTCGGTGACATGGTTTTGCCGGGTTATGATAGTGGTTTTCAACCTTGCCTTGCCTTTCTCCGGATAGCCATGGCATGATGGGATTATTTCTCGGTTTGAGCTTTGGAATTGCTGGATGTTTTATGAATTTAGGGCGGAGGTGGTCTCAGGAAAATTCCCAAAGGCCTAGGAATCCCTTGACCAATTTTGGCGGGATACACGGTAAAGCCTGAGGGTGGTGTATCAGTTTAGGGGCTAGTGATCTGGTGTGGATTGCGGTAAATCCTGAGAGACAAGGAGACAGAAAATTCCTCAAGAATAATGATGGAGTTTGGAGGTATTCCAAGCTCGATTTGGTTGTGTGATCTCGGTGCTCGTTTTGACGAGATCATTTTTTAGTGAGGGTGGAGGTGGTTTAACCTCTAGATTCGCATGGTTTTTTTTGGATTGTGTTATCTATGAGATCCCACATTCATGATTTGAATATGGCATGGGGTTTACTAGATGAAATTAATATTTGGTTCAGCCATGTTTATGGTCAGGTGGTACGTGGAAGTCTCGAACCTGGTTGGCTCTTTCCTAAGTTTAATAAAAGCTGATTTCTCTTTCTTTTGTACTTATTATTATCTGGCCTTAATGGTTGTTATCTCATTGTTATTTACATGGTTTAATGCTGGTTATAAGCATGGTTATATCACTGGTTATGGTCATGGTTATTTCATGTATTTACTTGCAACTGAAAGGATAATGGATGCAATACCTAATTGATGTCAAAACAGTTAAGGGAAGAGGGTGGTGATCCTTCTTGTCAAGTCTCATAGGGTTATCAATTGTTTATGCTCTATCTTGTATTCATGTCTTGTAGATTGCATTGATTCCAAGTGTTTGACATAATCTCAGTCTCATTTGGGGATGGTTAGGCTTAGTCCTGGAACTAGTTTTTGGCTTGCAAGTCTTATTGTCATGTATATTATGGATTCTGAAAGCTACAGGGGTTTCTGAGAAGTGACCTAGATTTTGGGATGAAAAGTGGCACAAATCCCAGAGTTGCAGGCACAAGTTTGAGCACAAAAGTCCCTAGACGCACCCAAGCCTTGTTGCGGGAGTGTCTAGAGCCTCCCAGACACACCCTTGTCCATAAAAAGGGAGCATCTAAGGGTTTGATGCACTAAAAACTCAATGGGACCCAGGGATTGTTCATCGGGATGACTAGGAAGGCTTATGGGAGTCCTATAGCAGGTATAGAAGGTCTGTGTTGTGGGTTTTCATCGATTCCACTCCATTAAGGTGACCTAGGAGGTCAAGTCTTGTCATAGTAGCCCATGATCTCATGTTTACCCCAAGTAAGCCGATGAAAGTGGGTAGATATGAGGGGAGGTGTCATTACATTGGGTTCTTTATACACATGAGTTGGAACTATTTAGTTCCGAGGGGGTCTTCCTTGGTTATGCCACCAATAATATTGCTGAGTATGTGTTGGTCATCGACCTCATTACTGAAGTTGTATCTCTAGACATCTCTAATCTAGTGGCTAGGTTAGACTTTCAAGTTGTTGTTATGCATTTAACTAATCATTATCAAATTCACTATCCAATCTTGTTACGTTACTTTTTAAGGGTACGACTTTTTGAACATCCATTTGAATCACTTACCTATGAACACATTCCAAGAGAATCTAATGCATTAGCTAATTTGTTGGTAAATTATGTACTATATTGGAATATCTCACATTCCCTATAGTTAAATGCATTAATGTACAATTTTTCATTATGAAATTTACATAAACAACATCACATACACCATCAAAATCACCAATATATATGCACACACACACACACATATATATTATTTACTGTATTTTTACATTAAAAATTCCCAAAACTTGGTTGTTTTATACAAAAATGGCTTTGCTAAGTCTCGCTCTAACACCTGATGGCCATAATCTACTCTTGCTGAGCCTATTGTTCATGGTAACAGATCACTTCTATAGCTAACCTCCTTCGAGCCACCAAAAACTACTTCGGTACACCCACTATGTGTCGCTGCATATGGATCGATATCTCTCCCATGGGAAGAGGCGACACACCCATGCTCAATCCTTTGAGGTTCCTAGCAACCTTACACAGACTCGGTGTGTCATTTCCCTCTTCGTCGGCTGCCATGACCTCTCCTACTGCTCCAACCCCAGGTAGATGATCACCCCATCTAGCATGGTGGGGCACACCCACAACACAAACCTGTGCCACATTTGTGTCAAGCCAAGCTTAATGTTAGAAATTTTCACCCATAATTAAAAAATGCATAAACTTCAAAAGAAAAAAAAACTTTTATCCCTGATCCATCCTCTTACCTAGTGGCCCCCACTAAGTTTTAGGTGGTAATATGAGTTTTTGATCCCCCATATAGTTCATACCAACATACAAGCAGTCCTCAATCATGGGGATCTAGCGTTTGAGCTACTCAAAGAAGTCATCCTCAAATAAGTGTCTAATCGGTCCACCTCTCATCTGAGGTTTCAAAGCTACTCACAGATCCTGTTTGGGCTCCCTGGGACTGGCTATACCGAGACTCATTCGAGGCCTCATCATGGGTATCCTCTCTAGTATAAAGGACACGATAAGGGTACGATACCCAAACTCTCTTTGGGATCGAGTCTTACATGCTGTCAACTCTTCTTTCACCTGTCGGAGGACTCCCTCAAACTAGTTGAACACTTGCTTCTGCAAGAAATCCAATGCTAATAGCAACTGGGATTTTGTAGCCACATGTTGACTCTTAGCCCCCGCCAAACACATGATCATCCATAGAATAGACCTCAATGGTATTGATGTTATCCACACTATTGGAATCCTATTACTTACTGGCCGACTGCCTTCTATGCAATGTGTTTGGATCAGATCCACCGTGGTCCTGGGATCTGCCCTCCCTCCTATAAAGTTTACCTGTGCACCTTGGCATGATAAATTAGTGAGGAAATATATATCGTCCCGCTCAATTGAGAGGTCATGGTCCCCAATCTTGAAAAAACCTTATTGTTCATCCCACCCTTGGATGATCCAACTCAAGAGATCCTCCTGACTTTTCATCAGGTCAAGTCTATCACATTTCAACAACCCACATCGTCTTAGAGCTACCAAACATGCCAGATCATTTAACATTTGTAGTTCCTCATGTTCATGAGCTCTTTCTCCCCAAAGACTCATATTTTTTACTTGATCCCTGCATCACAGAACCCCTTGATCAATTTCTAGCTAGAAAAATCTCCATGGGAATCAAGAAAATTAAGTTTTTCTTACGCTTGGCCAGCTAACGTGACCCTCCTTCCTACACAGAGCATGCTAAAGTGATCCTCCTTTGCGGGAAGTGTTGGAAATAATACTGAGAGGGGGGGGGTGAATTAGTATTATCAAGTCAATTATTTTTCAACTCAACCACAGATTTGTATACGCTACTTTAGTTAGAGAAACCAGCGTATATACGCAACTTCAGTTAAGGAAAACAGTGTATAACTCACAGACATGTAATTTAATTATTCTTCAGATGTTAATCTTAAATCTGTGTGTCAGAACCATATAGACATCAACCAAGAACAGAAAAATAGTGCAGACAGTCACACATAAGAACACAAGATATAAGGTGGAAACCCAATGTGGGTGAAAACCACCTGCTGCAATATGTCTCTATCTTCTTTCAATTAGAAACTTCTTTTTACAATGATTTTGTACTGGTGCAGTCTTATACCAGTACGCAGGCTGCTACCTGCAGAAGGCTACAACCTTTTCTCGTTCTCCAGCTTCACCTGGAAGGGAGCTACAACCCCCTTAGTTCTTGTACTAGCTGATGTACTAGTACGCAGGCTACTACCTGCAGAAGGCTTCAACCTTCTCTTTCTTCCAGGGACCATGTTTCATAAATTTTCAGACTGGATCCATGAATAACATCAATCATACATCAAGTATATCTGCAAAAATCAATGTCCTTTGTACAACCCAATATAGGATCAACCAAAACACTTCTCAGAATGCTGTAACCAGAAAATAGTAACAGTAACCAGACACAAAATCTGAACCAAGAACACTGCAGCAATAAATAGAAGCAGCTAAAGCATATTTCATGAAATGTGTGCTACTTCACTAAGCATAAACCTGTGTACATACGCAGATGTATCAATGCCAACTAGTGTATACGCTGTCTTATTTCGCTGAACCTGCATGTATACGCGCCTCTGATGTGCGGAACCTACGTACAGATCTATAACAGACAATTTTCTCTTTTCAAGTATTTAGACATCAATTATACCTAGTTTATCAGATTTATAGATCTACTCATGCGCCAAATACAACAGATCAAAAACCATACAGTGATACTATTATTCAAGCCTTAAGGTCTTGATCAATAGAACTTATCCATCTTTTAGCGCTCAGGTTCCTCCTTGGATCAGATTCAACAATGCACCATAAATCAATCACCAGTGTTCCAGATCGTGCTCCTCTTAAGATATTCAATGCTTCAATCGATACCCTTTCCAAATGATCTCCTTCCCTTTTTATAGTCTTAGGCTTACACAAACCATGGTCCAAAACCATTGATAACCAATACTAGGGACTCAATACCTGGGTTCAACACTTTGGATGCAATACCAAGGACCAAAACCAAAGGTTCAAATATGTCGGACTAAATACCATGGACCAAACATAAATTTTCCCACATATACACGCTTTTCTCTGCATGAAAGTGTGCGCATATGTATACGCTCCTTTTGATCGGTGATCCCGCGTATATACACAACTTTTCTAATATGAACCTGCGTATACCTCATTTTCTTTCATTCTGATAGCCTGAACTGTTGATCTGCCATTTGAGTGAGTTGCCATCAAGGACAATACTTGTGCCATAGTGCCAATCTTGTGTCATAATGCCAACAATCTCCCCCTTTAGACTTGGTGGCAACCCCAAGT
The DNA here is from genome assembly GCA_031772625.1 of Pinus tabuliformis. Lineage (NCBI taxonomy): Eukaryota > Viridiplantae > Streptophyta > Pinopsida > Pinales > Pinaceae > Pinus > Pinus tabuliformis. The sequence goes on from CM062810.1 coordinate 924,395,550, forward strand.
CACTCAAAGTCATTCTCCCCCTTTGACATCAAGGGAAAAGGGTTATGCTCCCCCTGAGTACATGCTGGATTCTCTGTTTTGTTGAGCTGTCCAAGCTCCCCCTGACTGTAGCCAAGATCTGCAAGAAGATGTTCTGTAAGAGAAACATGACTTTATACATTATGAATGACCTTCCTACCACCAAAGACTCATATATACATCCATCTCCCAACCAAGTGGGAATCGACACATCTACCCAACCAAGTGGGGATACACCAAGAATTTATACATGATAAAGACAAGATCATTACTTCATTCATCCCAGGCATAGTGGGGAAACCAAGATAGGCCGTTACATGACCTTGATAAGAAAAGAAAAGAAATACATGACATAGAGATGAAATATCTACAGCAAGATTAAGACAGTTATCCACAACCAACATCAACAGCATCTGTCAATCATTATTCTGCACCTGCTCCTCCTGAAACCAAAACAACTGAGAATTTGAACCAAGATCTTCTAAGATAATGCCATCAATGCATTATTAGAAGAATATATGCTCCCCCTGAACTTGTGCCAGATGTTCTCTGTTAGACCCATAACAGTCCCTTTTCATCCTGAGTCTGGCCCCACTGCTTTTCTTCAAACCAGCATATACATGACTGTACCCACAGTAACCGGCGTATGTACGCGGATTACCCACTTGAAACTAGCGTACAACCATTAATCTCTAAAAACTGATAAGATTCAACAACAAGATGATGCATCAACTACCCCCAGCTTCTGTCTGAGGTATTCAAATGTCTCCTTGGGCAATTGTTTGGTGAGTATATCAACAACTTGTTCCTTAGATGGAACATACTCCAACTTGACCTTTTGTTCAAGCACTTGTTCCCGGAGGAAATGATACTTAATAGGTATGTGCTCCATGGGACTAGCTATACCGAGACTCATTCGAGGCCTCATCATGAAAGCCCTATCTAGTATAAAGGACACAATAAAGGCACCATATACAAACTCTCTATGGGCCTGAGTCTTACATGTTGTCAACTCTACTTTCACTTGTCAGAGGACTCCCTCACACTAGTTGAACACTTGCAGCTGTAAGCAAACCAGTGCCATAAGTAACAGGGATTTTGTAGCCACATGCTGACTCTAAGCCCTTGCTGGAAACATGATCATCCATAGAATAGACCTCAATTGTCTCAATTATATATGCACTACTGGAATCCTGTTACTCACTGGCCTACTACCTTCTATGCAATTTGTTTGGATCAGATCCACCGTGGTCCTCGGATCCGCTCTCCCTCCTATCAAGTTTACCTGTGCACCTCTGCATGATAAACCAGTGAGGAAATATAAATTGTCCCACTTGATTGAGAGCTCAAGGTCCTAAATATTCAACAAACCGTATTGTTCATCCCACCATTGGATGATCCAACTTAAGAGATCCTATTGACTTTTCATTAGGTCAAGTCTAGCATATTTCAATAACCTGCATTGTCTCAGAGCTTCCAAACATGCCACATAATTTAGCATTTGTAGTTCCTCATGTTCATGAGATTTTTCTACCCAGAGACTCATCTTTTTGACTTGATCCTTGCATCAAAAAATCCCTTGATCAATTTCTAGCTAGCAAAATCTCCCTAGGAATCAAGAAAATTAAGTTTTTCTTACACTTGGTTGCTAATGCAAACTTCCTTCCTCCACAGAGCATGCTAAAGTTCTCCTCCTTTTCGGGAAGAGTCTTTAATGTGCCCCATGGCCTAGGCGACCACTTTACCAGGCCAAACTACCTTGGGCTCGCTTAAAAGCCCAAAATCACAAGCAAAAACATAAAATAAGGAATGAAATGCTAGCTAAGGATTAGTGCTTTTACTTGGAACTGACGAAAAGTTGAATGTTAGTCTGGTTTGCTCACAATCGCTCGAGAAAGTTATGGTCATTTTTGTCTCCATAACACTCTCAGAAACTTCAAATGGTGAAAATGAGGGCTTACTTCCTTTCTTATAGTCACTCTGGAGGTATGACTCATCTCAGCTAGTCTTAGATTTCAGAGAAATTCATTTTTTCTTTGTTTAAACATGTACCAACTCACTATTCTGTCAAATTTTACATATGCTCTCATGATATTTTAGTGTTTTTATGCAGAATTGACCATCTTTTGACTGCATATGAGCACTTCCCTTTTTGGGATTTTTTCTCGCTCTTAAACCGAAAAACCCCTAAGTTACCTTCTTCGGGATCATTAAACTCCTACGAATAAGATTTGAGAAATTCTTTTTATCTCATTTTCTCACTCCCTAAAACTGAAAAATACATATTGTGTTTCCTTCGTTTGACTCGTTAAAAGTTCAAGTTCACTTCATCTCCTCATACTAGTGACAAAATGAGGAAGATTTCTATTGAGCATAGGTTTATCACTTTATCCGGACTCACTGGACTAACTTATGGAAACATAACTATGTCAGGTATACTATTAACCCTTTGTCACATTCGGTTATCAACCATGAAAAAGCTACCCCTTGGATTTTTTTTTACGATATTTTTAGGCACTCTAAAAATCAAAAGACTACCGATTTTACCTCTCTAGACTCGTTAAACTTAATCACATTGGGAAAAATTGCATAGAACAGTGGCTCAATATTTATATTTTGAAGGATCTTTTGGAAACAATATTCTTGTCACAACCTTTAACATGGAACCCCGTCAGTAACTTCCTCTTTCCTCAGCTTCTCATTGAACGTTACCATCCTAGTAGTCTAGCATTGATACCCTAATGATTCATGCATCCTTTTATCCTAACACTCTTTGGTGTTCTTGAGTCTAAGCTTCCTGGTAGCCTTGATATCGTGCCTTCTATTGTTCAAGGGAATTTCCTACTCTATGATTCTTGTAACAACCATACAATCATATTCCTATACTTACCTCAGTCTATTTGCCCCATTTCTCTAATATATCTCCAAAACAATCATTCTTGTCTCATTCCTTGTCAACTGATGTAGGACACATGATTACCTACCTTTGACAAATTTCCTCCTATCGGCTTCAACATTTTATCAAGAAAGTAGATCTAGAAACTAATCAATACCCTAGAACTTTTCGTCCTCATTAGCAAGTTACCCTGCGTTTGATTCAGGGTTTTCACTATTGGCTCCTAGTTGAAAAAATCTACGAGTTTTCGATGCCAACAACTTTTATTCACACTCGCTAGATTATAATGTGAATCTTGGAGACCATCATCCTTATCGGTGGCCATCCTCATGTACGTTAACAATTTTCATCATTGATTGATAATCATACGATTTCTCACATGTTCACCTTCAACTCCCTTATTCACATGTGAAAAAATATGTTGTTCATAGTAGAGGTGACCAAGACCTTGGGTGGAGGCTTCAATCACTCAACCTTGTTTCCTCTCCCAAGCTACGTATGTTGTTTTCAAAGACAACTCATCAAATTGATCATATTATGAAAAAGATTCCACATTATGCCTATCGATGGACATTATAGTCATACCTCTCCTGAGAATCACTTTGATTCAGCCACTAAGCATGGGAATTCTCTACTCAGGACATGTTCTTATATTTTTGACATATATTTTTGTTTTCATGTCTCCCCTAGTTCCACAACTCCAATCATCTCTCTCTTCAACTACAGTTTATAAATTATTTTGGCCATCGTCTTCTTCTCTAACCTTACACTTTAAGGGGCATCTATTATACACAAAATGACCTCCTCATCAGCTCAAAGGAGAAATACACTTTGACTAGAAGAAAACCCTAAGTTACAGGCCGATTTTCCAGGGTAACACACCCAAAAAATAGACAAAAAGCATTCAAACGCTACCTGTGACCCAACAAGGGGCGTTAATCCCTAGGTTAACATTCTGTTTTTCCTAAAGGGAAGTGTTACTAGATTTTTATGAGATTCCGCAGGTCAAAGCATGAGTTGACTGACTGACACTCCACTTTTCACTCAAATGTCATCTCAAAAAGCAGGAAACATCCGCCTCATTCTTGTCTAAGGAAATTTTTAATCCTAACAAGAGTGCATAAAGCGGGAAAGAGAAATAAAGTGAGGCAACATCTAGCATTTGCCTAAATGGAACCTATGAAGAAATTGGCAAGGATTCAACCTCTCCTCATCTATAAATTAGAGGCTAGGCCATTACAACGAAGATTAGAATTTGAGCATTGTCATGTTGTCAAGAAGTTGACCGAGAGAGATAGAGGAGCTAAGTAGCCAAGGGAAGACTTGATTCAACAACCATGGTTGTAATCATTCTTCTCTCATCTGATAATATAGATCTGATCCTATTTTGTCTACTTAATGATGTTGACAACTTCTTTCTTTATATGTTGGTTCAGTGGAGAGACTGAATATTATCATAGATGCATTATAGTTTTATATACTGTTATATGTTGATGTTTTGAGTCGCTAAAATTTCATATGTTGTGAAGGTTACTTCATGTCTTTTCTATGTGTAGGTCTTGATATGAGAGCTAGTGAAGGATCTTTCCCTTGTCATGTTGAGAACTCCAACGGATATACACCAAGGGACTGGAAGGTAATCCTTCTCTTTTACTTTGTCGACTCCTAGATTAACATGAGTATTTGCACGTATCCCTAAATAGTTGTAGGTCATCACATTCCATCTACCTTAGGTCCGAGGACACCTGAGAGAATTTTCTATCCACAACCACCCTCACATTAATCCATACAATAGGATAACTGCCTTAGATTTTTCTACAATAATTTTTGGATGCAACTACAATATTTATGCCATGAATATTATATATTTGTGGGGTGATTTTTCATTATTAAGCTTCATAGAAAAACCAACCAAAATTAAATTCTTTGAAAATTTATGCAAGTATTTACGTAAAAATGGATAGTAGCAAGATATAAATAAATATACTTACCAGGACGTATAACATACGATTATAATTTCGATTTAAGTGGTAAGGGATAAGCTTCCCTGGGGATCTGATGCATCCCTCTCCGTGAAAAAAGAAACTGATTATTTCTTGGTCACATTCGACTAGCTATCCATTAATTGACCTAACTACATGGGAATAACTGTAGGTTAGAGTACGATTATTCTTATCCATTAGGTTGAGAACATACATGTTGAGAATTACTTTTAGGTTCTTTGATTTTTGAATCAAAGTATTTCTCATAACAAAATTTGTTTCCATATCATCTATTTATTAAGGGTAGAGCATATAACACAGATAGAGATTGGAATATTAGATTTTTTTTGCAAAGATTATATGAAGAATTACAAATATATACTTTGCTTTCACAATCTTGATATAGAGAGTGTAACATTATATTTTTTTGGCGAGATTATATGAATAATTACAAATATATAGTGTACATGCTCAATATTGATATTATTTATCATAAATATGCCTCAACTTTTAAGTTATTCAATGTTGAAATGTGTAACTGCATTTATAGGTATAAAAATACACTTGGAATATGGAAAAGTAGTAGGTGAAAGCCTGGAAGCCCATTGTTAATTTCGTATACGAATAAGGAGACATTTTCTTATGTCAAATTTGGCAAACAGAAAGGGATTTCCATATGCATTACTATCTATAAATTCCTTCCATGTAGATTGTGTGTATGAGATTCAAATTATGTATTTACAAATTCCTTCGACATTGATAATTTGTAATGGAATAATATTATTTTTATATTTCCAAGGAAATTATTCCATCTACTAATTAGATTAAAGTAATATTATTATTTTGAGATGGTTCTCCAGGAATAATCACACCATCAAAAACTGATGGTGTTATTATTTCAAAATAACTATATCAAAACAATATGAATCACATAAGTTTGAACTCAGAGATAATATTAGTATATGTTTTTATATTATTATATGTTATTTTGGTTGATACAAAACATTTATATTAAAAATAATAATTTATTTATCGGTATGAAAACCATTTTATTTTTTTTCCAAGGAAACCATTTTATCTATTAATTATATTGAACTAATATTATTATTTTGAGATAATTATTAAGGAATAATCACACATCACACCATCAAAATTGATGGTGTGATTATTTTAGAAGAACTATCTCAAAACAATATGAATCACATAAGTTTGAATTCAGAGATAATATTATTATATGTTTTTTTTGCTCATAAAAAACATTTGCATTCACTTTATTTGAATAGAGATGGCTAACTAGGTTTATGGAATTCAAATTATCAACCCAATGGGTATTCTTCCATTTCATCATCAAATAAAAAAATATAGGGAAATATTTTGTTGAGCAATAACATGGATTTTTGCAAATTACCAATAACATGGATTTTGCAGATTATCCTACTCGTTGAGCTCTTAAAACTAAAGAAATTCAATAGATTGTTAATGATTTTTGTGTTTCTTCCACAAATGCTATCATGCAACCGACTATCATTCATATTTTGGCATTTAGCCACTTACTAAGTTGTTATTCCCATAGTTGAGTGAAGTTTTACAAACTAATTTTATTCATTCATTTATTTTAATCAATATTGTATTTATTTTCCTCTTGTTAATATTAAATGGTTGTTATATAAGTAATTTTGGATTTAGAAAACTATTAATAGAATTGTTTAGTTGTTAATAGTCTCTATTAATAATTTATATTAAACTATAGCTTTTTCATTTCAATATTTTATTATGATTTTGGATACAATTTGTTTTAATATTTATTGGTAATTTTTGGATATTTTATTATTAATTATTAACTAATAATAATTAATATTACTAATTGTGATATATTATTTTGCTATCATAAACAATTTTATTACACAATAAGTTTCTTGATATTTTCAAATCATTAACATACATTTAAGGATTTTTATATTCAAAATTATTTGGAAGGGACTACGTTGCATGAGCCCTTGTTTTTATATATATATATATATATATATATATATATATATATATATATATATATATATATTCATTCAGTGGTTAAGTGAGTGGAATTATATATCTAATGAAGGTGGATAGACATCAAAGCACTTACCTCATGATACATTTCACATTGCCACAAAGAGGGGAAAAACAAACAAACAAACTTGAATTATAAAAATAATAGATATATGAATTAAACATATATACATTTAAAAAATCATGTAACAAGATTCTTAACCATAGAGATACTTTACCAAGTAGATTCTTAACCTATAAATCATATTTGTACAATAACGCGGGCCAATATCATGGCTTACTCATACCACATGCCAAAAAAACCACAACTCATATTCATATGACACGTTATTCTCACATATCTTTTTATAATTCATTTAATTAAAAGGTCAAAAAGAGAATATCTACTTTGGAGATGAATCTCAACCTTTGATCTATGCATATTACTAAGAATATTCTAGGATATTTACTTGAGCTTAAATCCCTACCATCCACCTAATATTTATTCAAAATTAAATTAAAATTTTAGGAACCCTATTCCAAAATAGATCTGTATTAAAATTAACTAAATAATAACTTTTATTTTAAAATTAGTATTATTATTATTAATTATAAAAATAATTAATATATATAAGTTAAACATATATACATTTAGAAAAACTATGGAACACAATTCTTAACCATTGAGGTTCACCCCCACTTTATTATAGATATGTTTAATCTATAAATAGACTTTGTTACAATACCATGGTTTATCAATCCCACATGCCCAAAAAAACCATAACTCATTTTTTAAAATTAATCAATTTAATTGAAAGGACATAAATATTTTAACTACTTTGGAGATAAATCTCAACCTTTGATTTTTTTATACTATTATGAATAGTTTAGAACATTTTAGAGATTAAAGCTCTACTATTAATCTAATAATTATTAATACAATAATTTTGTACATTTTCCTATAGATTCATGCCTCATGTAATCTACTAAAACAAAAGACAAGACCAATGATCGATGAAAACAATAATGGACAAGAGGAAGATAATCAAAGTCACATAACACAATTGTTTCTCTGGGGAAAGCCACTGCTCAAAACCCTCACTATGTATTGCATTAATAAGAAAGCCGAGTGATAATACAGAGCTTGTTCTCACAAGAACAATTCCTGCACAAGTATGATCAATTCTCTGCCTCACAAGCCCGCACTGACCAACACTTAGCCAATTTCTACTGCCAGTTGAGCCCCTATTACATGCATGATCTGTACAACTCGGATCATTCTACAATTGATAGTACACTGTCCCTACACTCTAGTCTCAACTGAGTCTTTCTCTGAACTGACATGCATGAGTTTATTGTGAGGGAATCTTCAGTTAGCTAGAGTAGCACTGAAGATGCACCGATGCACCAACTCACTACTAGACCTCTACTAGTTCCGCAAGTAGTTAGAACTAGTTTAATTGTCTATAACTCAATCAAACTGAGTTATCTAATTAAAACTAAAAAAAAATCATCCTGGACCCCTAAAAATTTAGGGAGAACTTATACATGACTACAGAAAGACTTCCAACTCGAAATTCCTAAGTTAATTAAGTTAATAAAACTTAATTAACTATTTAAAAGTTGCTACGAGAATAGAATTCAATTCTAATTCATAGTTTAATTCAAGGATAGATTAAACTAGAATTTCTTGTTGTCATTTCTCAACACTCCCTCTCAACAAGAAAGGGATTATCAGCTACCCCGATCCTGTCTCTGTGAAACTCAAATTTACATCTTGACAATGCCTTTGTGAAAATGTCAGCATCCTTCTTCTTTGTGGGAATGTACTCCAGAAACATAATCCGCCTCAATACACAATCTATGAGATGATGATATCAGATATCAATATGCTTGGAACAATCATGAAAAACTAGATTTTCAAAGAGTTTGATACAACTCTGATTATCACAATAAATCACAACTGGACCCATATAATGACTAAACAAACCAACCAGAATCTTCCTCATCCAGAAGGTCTCACATGCTACCTGACTTGAAGCCATGTACTCTAACTCTTCCAAATTGAGTGCAACCGATCTCTGTTTCTTGCTATACCAAGAAAATTTTGCTAACCCAATTATGAAGATCCCTCCTAAAGTGATCTTCCTGTCGGATAGAATCCCAGCCTAATCTGTATCGGTGAAGCCTTGAAGCTGCACTCCCTCTTTTTGTTTGTACCACAATCCATACTTATTAGTGCCCTTGAGGTATCTCAACACATTCTTTGCCACCTTCCAATACAACTTGGTAGGCCTAACCATCGCTTGACTAAGATGGTTAACTGCATAACACATATCCCGTCATGTGTTCACTAGATACATGAGTGAACCCACAAGCTACCTGTAAACAATATCTTCCACTACTTCCATAGAAGTAACATCCTCCTTCCTACAGTTACTTGCTAGAGGAGTCTCCATGGGTTTGCTGCTCTCCATGCGGAACCTCCTGAGTATCTTGTTGGCATACTTGCCTTGAGACAAAAACAATTCCCCATCACCCTGCCATACTTCCATGCCCAAAAAGTAATGCATGAGCCCCATGTCCTTCATCTCAAACTCTCTTGCAAGATCCTCCTTGCAAGACTTGATCAGCTGATCATAACCTGTCAAAATCAAATCATCGACATATAACACAATGATCAAAAATTTACCTTCCACCACCATGTGGTATAGGTTTGTATCTTCTTCACCCTTGGTGAAACCTAATCCGGTGAAGTAGCTAATGATCCTAGTGTACCAAGCACTGGGTTCTTGCCTAAGCCCATACAACGCTCTATTGAGCCGACACACATGTGACTCACGGTCGAAGGTATCAAAACCTTTAGGCTGCTCTATGCATGCCTCTTCCACAATCGTGCCATTAAGAAAGGTTGTCTTTACATCCGTCTATTGTATCGTCCAACCCATTTTCACTAATAGTGCCAATATAGATCTGATCGATGAGTACCTTGAATCAGGGGAAAAGGTCTCACAATAGTCAATCCCCTCTACCTGTGAAAAGCCACAGGCCACAAACCTAGCCTTATGCTTATCCACCCTACCATCTATAGCTTGCTTTACCTTGTAAAGCCATTGAGATCTCACCACTAACTTTTCCTCCAGTTTTGGGACCACATCCTAAACACCGTTACGAACTATGGAGTCATACTCCTCCACCATGGCATCAACCTATATTGCTTCCTCAAAGGAATATGGCTTTGTATCAACACATCCACCCATGAGAGCCATGTATCTAGTGTACCTCTCAGGTGACCTCCTATGACTCCACTGAGATGTGGTGCTCCCACATTCTCCCATGCATCATGTAATAACCTATCAGCCTCTCTGGTGCGCTTTCTCCCATCTCTAGAATACTATGCCTGAGCGGATATCTCCACTCTTGGATCCTCTACATGTGGCTTCTCCACATCAATTTGAGGCTCCTCAACCTTAGGAGATAAAATCTCCTCAACTGCATGTAGCTCAAGCTACCTCTCAAGGGAAACTTGCATGACCTTCTCCTCATCGAATCTGACATCCCCACGAACCACTATCATCCTGTTGGTTGGCATGTACACCCGATAGTTGTGAGCTGTATCATTGTACCCCACAAATATACCCAACTCTGTTGTTGGCTCAAGCTTCTTCTATGCATCTTTGGTCACATGGAAATATACCAATGACCCAAAAATCCTGAAGTGACCAAAATCTGCTCTCAGACCGGAATAAGCTTCCTTTGGTGTCTTCATCCCAAGAATCTGATGTGGGCTATGGTTATGCAAATAAACCACTGCATTGCATGCCTTAGCCCACAAGTGTAGTGGTAGGCCTTGATCATGCAAGATCACTTGTGTTGCCCCCAGAATGCTTCTGTTCTTCCTCTCGTCAAGCCCCTTATGTTGTGGGTTATGGGGTGCCGTCAACTCCCATTTAATCCCTTCTGCTGCACAGAAGTTATTAAACTCATTTGAGACATACTCACCACCGTTATCACTCCTCGGAGCTTTAACATTTTTGCCATAATATTTCTCAATCAATGCTTTAAATTCACAAAACTTTGTGAAAATTTCATACTTCTTCTGCATGAAAAATATCCAACATTTAAGAGAAACGTTGACAAGAAATATAACATAATACTTGTGTTTGGTCATGGATGCTGTCGAGAATGGTCCACACACATCTGAATGGACTCGCTTTAGAATCACCTCTGCTTGACTATCTCTGTCGTGAAAGGAAGCCTTGGTGTATTTTCCCAAGATACACCCTTTCATGTATCAACTTGCTCTAGCATACCTTTGGGAAGACCAATAGAAATATGCTACATGATTTTCAAAGCCCCATGATGCAATTGGCCCAATCACCCTTGCCACAAATCGCCAAGATCTCATATTTGTACCTTCTATGCTTTCGTGCTAAAGGTAGAACAATCCTATACCTCCAACTTATAAAGATTCTTAACTCGAATCCCTATCTTATTTACTTTATCTATGGCTATGTGTCGAAGGAATGCGTTTCCTTTCGAGAAAATCACATCATAGCCTCTATCCTCAATGATGGCGACAAATATTAAGTTCTTCTTCAACTCGAGCACATACATAACATCTATCAAGGTGAGAGGAGCACCCTTCTCCCTCTGAAAAGTAACCGTGCCCAATCCAGTAACATTATACCTCCCGTTGTCACCCATCACTAAACAAGTCCTTATTAGAAGTCATGTGGAATGAAACTCCACTGTCAAGGTACCATACTCTACCCATCATTTATGACACCATGCATGCAATGAGAGTAAAGTCCAATTAGAATTGAGAGGCCAAAGCCTCACCCGCTACTCCTCCTGAGGACTTCTTCTTAGACTTCTTGAGTGGACAATTTGTAGCAAAATGACCCAACTCGTGACAATGAAAGCACTTAATGTTCGTCATGTACTTGTTATTACTTCCATGGCGATTTGGAATGGGATGCCTTCCCTTCCCCTTTTCTTGCCTTACTCGCTACGACACATTTTTCCTCATCATTAGTCTTTGATGAGGAACCATCTATGGTGTTCCTTTTGATCTCCTCCTTCATCAAATTTGACCACAATCATTCCCAATTTGGAAGCTTCTCCCTCCCAGTGATAGTGTCCTGATAGATATTCCAACTCTTGGGAAGGCCTAGGAGAGCTAGGCTCACAATATAATCCTCGAAAATGGTTATTCCAACACTTCCAATCTCATCATGATAGTGAGTAAACTTATTCAAGTATTTTGGAATGGTATCACCTTTCTCCATCTTGATTTTTTGAAGTTTATATTTTAGTGCCAACTTCCTATGGTCACTATTGTTCTAGAATATGTCCATCAATTCTTTCCACATAGCATATGGAGTTTCCTTCCCATGGAGACTTGAGACAATGTGGTCTAAAACTCCCTCAAGGATTATCCGCCTCGCCTTCGTCACACACTTCTTCCATTTAGCTAGATTCTGTGCATGCACTGTTGTTGGATTAGGAATTTATTGATCAACGAATTCCTTGAGGCCATTATCTTCCAACACAACCTCCATGCTATCCTTCCAGGCTATATAATTTGAGCTTCCTTCAAAGACATACTCGAGCCCCAAACTTTAGAAAGCCATTTGCAGATCCTGAAGTTTAACATCCATTCCAACACCAATGAAAGGTTACACACTCTAGAATCAATTTTAGGAGTAAGAATATTAGTGCAAATATTTGAGCTTCTTTGTAAGAATCCAAGGCTTCTTTAATATGAATATGCTCATTTGTAGCTCGAGTTAGAGTAAAAAATGATAAATCTAAAAGTTGCATATAATTTAGGATTAGAGAGTTGTGGATTGGATTTTGTACTTTTGAAATTTTTGATAGAATAAAATATTAGAATAAAAATGTTGATGGAATAATTTATATTTTAGGGAGGGATTTACTAGTCCTCTTCAAGCAAGGCTCACTTGTTAGAGACTACTAGTGAATACACCTTAACATGTGCCTTTGCATGTATATATGTATTTGTGTGTTAACTTTTATAGCTATAATATTTATTTATTGTGATTATTCTATCTCTCACCATATCACGACTCTATAATTTGTAGAGGTGATGTCATTGTGATTCAATACATTATAGATTAGGTGTATTTTCTAGAATTGAATTTACACTTTAAGTGATTAGTTTTATTCTTGTAGTATTATATATGAATGATTTGATTATTTTTAGCAAACATATTCTTAATTTCAATGAGTTATAGGGTTTTACAAGAACTAGCCAATGAGACAAAAGGAGTCATATGCCTATATGAATTTAGTTCTAGTGTTCCTAGTAACCTTCTGCAGACTCTGTGTGTCATCTCCCTCTTTGGCAGTTGTGTTGGCCTTTGCTACTGCTCCAACCCTGGGTAGATGATTACCCCGCCTAGCATGGTGGGGCACACCCACAGGACGAACTGGTGCCACATCTGTTTCAAGCCATTCTTAATGTTAGAAAATTTCACCCATAACAAAAAAGTTGCATAAACTTCAAAAGAAAAGAAATATTTTTATTCCCAATCCATCCTCTTACCTAGTGGCCCCCAATAAGCGTCAAGTGGAAATATCAGTTCTGGATCCCTCGTATAATTCATGTTGGCATACAAGTAGTCCTCAATCATTGGTATCTAGCCTTTGAGCCACTCAAAGAAGTGTCTAATCATCCAACCTCTCGTTTGAGGTGCTAAGGTTGCGCACCGATCATGTTTGGGCTCTCTAGGACTAGTAAACCGAGACTCATTCGAAGCCTCGTCACGGGGACCCTCTCTAGTATAAAGGACACAATTAGGTTGCCATACCCAAACTATCTTTAGGCTCGAGTCTTACATGTTTTCAACTCTACTTTCACCTGCCAGAGGATTGCCTCATACTACTTTAACACTTGCAGCTGAAAACAATCTAATGGCATAGGTATCTAGGATTTTGTATCCACATGCTGACTCTTAGCCCCTGCTAGACGCATGATCATCCATAGAATAGACCTCAATGGTCTCAATGCTATCTACACTACTGGAAGCCTGTTACTCACTGGCCAACTACCTTCTATGCATTGTGCTTGGATCAAATCCACTGATGTCCTAAGATCCACTCTCCCTCCTGGAAAGTTTACTTGTGCACCTCGGCACAATAAACAAGTGAGGAAATATAAATCATCCCAGTCGATTGAGAGCTCAGGGTCCCCAATCTTGAACAAACCTTATTGTCCATACCACCATTGGATGATCCAACTCAAGAGATCCTCTTGACTTTTCATCAGGTCAAGTCTAGCATATTTCAATAACCCACATCATCTTAGAGCTTCCAAACATGCCACATCATTTAGCATTTTTAGTTCCTCATGTTCATGAGCTCTTTCTCCCTAAAGACTCATCTTATCGACTTGATCCCTGCATCACAAAACCCCTTGATCAATTTCTAGCTAGCAAAATCTCCCTAGGAAACAAGAAAATTAAGTTTTTCTTACACTTGGCAGGCTAACGCAACCCTCCTTCCTCCATAGAGCATGCAAAAGTGCTCCTCCTTTGCAATAAGATTGTTTAACGTACCCCATGGCATAGGCGACCACTTTACTAGGCCAAACTACCTTAGGCTCATTTAAAAACCCAAAATCACAAGCAAAAACATAAAATAATGAATGAAATGCTAGCTAAGGATTAGTGCTCTTACTTGGAACTAACGGAAAGTCGAATGTTTGTCTGGTTTGCTCACAATCGCCCGAGAAAGTTATGCTCATTTTTATCTCCATAGCACTCTCAGAAACTTCAAATGGTGAAAATGACGACCTGCTTCCCTTCTTATAGTCTCTCTGGAGGTATGACTCATCTCAGCTAGTCTTAGATTTCAGAGAAATTCATTCTTGCTTTGTTTAAACATGTACCAACTCACTATTTTGTCAAATTTTACATATGCTTTGATGATCTATTAGTGTTTTTATGCAAAATTTACCATATTCGACTCCATATGAGAACTTTCCTTTTTAGGATTTTTTCTTGCTCTTAAACTAAAAAACCCTTGAGTTACCTTCTCCAGGCTCGTATTTAAAAGATTAATTAATTAATCAAACTTAATTAACTATTTACAAGTTGCTATGATAATAGAACTCGATTTTAATTCATAGTTTAATTCAAGGACAAATTAAACTGGAATTTCTTGTTTCCATTTCTCAACACTCCCTCTCAACAAGAAGGGGATTATTAGCTACCCTGATCCTGCCTCTGTGTAACTCGAATTTACATATTGACAATGCCTTTGTCATCTTGTGGGAATGTACTCCAACAATATAATCCACCTCCATACACAATCTACGAGATGATGATATCAGTATGCTTGGAATGATCATGAAAATCTGAATTTTTAGAGAGTTTGATACAACTCTAATTATCACAATAAAACACAATTGGATCCATCTGTTGACCAAACAAACCAACCAAAATCTTCCTCATCCAGATGGACTCACATGTTGTTCGACTTGCAGCCATGTACTCTGTCTCTATCGCACTGAGTGCAACTAATCTTTGTTTCCTATTGTACCAAGAAACTGTTGTTGGCCCAATATTGAAGATCCATCCTGATGTGCTCTGCCTGCTGGATGGACTCCCTGCCCAATATGCATTGGTGAAGCCTTGAATATTCACTCCCTCTTTCCTTCTATACCACAATCCATACTGAGTAGTGCCCTTGAGGTATCTCAACACATCCTTTGTTGCCTTCCAATATAGCTTGTAGCCCTAACCATTGCTTTACTAAGCTGGTTAATTGCGTAGCACATATCCGGTCATGTGTTCAATAGATACATGAGTGAACTCACAAGCTGCCTATAAATAGTAGCTTCCACTACTTCTCCAGATGTAGCATCCTCCTTCCTCCAATTACATACTAGAGGAGTCTCCATGGGTTTGCTGCTCTCCATGCAGAACCTCTTGAGTATCTCATTGGCATACTTGCCTTAAGAAAAAAATAGTTCCCCATTACCCTGCCATACTTCCATGCCCAGAAAGTAATGCATGAGCCCCATGTACTTCATCTCAAACTCTCTTGCAAGATCCTCCTCGCAAGACTTGATTAGCTAATCATAACCTATCAAAATCAAATCGTTGACATATAACACATTGATCAACAATTTACCTTCCACCACTATGTGGTACAGGTTTGCATCTGCTTCACTCTTGGTGAAGCCCATCTCAGTGAAGTAGCGATCGATCCTGGTGTACAAAGCATAGGTTGCTTGCTTCAGCCCATACAATGCTCTCTTGAGCCGACACACATGTGACTCACAGTCAAAGGTCTCAAAAACTTTAGGATGCTCTATGTACACCTTTTCCACAATTGTGCCATTATGGAATGACATCTTTACATCCATCTAATGTATCTTCCAACCCATTTATGTTGATAGTGCCAATATAGATCTGATCGATGAGTACCTTGCAACAGGAGCAAAGGTCTCATCATAGTCAATCCCCTCTACCTGTGAAAAGCCACAGACCATAAACTTGGCCTTATGCTTCTCCACACTACCATTTGCAACTTCCTTTACCTTGTAAAGCCACCGATATCTCACCACTGACTCGTCCTCTAGTCTTGGGACCACATCCCAAACATTGCTATGAACTATGGATTCATACTCCTCCATCATGGCATCAACCCAAACCGACTACTACACTTCTTCCTTAAAGGAAGATAGCTCTGTCTCAACACATTCGATCATAAGAGCCATGTATCCAGTGTACCTCTCAGGTGACCTCCTCTGCCTACGCTAAGATGTGGGTGCTCCCACATTCTCCAGTGCATCATGCAATAACCTGTCAGCCTCTCTGGTGCGCTTTCTCCCATCTCTGGAAGACTCTACTTGAGTGGATGTCTCCACTCCCGATCCCTCTACTTGTGGCTGCTCCACATCAATCTGAGGCTCCTCAACCTTAAGATCTAAACTCTCCTCAACCGCATGTATCTCAAGCTCCCTTTCAAGGGAAACTCGCATGGCCTTCTCCTCATTGAATCTGACATCCTTGTGACCCACTGTCATCCTTCTGGTCGACAAGTACACCCAATAGTTGTGAGGTGTATTAGTGTACCCAACAAATATCTCCAACTCTGTTTTTGGCTCAAGCTTCTTCCATGAATCTTTGGTCACATGGAAATATACCAATGACCCAAAAATCCTGAAGTGATCAACATCTGGTCTCTTACCAGCATAAGCCTCCTTTGGTGTATACATCCCAAGAATCTGATGTGGGCTATGGTTCTACAAATAAACCATTGTGTTTCATGCCTCATCCCACACGTGTAGTGGTAGGCCTTGATCATGAAACATCGCCCATGTTGCCCCTACAATGCTTCTATTCTTCCTCTTGGCCACCCCATTATGCTATCGGTTATGGGGTGTCATCAACTCCAATTTAATCCCTTCGGATGCATAGAAGTTCCTAAACTAATTTGAGACATACTCACCACTGTTATCACTCCTCAAAGATTTAACCTTCTTTCCAGACTCTTTCTCAGCCAATGCTTTAAATTCACAAAGCTTTGTGAAAGTTTGATACTTCTTCTATATGAAAAATATCCATCATTTACGAGAAAAGTCATCAACAAATATAACATACTACATGTGTTTGGACATGGATGTTGTCGAGAATGTTCCACACACATCTGAATGGAATCGCTCTAGAATCGCCTCTGCTCAACTGTCTCTATCATGAAAGGAAGCCTTGGTGTATTTTCCCAAGGTACACCCCTTGCTTGTATCAACATTCTCTAGCATACCTTTGGGAAGACCAATAGAAATCTGCTACATGATTTTCAAAGCGCCATGATGAAATTGGCCTAATCACCTGTGCCAAATATCACCAACGTCTCGACTCTGCACCTTCTCTGCTTTTGTGCTCAAGACAAAACAACCCTCTAGCTCCAAATTATAGAGATTCTTAACTCAAATCCCTATCTTATTTACTTGAGCCATGGCTATGTGTCGAAGGAACGCCTTTCCTTTCGATAAAATCACATCATATCCTCTATCCTCAAGCATGGCAACTGATACTAAGTTCTTATTCAACCCAGGCACGTACATAACTTCTCTCAAGGTGAGAGGAGCACGCTGATCCTTTTGAAAAGTAACCATGCCCAATCCAGTAAAGTTATACCTCATGTCGTCACCCATCTCGATATGCATGTGGAGATCCTTCTCCTCTAGGTCACTGAACAAATCCTTGTCATAGGTCATGTGGAATGTAGCTCTACTATCAAGGTACCATGCACTACCCATCATTGCTGACACCATGCATGCAATGAGAGTAAAGTTTAATTCGAATTGAAAGGCCAAAGCCTCACCTGCTCCTCCTCCTAAGGACATCTTCTTGGACTTCTTGTGCGGACAATTTATACAAAATGGCCCAGCTCTTGACAATGAAAGCACTTAAATTTCTTCATGTCTTTCTTCTTACCTCCATGGAAAGATTCCTATTTGGAATGGGATTCCTTCCCTTTCCCTTCCCTTTCCTTACTCGCTAAGGCACAATTTTCCTCATCATCAGTCTTTGATGAGGAACTATCTCTGGTGTTCCTTCTGATCTCCTCTTGCATCAAATCCAACCACAGTTGTTCCCAATCTGGCAGCTTCTCCCTCCCATTAATAGAGTCCTGATAGCTATTCCAACTCTTGGGAAGGCTTTGGAGAGCTAGGCTCACCATATCACCCTTGACAACGGTTATTCCAACACTTCCAAACTCATCACGATAGTGAATGAAGTTGGTCAAGTATTTTGGAATAGTCTCGCCTTTCTCCATCTTGATTTTTCGAAGTTTATCTTTCAGTGCCAACTTCCTATGGTCACTATTGTTTTGGAATAGGTCCATCAATTCTTTCCACATGTCATATAAAGTTTCCTTCCCATGGAGACTCAAGAAAATGTGGTCTTGAACTCCCATAAGGATTATTCACCTAGCCTTCGCCACACACTTCTTTCGTTTGGCCAAATTTTGTGCATCCAATGTTGTTGGCTTAGGAATTTATTAATCAACGAATTCCTTGAGGCCATTCATTGATCAAGAAATTCAATAGTCAAGTGGTGTCTCCTAAAACCAACTTTCCCTTTGGATCTTTTACTGTGGATTTCAATCTAGAGGACAATCTTCTTTTCCAAAATGAACCCATACAATTTGGCTAAAATAAGGATAATCATAGTGGTCCTATAGTTAGTGGGATTTTTTTATCCCCACTTTTAAACATATGCACAATAAGGCTTTTTATCGAAGGCCCAGGGAAGTCACGTTTCATAGCCAAATTGAGGATTTTGTGGATGTTAAGGATGGGGATAGACCTTCTCATTTTGAAAAGTTATCTTTGTAGTCTTCAATATCCCTAGATTTTCCATTATCATTTTTCTTAATCTTGAACTCTACGTATTCCAAAGAAAATTTATCCTCCTTTATAGAAGTGTTTAAGATTTTGTCCGTGCCGTTTAGGGAGTCATAAATATTCTTAAGATAGATATCCCAATTCTTTAAGGGAATATAAATATGTTTGGGATTCTCATTTTAATGTATTTATTATTGTTAATAATTTATTATGATTAGTAATGATATAAGTATCATAATAACAATGTAATGCAAAATATGTGCTCATATACTTAGATTCCCCTTTAAGACCTGAGGGTTAGCACAAGTGATCTAGAGTAAGGTCTTTTATATTGATGCTATTTGTTTCTAATCATGGGTTGGACTCTCTACAATTCCCTTGGGATGAGGCCCCATAATCAGGGCCAATGATTTAACAGGTTTACCATCCATGAAATGTGGGGAAATACTCTGGGATTTCCCATACTTTCATTCCAAGTTAAAAAATGTAATACGTAGATTCCCCTTTGCTAGTTAATAATTATACAAATAACCTTTGCTAATTATTAATGATACAAGTAAAATTATTTCATGTATATTTTCCCTTGCCTAATTAAGTTTTAAAGGATAGTCCAAGTATAATTGCATTTAGTAAAATGTAATAGAAATTAGGAGGAAGAAAAATATTATACTCAATTATCTATGTAGATTTAGAGACAAATTGTAAAGTTCTTCTAGAATATATAAGATGTCAAACCCGGTTTCAAATTTGGTAAAAAAATCCTTATATGTAATTATTCAATTCAAAAATTACATTTTTTCAAAAAAAATGTTTTGATAAATTATTTTTAAATATTATATATAAGTAAATACTTACCAATTTTAATATAAAAACTGATTTGTCAACGCATTCTTTATAAATAATGGGGAAATAATTTTGGTATTGGAAAAAGCTAAAACACTTTAATTAAATGTTTCTTTCATTAGAAAGAACAAAAAGAGGCTAGCTTGGGCTAAAAGAGTTTAGCATAATAACATACAACTTAACTAAATCTTCATATCAATGAAGAGGAAAAAAATATGATGGTTTGGGCTAAAATAATTTAGCAAATTAACATAGTCATAAATACAAATGGTATGTTTCTTATTTAATGGGCTCCCAAATTGGCCCTTCCTTTTCCTCATGTATAGCCAATTACATTTTTGGAAGCTAACCCCAAACAGTTTAGAAAAATAACATAAGAATAAAAATAAAAGTTACTATGCGATGGACTTTTGAATTGGTCCATCTTCTTCGATCATGTTTACCTAATTACCTCTCTTGAAGTTACAGTTTTCTCTATTATTAAATATGACACTTTTTGAACTAACTCATTCGTATCCAATAATAATTTGTTGAATAATTAATTATGATGGTTAATTTCAATTGCATTTTATGATTTCTATATGACAATGCGTGAGTTTACCTTTATGCTAATGAGTAGTGAATAATGATGTGTTTGTTGATGGATATGATTTTAATAGCCTTCAACACTATTTCTTTTATAAGTATTGTTTTGTTTTTATAAGAATTTGGTTACGCCACTGACATCTCTTCTAGTTGTAACAAGGAGAAAGAATAAGTATGTGACCACATTCCTTCTACTCCATAGTCCATATGTGTTCATCAATTCCATAAGGAAATAATGCAATATCTTGAAAAAAGTTAGGGCAAGAAAGGTTGACTTGCCCTTGTGAGCCAAAAAAAGAGACAAACTGGGTAATAGAATCACACACTCCATAGTTCTCTAGCCTAAAAGGATAGTGAATAGTCACACACTCAAAACTAGTCCATCAAAGTAGTTGATCATGATTGAGATTGACTTTATGAATTCTATAGTAGATCATCTATTTCAGTGACAAAGATATAACACGCGCCCCATAATAGCATTCCTAAATAAGCCACCATAATTGATGAAGAGGAATCTAGCCATATTACGGGTAAGACTATTAGTACAGAGCTTGGAGTTCCTTACCATGAATTGTTAGCTTCATTAATATGAGTATGCTCATTTATAGCTCTAGATAGGGTAGACATTGTGAAGTTTTGAAGTTGCATATTAGTTAGTCTTAGCAAGTTATAGATTGGATTTGTACTTTTGAAATTGTTGATGGAATAAAATACTATTTTTAGTTGAATTTTATTAGTTGTTATATGAATATGCTTTAGTTTTCCTTTATGTTGATAAGTAGGGAATAATGATGTGTTTGTTGATGAGTTTGATTTTCATTGCCTTCATCACTATTGTTGTAGAAATGTTGTTTTGATTTTTTTTCTCATAATTTGGTCATGCCATTGGCACTCATCCTAGTTACATCTAGGAGAAAGAACAAGTGGGAAACCACATTCCTTCTATTCCATAGCAGATGTGTGTTAATCAATTCAAAAAGGAAGACAATGTAGCTATTAGCAAATAATTAGGATATGCAAGGTTGACTTTCCCTTGTGACCTAAATAAATAGGAAAAGGGATCTATAACAACACGCAATCCATAGTTCTCTATCCCATACAGAAAGGGAATGTTTGCATGCTCAACAACATCCCACCAAATTAGTCGAAAATGAGGTAGAGTGGTTCTATCATAACTCTTTAGTATAACATCCATTCCAACACCAATGAAAGGTTACACACTCTAGGATCTTGTTCCCCAACAAGTTTCCATAATTTATAAAGTGGAATTATCAATTTTAGGAGTAAGACTATTAGTGCAAAGATTGGAGCTTATTTTTAAGAATCCAAGGCTTCTTTAATATGAATATGCTCACTTGTAACTCAAGTTAGGGTAAAAAAAGATAATTCAAAAGTTGCATATAATTTAGGACTAGAGAGTTGTGGATTGGATTTTGTAACTTCAAAAATTTTGATGGAATAAAATATTAGAATAAAAATGTTGATGGAATAATTTATATTTTAGGGAGGGATTTACTGGTCCTCTTAAAGAAAGGCTCACTTGTTAGAGACTTCTAATGAATACGCCTTAACGTGTGCCTTTGCATCTATATATGTATTTATGTGTGTTAAGTTTTATAGCTAGAATATTTATTTATTATGATTATTCTATCACTCACCCTATCATGACTCTATAATTTGTAGAGGTGTTGTTGTTGTGATTCAACACATTATAGATTAGGTGTATTTTCTAGAATTGACTTTACTCTCCAAGTGATTAGTTTTATTCTTGTAGTATTATATATGAATACTTTGTTTATTTTTAACAAACATATTCTTAATTTCAAAGAGTTATAAGGTTTTGCAACAACTAGCCAATGAGACAAAAGGAATCATATGCCTAGATGAATTTTGTTCTAGTGTTCCTAGAAACCTTACGTAGACTCTCTGTGTCATCTCCCTCTTTAGTGGTTGTCGTGGCTTCTGCTGATACTCCAACCCTAGGTAGCTGATCACCCTGTTAGAGTCGGTCTGGTCAGTCCTCCGTCAAAGATCAAAACTCTTTATGCATTTCATGTTTAGGTGTCCCGCTCCATTCACTCAGCTGCATTCCGCTAGGGGCATGCCATAATCTGACGGAGAAGGTCATGCTAGTCATTCCCCTCATGTTTGGCTCCTGCTGGCTTATGTCTTTGTGTCAAACAATCAAAAAGTCCACAATAGTCAAGGTCTGGTCCTTTAATGGACAAAGGTCATTTTTTGGTCATTAGGTCTAAGGATTGATCAATTTGGTCTTTAAATATGTCCAGTAAAGCCATGCAGGCTAGAGTGATGCTCTTGCAAAGTAATGATCCGCAGATTTCCATCATCTTATTGATAAAATTCGACGATTCTTCAAAACTCTGTTTTGAAGAAAGTCAAACAATGCTATTGGTGACAAAATTTTCAAAAAGGGTTGACAATTGATTTCTTCAGGTGCAGTCATGGTTTCTGTGGCCAAGTGCTCTGTTATGCAATCGCTGCAAAAAAGTGTCGAAAATTTCATCATTTGAGCCCAAAATTCGGAGAAAAGGTGAAAATCAAGGTTATATTAAAGTCAGTGAAAAGTTGTTGAACAGGACATTAGAAAAGTGGGTTTTTTGAAAAAGTTAATTTAAAACATGACCTCCAAGATTATATACACAAATACCATCATGAAACAAGCTCATTATGCAATCAAAGGCATTGGGAAAATGTTGCAAGGTTGTGGGTTGAGGATTTGAGCGATTTGGAGCAGGTGTAGGCAATCTCTGGGAACGCGACGCACACAGGCAAGAGCGCGGCGCACTGGGCTTTGCGCGTGGCACACAGGGATAAAGCGCCCAAAACCTACCAAATCCACTCAAATTTTTTGTGGAGCTCTTCTATTTGCAAGGTAGGCTACCTAAATTCAATTGTGCACCAATTTTTATGGGTAATATGATGATTTTATGCCTGTAATAAAATGCAAAAAAATTTCATAAAGCAAACACAAAGAAGACACCAAAGAAAACCATTATGCTATGGTTTGTGCTACAGTGATATTGCTGCCAAGGTTATTCTTCCTACCCTACCCCTGTTCCTTATTCCCCTATGCCATTTTCCCCATAATCACTACCAAAATCATACTCCCTTTCCCCTCTTCCTATTGCTAAATAAATCCCAAACCCTACCTTACAAACCCTAAAACCTTACCTTGCCAAAAACACAAAACCTACCCTATCAAAATACTCAAAAACCCCTTGTATATCCCTAAACAAAATTCCCCTATAAACCCCTATTCCCATTATATTATCCCCCTCCTAATACTCCCTTTTTAATTGTCCCCTTGGTGGCAGATTGTCAAAGCAACCTCCAACTTCACTATAATCAAAGGGCAGCCTAAATTCAGTTTACAAAAAAGCAGTCATGGCATCCGAGGTTTCATCAGAATATGAGGAGGAAACCCACAGCGATACAACTTTAGGAGAACAAGCCCCCAGGAGACATCACCGGAGTGGCAAACATGTTAGAGATGAGACAAACACCCTCACCGAGTTGCAGGCATGCCCTCTTGCTATGTCATGTTTCCAGCATTTAGCATGTCTTGAATTTTGTCAAAGGGTGGCAAATGTCAGAGTTCATCATGAGTTGGCCCGTCTTTTTGCACTTCACCTACATGGAGGTCAATCTATCTTGGCTGGGGTCACTTTCACATTGACACCCGAAGCCATATCAGTGGCAACCGGCATACCAAATGTTGGAGAACAGTGGCATAAGAAGAAGAAGGTGGAGAGGAATCATTATGAGCCTTACATTGAGGCCAGTTGTTTGAGTCAGCTCACGAGAGTTTTCCCGTTCAGATTTTTGAGAGATGAGTATGCTCCGCTCATGAAACTGATCATGAAATACTTCAGTTGTGAGGGGAGGTTTTCTCGCCTTTATGCCTATCACATTAGGTTTCTCATGCACTTTACCAGGGTGTGAATGATGAACCTCCAATTTTTCATCTGCAGGAACATAGAGAGGATGAAAAATTTCATGCAGCACAAGACCCCTCGACAGCAGCTTAACAGTGTTTATCACTTTGCTCTTATCCGGATTTTGGTAGATCATCAGTTGGGATTGCAGGGTATTGCTTGGGAGGACTTCATCTCCCGTGACTTCTTCAGCGCTCCACAAGTAGTATTAGAGGCAGAGCATGAGATAGGTGGCCCATCTCATCAGTATGAGCGACATGAGACTGCTACTATGCCAGTATACATCACCTATCAGAGAGGCAGTAGACCCTTATTTGCAGCAGCAAAGCGAGTGTTATCTCCACCCGGGGTGGAAGGGGCCTCGCTTCCGACATCAGCATCACATGAGCAGGGCAGAGGTAAGGAGCCAATGTAGGAGGAAGGGCCATCAGGTGAACGAGAGACCGAATTCGTTCTCCTCCATGATGATGAGATAGATGCAAAACCAAAAAATGCAAAGCTTACAGAGATCATCTAGGAGCAGCAACAGTGATTGAGTCCTTATCCCTTGACTTGGAGAGGGCCAAGTGGAACATGAAGTACATGGATCAGAGAAACAAGCAGCTTGAGGATTAGCAGGTGATTATGGAGCTGCAAAACATTCGTGAGCATCGCCAAGCTGCTCAAAGGAGAAGAGTTGAGCTCACATCATTGGAGCAAGAGATCAATGAGGATCAGGAGGCCCACCTTGAGAGCGTGAACATGCACTTGGAGAGGCTACTAGAAAAGGCCGATTAGGACCTTGACTTACTGAGACACATGGCTTATCGTTACAGGACATAAAACATGAGTGCAAGGGCCCAGATAAGGAGTTTGAAGGCAAAATTGAGGAAAGAAACAAGAAAGGAAAAAGAGGCAAAAGAGAAAGATTGGCTTCGAATCTTGGCTGAGGCTTCCTTGGCCCATCATAACACCCCATAGGGGACCTCCAGCCCGAATTTCAAGAAATTTGGGGAATTTTTGGTCACATGACAAATTTTTGGGAAAAACACAGGGTTTTTCTCCTTGTGCGCTAAAATTCTAGAGCTCCAAATGAGGAATGGTTTGCATTTTTGGATTCATCATGGAAAATCACGACTATTGGTGCCCGGAAAAGAAATTTTGGCAAGATATGAGTCTCCAAAAGGTCAAAAAACACCCAAAAATGGCCTCTTTGCCCATTTTTTGACACACAGGAAGCAGTCTTGGTAGAATGAAGATTTGGAGGGGCAAATGAGAACCAAATTCAAAAATTCCAATGGGGTTAGAAAGTAGATAGGATAGGCTTTCCAACAAGCCCACTTGGGCACATTTTGGACACCTGAAAGTGCCCCAAAACAGGCCCCAAAGTAGCACGGCGCATAGAGAAAATGGCGCGGCGCACAAAGGAAAAATTGCCCAATTTGCTTCCATTTCGCGAAATTTCGGTTCGCGACTTCTCCAAGTGGGCCCGCTCATCTACACTTTGGTTTTTTGGCACCAAAGGCAGCATTTAAAGTATTTTTCTCCAGATTGGCTTCTATCCAAGTGGCGAAGGAAGGCAAACGGTCACCCAAGTCAAATGTCATGTTTGTAGCGCTGCACCTGTAGCTGATGGTTGGCTCTCCATCTCCATTTTGCAATGATTTGAGTAACTCCCCAACCCTTGGGCCTTCTATCTCTTCCTTACACATTCTATATATTGTATGCAAGTTATTTGCAAAGGGTTAGTTGGCTTGTAACTTCTGGGAGACTGTGGGAAAGAAACTCTATTTCTTCACTGTGTAATTTTGACAGAGAATTAATGAAAGGCAGCGGCTCTGTTTCATGAGATTCTTGTGGTTGTGAGTGTAGAAAACGTGTCTCTTATGTTTTCATATGTATTTCGTTATGTTTCATAATTCAGTTCATGTTCATTTCCAGTGAAATTTTCTGAGTGAGATTAGGTAGAATTCAATTTTATTGCTCTGCCTATGGGAAAATTTCATGTTTCAGTGTTTTTCTTTTGTTGAAAAGGATTCATGTAACTATGCCCTTTTCACTTTCTTCAGCAATCTATTCATTCCACGTTACCTCAAACTAAATTGCTACATTTTCCGCCTGCCTTGCCTCACGAAATAATCTGTGCCTTTGTATTAAATTCTCTGTTCTTTTCTGACCGTTGGTCCCATACCATCCCAGAAGCTTGGTCATTCATGAAAATTGTTTCTTGTATCCCTATTCACTTACTAGCCTAAGATCAATATTTCATTGTAAGTCATATCAGACCGTTTTGATTATCTATTCACTGAGCGTGACTCGGAGAGAGCCCTCTCCTGTTCTGGTAGGGCTAGCTACCAGACTGAGCGTGGTTTGTGGTTACCCTAATTTTTGCCTTCCTTTAGCCTAAGGCAGATTTAGGTGCTAACACACCCCACCTAGCATGGTGGGGCAGACCCACATGACGAACTAGTGCCAAATCTGTGTCAAGCCAAGATTAACATTAGAAATTTTCACCCATAACAAAAAAATTGCATAAAATTAAAAAGAAAATAAATACTTTTATCCCTGATCCATCCTCTTACCTAGTGGACCCCACTAAGTGTTAGGTGGAAATATTAGTTCCAAATCCCCCGTATAGTTCATGCTGACATACAGGCAGTCCTCAATCATGGGGATCTAGCCTTTGAGCCACTCAAAGAAGTGTCTAATTGGGAGGCCTCCTATTTTAGGTGATAAGGCTACCCACTGATCCTATTTGGGCTCCCTCGGACTAGCTATACCGAAACACATTCGAGGCCTCATTATGGGGACCCTATCTAGTATAAAGGACACAATCGAGGTACCATACACAAACTCTCTTTGGGTTTGAGTCTTACATGTTGTCAACTCTACTTTCACCTGTCAGAGGACTCCCTCACACTAGTTGAACACTTGCAGCTGTAAGCAAACCAATGCCATAAGTAACTAGGATTTTGTAGCCACATACTGACTCTTAGCCCTTGTCAAAAACACGATCATCCATAGAATAGGCCTCAATGGTCTCGATGCTATATGCACTACTAGAATCCTGTTACTCACTGGCCTACTACCTTCTATGCAATGTGTTTGGATCAGATCCACTGTGGTCCTGGGATCTGCTCTCCCTCCTATCAAGTTTACCTGTGCACCTCCATGTCATAAACCAGTGAGGAAATATAAATCGTCCCACTTGATTGAGATCTCATGGTCCCCAATGTTCAAAAACCATATTGTTCATTCCACCATTGGATGATCCAACTTAAGAGATCCTCCTAACTTTTCATCAGGTCAAGTCTAGCATATTTCAATAACCTACATTGTCTCGAAGCTTCTAAACATGCCACATAATTTAGCATTTGTAGTTCCTCATGTTCATGAGCTCTTTCTGCCCAAAGAATCATCTTTTTGACTTGATCCATACATCAAAAAACCCCTTGATCAATTTCTAGCTAGCAAAATCTCCCTGGAAATCAAGAAAATTAAGTTTTTCTTACGCTTGGTTGGATAACGTGACCCTCCTTCCTCCAAAGCATGCTAAATTGCTCCTCCTTTTTGGGAAGAGTGTTTAACATGCCCCATGGCCTAGGAGACCACGTTACCAGGACAAACTACCTTGGGATCACTTAACATCCCAAAATCACAAGCAAAAACATAAAATAAGGAATGAAATGCTAGCTATGGATTAGTGATCTTACTTGGAACTAACATAAAGTTGAATGTTAGTCTGGTTCGCTCACAATCGCTCGAGAAAGTTATGCTCATTTTTTTCTCCATAACACTCTCAGAAACTTCAACTGGTGAAAATGAGGGTTTGATTCCCTTCTTATAGTCACTTTGGAGGTATGACTCATCTTAGCTAGTCTTAGATTTCAGAGAAATTCATTCCTGCTTTGTTTAAACATGTACTGACTCACTATTCTGTCAAATGTTACATATGCTCTTATGATCTTTTAGTGTTTTTATTCAGAATTGACCATATTTGACTCCATATGATCACATTCCATTTTGGGAATTTTTCTCCCTCTTAAACCAAAAAACCCCTGAGTTACCTTCTCCGGGCTCATAAAAATCCTACGAATAAGATTTGAGAAATTATTTTTATCTCATTTTCTCGCTCCCTAAAACTAAAAAAGACATATCGTGTTTCCTTTGCTTGACTTGTTAACATTTCAAGTTTACTTGATGTCCTCATACTAGTAACAAAACGAGGAAGACGTCTATTGAGCATAGGTTTATCACTTTATTCGGACTCAACGGACTAACTTATGGAAAAGGAATTGTGTCGAGTATACTATTAATCCTTTGTTGCACCTAGTTATCGACCATCACAAAGGTACCCCTTGGAGTTGTTTTTACGATATTTTCAGACACTCTAAAAATTAAAAGATTGTCGAGTTTACCTCTCTATACTCGTTAAACTTAATCACATTGAGAAAAATTGCATAGAATAGTGGCTTAATATTTATATTTTGAAGGATCTTTTGGCAACAATATTCTTGTCACTCCCTTTAACATGGCACCCTGTTAGTAACTTCCTCTTTTGTTAGCTTCTCGTTGAACCTTACCATCCTAGTAGTTTAGCATTGATACCCTGATGATTCTTGCATCCTTGTATCATAACACTCTTTGGTTTTCTTGAGTCTAAGCTTCCTGATATCCTTGATATCGTGCCTTCTATTTTTCAAGGGAATTTCCTACTTGATGATTCCTGTAACAACCATAAAATCATATTCATGTACTTCCCTCAGTCTATTTGCCCCATTTCTCTAATATATCTCCAAAAAAATCATTATTGTCTCGTCTCACGTCAACTGATGTAGGACACATTATTACCCACCTTTGACATATTTCTTCCTATTGACATTGACATTTTATCTAGGAAGTAGATCTAGAAACTTATCAATACCATATAACTTTTCGTCCTCACTAGCATGTTACCCTATGTTTGATTCGAGGTTTTCACTATTGGATCCTAGTTGAAAAAAATCTATGAGTGTCCGACGCCAACAAATTTTATTCACACTCACTAGATTTTGCTATGCATCTTGGAGACCATCATCCTTATCAGTGGCCATACTCACGTACGTTAACAATTTTCATCATTTATTGATAATCATGTGATTTCTCACATGTTCACCTTCAACTCCCTTATTCACATGTAAAAAATTATGTTGTTCATAGTAGAGGCGACCAAGACCTTGGGTGGAGGCTTCCATCACTCAACCTTGTTTCCTCTCCCAAGCTGTGTATATTGTTTTCAGAGACAACTCATCAGATTGATCATATTATGAAAAAGCTTCGACATTATTCCTATCGATGCACATTATAGTCATACCTCTCCTAAGAATCACTTTGATTCTACTACTGAGCATGGGAATTCTTGACTCATGACATGTTCTTATATTTTTTACATATATTGTTGTTTTCATGTCTCCCCTGGTTCCACAACTCCAATCATCTCTCTCTTCATCTATAGTTTATAAAGTATTTCAACCATCATCTTCTTCTCTGACCTTACACTTTAAGGGGCATCTATTATACACAAAATGACCTCCTCATCATCTCAAAGGAGAAATACACTTTGACTAGAAGAAAACCCTAAGTTACAAGCCCATTTTCCAGGGTAATGCACCCCAAAAACAGACAAAAAGCATTCAAATGCTACCTATGAACCAACAAGTGGTGTTAATCCCTAGGTTAACATTCTGTTTTTCCTAAAGGGAAGAGTTACTAGATTTTTATGAGATTTCGGAGGTCAAAGTGTGAGTTGACTGACTGACACTCCACTTTTCACTCAAAGGTCATCTCAAAAAGCAGGAAACGTCCACCTCATTCTTGTCTAAGGAAATTTTTAATCCTAACAAGAATGCATAAAACGGGAAAGAGAAATAAAGTGAGGAAACATATAGCATTTTCCTCAATGGAACTTATGAAGAAATTGGCAAGGATTCAACCTCTCCTCATCTATAAATTAGAGGCTAGGCCATTATATCGAAGATCAAAATTTGAGCATTGTTATGTTGTCAAGAAGTTGACAGAGAGAGAGAGAGAGAGGAGCTAAGGAGCTAAGGGAAGACTTGATTCAACAACCATGGTTGTAATCATTCTTCTCTCATCTGATAATATAGATTTGATCCTATTTTTTCTACTTAATGACGTCGACACCTTCTTTCTTTATATGTTGGTTCGATGGTGAGACTGAAGATTATCATAGGTTCATTATAGTTTTATATACTGTTATATGTTGATGTTTTGAGTCGCTAAACTTTCATATGTTGTGAAGGTTACTTCATGTCTTTTCTATGTGTAGGTCCTGATCTGAGATCGAGAAGGATCTTTCCCTTGTCATGCTGAGAACTCCAACGGATCTACACCAAGGACTGGAAGGTAATCCTTCTCTTTTATTTTGTTGACTCCTAGATTAACATGAGTATTTGCATGTTTCTCTGAATAGTTGCAGGTCATCTCATTCCATCTACCTTATGTCCCAGGACACCTAAGAGAATTTTCTATCCACAACCACCCTCGCATTAATCCATACAACAGGATAACTACTTTAGATTTTTCTACAATAATTTTTGGATGCAGCTACAATATTTATGCCATGAATCTTATATATTTGTGGGGTGATTTTTCATTATCAAGCTTCATAGAAAAACCAACCAAAATTAAATTCTTTGAAAATTTATGCAAGTATTTACATAAAAATGGATAGTAGAAATATATAAATAAATATACTTACCAGGGCGTATAACATATGATTATAATTTTAATTTAAGTGGCAAGGGCTAAGCTTCCTTAGGGATCTGATGCATCCCTCTCCTTGAAAAAAGAAACTGATTATTTCTTGGTCACATTCGACTAGCTATCCATTAATTGACCTAACTACATGGGAATAACTGTAGGTTAGAGTACGATTATTCTAATCCATTAGGTTGAGAAAATACATGTTGAGCATTACTTTTAGGTTCTCTTATTTTTGAGTCAAAGTATTTCTCATTACAATTTGTTTTTCCATATCCTATATTGCTTAAGGGTAGAGCATATAACACATATAGAGATTGGAATATTAGATTTTTTTCAAAGATTATATGAAGAATTACAAATATATACTTTACTTTCACAATCTTGATATAAAGAGTGTAACATTATATTTTTTTGGTGAGATTATGTGAATAACTACAAATATATAGTTTACATTCTCAATATTGATATTATTTATCATAAATATGCCTCAATTTTTAAGTTATTCAACGATGAAATGTGTAACTGCATTTAGAGGTAAAAATACACGTGGAATATGGAAAAGTAGTAGGTGAAACCCTGGAAGCCCGTTGTTCATTTCGTACACGAATAAGGAGACATTTTCTTATGTCAAATTTGGCACATAGAAAGGGATTCCCATATGCATTACGATCTGTAAATTCCTTCCATGTAGATTGTGTGTATGAGATTATCCTACTCATTGAGCTCTTAAAAGTGAAGAAATTCATAGATTGTTAATGATTTTTGTGTTTCTTCCATAAATGCTATCATGCAACTAACTATCATTCATATTTTGGCATTTAGCCACTTACTAAGTTGTTATTACCATAGTTGAGTGAAGTTTTACAAACTAATTCTATTCATTCGTTTATTTTAATCAATATTGCATTTATTTTCCTCTTGTTAATATTAAATGGTTGTTATATAAATAATTTTGGATTTAGAAAACTATTAATAGAATTGTTTAGTTGTTAATAGTCTCAATTAATAATTTATATTGAACTATAACTTTTTCATTTCAATATGTTATTATGATTTTGGATACAATTTGTTTTAATATTTATTGGTAATTTGTGGATATTTTATTATTAATTATTAACTAATAATAATTAATATTACTAATTGTGATATATTATTTTGCTATCATAAACAATTTTATTACACAATAAGTTTCTTGATATCTTCAAATCATTAACATACATTTAAGATTTTTTATATTCAAAATTATTTGGAAGGGACTACGCTCCATGAGCCCTTGTTTATTTTAATATAAGTTGAAAGATATTAGAGATTCCTATATATATATATATATATATATATATATATATATATATATATATATATATATATATATAGTGGTTAAGTGAGTGGAATTATATATCTAATAAAGGTGGATAGACATCAAAGCACTTACCTCATGATACATTTAACATTAAGTGAAATGGATATATACATATATAACTATATCTAAAGGTGGATAGACATCAAAGCACTTACCTCATGATACATTTAACATTGCCAAAAAGAGGGGAAAAACAAACAAACAAACATGAATTATAGAAAGAATAAATATATGAATTAAACATATATACATTTTCATGTAACAAGATTCTTAACCATAGAGATACTTTACAAGTAGATTCTTAACCATAGAGATACTTTACCAAGTAGATTCTTAACCTATAAATCAGATTCGTACAATACCGCAGGCCAATACCATGGCTTACTCATACCACATGCCAAAAAAACCACAACTCATATTCATATGACACGTTATTCTCACATATCTTTTAATAATTCATTTAATTAAAAGGTCAAAAAGAGAATATCTACTTTGGAGATAAATCTCAACCTTTGATCTATGCATATTACTAAGAATATTCTAGGATATTTACTTGAGGTTAAATCCCTACCATCCACCTAATGATTATTAAAAATTAAATTAAAATTTTAGGAACCCTATTCCAAAATAGATATGTATTAAAATTAACTAAATAATAACTTTTATTTTAAAATTACTATTATTATTATTAATTATAAAAAGAATTAATATATCAGTGAAACATATATACATTTAGAGAAAACATGGAACACAATTCTTAACCATTGAGGTTCACCCCCACTTTATTATAGATATGTTTAATCTATAAATAGACTTTGTTACAATACCATGGTTTATCAATCCCACATGCCCAAAAAAAGCATAACTCATTTTTTTAAAATTAATCAATTTAACTGAAACAACAAAAATATTTTAACTACTTTGGAGATAAATCTCAACCTTTGATTGTTTTTATACTTTCATTGAAAATTTTAAAAATTTTTAGAGATTAAAGCTCTATTATTCATTGAATAATTATTAATACAATAATTTTGTAGATTTTCATATAGATTCATACCTCATGTAATGTACTAAAACAAAAGACAAGACCAATGATCCATGAAAACAATAATCGACAAAAGGAAGATAATCAAAGTCACATAACACAATTGTTTCTGTGGGGAAAGCCACTGCTCAAAACATTGACTATGTATTGCATTAATAAGAAATCTAAGTGATAATACAAAGCTTGTTCTCACAAGAACAATTCTTGCACAAGTATGATCAACTCTTTGCCTCACAAGCCCACACTGACCAACACTTAGACAATTTCTACTTCCTGTTGAGCCCCTATTTCCTTACGCAATTCTTGAGAGGAATAGCCCATATTTAATTACGAATTATTTCTTCCATAACCGTGCAATCCAAATCTAGGTCCTCTTCTAATTGCATGATTGATCTGTACAACTCGGATCATTCTACAACTAATAGTACATTGTCCCTGCACTCTAGTCTCAACCGAGTTTTTCTCTGAACTGACATGCATGAGTTTCTCATGAGGGAATCTTCAGTTAGTTGGAGTAGCACTAAAGATGCACCAATGCACCAACTCACTACTAGACCTCTACTAGTTCCACAAATAGTTAGAACTAGTTTAATTGTCTATAACTCAATCAAACTGAGTTATCTAATTACAACTCAATTAAACTCATCCTAGACCCCTAAAATTTAGGGAGAACATATACATGACTACAGAAAGACTTCCAACTTGAAATTACTAATTTAATTAAGTTAATCAAACTTAATTAACTATTTAAAAGTTGCTACAAAAATAGCATTCAATTCTAATTCATAGTGTAATTCAAGGACAAATTAAACTAGAATTTCTTTTTGTCATTTCTCAACACTTCCTCTCAACAAGAAAGGGATTATCAACTTCCTTGATCCTATCTGTGTGAAACTTGAATTTACATCTTGACAATGCCTTTGTGAAAATTTCAGCATCTTTCTCCTCCGTGGGAATGTACTCCAACAACATAATCTGCCTTAATACACAATCTATGAGATGATGATATCAGATATCAATATGATTGGACCGATCATGAAAAATGGATTTTCAAAGAGTTTGATACAGCTCTGATTATCACAATAAATCACAATTGGACCCATCTGCTGACTAAACAAACCAACAAGAATCTTCCTCATCCAGATGGCCTCACATGCTGCCTGACTTGCAGCCATGTACTTTGTCTCTCTCAAACTAAGTGTAACTGATCTCTGTTTCCTGTTGTACCAAGAAACTGTTGCTGACCCAATTATGAAGATCCCTCCTAATGTGCTCTTCCTTTCAAATGGACTCCCCGCCTAATATGTATCGGTGAAGCCTTGAAGCTTCACTCTCTCTTTTTGTTTGTACCACAATCCATACTGAGTAGTTCCCTTGAGGTATCTCAACACAAGCTTTTCCGCCTTCTAATACAACTTGGTAGGCCTAACCATCGCTTGACTAAGATGGTTAACTACATACACATATCCAGTCGTGTGTTCACTAGATACATGAGTGAACCCACAAGCTACATGTAAACAATAGCTTCAACTACTTCCCTAGAAGTAACATCTTGCTTCCTACAGTTACCTGCTAGAGGAGTCTCCATGGGTTTGCTACTCTCCATGTGGAACCTCCTGAGTATCTTTTTGGCATACTTGCCCTTAGACAAAAATAGTTCCCCATCGCCTTGCCATACTTCCATGCCCAAAAAGTAATGCATGAGCCCCATGTCCTTCATCTCAAACTCTCTTGAATGATCCTCCTTGCAGGACTTGATCAGCTGATCATAACCTGTTAAAATCAAATTGTCGACATATAACACAATGATCAACAATTTACCTTCCACCACTATGTGGTACAAGTTTGCATCTTCTTCACTCTTGGTGAAACCCAACCCAGTGAAGTAGTTATTGATCCTAGTGTACCAAGAATTGGGTGCTTGCCTAAGCCCATACAATGCTCTCTTGAGCCGACACACATGTGACTCACAGTCAAAGGTCTCAAAACCTTTAGGATTCTCTATGCATGCCTCTTCCACAATCGTGCCATTAAGGAAGGTTGTCTTTACATCCATCTATTGCATCTTCCAACCCATTTGCACTAATAGTTCCAATATAGATCTGATCGATGAGTACCTTGAAACAGGAGCAAAGGTCTCACAATAATCAATCCCCTCTACCTATGAAAAGCCACGGGCCACAAACATAGCCTTATGCTTATCCACACTACCATATGTAGCTTGCTTTACCTTATAAAGCCATCGGGAGCTCACCACTGACTTGTTGTCCATCCTTGGGACCACATCCCAAACACTATTACAAACTATGGAGTCATACTCCTCCACCATGGCATCAACCCAAACCAGTTGCTGCATTTCTTCCGCAAAGGAATATGGCTTTGTCTCAACACATCCACCCATAAGAGCCACGTATCTAGTGTACCTCTCACGTGACCTCCTTTGGCTGCATTGAGATGTGGGTGCTCCCACATTCTCCCGTGCATCATGCAATAACCTGTCAGCCTCTCAGGTGCGCTTTCTCCCATCTCTAGAATAATCTTCCTGAGTGGATGTCTCCACTCCTGGATCCTCTACATGTGGCTTCTCCACATCAATCTAAGGCTCCTCAACCTTAGGAGCTAAAATCTCCTCAACCACATGTAGCTCAAGCTCCCTCTCAAGGGAAACTCGCATGGCCTTCTCCTCATCAAATCTGACATCCCTACGAACCATTATCATCATGTTGGTCAGCAAGTACACCCGATAGTTGTGAGGTGTATCATTGTACCCCACAAATATACCCAAATTCGTTCTTGGCTCAAGCTTCTTCCGTCCATCTTTGGTCACATTGAAATATACTGATGACCCAAAAATCCTAAAGTGACCAAAATCTGGGTTCTGACCAGAATAAGCCTCCTCTAGTGTCTTCATCCCAAGAATCTAATGTGGGCTACGGTTATGCAAATAAACCACTACATTACATGGCTTAGCCCACAAGTGTAGTGGTAGGCCTTGATCATGCAACATCACTTGTGCTGCCCCTAGAATTATTTTGATCTTCCTCTCATCAACCCCCTTATGTTGTGGGTTATGGGGTGTCGTCAACTCCCGTTTAATCCCTTTTGCTGCATAGAAGTTCTTAAACTCATTTGAGACATACTCACCACCATTATCACTCCTCGTAGATTTAACCTTCTTTCCAGAATATTTCTCAACCAATGCTTTAAATTCACAAAACTTTGTGAAATTTTGATACTTCTTCTGCATGAAAAATATCCAGTTTTTACGAGAAAAGGTTACAACAAATATGACATAATACCTATGTTTGGCCGTGGATGCTATTGAGAATGGTCCACACACATCTAAATGGACTCGCATTAGAAATGCCTTTGATCAACCCTATGGTAGGTTTTTAGAAATCCTGAGTGCCCTCCTAAGGGAGAGGTGTGCAATTCCCTAAGAATCTTTTGTTTGAGATGGGAATTCTTACATAGGTATAACTGATCCTTGTACCATAACGAATCATTTTTCCAACTAAATGTATCAGATGTATTGGGATCTTGTTGTGTCTTTTGAATGAGTGCCCACACTTCCTCATCATTCTTCCATTTATCCCTTGCTTCGTTTATCCAATCTGGTTGGATAATAGAAATGGTGCAAAGAAATGCTTCCACATCCTCATCCTTTCTTGAGAGTGCATCTGCCACAACATTTTGCATCCCTTTTTTGTAGATGATTTCAAAGTCATAAACCAACATCTTTGTGACCCATTTTTGCTGCTCTTCTGAAGATAATCTTTGTTTTAAAAAGTATTTAAGACTATCATGATATGTTTTTACCTTGAAGTGTCTTCCCATTAGGTAGGGTCGCCATTTCTTAAGTGCATGTAGTATTTCCAACATTTCCTTCTCATAAATATCTTTGTGTAAATAATTTCCTTTGATTGAATGACTTTCAAAAGCAATGGGTCTTTCTTCTTTCATTAAAAAAGCAGTAATTCCATTTCCTGAGGAATCACATTCCACAATAAAATATTTTTTGAAGTCCGGTGTATCTAAGACTAGTGCTTGGCACACTGCCTCTTTAATATTTTCAAAGGCCTTTGTTACTTCTGGAGTCCATGAAAATGCATCTTTCTTCAATAATTTTGTTAGAGGGGTTGCTATTCTCCCATAATTCTTAAAAAACTTACGATAATACCCTGTCAACCCGAGAAATCCTCGTAGAGGCTTTATGGATGTGGGGATTTTCCATTCCCTGATGGTTTTAATTTTGTTAGGGTCTACCTTAACACCTTCATGAGATACAATATGACCCAGATATTCCACCTCTTGTACTCCAAAGAAACATTTGGAGATTTTTGCATATAATTGTTTCTCCTCCAATAGTTTGAGCACCATGTCAACATGTTGGACATGATCCTTCCAATACTTGTTGTAGATTAGTATATCATCAAAAAATACTAACAAAAATTTTCTAAGGAAGGGTTTGAAAATGGAATTCATCAAACCTTGAAATGTAGAAGGTGCATTAGTAAGGCCAAAAGGTATGACCAAAAATTCATAGTGAACCTCATGAGTTCTAAATGTTGTTTTTGGAATGTCTTAAGTCTTCATTTTGATTTGATGATATCCTGAACGAAGATCCAACGTGGTGAAGTAAATTTATCCATGCAATTCATCCAATAATTCATCAATGATAGGAATGGGAAATTTATCTTTAATAGTGAGCTTGTTGAGCTCCCTATAATCTGGACACATGCGCCATGATCCATCCTTCTTGTGAACCAATACTACTAGAGCAGAGAAAGAACTTTGACTAGGCTGAATTATACCAGCCTCTAGCATTTATGCAACCATACGTTCAATTTCACTCTTTTGGACATAGGGATATCTGTAAGGCCTGATGTTTGGAGGAACACTTCCTGGAATCAAATTAATAGCATGATCATGATCATGAATAGGTGGGAGGCCTTTGAGAGTCTCAAATACCTTGGAATGATTATCCAAGACTTTTTGGAGATCTGGAGAAATGGATGATTTTGATGTGGGAACCTCTAGTGAACATAATTGTGCAATTAAGTCTCGTTGTTCTTTCTTTAGAAGCTTTGTCATTCCGTTAGAGCTGATTATCTTTCATGGTTTCCCTATGAAACCCCTTAATTCAACTTCCTTTCCTTATGAAGAGAATTTCATGAAAAGTTCTTGAAAATTAAAAGCTATTGTACCCAAGGATTGTAGCCATTGGACTCCTAGTACAACATCAGCACCACCCATTGGAATGGAAAGCATTGGGCTATTCAATACATATTCTCCCATGGATAGCTTGATATTATGGCACTTTCCTAAGTAATTTATGGTTCCTCCACTTGCAACCATCACTTGACACTCTGGTGTTGGATATAGGAAGCAATTCAATTCCTTTGCTATCTTACAATGAAAAAAATTATGGGTAGTTCCCAAATCAATCAACACTATTACCTTTTTCTTCTTGATATGCCCTTCTATATGGATAGTTTGAGGAGTGGTAATTCCAGCCAATGCGTTACAAGATATGGTCAGATTCATTTCTTCTTTTTCTAGGGTTTGTTCCTTGTGTATATCCTCTTCTTTTGACGTTTCTTGTTTCTTTTCTTCCTCCTCTTCACAATCTATGTAAAATAATTTCTTCTCGGCACACTTATGACCTTTAGTGTATTTGCTATCACAACTGTAACAAAGCCCTTTTGCTTTTTTTTCTTCCAATTGTTGTGGTGTCAACCTTGTAGGTTGTGGATGGCTAGGGGCAGCAACACTTCCATCTTTATGATTGTGAGTGGTAGGCTTCCTTGTTGCCATAATTTTGCTTTCCATTTTTCTTGCCAACCTGAATGCCTTCTCCAATGAATCTGGTTCCCAAAGACGAACCTCATGTTGGATGTTATCTTTTAAAGTCCCTTTGAACACATCAATCCTATGCTCCTCTAGAATATCTTTTACCCTTATATTCAATTTTTGGAAGTCCTCAATGTGCTCCATCATTGAACCCTTTTGTTTGAGATTTATCAATTGGCTAAAAAAAGTGTTGCTTTTTGTATCCTCATAATGTGCTATCATTCCATCCGTAAAAATAGCCCAAGTGACAATTTTTTTACGAGAGAAAAGCCATCGATACCATACAAACTTATTTGATTCCAAATTTAAAGTTGCAACGCGTAGCTTTTGTGTGTTTTGCACATTATGGTAATCAAAAAATTCTCCATCTATAGTATCCATGTTCCGGGATCCTTGCCATCAAACTTCCTCATATCGATCTTTGGAACATGGTGGTTCTTCAATCCAAAGTTAGAGTCTATGAAATCATGATTAACATTTATTTTGTTCTCAACATGAGTTTCCTTTACTACCCTTTCGCCATTAGTAAGCATTTCTTGTAGAAACTTTGTCAAATTTGTCTTCAAATCTATCTTTCAATCTTTCATGCCTTTCTTTAAATCATCCACCTTAGCTTCCACGCCATCCATCTTAGCTTCCACGCCATCCATCTTAGCTTCCACGTCATTCATATTAGCTTCTATGCCTTTCTTTAAACCATCCATCTTAGCTTCCACACCTTTCTTTAAACCATCCATCTTAGCTTCTACGTCTTTCTTTAAACCATCCATCTTATTTTTTGTTACTTTTTGTGCGAGTGAAATTTGTTGCACTTGGTCTTGTAATTTTGATATATCATGTTGCATTTCTTCCTCTTCTTCATGAGTCATGCTAGAGCTTTCAAGTTGCTTACTAGGTGTTTCCATTTTCTTTCTTTGGGGCATCAATTACTGATAATAATGCTTCACTATGCCCTTTGAATTCCTTCAAACTAATTTTTCAAACCAAGCTTATGCAAAAATTTAAAAAAAACTACACACATTTTTTCACTTTGTAGGAGCTCGATATTGAATCTGATGTATCTCTGTAATTTTGGATCTCCCAGGTCTAAAATTTCTTTCTGTGGTAACCCTCTAAGTAATCTTTCTAACCCCGCAAGTCTGATCAAGATTGGATTCTCCAATGAAAAGTTATGCCAAATCTCTCACGATGACCTGAGTATAGACTGGTTCAGTAGACTGAACATTTATGACGTGTCGCAGGTCACTGTTTCAACCTTAGGTTTTGAAAATGATACCCAAGAAAACTAAAGTCCGTCCTCTTTCTGGAACTTCTTACGAAAATTCAATATGATGCTCAGAGCGAAAGTTATGATGATTTTCCCAAGGTGACCTGTTTGGAATGTAATTTCAGGGTCTACAAAAACCCTAACTTCCTCAAACTATATCTCTGAAAATATAGCGAGACAGGATCTGAAATTTGGAGCCAAGGTTCAAACCTGATACCGAAAATATTTATACCGAAAATTCCATGATGACCTGATTGGAGCAGCAAAACCCTAGAATCCAAACCTCTGATACCAAATGTTATGAAACCATCTCAGAAAAAGATACAAAAGATAGATCAACGCCTTAGAATTCAGCCTCTTCGAGGGGGCAAACTCCTTTACATTACAC
Source organism: Pinus tabuliformis (assembly GCA_031772625.1). NCBI lineage: Eukaryota > Viridiplantae > Streptophyta > Pinopsida > Pinales > Pinaceae > Pinus > Pinus tabuliformis. The sequence goes on from CM062810.1 coordinate 924,436,903, forward strand.
AAATGAACAATTCTTGGATGATTCAAATGACAAAACCTCCTTTCTATATATAGGAGTCTAAGGGGTCACAATATAACCAATCCGACCTAACAATAATAATATAAAGGCACAAAAATAACAATAGAGGGATTCTATGGGGCACAATAATAACAATATGGGGACAATAGGGGCACAACAACAATAATAAGCGATACAATGACAATAGTAATGGGGGAATCACTAATATTATAGGGACCTAAAAATGAGGTTGAATTAGTTGGGGTGGTTTCTTGTCATTGGATGTTCTTATAGTGGTACATGAAGAAATTGAAAGGTTTTTTCAACAAAGGGAAAAACCCGAGGGGTCTATGGAATAGGGGTATATACCGTATGAGTCTTTTTATTATTCCAATGAGCACATCAAGTAAATCAACAACACACCAAGAGTAGCGATTTGGGATGACGAAAGGGATGAAGACAAAAGAAAATTGGAGCTTCTCCAAATGAATGGAAAGAGGTGCATGTTAAAGAGTAAGTGGCATATCATTTGTCAAATTTCTACATGGTAATTATTCACACCAAACTTCATATTAATTCATATTTTGATCTCACACGTACTATATATGTTGGTTTGATTTCATCAACAAATTCAGAAATTGAATCCATCAACAAATTCATTCTTTACAATATGGAGGCGACACAACCATGGGTCACATGGGTTGCATTGTACGAGCATAAGAGGAGGAAATGGGACAATGACAAGAAGGAATTCAAATATTTTAATGGTAGAATCATGCCTTAACCTAGTCATTTAAAAGAAAATATGTTGATGACATGCCCTAACAGTTGGGTTGTTGCTCAAGTGCAACAACTTGGTAATAACTGCATTTCTGTACATTTTTAACTTTGTACTCCATCTTTGAATTTTAAATAATCCAAACTTATATATGAATGCAACATAATATAGATACAAACATAAACACAAAGATGCAGCAAAAATAAAACTTCATTTCATTAATATCAAAGAACTGAAATATGATTACATATGGAATGGAAATAAACTAACTCGGGAAATGGTAGCTTATCTCTAAGAAGAGATGTGGTGGCTAGATGCCTCTGAATTATATTAAAATGAGGCTCAAGGGGATTTTTTGTTGGACACCTAATCCTAAATGGGTTAGTGTGGAAGTTGAATAGACTAAGTAGTCCAAGAGACCTTGGGATGTGAAACCCAACAGTCACATATTGTACTATAAATGTATATCTCTTGTTAATAAAAAATGTAGTCTCATGATTTATCATTCATATTGTTCTTGCTCCCATGTATGTTTAACATGGTATCAGAGCGGGTGATTGCTGGTCCTGCTCCAATGTGAGCCACTTGTTTTGTGGTCTCTGTATACATGTCAGTTCTGCCTTTCTCCTAATCAGAGTTGATCAGAATTGCCACCTTATAAAGCGTTTCACTGTGTGCATTAAAACCGCTCCTTGCTCAGACCTGCCATTTCTGCCCATTACCTGTAACGCTCCATTAATTCATTGTCTGCCAGAAATCCGCTGCCTCTCCTGACTGGCATCTCTGTCACTGTGTACGTTTTTGCTGCTAACGCTATCTTTGACTGACAACGTTGTTTCATAAACCTGGTTGAATTCTCCATACGTTGGCTGCATTGTAATGAATGTGAGACCGTGCGCTGTCTGCATGTAAATGTCCTAGCATGCGCTGAGGGTAGTTGTTTAAAGCTTGAAGATGTTGAAGCCATAGAAACCTGCATTAAATTTGGAAACCGTTGAATGTTTCTTGCAGTCTGTCCCTGAGGAGTCAGTCTACTGCCCTCTCCACAGTCGCTGCTGCAAATCTCTGACATTATCTGCGGATGGATGGCAGCTTATGCGGGAGCGTTTTTGAAACCTTATGTGTGGTCTCTCTGTCTTTGAAGAAAACATAAGGTAACGACCTCTCTTCTTTCCGGGTCTGGTGCATGGTTGTACATTGAATTGTTCCATATTCTCAAGTTCTATTTTCCGTAAGCATTTCTGCTTCTTTAGACCAACTGAGCACTGCGAATTTTACAATCTTCAATCGTGTTATACCACGACCAACAATTTATAATAGATTTGTGCGCTACTAGTTTTATCGTCTCAACTTCACGCAAATTTGTGATATAAACGGTTCGAGATTGTTTTTCAGTAGATTTCTTGCCCATTACGTTAGCTCAGGACGAGCAGACTGCTGCGAGTTTTATAGTGTCAAATCGGTGCGGGCTCGTGTTTGCTGTTCAACAGATTTCCTGAGGTGAAAATCCCTGAACAGTTTTGTTCAACCGCTAGCCATATGTTGAACGCTGCCCATATAAGTCTATTGAACGCTCCCACGCTGCGCTGCTGTGAACGCTGCCTTCGATCGCTGCCTTGAATGCCTTGAACGCCTCTCCTACCAAGTCACTCTTAGGCTCAGCATGGGTATCGACAGGCTTAGTGCACTTCGTTAGCCATTCCAACCGAGGGTTCTAACATCTAGGTGCTTTCTAGACCACTGAGTTTTGTCAATCGCCGGCATAAACCATTGGGTCCACTTCATTTTGCAGAAGACCAACCACAGAGAGAACTTTATTGTGCATAAGGACGGCGCACCCCAGCTCGAGCTGATCATTGTCAACAAAGGACAGAATGCCGACATAATATGCTGTCGATTATGGTTTGAATGAAACCGTGATGCAAAATCCCTATGCCTATTAGGGTTTAATGCGACTCTATGATCACGATTTCTCGATCTCTGAAATTCACGTATATAGGTAGGTGCTTTTAAAACTTACAGTGCTGGGGCCTTTTTGTGAACAGCGCGGGATTCTTTTGACATAGGACTTCGTTGGGCCTTTTTTCGAACTGAGCGTGATTCGATTTACATAAAGGGACTTCGTTCAACCTTTTTGTGAACTAAGCTTGCATTTTGTGAGCGGGGTAATAGTGGGAAGCCGTGCAACATCCTCCTGACCCTTCTGCTTACGCTGTTTTTTACCTACACGAGCAGGTAGAGCAGCAGGCTCGTATTTCCTTTCCTTCGATCACCCGGCTTACGATTGCCCGCAGAGTCTACATGGTAAATGAAAAAAAATCTCCTCAAAAGATTGTTGTAGAGGAGATTCCAGATCCTGTTATACGAGCAGCTTAAAGAATTATTTGGTTTGAAACTACTTATGCTTAAGTTAAGGTCGATATTTATGGTAGATACTTGAAAGATGTGTTATAAGATTTGCGATCAAGGATTGAAATTATGTATACAGTGATGATGAAGATCGAAGGTGTAATATCAAGTCTGTGGTGACTGAAATGGAATGAAATTCTTTATGTTCTTGACTTCAGGCTTTGAGCAGACTCAAAGCAATGTTGTATCCTTCAAGTGTCCATTTTTAGAAGTTCACACTCGTCTTCCTATTTGAAAGGGTTTTGAAATTCAAGTCTCACTGCTGAAATACATAGATATTCAAGTTATAAGACAAGTGTTATGACTTCTGCTAATGCTTGGGTTGTCATATATTGATTTAGATTTTTGAAGAGATCTCATTGTGTAACCAGGTTCTCTACTTCCCAGCTACTTCTTTATTACAATTTGTTGGCTAAGATGTTTTTCTGTGTAATTTTGCACAGAATATGTTCATGGAAAAAAATATGTCATATGGTATGAAATTGCATGGTATATGGAGGTATATTGAGAGCCTACATACTTGAAGATTTTTTGAAGACAAAGTTGTACACCAATCAATTTTTTTGCAGTGATATTATTGTGAAATGGATAGAATGGGTGTTGTATTAGAATTACTGAATACTCTAATACATTCTACTATGGACAATACAATTATAATTGATAAAGCCATTGTCGTAGACATTCAAATCTGTTTGAAAAATGTACAAGAAAACATTGAATTTTTGCAGCTGGAATCTCAACTACAGCAGGAAGAATTACAGCAGTGGAGTCATCATTCTGAACCTGTTTCTGTTCAGAAGATTGAAACAGACTCCCATAAATAGCAAGACAATAATGTTACAGTTCATTCAAATAAAGCAGCAGTTGTACATGCAGATGCCGAAACTCAATCTGCAATTCCCAAGCCCATCATCAGACCTTGGGAACAGCTTGTCCACAACAAGCACAGAACTGGTCTTGGATATGACAAGGACTTGTCCTTTCATATTCCAGACTACTCAAAGCCCATTCAGTTTCAGAGTGTTGGATTTATTCATGACATTTCACCTGCTCCTCATGACAGTTCACCTCCAGCAGTTCCAGATTCTACTCCTCTTCCACCGCAACAACAACAACAACAGATTGTGAAATGCCAACACTGTGACTGAGTTGGCCATTTGAAAGATCACTGTTTTGATCTTCATCCATGTAAGCACTGTCATAAAACTAGCCATTCTTCACACAGATGCTTAAAAAAAAAACGTCCTGCAAGAACAAAGATTCATCTTGGATGGATCGCTTCTTGGCAATGGGCATCAACAGCCAAGAAGATATTCCAAACACATGTCAGAACTTGTTCCAGAGTATTAAACAATCTTGCAGTTGAGTTTTCTCCATCATCTCACCTTGTATCTGACAGGGGGGGAAATGATGGTCATCTACAAGCTTCAAAGTCACATCAAGCGAGCCTGAGCCACAACCTGCCACACCAGTTTCAGAGTTGTAGCCAGAGACAAAGATGCCTGTGAACATGCCTTCAGTTGGCAATCTAGGACACTTCCTCTAGCAGAAGACTTCAGCTTCTTGCCAGTTTCGGAAGCATTCTAGGAACACAATTGAGAACACTTCCTCTAGCAGAAGACACCAGCTTCTTGCCAGTTTTGGAAGAGTTCCAGGAATTGAATTAAGCATTCCAGAGTTGTTGGTCATCCTTAAACCATCACAGGTTGAGACTTCCCTTTTCAGGTTGAAGTTTTACCTTTTATGCAGGGTGAGACCTCCCTTTCATGGTTGAAGGTTTCCCTCTTCAAAACAATAGGAGCACTTCCTCTAGCAGAAGACTCCATCTTCTTGCCAGTTTTGGAAGAGTTCCAGGAATTGCACTAAGCATTCCAGTGTTGGTGGTCATCCTTAAACCACTGCCCTTTATACCAACATTTCATAGAGCACATTCAGCCTACTGCTGCCATGCATTTTTTGCACATTTTGTATTACAGCTCTCTTCTTGGACTCATACATAACCCTTCGGATTAAGGGGGGGAATGTTGGACACCTAATCCTAAATGGGTTAGTGTGGAAGCTGAATAGACTAAGTAGTCCAAGAGACCTTGGGATGTGAAACCCAACAGTCACATATTGTACTATAAATGTATATCTCTTGTTAATAAAAATTGTACTCTCATGATTTATCATTCATATTGTTCTTGCTCCCATGTATGTTTAACATTTTTATTATTGAATAATAAGGGAAAAGCCTAAGCAACCAAAATCCTAACCTCGAGAGATGGAACGCCAAGAGTTTGTGGGGCCCGTTGGGGTTAATTAGGTAGCCAACTTCCCAGGGTCGTAACTTGGTCATATTATCTCTGTTTGGTGCGTACGATACCTTGTTGGAAATACCTATCTGAGTACTAAAGGATTTTTCACAAGCCCTTGAATATGGCTATGGGATTGCTATGGACCCCAAAAAACATCGTTCAGGGTGTCAAAACAACTCTGGAAGTTCAAGACCCGAAAAACTGCTAAAAATAGGAAATCTTGCTATAATCAAGGAAATGAATGAAACCCACTAGAGGTCTATGTGGAATAGGCAGGTGGCCACCAATATCCACCTGAATCAGTAAAATCTATATTTTGTATTTTTAATTATGTTCGGGTGACACATTATGATTTTTTCATTTTTTTATAGGTGCATTTGTTCCCATCTATGTGGGCATATGGACATCATTTTCCCACATAGGATGTTGATGATGAATGTATGACACAAGATTATGGAGTGGAAGTCGAGTTTGACCAATCTAGTTGTGCTAGCCACCGCAATCAAAACCTAATATAGGGGATGTTTGGTTACGTTGGAAAGATACACGAGATCATTCAAGTGGAATTCTCTTCTTTCCAATGTGTTATTTTTAGGTGAAAGTGGTGGGAAAATTTTGATCAGAATAATGTAAAGGAAGATCGTGATAGTGGACCAATATTTATCAACTCTAGAAAAATGTGGCATGAAGCTACGAAACCTTATGTTTTTCCCAAAACACTGCAATCTAATGTTTTTTTACCCAAATGTGTTGGATAGGGATTTTTATTAAGACACGACCCTAGATCAAAACATATTTTTGAGAACAACAATGTTATCATGCCAAGCGAGGAAGATAATCAGGGTGATAACAACGGAGAGTGATATGCACTTGTGTTATTTCATCATTTATACTATTGTTGTATGTTTTTGTTTTCTTTATTTCGCTAATTATATTGTTTTTTATTCATCTTGTTGGCATTTTATATAATTGGTAATATTCGCAAACATTTTTACACATTTTTTTTGCAGTGGAAACAATTTTACACTTAAAAATAAGTATTTCCAATTGCATACAATATTTATGATAAAGGATTTATATACTTATTGGTTTATTAATCAGTTCACAAGTTTTTTCTCTTTTTTTTTATTTCAAAATCAATACAAATCAAGTAGTGATAACTCAATGAGGACTTTAATAATAAAAAAAATTGTGTATTAATATGTAAGATTAAATTCTTGACATGAGAGGTAAAGTCATGTTTACTATATTTAAATTCCAATTCTTGCAACATTATGTAAAATAAAAGGAGATCTTATGCATGTATGAAATGTTGATTACATCTTTTGTGGACCATAAGAGAAACAAATGGGCTAACATAGATGCATGAGAGGTTATAAATTTTTTTCTTCATGGATTATGGAACAATTTTGACTTTTCTTTTCAATGGTAATTATAAATAAAAGTTGAATTAATAAATACTTTATGGCTAAGAATTAAATTATAAATGATGTGGTGGTGATTAAGAGGAATTTGTTTGACTTTCTAATAGACTTGGTGATGCATTTTCCTTTCCTATTTAGATTATGTAAAATAAATATCTATTTTTATGTGTTTATTTAAAATAGACATGTTTTTATCATTGTGAACATGATGTAATATTAGCTAGGAGAAATGTGAAAACATGAATTTTAGTGACTACCTCGTGATAAGTATGTGGATCAAAAGATTGTATTTCTAAGCACTGGTTATCAATTTATAACTATATTAATTGTATTAAGATATCAATCTAAATATATTCATATTATCTCCTTTCTAGAATGACATTGCGAGTATCAGTAAAAAATAACTCACAAAGTTATAAAAAAATGGAGAAGGAAAATCATATCTATGTTATATATGTATACTAAAAGGCCTACTATAACTTCCATTATCAAAAAATTTCAATATAGTAAAATAACCTCCCTTATTTTCACTATGCAGCATATATCCATAAATATAAATGCAGTTTGAAACATGGTGTACAATATCTATGATAATAAGGATTCAAGGTCACAATCCTTCTCAAATAGGAAAATGAAAAGAATATAACCCAAATGATAAAATTGTGAATTTAGAAACAATGTTGAAGATTTATTCCAGATTTGTGTTGGTTTATTAATCATTTCATATGTTTTTTCTTCTTGTTTATTTCAAAACCAATATAAATCATGTAGTGATAAATCTATGCGGACTTTAACAATGAAAAAATTGTGTATTAATATGTAAGATTAAATTATTGACATGAGAGGTAAAGTCATGTTTACTATATTTATATTCCAATTCTTGCAACATCATGTAAACTAAAAGGAGGTCTTATGCATGTATAAAATGTTGATTACGTCTTTTTATGGACTATAAGAGAAACAAATGGGCTTACATGGATACATGGGAGGTTTTAATTTTTTCTTTATGGATAATGGAACAATTTTGACTTTTCTTTTCAATGGTAATTATAAAAAGAAATTGAATTAATAAATATTTTATGGCTAAGAATTAAATAATAAATAATGTGATGGTGATTAAAAAGCATTTGTTTGACTTTCTAATAGACTTGGTGATGCATTTTTCTTTCCTATTTAGATTATGTAAAAAAATATCTATTTTTATGTATTTATAAGTAAATTATTTAAAGTAGACATGTCTTTATCATTGTGAACATGATGTAATATTAGCCAGGAGAAATGTGAAAACATGAATTTTAGTGACTATTTCGTGATAAGTATGTGGAAAAATAATATTTATTCAGTTGTTCATTAAGAAATAATCAAATATATTATTTGCCAAAAAGTTAAATCTAATATAATATGATTTTTGTAATATTTAACTCATATTTATTATTAAAAGAAAGATAAATTTCAACCACAATAGCAAAATATATAATCTATTTTAGTAATTGATAAATCTATTATTTAGATGAATCTATAGTGGTTTTCTATATCTATATATAGATCCAGTCATAGTGTAATTTTTCATTGTTTAAATTCTATTTTTGAATAATTTATTATTATTATTATTTATATTAAAAATTAAATGAATTACACATTTTCTTCTTATTAAGAACTAACTAAAATATTTTACCTTTAATTATTTTTTTCCTTGTGAGTATTGAAATGTTTTACTAATTAGGTTAGAGTGAATATGAATGAACTATCTAAGCAATAGAAAAATATTTATGGTAATTTTACAATTATAGTTTCAACCATATTAAACTTTGTAATTTATAAAAAAAAAAACTTTATCTTTTTTTTAAGTAATTAGTTTTGCATGTATACAAAATTTTTCAATGGTAATTATAAATAAAAATTGAATTAATAAATATTTTATGGCTAAGAATTAAATAATAAATAATGTGATGGTGATTAAGAGGCATTTGTTTGATTTTCTAATAGACTTGGTGATGCATTTTTCTTTCCTATTTAGATTATGTAAAAAATATCTATTTTTATGTCTTTATAAGTAAATTATTTAAAGCAGACAGGTCTTTATCATTGTGAACATGATGTAATATTAGCCAAGAGAAATGTGAAAACATGAATTATGGGGATAAGTATGTGGAAAAAATAATATTTATTGAGTTGTTCATTAAGAAATAATCAAATATATTATTTGTCAAAAAGTTAAATCTAATATAGTATGATTTTTGTATTATTTAACTCATATTTATTATTAAAAGAAAGACAAATTTAAACCACAGTAGCAAAATATTTAATCTATTTTAGTGATTGATAAATTTGGATCTATAGTGGTTTTCTATCTCTATATATAGATCCACCGTAGTGTAATTTTGCATTGTTTAAATTTTATTTTTGAATAATTTATTATTATTAATATTTATATTAAAAATTAAATGAATTACCCATTTTCGTCTTATTAAGAATTAACTAAAATATATTACCTTTAACTTTTTTTCCCTGTGAGTATTGAAATATTTTACTCATTAGGTTAGAATGAATATGAATGAACTATCTAAGCGATCGAAAAATATTTATGGTAATTTTACAATTATAGTTTCAACCATATTAAACTTTGTAATTTATAAAAAAAAACTTTGCTTTTTTTAAAAGTAATCTTTTTGCATGTAATTTCATATTCAAAATTTTGATATAAGTTCATCAATACATAATCTATAATAAATATTATTTCATAAAAATAAACATCATGATGATAACTAATAAACAAAATCATTGTAATCTAACATCATCATCACACACATCCTCAAATTATTATACATTTCATGTCAAATAACTGCTATCACATGCACATCTATCTACAAGCACATTAAATGAACATATCTAACATGACCTAACAATATACACATCAACACCAAGTCAAATAAATGTTATCAAATATATGATACAACAGACGTAGTAGTGGAAGCTTGGTCTGTAGCCTAGTTTGTAGTCTGCTCAACAGTCGAACTATCAGGTGGAGGAGAAGGTATTGGATGGTCTACTCTCTCAAGAGAAACATGAGGCACCACCACCAGTACTGGGTGATCATCATGAGGCAAATGATGACGAGGTGGAGTACTACTAGAAGGATTAGTGACACATTGACCATGATCTGATGGGTTAGTACTCCCGGAAGCATGATCACCACCCTCATCATCATGATTTGATGGGATAGCACTACATGAAGACTCATGTGATGTATTTTTTGCACGCCCTGCATCCCTCCTCACTGCAAGTAGCCTAGTAGCTCTGAGGATATGACACATAAGAGTCATCATATCGTGTGGACAACCCCTGAGGAGCTCCATGAGCCTAGGATCTACCCTGATGTCCCCAACCCTCGTAGGGTGGACTCCCTCCTCCACCAAAAGTCTAGAAAATTAGTTGTAGTAGTCCATCCTAAATCTGAGACCATCCCTATGAGCATGGATGCCCACATTGCCCCTCTGCATCTGAGGATCATGTGCCTCATCCTCTTAGGCCTCGCCCATCTCTACATCTGATCCCTCTGATGGGGGAGGAGGAATGTCCCCAATGAATGTGTCAATATCTACAAAATATATAGTACACAACAATAATTAGATAATTTCATTAAACAAATTAATAAAACAAGTTAAAGAACATGCGAGAACAATTTTTATTCTAATTAATTAAGACAATAAAATGAAACTAGATTATTTTAAAAAAACACTAATATTATCTTTATCATCTGCAGGCCCATCTAGTGTGAAGAGCATGTTGGGACACTACCTCTAATCCATCCCCACATACAGACATGGAACCAAGATAAACACGCGGTCATCCTCACTGGCTAGTAACACCAGTTCCTGGGATGAAATCCTAGATGGATACTCAAGCAGGCCCCTCTTGGTCATGATTTGGCCCCACATGTGCATCTGCACCTCAGTCATGTCCTGGGAGGGCGACGGTTAAATGTAGGCCTCATCTATGGAAACCTCTCAAAAAATAAATAAAAAATATCTTAAGCGAAAGGGAAGTTCGTCCTCCCATGTATCATCGTATGACATCTATCTAAAGCCCTACAAAACTACCTCAAAAAAATTGTAGACCATTTGATACATCATCTTTCCTGCATCAAATAATCGACATAATACAAAATAGGGCAACTAATGCGCTTCCCATCACTAGTATAGTGTGCAATGGTGGTCACTAATAATGAGAGGAACTTAACATCGTGTGTAGCAAAATAAAAAAAAATTAGTTGTCCGCCATGCACTTGAAAATATGTTGGACGAACTACATGACCCCTAACATATCTCTGAGAGTAGACAAGTTGACTCTCTGCTACAACCCCATGTGGGACATCTAGGAACTTAGGAAAATCCTCCCCTCTCCTAGATAGGCCAATCATAAAATATATGTCCTCCTTAGAGGGCCTATACCATGACTCAACACCGACAGGGAAAGACAACTCCTAGACACTCCAATGGTGGATCACCTATGCCAACAAGCCTGAGTACGCATTCAGGGATGTATCCTCCTCATAGTAATTAAGGAGTCCTACATTCCACAAGAGCACTCGAGTTATTGTGATAATAGGGTGAGGGTATAAATCCCTCTCCCTCTCTCGGGCCTCCTATGGTCAGACCACATTCTATTGGTCTTCCATTTTCTCCTACTCTTGTTACTGCTCCCTCTATTGATGTCTCCACTACATGATTCACATATAAAATACATCAGCCTCATACAATGTATTTATAAATATGGAAACATAACTTTCAATTAAAAATGAAAAAAAATTATCCTCAGTGCACCAAAAAAATAGTAATGCACCAGCTCGGGTGTGCTATCAAACACAACATCACTAGAAAAGTGCGTATGTATATATATATATATATATATATATATATATATATATATATATATATATATATATATATATATATATATATATATATATATATATATATATATATATATGTTGGCATTATGATGCATGTTTTGTACTTGATGGCAACCCACTCATAGAAGAACATCTCACTTAGTTATAACAAGATGAATCTTCAGAAGAGATATCAGATTTGACTGAATGCATGGGATGCAGGACAGCTCAAAGGAATCAGATGATAGTTCTAAGTGTGACAAGTTAGCTTTGTCATCAAGTCCAAAGGGGGAGATTGTTGGCATTATGAGACAAGTGTTGTCCTTGATGGCAAATCACACAGAAGTCAGATCATAGTGCAGCAGGTCAGTAACAAGGATTTGATGATCAGACTACAAGAATGAAGAAAAAATACATATACGCAGATTCATCATGACCGAGCCGCGTATACACATGGGTTAGTCGTTGAAAATATGTGTATGCGTATACACGCACTTTCACGCAAGGAAAGCGCGTACATGTCGGAGAACTTACCTTTGGTCCATGGTAGTTAGTCCTTGGTATTTGAACCTATGGTTTTGAACCATGGTACCTCGTCAGACGTGTTGATCCCAAGTATTGGGTCCATGGTATTGGTCTGTTGTGGTTTTGGACCATGGTATTGAGCAAGGCCTAAGACTATAAAAGGAGAAGAAGATCATTAGGCAAGTGTATCCGAAAAGTCTTGAATATTTGAGGAAGGATGAGATCCAGTATGCAGGTTATGGGTTGATGATGCATTGCTTGATCTGAGCTAAGGAGGGAACTCACAGGTTGATGGAGAACAAGATCTAAGGAGAGATTAGGATCAAATGGTTTGAAATGAACTATCTTTATATGGTTGATTATGCTTATTCTAGATCTGCATACTGACGCAAGTAATGCTCTATAAATGTTATGAGTATGACTGAAGTCGGTACAGCTACAAAGTTATAAGAAAATATTTTTAGATCTATATGCGGGTTGGCCTTTGAAAAAGCGCGTATGTACGCGGGTTTGATTCATCGTAGTAGCGTATACATTGTAAAGTATGATATTTGAAGTTGCAGTTGGTTCTGGTTGTTGAAGGGTTTTGATGACAGTTTAAAGGTGTCAGTATTCTGCATATCTTGTTTGGATTTAGCTTCAGTATTGATGGATGAGAACTAATATTGGATCAGGATCATAATGACTCATATTTATGAGATCTGATGGACTAGATCTGGGTGCTAACACATATATTATCCTTGTATATGTAATGATCTGGTTATGTCTGAAGTCAGGAAGTGCAGCGAAGTTATGAAGAAGTAATTAATGACATATACGTTGGTTCACCTTGATGAAGTTGCGTATACACGCAGGTTCGGCACTTCCAAGTAGCGTATGCACTCTGATGCATAATTTTGATCGTATAGTTGGTTCTGATTGTTGTTTCAGAGTTTTGTTGTCTCCTCTGTGTTCTGGTGACTGTGTTGTTGACAGGGTTTCATAGATTCAGATATTGATGATGCTAGTATTGATTGTTTTGTGCTTCAATGATATTTATGGGTCCAGTATGAAAATTTGATGAAACGTGGCCTTCATATTATAGTGTTGTGCTTCAAGAGTATCCAGTCTGAAAATGTATGAAATGTGGTCCCTGGAGGGTGAAAGGAGATTGTAGGCCGGCGCCTACATACTAGTACATCAGCTAGTACAAGAGCTAAGGGGGTTGTAGCTCCCATCCAGGAGAGTCTGGAAAATGAGAGAGGGTTGTAGCCCTCTGCAGGTAGAAGCCTGCGTACTGGTAAAGGACTGCACCAGTACAAAATATTGTAAAATGAAGTATCTTATTGAAAGAAGATAGAGATGACTTGCAGCAGGTGGTTTTCACCCACATTGGGTTTCCACCTTATATCATGGTGTTCATGTGTGCTTCTTGTGTGTGATGATCTGTTCTGTTTTACTGCACCTGCTTACTGTTCATATGGTTAATGAAGTTTTGATGCACTAACTAAAGTTCAACATTTAATGGATTAACTGAATCATAAGTATTTTGGATATATGCTAGTTGCTTTAGACACAGTTGCGTATACACGCGGGTTCCTTTGAATGAAGTAGCGTATATATATCTAAGTATGGAAATGAAAAAGTTTTATTGATCTGATAATACTGATTCACCCCCCCCCCCTCTCAGTATTATTCCCAACAATTGGTATCAGAGCAGGTCCTTTGGTAGAGGCTTGATCGCTTAAAGGAGATCCATGGAACAATGGGAAAGAAGCTTAAGAAGAAAGCACATAAGCGGAAGAAGACATCTCAGAAGAACTATGACAGTGGGAGAATCGATTGGGGATTAGGTGTAAGAAGCTCTTCAGATTCAGAATCATTTCAGAATGAAGATGAACTATTAGGTATGAATTTGCTATCCTCTGATGTTCCAGCTATCTATCCATTTGGAAAAGATGAAAGTGATAGCGAAACAACTGAATGTGCTCTTATGGGTGAGAAAGAAAGATATCAAATAGAGGAAGAATTTAAAAGCTTGACTGACAAAATCAGAGATCAAGAAGATCTACTGAACATAAAGGATGGTGCCATCAAAGAAGTTGTTACCAAACTGAAGGCTCAACGTGAGGAAGTTAACAAGGTAAGGAAGCTATTCAAGGAAAAATATCAAAAGTTGCAGGATGAAGTGACATCATTAAGAAATGAAGTCAATGAGAAAGACACAATCATCAAGAAACTCAGAGATAGATCCAGTTATTATGAAAGTCTTGAAGCCACGATCCACTCGCTAAAGGAAGATCTTGAAGAATCAAAGAAGCAAAATAAAGATCTACTCCAAGCTATTGAAAAACAGGAAAACGAAGTTATCAGCTTAAAATCTCAGCTGGAATGTGCCTTCAGAATTCGTCAAATGCAGCAGGATCTGAATGAAGAACAAGAAAAGGAGATTCTCAAACTGAGGCATCAGTTGGAAGAAGGAAGGAAAGCTGAAGAAGACATGAAGAAGCAATGTCTAGAAAAGGAAGAACAACTTCAAGTTGAGGTAAATATCTTGAAAGGTAAATTAGAAGAAAAGGATAAACTGTTACGATTTCAAGATAGTACTAAAGCCTCTCATGATATTCTTAGTAGTCAAAGGTCTCCTGCTATCAAGACTGGTCTTGGTTTTCATGAATCTGTTGAAGGTGAATCTAGTTCACAAGGTGAGGCAAGGAACTCTAAAGAGAAATCCAAAATGATCAACAAGGAGATGAGAGGTCAACCTCATCAACAATCAAGGAAAGAGATTCTTCAAAGAAAATATCTTACTCCTAACTATGGTCGGCCATTTACTCAGATGAATAATATTGAATGTTATGAATGTCATAATCTTGGACATGTTGCAGCTAGATGCAGAAGAAGGATGGTTCAAGATCATCACACAGAAATATCATCACATTCCAGGTACTTCAATGGATATTGTTTTTCTTGCAATATGTTTGGTCACAAAGCTGTTGATTGTTACAAGAGGAATATGAAACATGTGAGATGTTATGCATGTAACAAGCTTGGACATATAGCAAAGGAATGCAGGAACAAAGTACGGACATCACACCAAAAGGAGAAAACATCATCACACTTGAAGATATGGAAGAAGAAGGAAGTACAATCAGAAAGATGTGGCACAGCACAATGTACTCAGATACAACACAGCACAGACATAACAGACTCAGAGGGAGCTGAAAGTATAAAACTTCAGTGTCCTGAATCTCATACGCAAGTTTCATAAAGGGAAGTCACGTATATACACGAGTTAGACACTGCAAAGTCGTGTATATGTCAGTCTGAGGAAAAGCAGTGGGGACAGGCTCAGAAAAAGGATCTGATATGATTCAGTCCATTATTTTCTCTATTGGTTAATAGTCACAGTCTGCTGAGGATGTGTGGAAATGTTTTTGATACTTGTAAGATGTTTAGAAGTGTTTTGATCCTAACTTGATGATGATGATGTCTTGATGCTTATTGCTGATATATGCATGATCAGATCTAACAGATGGCACAGGTTGAGGGGGAGCATATGCCTTTAATAATTCATTGTTGGCATTATGGTTAATAGTCCTTGGTGATGATGCCTATATGGCTAAATGATATATCTTGCTATGATGTGGTTATGAGTTGTCCATGATATGATTCTTGTGGTTACATGGTTGATGTTCAGATCATATTTGTGGATTGATTCTTAGATGGTGCATATATGATGCTTACATGGTGATCTTCATAAGGATAAGGAGAAGTACAAAGCTTGAATTCACATCTTCTTTACTTGATGTTGTTGTCGTCATATGCATAAAGATCATATATTACAGTTATGATGCAGGATTCCTATTGTTCTTGGCACATATATGGATGAGGATTGTTGGCTGGATACATGGATGATTATTCAAAATTGCATTATTGGAGACATGATGATGATGAGTTCTTACCTATATGATTGATGCAGATATTCCCAATTGATGATACTTGGTTCATGCAGATCTGGATGGCTATGGTGTTTCTCACATATGATAGAATGTGAATGAGTCTGTATATGCAGAATTCTGTTCAAAAGGATGAATTGATGCAGACATACTTTGTTATAGGTTTATGAATTATACTCGACATGACATTTACAGGTTGCTAATCTGGAAGTGGTTGTACGCGAGTTCTATGAGTAATATCCGCGTATATACGCTAGTTTCTGTGGATAAAGTCGTGTATATGTTGGTTTGAATAAAATCAGTGGGCCAGACTCTGGGTGAGAAGAGTCTGATATGGGTCTGACAGAGACCATCTGGCATAGGTTCAGGGGGAGCATATTAACTTCTAATAATGCATTGTTGGCATTACCTTAGAAGCTCTTGGTTCGTGTACACAAGATGTTTTGGTTAGAACAGGTGCAGAAGGAGAACAGAAGGAGATCATGGTTGATCTGAAATGTGTTTGACAGATGCTACTGCTATCAGTTATTGGTGACTTTCATAAGTCTTGCTCTAGATATTTCGTCTCTATGTCATGTATCTCTTTTATGGTGTCAAGGTCATGTAACGGCCTATATTGGTTTCCCCACTATGCTTGGGATGAAGATGTAATGTTCTTGTTTTATCATGTGTAAACTTTTGATGTATCCCCACTTGGTTGGGTGGATGAGTCAATTCTAGTATATCCCCACTTGGTTGGGAAATGGATGTATGTATGATTCCTTGGTGATAGGAAGGTCATTTATGATAGATTCATGTTCTTCTTGTAAAACATTTTTTTGCAGACCTTGCTTATAGTCAACGGGAGCATGAACAACACACTTCAGCAGAGCAGAGACTTCAGCATGTAATCAAGGGGAGCATGGACAGATTGGTACACCTTGGCATATACAAAGGGGGAGCTCATTTAGAAATTTCAGCAGGTACTCAGGGGGAGAATGGTCAACGGGATGTTTATCACAGAAAATGAATATCTTGGTCCGCCCTTTGCCCTTTGTGTCAAAGGGGGAGAGTGATTTGGTGTTGTTGCCATCAAGTCCAAAGGGGGAGATTGTTGGCATTATAATGCATGTGTTGTACTTGATGGCAACCCACTCATAGAAGAACATCTCACTTATTTATAACAAGATGAATCTTCAAAAGAGATATCAGATGTGACTGAATGCATGGGATGCAGGACAACTCAAAGGAATCAGATGATAGTTCTAAGTGTGACAAGTTAGCTTTGTCATCAAGTCCAAAGGGGGAGATTGTTGGCATTATGAGACAAGTGTTGTCCTTGATGGCAAATCACACAGATGTCAGATCATAGTGCAGCAGGTCAGTAGCAAGGATTTGATGATCAGACTACAAGAATGAAGAAAAAATACATATACGCAGGTTCATCATGACCGAGCCGCGTATACACGCGGGTTAGTCGTTGAAAAGACGCATATGCGTATACACGCACTTTCACGCAAGGAAAAGCGCGTACATGTCGGAGAACTTACCTTTGGTCCGTGGTAGTTAGTCCTTGGTATTTGAACCTATGGTTTTGGACCATGGTACCTCGTCAGACGTGTTGATCCCAAGTATTGGGTCCATGGTATTGGTTTGTTATGGTTTTGGACCATGGTATTGAGCAAGGCCTAAGACTATAAAAGGAGAAGAAGATCATTAGGCAAGTGTATCCGAAAAGTCTTGAATATCTGAGGAAGGATGAGATCCAGTATGCAGGTTATGGGTTGATGATGCATTGCTTGATCTGAGCTAAGGAGGGAACTCACCGGTTGATGGAGAACAAGATCTAAGGAGAGATCGGGATCAAATGGTTTGAAATGAACTATCTTTATATGGTTGATTATGCTTATTCTAGATCTGCATACTGACGCAAGTAATGTTCTATAAATGTTATGAGTATGACTGAAGTCTGGTACAGCTGCAAAGTTATAAGAAAATATTTTTAGATCTGTAAGCGGGTTGGCCTTTGAAAAAGCGCGTATGTACACGGGTTTGATTCATCGTAGTAGCGTATACATTGTAAAGTATGATATTTGAAGTTGCAGTTGGTTCTGGTTGTTGAAGGGTTCTGATGATAGTTTAAAGGTGTCAGTATTCTACATATCTTGTTTGGATTTAGCTTCAGTATTGATGGATGAGAACTAATATTGGATCAGGATCATAATGACTCATATTTATGAGATCTGATGGACTAGATCTGGGTGCTAACACATATATTATCCTTGTATATGTAATGATCTGGTTATGTCTGAAGTCAGGAAGTGCAGCGAAGTTATGAAGAAGTAATTAATGACATATACGCTGGTTCACCTTGATGAAGTTGCGTATACACGCAGGTTCGACACTTCCAAGTAGCGTATGCACTCTGATGCATAATTTTGATGGTACAATTGGTTCTGATTGTTGTTGCAGAGTTCTGTTGTCTCCTCTGTGTTCTGGTGACTGTGTTGTTGATAGGGTTTCAGAGATTCAGAGATTGATGATGCTAGTATTGATTGTTTTGTGCTTCAATGATATTTATGGGTCCAGTATGAAAATTTGATGAAACGTGGCCTTCATATTATAGTGTTGTGCTTCAGGAGTATCCAGTCTGAAAATGTATGAAATGTGGTCCCTGGAGGGTGAAAGGAGATTGTAGGCCGGCGCCTACGTACTAGTACATCAGCTAGTACAAGAGCTAAGGGGGTTGTAGCTCCCATCCAGGAGAGTCTGGAAAACGAGAGAGGGTTGTAGCCCTCTGCAGGTAGAATCCTGCATACTGGTAAAGGACTGCACCAGTACAAAATATTGTAAAATGAAGTATCTTATTGAAAGAAGATAGAGATTACTTGCAGCAGGTGGTTTTCACCCACATTGGGTTTCCACCTTATATCATGGTGTTCATGTGTGCTTCTTGTGTGTGATGATCTGTTCTGTTTTACTGCACCTACTTACTGTTCATATGGTTAATGAAGTTCTGATGCACTAACTAAAGTTCAACATTTAATGGATTAACTGAATCATAAGTATTTTGGATATACGCTAGTTGCTTTAGACACAGTTGCGTATACACGCGGGTTCCTTTGAATGAAGTAGCGTATACATATCTAAGTATGGAAATGAAAAAGTTTTATTGATCTGATAATACTGATTCACCCCCCCTCTCAGTATTATTCCCAACAATATATATATATGACTCATCGCTTTTGGTTCACATACATATATTTTCAACGTGATGCGTCTAGAAAACCTTATGCACAAGTGCATATGTATAACATTTTCACACCGGTACTAAACATTCAAGTTATCAAACACACCGAGCTATATTTTTTAAATATTATGTGTGCATTGCATTTGGTAAATATAAATGCACCAAGCATAACCTAAAACTGTATGCACTGACATACAATTTACTGCTTTTCTCGGTGCATTGTAATTTATGAAACACACCACAAAAATCGCAGTGCATTAGGTTCAAGCACCAAACTGCGGTACACCCTGTAAATTTATAGGGTGCACTGCTATCGGTGGGACCCAAACCTGTCGAATGCACCACGCAAGAAAAAAAAATCATGGATTTTTAACCTGTTTTGCAATTCTAATCCGTTAAAAAATTAAATTAGAGAGAAACATAGACATTACCTGGACATTTGGTCATCGAGGAGGCATTGTTGACACGTAATTAAGAAAAACAAATTTGACCATCGTTTCAGAAAATTGGAAAGCCACGCACTAAGTATGATATAGAAGGATGGTGAGAAAGAGAAGCACTGACGACAAGGCACTTGCGTGAGGCAAGAGTGACACCGGTGCTTAAGAGTTATACAACATTGCAGATGGTAAAAGTGAAATTTATTTCTAGTAGGTTTCTTTTATTTAAGCTTCTTTCGATGCGTTATTATAACCACGTTGGTACGTTTTATCTCCAAGAACACCACTTTCAAAAAAAAAAAAACATATAGCAATTCTCTTGTTAAGATGCATCGAGGCGTTTGAATACATGAATTGCACCGGTGCTTCATGGGACTATAGCACCACATTTTTAACAAATTGAAAACCACCTAGCGGTGCTCTTTCTCATACGCATCGGGGCATTTTAATACATGAACGCCATCGGTGCTTCATGGGAAGATAGAATTGCATTTAAAAACAAAAGCAAAAAACACTATAGCGGTTCTCTTGTTAAGATGCACTACGACGTTTTAATACATGAATCACATTGATGCTTTGTGGGAATATAGCACCACATTTTTTTTAAATTAAAAACCCCCTAGTGGTGCTCCTTCTAAGACAAACTGGTGTGTTTTAATACATAAACTGCACCGATGCTTCATTGGAATATAGCACTGTAGTTTTTTTAAGTAAAAACATTATAGCAGTGCTCTTTCTAAGTGTGGCACCGGGGTATTTTAATACAAGAACAACACCAGTGCTTTGAGTGGATATAACACTGACATTTTTTAAATTCAAACTTTATTTGGTTCTATTAAGTAGTGTAAGCATTGATGTGTTGTATATTGTGTATGCACCGGGGCGTTAGATTACTAGTTTAGCACTCGGTCATCACCACAGTATAGCACTAGACTTAGAAAAATGAATTTTACGACCAACATTTTTGTAAGTTTAACCCTTTCTTTCTTTTATCAAGTAGTATACACACTAGCACTCTTTTTTATTTAGGGCACCAATTTTTTTTATAAATAAATCTACCATGGTGCATCATGTTCTATTAGGCACCGGTGCTTATATGTATAGTAAAGCACCGTTTTTTTTGTATATCATAGATGCACCATTAAAAAAATCTGATTAAACATCCCCCCTACCCACCTCCACTACAAATGGATTTTTTGGCTATTTTTATAGGGGCTTCGGCGAAAACATCCACTAGAGGATCCTTTCCTTGTAGCAGTTACTCGAGAATAACATTACTTTTCCCTACACATAATCAAAAATTCTTGATGAAATTTTGTGTGGGTTTCATATATTTGGAACTTGAATGTTAGTAATCGTATCAATGACATAAGAAATCCTAATTGGGTTATATTGATTGGAGACAATTTCTCTTAGAACTCCATACACACTTTCAAAAAAATATTGGGACAACTAACCAAGCTTAAACAATATTATGTAATCAAATATTTCATATCTTCTTTTGAGAATTTTCCATCTACATCGAAGGCATGCTTGATACATTTTTAAAGGGATGCTTTATTAATGATGGGAAATAAGATATATGTTCATAGCTCTCAATGGATCATCTTACTACTTGATTGGAAGCCTCTCAAAGAGCCTAGAAAGCCCAAGAGTTGATGAATGTTCAAATTAAAAATATCCCATTTATTCTCCATCCTTGTCCCATTATCTCCTCCCAAAACCAGCCCCCCAACTCCTTACCCCTCCACCACCCCAACCAATCCCTCTCTATCCTATCCACTTATTGTAGCCTTTTCTACCTCCTGTCACACAATTGCTTTAGAAGATATAGAAGCCTCCTAGAGACAGCCTCTAGGTTGATAGGAGACCAATGCATAGGGCATCCGAGAGGAGTGATTTTGAATATTATCAGTAGGGCTTTCTGTTGCACTCCATATGTCACGTAATTGGAAAATGGATAATTCAGGGCTTAATTAAATAGCCCTTCATCAAGGTAAACTCAAGCAAACACATAGATCTAAATACTCAGGGGGTAAATATGGCTAATCTTAAAGAGTAATGTCTTGGTTCTAGTGGCCGGCACACAAAAATATGTTGTAGTATAGATGAACAAGAGTAAGGAAAGGAGGGGAATTGATGCAGAGGGCTAGACAAAATAGAGAATCCTAAGCAACATTATCCAGCAGAAATATGGAAGAGTGAGGAGATGAAAATGCAAAAAGAGTGGAGTGTGAATTAAGGTCTCAAACTCTATGCCTCATGAATACATTTGTCTCCAAACAACAATAAGTAAATTTGTGCACATATAGGTACCATAGGCTATTAGATAACACAAGTAAATATGTAGTTAACACATGTAATTTTTATCACTTAGCAGCAAACATACAACCATAAGGAGAGTGATACCAACATCTTCATTACACTATTTCAGAGGAGGAAAGACATTTATGAAGTGATAAACAAAGGGGAAACATATTGCATATTTCTCTAATTGGAATCAACAAAACAATTTCAATAATCCTTGAAGATGGAGTCCAAATCACTAGTCCATTACATTTACCAATTGTATCAGCCCAAGGACCTCATGAACAAGCAAATTGAACCAAAGTGTAACCTCATAATTTGGGCATCTTGGGTGTAGAATTCTGAAACCTGTGTTAAGTGTTTCTTCCCTCTTTTTATAAGGGGAGGGGGATATTTGAAAGCAGTTACAAAATAATTCAGCTGAGCTCTAGTTGTCTGATCGACTAGCTTTCTCGGCGTGTGAAGGTCTGCGGCCCAAAACATTACAAAGGATTTGATTCTTTTCTTTAAAATACAAAAATTACAGAATAACAAAACATGGAAAATTTGAATGATAATCATAGAAAAATATCTCCATGCCATTTCTTGTGACCGCTTCTTATTAGACCACATCTTTTCCATGGTGTTTTTCTTCAGCTACTCGGTCGGTTCACCTATCGCTTTCCACCTTAACTACATGAATTTCCCACTTTCTAGAGATGGGAACGATCAATTATGGTGGTCTTAGTGGTGCCAAAGAATCATAGTTGCCGACTCATCCATCTCATAACTCTTTGTATTACACTATAGGAGCTTTTCCTTATCGAAACTTTATTCTTAAAAGACATTACGAAAAAAATGATTTCTGATGTCCTTGGCCCCTTTTGTTTAGCCCCCTTTCTATTTTCCTCCATGGGAATATGTGCGGTGACCGGAGACTTAGCCTTAAGGCACTAGGGCATTTTGTTCTTGCCTGGGGACCGTTTTTCCTTTTTTAAGAGCTTAGCGCCCTTGGTTCTATATGTTATTCTCCACCATGTGCCAACCCTAATATCAAAGCCCCCTTATCGGCACTGTTTCAATTGCCAAGTGTTACAAAGTGTCGACATCCTCAACCTCCGATATGTGATCTCCAATATGACATCATCAATTCCATGTGGCACCTCGTGAGTGGTGACACGTGTCACCCATATTTTCCCACTTAGGCCCATCAAAATGCCAAAACTACCTACCATGTGTCCTACCATACTGCCATGTCATGTTGAAGTCAAATTCCATTGTAGTTTTTGTTAGCACTCAGAATGAACCTCAAGGCTGAGAAGAGGAAATTCCGAGGTAACCACAGACCAAGCTTTCGATCTGGCATCTAGCCCTGCTAGACCAGAGAGGGCTCTCTCTTTTCCAACAAGATGTGGCTGCAAATAAATGAATTTTAGGCTAGCTATGGAGTGCGGGGATTTGTTTAAAAGGTTTTTGGGTCGAAGACAACAAGAGAAGGGACTATTGAGCTATGGATTTGGGGCTAGTTTTTGTCGGCAAACTTGGGGCAAAGTAAGTGCAATGTTTAGCCAGATAAAATATTGCAAATGTGAGAAGAATATGAGAGAAAGCTCGCTGCCCTGCAGGCATCAAACAGGGGATGGATCTACAGTAGCAACATTAGACGAAAGAGGAACACGAGGTTGCTCAACAGAGCATATAACATAGGATGAATTCTACAAAGACAACCATTACATCTAACAACAAAATCATCATGAAAGGAGCATCATGTACAGATGAATTCCTAACACATCTCTTAGATAATGTTGTAACAAGGTAGAAAAACAAAATATGTAAGTGAATTACAGGAAAAACATACTAGACATTAACACCATGATGGATCCCAGGTCCAAAGGGCAAAAACTGCTTTATTAAAATAATATTCAGGAGAAACTTTTCACAGTCCCAAGCAGCCTCTCTCTGCTGCAAAAATCGAACCTCTATCTTTTAAAAATAATCCTATATATACTAAATTACAAATCTATTTTTATTTCCTCAACATAGGAAATAAAAAATACAATTAATAATAAAATCCTATCATAAAACACTAAACAATATGATCATTTAATTTGCAACTAAAACTCCAAACTGTCTCGAGAACCATGAGAAATAATTTTGGAAAACCCAAATTCAGTGAAGGTTTTCCAAGTGGATTAATATCACTGTATCTGCTCCTTTAAGTGTGGAACCATATTCCACAAAAATCTGCTTTTTTACTGCTATTTCACCCTTTGATTGCTGATATTAAGCCCTAAAATCTGAGATTTTCCTCAACCACTGCTAGATTTGTGCCTGGAAACTCTGAAATTTCAATTTTCACCATTAATTTTCCTCTTTTACTCCATTTCCTCGAAATTTGGGATTCGATATCTGTAGAATTTCCTAGAGGTACAAGCTATGACTCTATTATCTTTCCATCAGAATCTTTGAAAACTAGTTATTCATTGTTTACTAGCACTCATATAATCTCTTTGCTCTTCCAACCGAGAGGATTGTATGTGCTCTTCCCAAGTGGAAGGTATGCTTCTGTTGGCGGGAAAAAACTAATGTTTAGGTTACCACACTATTCAAACTTTGTCAATGTATTCCGACATCCATAAGATTTTGAACTCGTCAAGCAGGAAAGAGCTGAATTCACTACCTCTTCTGCCTGAGAAGCTCCAATTGCAAGGCGTTTATCATTGTCACTAGCTATGTGGCTCTTCTCAGTGCCAGTAACAGCATCATGATGTTATGCAATAGCCAAAGCATCACCTAGAAGTTCTGTTGTTGGGGCCAGAATCTCTTCTCCCAACTAGGAACTCAAACTGTCGTGCAACAACATAGTAACCACTCAGGAAGCGAACATATCCCTTCAGATCTAGCCTACTTGTGAAATATCATGTCCAATAAGAATGTTCACCGTCTTCATACCTTATTCACATAGTGGATTAACTTGTCCATTTAGCTGAACCAAGAATCCGCATATAGATATTCAAAGTCATTTCCCATTGTCCACATAATATGATTTGTACGTGTAACATTAGCCTGAGTTATTGCTGCTTCGACAAAATCATCAACACGTTGTTTAACATTGTTGTCAAAAAGCAGAGCATCACCCTGGATTGGAGGAGAATTATCATCCCCATAAAAATTTTCATATTGAAAATGATCCGGAGGATTATAGTGAACAGGAAATGCATCAATAAATATCTGAGCAGAGGGACCAAATGTCTTGGAACCCTGCAATACAACCTCCAAGGTCTTCTGATTTATTCAGTTTTCTCTGTCCTGGTAGTCAATCCGTGGGAAAAAGAGAGAGTCGAACCCAAGCTCTGCACCTAGCAAATACGCTTGAACTGCGGAATGCCCAAAAGGATCAATCTGCCATCCAATACACAGGGTTTTATTAAATTGTTGCTTGATAAAACGATGTCCAAGTTTTTTCTGATTGATCATGTCTATATAGTTGTGTTGTTGCTTCATCATGCACCCACCAGCCACCATTTACGAATTCCAGCTGACCTAAATCAACTAGTTTCTTGACTTGTTCATGCTTCTCCTCTTGTGATAGTCTTAGACAAACACAAAGTAACCAACAATGTGATTGACATTTTACTCTCTGCAGCAAAACAACATTTCACAACCATAGTTGTTTTCGAGTCCCTTTTCGGTACACAGGCTCTACGTGCAATGCCATTTCTTCTTGCATTGTAGCTCAACTTCATAATCCTTGTCCCGAATAATTTTTTTTACCATATCAGTCATCATCCCTGTATCTGTCAAATTCCCTCTCTAATAGTCTGATTAAAATTTTTCTTCATCTATCAAGAATCCCCACAAGGATACTTCATAACCCAAGGTTTGGCATGCACCAACAAGCAAGCATATTGAACGCACCGAGCTTTCAAATTTTAGACTTGGCACTACGATCAGGACGGTAAAACTAACTATTTGTTCAATCATGCTTGGTATGAGTTGATGTCCTAAATGTTCATAGGATCTAGCACCTGCATAATGGATAACTTGATAGCTGACAAGTCACTCGAAACTATACATCATGAATCTAAGCCTACAAATCATATGGTGACTCAAAAGCACCATCTTTATCCATCACTTCCAGCTTGCATACAGGGAATATTTTAAGAACCCCCCCAAATATATATGTATAAAAAATGGGTGAATGCCCGTGGTATATAGGAAAAATGGAAGGCGATTTTATCAATAATATAATATGTATATATAATTTTTTTTGCGAATCTCTCACCAGATTATATATCTTGTAAAATCATGGTGAATCTTTTACTGAATTATAAAATCTTATAAGATCTTGGTAAATCTTTCACTAAATAATAAAAATTTGTAAAGTCCTGGTGAATCTTAACATTGTGAACTCTTAGAGAATTTTTTGAAAAAAGTATAAAACCATATATGACAAGAGCCACATGGTGGCAATATCACTGTTTTTTTTCACATTTCCACAACATGGAACTTGTTTATAAAATTATAAAAAGCCAACCAAGTCCCTTATAATATGCAGGTAATCTTATAACAGAGTCTGATACCTATACTAATCTTGTCTTCATTCAAGTGTCATAGATGTTATACTTAATATTGTGAATCACAACTCTCTTAGAACTCAACTCTATAGTGTAATTAAAACCTTTGGAAATTGAATCTGACAACTCTATAAAAAGGATTAGAAAAATAGAAGCTTCTATGAATGAGCCCACTAACTATCACTACTAAACAATCAAGCTAGACTATGAAGTCTTCCATCTTGATCACAATTTTTCTCACGATCAGGGGAGTGCGACCACTTGGCATGACATAATGGCCATGATAGCTTCCACTAATCAACAACCACCTTGCAAGGACATCCTGACTCACTTCTCATGAATTTTATTCATCAATCTTAACTGATATAAATATTAAAAAGATAATATTAGAATCCTCTCCAGAGTCACTGTTAATACAAGGGTAAAGGAAATATTCTAGCTCAAGGCACTAACCAATATGAACTTTGATATTTGTGACCCCTTCATGGGGATGCACCCACCCTGCTCCGTTGGGTTTCTTCCTTGTAACATAGTTCAAGGATCACAAGGCTTTCCAATCTTCCTACTCCATTAGACACACTTTATATGATATACATAGTGAATGGAAAAGAAACATTATAGAACACACAATTTCACAGAAGAAAGAAAAATCTTATCCAATTCAATATCAAAATCTTAACCACTGATTAATAAAGAATAACAAGTAGTGTAATGAATTGTTACGAGTTATTTATTTACACACTGTAAAGAATGTAGTGGAATGGAAAATATTACTTAGACAACCCTTCAATATTTTCTACTAATATGTATGTGCATGTACATATGAAATTAAGAGCATTGTTGAATACAAGGCTGCCTTTTCTCTTGCCTCCATTTTGACAAATCAGTGTGAAATCAATGTCACTTTGAATCTCCTTTCTTGTGTGGATGTTTTGACGAATCAATGTGATATCAAAGTCACTTTGAATTTCCTTTCCTGCAAGGGATCACATCCACAGTTGATTAGTAAAAGATAATCTACTATATATTATGTTCAAGAAACTGACTGCAATCTGCAGTGGAAAATAGACCTCAATTCCTATTGTGAATTTGAATTTCTTAAGACAACATAAGGGATACAAATGCATATGGCCTTAGTACCTAGAAAACAATCACTCCATCATTACAATACCACCTAGATTTCGGCACGTAATCTAAATAATGGCACTATTTGCAGTGCTTATTTGCATTAACACCATGGAAAAGAAACAACAATGTTTCAAAGCACACTTACTGAAAAAGTTGTAACGTTCTGAGAATATTTACTAATAGCATTTGAACCTCATAGATATGGTGGGGAAATAAGGTGACCCAAATCTTGAAAGAGATCTCATACGAAATCTGAGAAAAAAATGAAAAAGGGAAAAAATTAAAATCTATAAATCAAGCAATGAATTGTTTACAAATAATATACAATTCCTTTAACTAGCACTTAAATTCAGGTGATATATTTAAATAGTTAGTAAGAGGGGAACTTCAAACCATGGAATATTACCTTAGTCATTAGTGGCATCCCTTAGTGACTGAGATTACAAATCAATACTTATGGAAAGATTGTAAGAAATTCTGTGAAACGGTAAAGCATAACCTCTATTTTCTAAGAAACAAAATCAAGACATTGTTACATCAAGAGCCATAATTGATACATAATCAATGAATCAAGTCCTTGTATGGCACAGCCTTGTTGCAAAACCTCTATTTTCTCAACAACAAAATCAAGGCATTGTATGTGGTTATTGCAAAAAGGAATTTGCATTCTAATTTGGAAGAGGGTCTTATCAAAAGACATAGATTTATTCAAAGCTACAAAGCCTAATGGGTTACTGAAAAATAAGTTGGAATATGGGATAATGATACTTAAATTGAACAAATATTCTCTCCTTTCATAAACATTATAGTTATACAATTTTTTTTGAAAGCATTAGAATTTCAAAATGGGCCTTTCTGTCAAGACAAATTTTCATTAATAGAATATACTTCTACCTGAAACGTTGTAGATATCCAAGAAAGACTTGAAAAGCATAAGAGAACTTAGCATAATGTACTTTCTTTCCTTCCTTAACATTTTTAAAGAGCTGCGGTTCCACAAGTCATCGAGTAACTTTCAAAGGAAATGACAGTTAGGAATAGTCTAATTCACAACTGAAGGTGTGTCACAAATATGAGGGGGCATCTCCTCCAAATCACAGAAGTGCTCCAGGTTAAAATCTAGCATTATTGGAAGTTGAATGCTCGATTAGGCATTATTTAACCCACACATTTTTCCAATCTTCACTAAAATATTAAAGATAGCTTCTCTAAGTTCTACAAGACTTTACTATGCTCTTGAAGTGGGGGCACATGCAGCCTCTCCAAGAAAATAGTCTTAAACTAAGTGAAGATAAGGCCAATAGATCGTTCAGTGTGGATCTCTTTAACCCATAATTGAATACTATTAGGACTTTCAAATTTTTCATGGAACTCAAAAATGTTGGAAGAAAGTATTTGCTTCCAGAAAAGAGGAAAACTAAAGCCTCTGCTTGAGGACAATTGATGCCACACCATTGATCCTTCTCCATGGCACTTGTATAGGTAAACCACAAATGCAAAGTTCCATTAGAATATTGTAGTTATTGAACACATAAATTAAATAATTTCATTTCTTTAAAATATCTTTTGAAATCAAAATTACAAAATTACATATCGATAACCTATTGGGTGTAGGATAAAATTCACCTGTGTCATTCACAGGAAGCGTGAGAACAAACCTAATACTATATATAATACCAAGAAAAATTCAAATTCTTCACTTCTAGGGAAAACCAAGAAAAATCCCTCAAGACCTTATTCATTAAAATAGATTTTATAAAACCCTACAACAAAGTGGAATATACATTAATCTTCTCCATGCTTAGAGCACTTGGATTTGGCCTGTATTCAGTTGAAGTGGTAGAAAATTTCTTTGTGCATGATGTAGCTTGTCCTTCTATCAATCATACCAAGTCTAATAAGATAGGGCTCTTCTAGTTAATCAAGTAAGGTTTCCCACTCACCCTAACCCTCTATGTAATGTCTACTGAATCCATTGGCTATATTCTTCATAGTAGAATAGCACATCACCTCATCAAAGGTTTCTTCTCTCTATTGTATATGGAAATAAATGAATGAATAGTCACTTCATAGATAAAATTTAATAAACATCATTGAAGAGAATCAAAATTTAGACAACACCATGGATTTCTTGCAAATATTATGTGAGGCTTCTAGGTGGAAGTTATAAATGGAAAAATCCAATGCTATCAACATAGTCAAAAGGATGCCCATAATTGATTGGTTAGGATCTGGCCAAGTGTTAAATTCCTTTGTATTCCCTTTTCTTTTGAACCCTTTCTAGATGAACTATAAGAAGCAATATCGATAAATAGATATACAAGCCTCTATTCCTCATAGCAAAATTCACTAAACAAACAAATTTACTGAATCTTTTTAATATAAATACCATAAGAAGTGTAATTAAAAGGATATTGAAGCTTTGTAAAGAGTGATAATATATACAAAATAATCTACAGTTTGTATTAACAGTTCGAAAAAACAATTCAGAGTTGCTGCAAAAATGTGTTGAGTTTGTCAATGTGAGTTTGGTTGATTGGTAAATTGGGGGTGTTAAAATCCCTCCCACCATGGTTCAAATCCTCCAAGAGACATGCTCATCTCTCATGAGCTGGCGTGCATGTGTTTGAGGGTTGTTTGTTGCAGTTGATCCTAGGTGCAACTTCCGGGTGACTTTGGAGAAATAGATAATCCCCAATTGCTGCTCTTTAATAGATAATAGCTGACTGAGCATGTGAGACATAGGTGTTTCATTGTACTAAATTCTCATAAGGGGAAAAGTGTTTCTTGCCTGTGTTGGGTTGTGGTTGATAAAGTGAGGGCATTGTAATGCATCCCACCAAGGTTCAAATCCTCCCAGAGACATGCTCACCCCACATGGGTTGGTGTGCTTGTGTTTGAGGGTTGTTTTTTGCAGTTGATCTCAGGTGCACGTCCTAGGTGAATTTGGAGAAATGGATAACCTCCAATCACTGCCCTTTGTTAGAGAATGGCTGACTAAGCATGTGAAACATAGGCACTTCATTGTACTAAATTCTCATACTAGGAAAGGTGTTGCTTGCTTGTGTTGACCCATACATCAAAAGAAATGTGGAGTTCGATAACTCTGAAGGTCCATTTAAATTGAACTAAACAAGTGGTACAAGGAAGGCTTCAGTCAAGTTTCCTTATTTATGTTTACTGGAACAAATCATATTCTAGGAAATTGGCATAGGACTGTAACCCTATTGCACAAGACTTAGAAGCCAACATAACTCTATAACAAGGAGCAGAGGAAAAACATATGAAAGGAGAAAAATCATATGGATGGGGTAAAGGAAAATCTGGCTCAATTAAAATTATGGAAATTGAGAACCTGTTTAATAGAGACTTGGCCCATAACATCTATATTTAGTACATATAATATTTTTCTTGTTTTTTTGGGTAACTTGGACCATTACAGAATTCCAGCTACAAAGGACATGCTTATTCTATACACAACAAGTATAAAACAGGTTCTAAACTTTTAGCCAATGTTAGCAGGGTTTATGACAAAGAGGGATAAAGTTTAATCATTCTTCTGCCAGATCACTTTTGTGTTGAACTCCAGGGCAAGAATATATCTCAGATATCTTCAATCCCTTGAGACCCTGAAAATTTTTCAAAGAAACCTTAGATGAGATTATCCCCAAACCAATTTTGTCAAAATCCCCCAAGTCCAAGTTGAATCCTAAATTTGAATATATCTCATATATCTTCAATCCCTTGAGACCCTGAAATTTTTTCAATGAACCCCTTAGATGAGATTATCCCCAAACCAGTTTTATCATACTCTCCCGAGTCCAATTTGACTCCTGAATTTGAGTCTCTTTGGGGAAATGGAATCACCTTAGCATGTATGAGTCTATACTCATAATTTTGATCCCTGAATATGATTCAAAATCCCAAATCAAACAAGTCAAATTGACTTAATGAGTCTAAGTCAATCGTATTTCTATAACAGATACAAAAAACAAAAAGGAATACTTGTTTGTTTGTTTTCCTGGCCCAAGTTTATAACAGGCAACCAACAGACCTGTCAGCTATCCAGAGCCCATGGTGTTTGTAGTATGAAATGTCACCTTTTAACTTTGAAACAAGTTATTATTAAAATTTTGCATTATGTGCAAATTTAGATCTCTCATATTAATGAAAATATCATTTTCCCTGAAATTCAGTGTATCATTAATTGTTTTAGTTCTGAAGTCATCTCTCGAGTTTTTCCCAAGTCCAAGTCAACTCTTATGCTTAGACCTACCTAAATCATTCTCAGAGATGAGTCTGGTTACTTTGCACCAAAAATTTCTTTCTAGCTCGACCATTTTCCCTATTTCCAATCTTTTTCATTGCTTTTATGTTTCTTGAGTCTTCCATCCTCTCTATCTTCCTCTATTCTAGAATGTATATTAGATATATACATAGATTTAAACCATGTACAGAAATTACCTGCATACGAATTCTAAAACACATAAAATAAATAATGCAATAGCATAACACATAAAACACATATACACATATATTTCCCCTGGATCCCAAAACCGAGACTACTAGCTTGATTTTTCATTCTTCCTTTCAATGTTATAATGCATATTTATACATGCCGAAGCATCCAACACCATGGACCGAAAACCATCGCGTCCAAAAACATGTGCAAAAATCATGCACAAAACCATAGGTGGGTCTGCCCAACCTAACATAGGGTTACGAGTGTGCCTCAAACCCCCTGTGACCCCCCCCCCCCCCTCGGTACACAATCAGCACAACAAGGGGGGCTCCACCCCCCCTCTAACCCCCCAGTTAACTACATGGGCTAGTCACGAAAAGAATATAAGACAACCTAGCATTCTCCCACTTGTTGTTTTCTTTCCACAGGGGGCCAAAAGAGAGCTTAGTCATTTTTCCAGCCCTGAAATGCCCATTGTCTCTCTACACCAAGAGAACTTCTCAGAGCTCACATATTTTGTCAATGCATCTGCAGTATTCTTCAAAATGTCCACCTTTACCAGCAACACCTTTTTTTCTTCTATCATATCCCTCACAAAGTGATAATGAACATCAATGTGCTTTGTCTTTGAATGATATGCAGGGTTCTTTGCCAAGAAAATTACACTTTGGCTGTCACAATCTATCCTGATAGCTTCCTGTACTAACCCCATACTTGAACACAATCTTTGCAACCAAACTGCTTCCTTTGTTGCATGAGTGGTTGCCATGTCTTCTGCCTCTATAGTTGATAGTGCCACTATAGATTGTTTCTTACTCATCCAACTGACTACACCTCCAAATAAGTTAAACACATACCAACTTGTAGATCTTCTCTGATCCAGATCTCCAGCCCAGTCTACATCAAAAAAGCCACGAATATCCAACACTCTGTCTAATCCTGGTCTTCCTTGGTAGCAAAAACCATAATCACTAGTGCCACGCAAATACCTGAAAAACAGCTTCACTATTGTCCAATGCTCCTTCCCTAGTTTTAACATAAACCTGCTCAATACTCCCACTACATGTGCAATGTCTGGTCTAGTATAGACCATTGCATACATCAGGCTACCAACTACACTTGCATATGGAACACGGGACATGTCCTCTTCCTCTTCCTGTGTCTTGGGACACTGTTTAGCAGATAACCTCACACCTACAGGAATAGGAACCTTCACCGGTTTACTATCCTGCAAATTAAACCTCTGCAATATTGTCTCGACATACTTCCTCTAGTTTAACCAAAGCTTCCTCTTTGCCCGATATCTTTTGATTTCCATGCCCAAAATATAGTTTGCAATGCCAAGATCTTTCATGTCGAATTTGGAGGATAATTGGGTCTTCAAATCCTGGATAATTTCTTTGTCATTTCCAACCAGCAACATATCATCCACATACAAGACCAGATAAATAACACGGTCACCAATTAATTTAAAATAAACATAGTGATCTTCTTTGCTTCTGGTGAATCCAAGTCCCCATATAAATGTATCAAATTTCTGATACCACATCCTTGGTGATTGTTTTAACCCATACAGAGACTTCTTTAACTTGCATACCAGTTCTTTCTTACCCTTCACCGCAAAGCCTTCAGGCTGCTTCATGTAGATCTCCTCTTCCAGAACCCTGTGAAGAAACGTTGTCTTCACATCCATCTGTTCAACCTCAAAATCAAAAACAGCAGCAAATGATAAAAGTAATCTAATAGAAGTTATCTTTGCAACAGGAGAAAAAATATCACCAAAATCAATTCCCGACACCTGGGAATAACCTTTTGCTACCAACCGAGCTTTGTATTTCTCCACCTTTCCTTCTGCATTTGTCTTCTTTTTGAACACCCATTTGTTGCCAATGGGTTTCCTTCCATTCGGCAACTCCACCAAATCCCAAGCCTCATTTTTGTGCAAGGATGCCATTTCATCAACCATGGCCTCTTTCCAGAGATTTCCATCCTCTGAATCTACTGCTTCCTTCACAGTTCTAGGATCATCATCAATAATAGATAAAGCAAAATTTGAATAGAAAGCAGATGGACTATGTTAGCGCTTGAAATTTCACCTCAGGCTGAGAAAGGTAAACCTCAAGGCAACATCAAACCACTTCGCCTCGTAGCTAGCCCTACGGGGCGGGAGAGGGCTCTCTCCGGTCTATCTCGGTGAGATCTTCAATGGATGAGATGACCAATAGGGTAACACTGATTTTAGGCTAGTAAACTGATCAAAAAGGTTGATTTGGGGTTTTTAGGGTTTTCGGTGGCAAATTGAGGGGATGGCAATTTTGGGTGCGGGGATTGGACACAGTTTCTGCAGGGGGTTCTTTGGGGCGAGGTAGGAGACAGTATTGATGCCTTTGATTGAGGTGGATGGTCAGGAATGACAGGTGAGGAGCTAAGGAGAGCAAACAATAACTTTGAATTCTCCTTAAACAGTAGAAAACATTGAAATTAAACAAACTTAAAAGCAGAGCATGACAGTCATGAATTCTTACTTTAACACTTCGTTTGTTTAATGTGCAGAAGGAAAAGAAAGGAAATGATTCACATAACACACTTACAGGTACATAGAGAAACACACCATCAATACATGTATCCACAAGAATCCCAAAAAGGATTGCAAAACCCTGGTCTTCCTTAGCCAAAAATTGCAGAGATACAGTGAATAATACAATGATAGCTTCTCCCTCAAGAGTCCAACCATGAAAATGAGCAAGAAAGTACATAATATAGATCATCTAACCTCTTTCCCTGCCTCCATGGGTCGAGCTCACTATCCTAGGAGTTGTTTCAACCACTTCTAAACTAAGCACTACAAACTAGGCAGTCAAAACAACTTGCCTCTATAAGCTAGGAAACCAATTCATTCATTTAATTTTCACCTTTTTCATGAATGAATCTTCTAGAAGAGGTACATAAGAGTAAAAGTGTCATAAAAGTACATTAATTACATCAAAGAGGATAATAATCCACCCCAAAAAGTCAAACAGGGTCAAACTGCGTTTTTCTGAGCTGTACACTGAAATCTGGAGAAGTTTGCCTGACGGGTCGCGCGCCTCTACCTGACGGGTCGCGCGCCTTTGGGACCACTTTTGGGGCACTTCCAGGTGTCCAAATTGGGCAAAAGTAGGCTTGTTGGAAAGGTCTATGAGTCTACTTTCCAACCCAACTGGAATTTCTGAATTTGGTGGTCATTTGCCCCTCCAAAATTGCAATCTCCCAAGACTGCTTTCTGCAACTCAAAAATGTGGCAGAAAGTCATTTGTTGCTTGTTTTTTGACTTTCTGGAGGCCCAAAACTTCATAAAATCTCAAGTCCATTGATGAGCATATGTAAATTTTCATGAAAAATCTAGAAATGTTGAGTTTTTGTAAAATGGAGTTGCCAAGATGAAGGGTCGCGCGGGGGGTGAGACCCGTTAATGGAGAAAACCTGTGTTTGGCATAAAAAATTCACAAATGACAAAAAATTTTCCAAATTTCTTGAAATTTGGGCTGGGAGTCCCCAATCAAGTACCATGCTCAGTCAAAGAGGCTTTGGCCAAAATTTGCAGTGGATCGGGCGTTTTCCTTCGTTTTTGTGCTTTGGCCAACCGTCCTTGGAGCACCTTCGTTCTCGCCGGTATTTTTGACATTTCTTTAAAACCATGACACCTGTGAAAAAAGTGAAGGAGGGTTTTATTCCTTGGCATGTTGTGGACAAAAACCTCTCTCAGTTTTCCAAAATTCATCTATTATTTCTCTGGAACATCATTTGAGTGCGACTTGTCCCGATGTGTGAAACAAGGAATTTTGTCGAAATGGAGCGAAATGAAGGGAATAGGGGGCTTCTAAATTCTTGGGGAAATATTTGGAAGTAGGGAGGGATGTTAGGAAGCAGGGGAAAGTAAAATCTTAGAGATTGAGTGAGGGGAAGGGGTCCAAAAGGGCAAAACACAGGCCCAACCTAGAAAATTGCCAAGTTGTAGCTAGAAACTAGGGTTTGTGCAAAAATGAGGAATTTGGCGGATCTAAGGGATGGGAAGTGTTTGATAAGGTACTTTAAGGATAGGGGAAGGTGTATGAACATCAGGAAACAAGTTTTGCCGGTGATTTGACCATCCAAGAGAAATTAGCTTTCAAAACCCTAGGAGAGGGAAATGACCTTACCTAGGCACAACTGAAGCATGAATAAGGTGTAAAATGACTCATTCGACACTGACATGATAATGACAACCCTATGAATGATGATAGGCTCAGCTGAATGATGACATGGACTGACATTTGGGCAAACCCTAGACCTAATGCCTAGTGACCAAATTTTGTTTGAAGACTCACTGAAATGACAAAATTTGACCTTGACACTTCAAAATCACTTTGTAAGAGCATATTTGATCACTGGAGGAAGGCTGGAAAGACTGACACTAACATTGGCTCCAATGGGGATGGTAGCTCCTTGGAGGTGCCAAGAACCTTAGACCTCTGGGAGAGCAGACCAGTGCCTTACAATCATTGGGCAATGGAGTCAAAAACTCAAGCTGAAATGCATGACTGAAAACTGACACAAACTAACTTAACAACAAGACTGAAAGTTGACTCACAAAGGACTCATGACTCAACTAAAAACTGACTCGATACTTAAACACAATCGACCTACTGAAAATGATGCTCAAAGTGGAGCTTATTCATCAAAACCTATTCTAACAGTTTCATTCATCACCTGATCAAGTGAAATGAAACAACCAATGTAACCAAGTAAGTGTCCCATCTGCTGTTCGAATTCTCCACAAGTGCTTGCTTAGAACAACAAGAGAGAACTACTGAAAGGCAACTCCCGTGACAACTTAGCAACAGATCCATTTAAAGATATGAATTCTCTATCCACCTCCAAAAACACTGCATAAGGATCTTGCAATTCAAGCACACTGGAACTTAGCTCATCCAATGGATTACTTCTCGTTTCCTCATACCATGAATGCAAACTTTGATCTGAGCCTTGTGACGAGACCTCTGCTAAAAATGACAAAGAAACTGACTGCCGGATCAAGCTTGTATCAATACACGTTTCAAGCTCACATATAGACAATGGAGATAGATTTTGACTACACACCTCATCCAACTAAGCTATTGGATCATGAAAAACTTGAAAAGACTGCTGCAATCCCATTTCTATTGGTTCCATTATGATTATATGATTGCCTACATGCTGCTCATTCTTCACTGAAGATGGACTATGCAAATTTCCCTTCAAAAACTGAAATGATTCGAAACAAAAAGGTAGGGAATCACCTTGAATCATTAAATCATGTGTGTCCACTTCCAGGTCTTTATTTGCAACTTGACAATCAAAGGCATTCGGGGGCTGCAAATCTGGATATGAAAAGTCTTGAACAAGGTTTTCATTGCCCTCAAGATGGTCTAAATCAAGACTTGTTGACAATTGATTTCTGATTGCATGGAAGTTGTCTCTAATGAACTGACATGAATCAAAACAAAAAGGCAAAGATCCTTCACTTACTTCAAAATTTGCTGCTCTTTCCTCGTCACTGTCATAGCTGATATGTGATGGCTGAACATTGTATTCAAGCTGCTGAAAATAAACTTCCTCCTCGCACAAACTAGCTGCTGATTTATCTACAAGATTAGCTTCTGTTTGGAGAACATAATCATCGTCATACTGATCAAACCGAGGCAAATCATCATCAAACATACACATCATATCAACAACTCTCTCTTCTTCACAATGATCTATAAAACAATCACTACGACAACTGGGATCAGAAACAAAATATTTTGGATCAGCAACTTGTTCGTCTTTAATCAGCGCGCCATGGGCTTGAACATCATAAGCATTCATTGCGTTGATCTTGTTCATCATCTTTTCCACTGCACTTACCAAAACGTCAAGCTTCACCTCTAGAGATGTTGATTTTTCCGGATCTATGTTTTTCATCTCTTCTTCCTTCATTCTTGCCCTTCGGATCAGCAGATGAGCCTCTACATTTACTGCACTGTTCTACATCTCATGAAGTGTTGCAATATCACTTTCTCTTAGCTGAAACTCCATCTCCGGATCAAAGGCACCCAGATAGTGCAAGAGAGCAGATCTAGGAGAAGGTCTTATATCAACTGGCATTGAATAATAAACTTGGTTAAATCTGGCTGAAAATTGTTGTACTGTCTCCCCTGGCAATCTTTTCAGCTGGTTATACTCTTCTACAATCAAGAAAAGGTTCTGCCCGATCATCCACCTGTCGAGAAAAACTTTGACAAACTGCTGGAAATCTGAAATGCTTGCATCAGGCAGGGTTTTGAACCAACTCTTCACTTTAGCTTGCAAGGAAAGAGCAAAAAGCCTAATACTGACATCTTCTTCATCAACTTCAAAAAGATCTAGAAAATTCTCAAAATTCTGCACATGTTGCTCAGCGTTGACATTCTTACTTTCACCGTCGAACCTCGGCAAGTATAGATCATAGTTTTTGGGGAAAGCATGAAGAACAGAAGGTAAAACAAGAGGTTTATACCGATCTGGGATTTTACAAGGTGTAGGGGTATGTACAGCATGTATAGAATTAGTTTTGGTCTCTTGGGGCTCATCAATTTGAAGATGGTCATCACAAAATTCGAAAAAAGGATCTTGATCAAGCTCAAAGGCATGCAAATCTTTGGTATTTACAATCTTCAAAGGGAAGGAATCAAATGCAGGCCTGGGATCTTTTCTCAAGCATAGTATACTTTGCAAAGCCTTCTTGACATTCTTGGGAAAAGAGAAGAAATAATTTATCACAAAGAACAAAATGTCTTGGATGAAATTCCAACTTGAATACCTGATCTGTCCATGTTGTCCTTTCATGTTTTTGCTGGTCGGGATCATCCTCCAGTGGAGTCTTTGGATTTGATCTGATCTCGAAAATGATTTAGAGTCGCCAAGTGAATGATTTCAGCCTTTCAAGTGTTTGATAGTTGTCCACCATCAACAATCAGATCTGAACTTGATACATGTACTGGGGTAAAATGCAATCGAAGTGGTCATATTCACAAGCTCACGGAGATTGACTGAAGCAGCATTTATCTACTTCCGCTTATGCAAAGCAAAAGCGTTTCGAAGGCTACCTGGCATAACTTTAGGCTCTGTCTAAGACTTATGAAACAAACACATCAATCCGCAAACAAGTTTTTTCTCCCCAGTATGGTCGCCAGTATGTTAGCACTTGAAATTTCACCTCAAGCTGAGAAAGGTAAACCTCAAGGCAACATCAAACCACTTCGCCTCGTAGCTAGCCCTACGGGGCAGGAGAGGGCTCTCTCTGGTCTATCTCGGTGAGATATTCAATGGATGAGATGACCAATAGGGTAACACTGATTTTAGGCTAGTAAACTGATCAAAAAGGTTGATTTCGGGTTTTTAGGGTTTTCAGTGGCAAATTGAGGGGATGGCAATTTTGGGTGCGGGGATTGGACACAGTTTCTGCAGGGGGTTCTTTGGGGTGAGGTAGGAGACAGTATTGATGCCTTTGATTGAGGTGGATGGTTAGGAATGACAGGTGAGGAGCTAAGGAGAGCAAACAATAACTTTGAATTCTCCTTAAACAGTAGAAAACATTGAAATTAAACAAACTTAAAAGCAGAGCATGACAGTCATGAATTCTTACTTTAACACTTCGTTTGTTTAATGTGCAGAAGGAAAAGAAAGGAAATGATTCACATAACACACTTACAGGTACATAGAGAAACACACCATCAATACATGTATCCACAAGAATCCCAAAAAGGACTGCAAAACCCTGGTCTTCCTTAGCCAAAAATTGCAGAGATACAGTGAATAATACAATGATAGCTTCTCCCTCAAGAGTCCAACCATGAAAATGAGCAAGAAAGTACATAATATAGATCATCTAACCTCTTTCCCTGCCTCCATGGGTCGAGCTCACTATCCTAGGAGTTGTTTCAACCACTTCTAAACTAAGCACTACAAACTAGGCAGTCAAAACAACTTGCCTCTATAAGCTAGGAAACCAATTCATTCATTTAATTTTCACCTTTTTCATGAATGAATCTTCTAGAAGAGGTACATAAGAGTAAAAGTGTCATAAAAGTACATTAATTACATCAAAGAGGATAATAATCCACCCCAAAAGTCAAACAGGGTCAAACTGCGTTTTTCTGAGCTGTACACTGAAATCTGGAGAAGTTTGCCTGACGGGTCGCGCGCCTCTGCCTGACGGGTCGCGCACCTTTGGGACCACTTTTGGGGCACTTCCAGGTGTCCAAATTGAGCAAAAGTAGGCTTGTTGGAAAGGTCTGTGAGTCTACTTTCCAACCCAATTGGAATTTCTGAGTTTGGTGGTCATTTGCCCCTCCAAAATTGCAATCTCCCAAGACTGCTTTCTGCAACTCAAAAATGTTGCAGAAAGTCATTTTTTGCTTGTTTTTTGACTTTCTGGAGGCCCAAAACTTCATAAAATCTCAAGTCCATTGATGAGCATATGTAACTTCTCATGAAAGATCTAGAAATCCGGAGTTTTTGCAAAATGGAGTTGCCAAGATGAAGGGTCGCGCGGGGGGTGAGACCCGTTAATGGAGAAAACCTGTGTTTGGCATAAAAAATTCACAAATGACAAAATTTTCTCCAAATTTCTTGAAATTTGGGCTGGGAGTCCCCAATCAAGTACCATGCTCATTCAAAGAGGCTTTGGCCAAAATTTGGAGTGGATCGGGCGTTTTCCTTCGTTTTTGTGCTTTGGCCAACTGTCCTTGGAGCACCTTCGTTCTCGCCGGTATTTTTGACATTTCTTTAAAACCATGACACCTGTGCAAAAAGTGAAGGAGGTTTTTCTTCCTTGGCATGTCGTGGACAAAAACTCTCTCAGTTTTCCAAAATTCATCTTTTATTTCTCTAGAACATCATTTGAGTGCGACTTGTCCCAATGTGTGAAACAAGGAATTTTGTCGAAATGGAGCGAAATGAAGGGAATAGGGGGCTTCTAAATTCTTGGGGAAATTTTTGGAAGTAGGGAGGGATGTTAGGAAGCAGGGGAAAGTGAAATCTCAGAGATTGAGTGAGGGGAAGGGGTCCAAAAGGGCAAAACACAGGCCCAACCTAGAAAATTGCCAGGTTGTAGCTAGAAACTAGGGTTTGTGCAAAAATGAGGAATTTGGCGGATCTAAGGGATGGGAAGTGTTTGATAAGGTACTTTAAGGATAGGGGAAGGTGTATGAACATCAGGAAACAATTTTTTCCGGTGATTTGACCATCCAAGAGAAATTAGCTTTCAAAACCCTAGGAGAGGGAAATGACCTTACCTAGGCACAACTGAAGCATGAATAAGGTGTAAAATGACTCATTCAACACTGACATGATAATGACAACCCTCTGAATGATGATAGGCTCAGATGAATGATGACATGGACTGACATTTGGGCAAACCCTAGACCTAATGCCTAGTGACCAAATTTTGTTTGAAGACTCACTGAAATGACAAAATTTGACCTTGACACTTCAAAATCTCTTTGTAAGAGCATATTTGATCACTGGAGGAAGGCTGGAAAGACTGACACTAACAGACTATACCTTTCTGGCTACCTTCTTTCTCGAACTAATCTTCTCACACCCGAAGTTTGTGGCTCTTCATCTTCTGATTCCTCCTCTACTGTAGAGTCTGATTCTTCCTCCTTTAGCTCAAACTCTATCTTCTCAGGTTCCTTTTGTTGGACTTCATGTTTAATAACATCTTTCACCTCTCTAAACACCACATCTCGGCTGTACACAACATTCCTTGTTACTGGGTTCCAAAGCTTATAACCCTTTAAACCATCCTTATACCCAATAAAGATGCACTTTTCAGATTTACTATCCAACTTGGTTCGTTTCTCCTTTGGAACATGTACATATGCATCACATCCAAATACCCTCAGATGTGAAAGAGAGGGCTTCTTACCAGTCCATACCTCTTGTGGAGTCTTATCCTCCAACGTTGATGAAGGTGACCAGTTGACCAGGTAACATGCAGTATCTACCGCCTCTGCCCAAAATTCCTATCCTAACCCGGTACCACTGAGCATGCTTCTTGCCCTTTCCATCAACATCTTATTCATTCTTTCTGCAACTCCATTTTGCTGAGGTGTATATGGAGTATTCTTCTGCCGTGCTATACCACACTTCTTACAAAATTCTTCAAATTCCTTGCTGCAAAATTCTCCACCATTATCTGTCCTCAACACCTTTATCTTCTTCTCTGTCTGATTTTCCATGAGAGCCTTAAATTCTTTAAACCTGTCAAAGACTTCAAATTTCTTCTTAAGGAAATATATCCATGTATTCCTTGAGAAGTCATCTATAAATGATACATAGTATACAAGCTTACCCAGTGATGGAACCTTCACAGGTCCAAACACATCACTATGCACAAGCTCTAATATCTGTTTCGCCCTCTTACTACTAGAGGGGAAACTCACCCGATTTTTCTTTCCATATACACAATTTTCACAGAAATCAAAATCTAGAGAGCTATTACTTATACCTTCTACCATACCTTTACCATGAAGTATTCGAAGGCCTTTTTCTCCAATATGTCCAAGCCTTTGATGCCACAGCAGGGTCTTCTCTCCAGAGACCACTAGATTTTCTACTCCACTTTCAGGAACCACAGAACTGTTGCACCCATCAACAACCATGCTACCTTGTAGCTTGTACAGAGTTCCAATCCTAACTCCTTGCATCAATACCAGTGCTCCCTGAACCATCTTGTAGGTATCCTTCTCAAACACTGTTTTTACACCTGCATCATCCAACTTGCTTACAGAAATCAAATTTCTAGCTAATGCAGGAATATACAGAACACCCGGAAGTGTTCTAACCCTTCCACCTTGTAGGTTCAACTTTACTTTTCCATGACCAATGATTCTGGCCTTCCTATCATTCCCCAAGAAGACATCACCACCATTGTATTTCTCATACTCGTAGAACCACTCTCTATGGGGAGTGAAGTGAAAGGATGCACCTGAGTCAATCAACCATGCCTCATGATCTACATGTGTACTTGAAGAAGCCAAGTACACATCCCCACCTTCATCTGAGGTGGTTTTCGCCTCTATAGAAGGAGCATCATCAGATCCCTTTCCTTTATCAGGAGCTTTAGATTTACAGTCCCTTTTGTAGTGCCCTTCCTTTCCACATTTCCGGCACACCACCTTGACAATTTTCTTGGAGATTTAGATCTCCCTCTAGATTTAGATCTCCCACTCGATGACTTATTTTTGTTTATGTTCTAGGACCGTCCTTGTACAAACAAGGCATCACCGTTCTGGCTCTCCATATTTTTCCGTCTCATCTTCTCCATCAGCAAGGATGAGACTATTTCATCAAACTGCAAGGCAGTTGCATTGCTACCTATTGCAATAACCAGACTATCCCACGAATCTGGTAGAGAACACAACAAACTAATGCTTATCTTCATTTGAGATTTTAATATCAATAGATGCTAACTAACTTACCACAGTATTTAATGCATTCAGATGCTCTGTTACCGAGTCTCCATCTTTGATCCTCAGGTTATACAGCTTTTTCTGCATGAACAGTTTATTCACCAGAGACTTAGATTGGTACAAAGTCCCTAACTTGTCCCACAAAGCCTTCGTTGTAGCTTCCCCTAATACATTCAGAAATACTAAATCTGAGACACACAATCGTATTGTGCTCTTTTCCTTCCGATCCAACTTCTTCCATTCTTCATCGGACACTCTCGTTGGTTTAGTACCTAGATCTACTGCGATCCACTGATCTTTATCCACCAACAGATCCTCCATCTTGAGTTTCCACAACTCAAAACTCTGACCATTAAATTTCTCGATCTCTATCTTTCCACTA
Source organism: Pinus tabuliformis (assembly GCA_031772625.1). Taxonomy (NCBI): domain Eukaryota; kingdom Viridiplantae; phylum Streptophyta; class Pinopsida; order Pinales; family Pinaceae; genus Pinus; species Pinus tabuliformis. The sequence goes on from CM062810.1 coordinate 924,481,161, forward strand.
CTCGCCATCTTCTTTCACCAACAGAATCGATGTCGCAGATCTCCCACTGAACAGGGTCTACCACAGGCTCGAGCCAAACCCCTCAGCAACAAAGGCGTCCCCTTGAAGCCAAAATTGCTCTGATACCAAATGTAGGTTTTAACCCTATACAGAAACTACCTTCATACGAATTCTAAAACACATAAAATAAATAATGCGAGAGCATAACACATAAAACACATATACACAGATATTTCCCCTGGATCCCAAAACCAGGACTACCAGCTTAATTTTTCATTATGTTCCTTTCAATGTTATAATACATATTTATACATGCCGAAGCATCCAATACCATGGACCAAAAACCATCACGTCCAAAACCATGGACCGAAAACCATCGCGTCCAAAACCATGGACCGAAAACCATCGCGTCCAAAAACATGTGTGAAAATCATGCACAAAACCATAGGTGGGTCTGCCCAACCTAACATAGGGTTACGGGTGCGCCTCAAACCCCCTGTGAACCCCCCCCCCCTGCTACACAATCGGCACAACAAAGGGGGGCTCTGCCCCCCCTCTAACCCCCCGGTTAACTATGTGGTCTAGTCGTGGAAAGAATATAACACAACCCAACAATATATAGCCCTAAACCCTAATTCAACTAGGTCAAATGCTTATATTACATATGCCTTTGAAACAAGATAGTAATCCTTTCTTTAAATCTTATGTTATTTTGACAGGAATGACGAACTAAGATTTTGATATTGTGAACCTCTCTTGATAAGACTCAAAACTAATGCCACTTGTAAATGAGAGAATATAAACTTTCCATAGATATATGGTTTCCTTCCAGAATAACAAGTCCAGTTCTGCAAAAGCCTTTGAATGGCTTACCTATCCCCTAGAATGAGGCTTTCACATTATACATAGATATAATCAGCTCCTATAGATGAAGCAACCACTTTATTATTAAAGCTCTCTAGAACCAATATTGCTAATATGGATTTATAGAAAAAACTTAAATTTTCATATTACATTTTCATTTGATCGGGTCTAATATGTGAAACTAGAAATAACCAAAATATATGTATATCGGTTGCACTTTTTCTAAGATAAACATGTACGACCAACAAAGTTAAAACTAACTGCAATGTAGGAACACATTCTCAATGCCAGTATTTGTGCATCCAAGAATTAGCAAAATTGATGAAAACTCACAAAAAAACTCTTTATAAAATAAGTTCATAATTGTAACAAAAAATCTAATGTTTTCTAACAGAGATGGATGAAGCATATCCAATACAAATTGAAGATGAAATGACAACTAACATCAAACCCTTTATGCAAGGTAACTTGGAGAATTCCATTACCTGGAAAAAAAATGTCTAGGACACAAAAAAGAATAGTATTTAACAAAAAATTGGTGCTTCCTAAATATACTCAAATACATAATTGAATGTGAGATAATAGCATTATCCCACTTCCACTGTGCAGAATTTGTTTTGGCATGGCACATTGCGGTATAATAGAATAATTTAAGTAACCCTTCAAAATGCACAACACAGTTTTATCCTGGTGTGTCTGAGATAATAAGGGGAGATAAGTAAGCTCCTGAACAATAAGCATAGAAGTGCGTTGGAATCCAATTGGATCCCAATTGGCTTATAGTACAGTATAAGCTAGTTGAGCATCATAAATGCAACAATTATTGCACCCATTTTTGTTGATGATCTTAACCGTGAATCCAATCATACATAGTGAAAGTCAAATCTTAGGAACATGTTTCATCCTAAAAGATTGCCTCAGATATCTCCAATTGGATTCCTTGTCTGAAGCATGACAGTGACTATTCCAAGATGAACATGGAGCAGGCACGTCACATACATAACAGTGGCACTACATCATTGACATGTCAGAAACATTCTACATTTGCATGCTCTTTAAAATAGGTCCAGAGAAAATAGTTTCTATGCTAGGAATAAACCATATAAAATGAAATAGGTTACCAAAATTAGACTTAACTTTCCATGATATGCAGTAAAAGTACAGGCCAAAACTTTTGAACTAGATCCTACAGAAACCTACCATTTCATAATGTTTGTGAGGCAATGTACTTATGAAGGATAATTTTGCACAGAGATACCTTGGATGAGGATAGTCTCGACATGAAATCTGCAAAGTTCAAATAATTGAGTAAGAATCAACCACATAGACCCTATCAAAAGCAACTGTAAATGCATTCCACTAAAATATTTACCTAAATATTGTAATATGGCACTCTCTGTAGTGATGGTAGGTGGCCAAACTGATTCTAATTTTTGAAAACAGATATCAAGTTATGGATTATTGTCAGTTAAAGAAGACTTGCCATGTTGTAAAAAAAACTTTAGAGGATCAAACAGATAAGATGAAAAATGATCCTAATGGACTATGTTGGTCAAGTGGAAGAGTCACTAATGTGCTTTAACAGGGGACAATAGTTGTGTTGTAATTAGCAAAGGCTAGTCTCAAACCTACTCAACAACAAGGATTAACTTTACCAATGTAGTATGCCTTAATATGTGGAGAAACAACTTGTCTTGTTTTAAATATATTAGTTCCATTAATACCAAAAAAAAGTGTTAAAATATAGATAGACATATGATCCTTAGGATTTCTTGTATATGTATTTTAAACTGATGACATAGTGGCACATGTTTCAAAAAATACCAAGTTTCCCTATGTAATGTACCTAAGGAGGGTATGTATTGTACTCAAGAAGGCACAATACCTAAGGTGTATTTACTAGTACCACCCAAGTTCTCAGTTGGTGCAAAAGTCCAAATCACAAGTGTGAGACCACAAGGGCAACTTAGGCAAGCTACCCATTATCACTTTAATAGCCTTGCCTTTCTCACTTTAGACTAGGTGAAACCTAGTGGAGATTTCCTGTGGTTGACTAAGCTCAATGTCTGTAGTATGAAGTGGTAATAAGAGAGAGCATAGGAACAAAAACAAAAAAGGAAAAAAAAAATGGATTCTATGTTTTGAGGTGGTGGATGAAAGGTAAGATTAGTGCCTTATCATGTTTGGGCTATGGGAGAACGCATTTTATGTCAAAGGGAGAATCTAAAGAAGGATTAGGGGATATAAGAAGCCAAGTATCATCCCCCAGTCTTATGTTGTTTCCACCCCCAACCTTCCAAAGCTCAAACCAACTGGCTTCCAATCAGCAAAAAGGCCAACACCACCACCTTCCAAATTACTGAAGAGTTATTGTAGGATTTATTTGGAGATCTTATACAATCCTTAGTAGACAGAGGCTGTATGTACTTCCAACTCACCACCTTTCTCAATAAGCCCTTCCCTTCTATAATTCTCTAGACATATTTAGCAACCAGGGCTCTTTCCAAGAAATGGAGATTTTAAATGTCCCATGCTCACAGCTCTTTAGGAACAACAATTTTCTTCGATGAGACCTGAGGAATATTCTTTTTTTTCTCTTTTCCCCCAGCCCATAGGAATCTGAAACTAAGTCTTCTTACAAAGACACTCAGTACACAAGTATGGTTTCAAGTAGGGATTTCACCAACACTAAATTACCCCCCATGATGATAACCATCTATTGCACCATATTGACACCTCCTTTTCAACCTTAGAAACCATCCACACCCATTCTATTTTTTTACAGTCACTGAATTTAGATAAAAACTCAAAAATTTTATACATATCTCTACATGTCAACATGAGAAAAAGGAAACATTTGTGAGAAAATAATCTTATCCTCCTCACTTATCTCCATGATCTCCATGAAAGAAATAATAGATCGCCCTATATGGGATTGTGTACCAATTTCCATATAGTAAAGATCGAGAACCTCCGTGAGTTTGAGGCATAGTTTTAAAACTCAGAACTAGTCTTCAAATTGACCACCTTTCAAATTGGGTTTTGACTTGGACTTTGATGGAATTAGATATAATGAACCAGTTTCTAAAAAAATACATAAAACAATTAATTTTTAATGAAAAAATATTTTTAAATTTCCAAAACATTAGAGAGAAAATATGAATATTTTTCTCATATATATGCCATGTAAGGGTGAATATATCAAAATGGCACCAAGTATGATACATATCAGTGACAAAATACTTGCCTATCGACCCATTTCAAATCTGCACGTGTTGGGTCCATGTGACCTGACCTGCGTGGCTAGTTCAAGAGAGGACCGACTCATTTCGTTCAATTTGTATTGGTTTGGTATCTTGGGCCAGGTTTGTGGTTGATTTGATACTTGTCCCTATCCAACCAGCCGGTTTGACCAATTCCGGTTCAGACTGGGATGGGTTTTAAAACTATCGTTTGATATATATATATATATATATATATATATATATATATATATATAAATATATATATACAAAGATATATATATATATACACACACACACACATATATATATATATGTGTGTGTGTATATATATATATATAATATACAGTCCTTTTACAGTTTCAGGCTTTTACATCATAAACAATCACAAAATAATGAAATATATCCATTCCAACACTGCCTTCAGAGACTCGTTCCAGCTAAACATCAGATGAAAGACTTACAAAACCCTTCATCTTTAGAAAAATAAATGAAACATAAGAATTATAAACAGTTCAAAAATCAGGGCAGCAACAAAGACTCCATTCTTATTTTCTCCACAGCCATGGACCCCACTACTAACTATTAACCCTCTTTCGATATGTGTCCACTTCCTCATTTATTTCCCTAAACATATGAGTAAAGAAAATTCTGTTGAAGGTGGCTACTATCTCATGTAATTGATCTCCTTTAAGTCTGAGCAGGATATTATGTGATTCAACACTTCCCTTCATCCAGTTTATGACAAAGGAGGCATAGTCAACATTCTGAATATGTTTGACTCTCCTTTCTAGTGCACACTAAAGCAATAACCTGAAATTCATAAGCTCTACATAGTTATTGGATATTTCCTCAAGGCCTGCTTTAAATGTGACATGATGAGAATCAGATACAAACAGAACTCCTTCAGCATTGCTAAACTCTGGTGGACCCTGCCTAGCTCCGTCAAAAAGACCCCAAGCTTGAATTTTGTCTAGTCCCGCTCTTTCAACTGATGAGGAGCATATTTCTTCTAACATTTGAAACCATTGATCTTATTTGTAAGAATTAGATCTGACTTGTGAGAAAACTTGAAACGTGAGGAATTTGTTTATCCCCCAAGCTTGAATATTATCTAGTCCCAGCTCTTTCAACTGATGAGGAGCATCTTGCTTGATAGGCATTCTAACATTTGAAACCATTGATCTGATTTGTCAGAATTAGATCTAACTTGTGAGAAAGCTTCAAAGGTGAGGAATATGTTTATCTTCAAAGATTTTACTATTCTTAGCCATCCAGATTCCCAAATGATTAGGCATGTCAAGGCTATAAATTCTTTCAATTCTTTTTTGATATATCACTGCTTCAAACTTTACTCCATTGTCTCCTCTTTCCACACATTTAAAATACCCAAGATCAGCTCTAACTCTTTCCAGATTTGTAAGCATAAGGACATTTTGTTAACTAGAGTAATATATTATATTCCTCCTTTCTACACAAAATCAAATCCGTGGTCCCTATCTACACCTCCTCTACATGAATTCCCATCCCAATTCCTTATTTATCAATGCTGGCCATAAAAAGATGAGTCTTCTTGGGGGATTTTCATTTCCAGATCTGTCTCCACCTCTAGGTTGGCTCTTGAAATTCTATAACAAACAAAACTTTGCATCCAAGCTTTGTATCGGTGCTTAAAAGATGGCTTATCAATATTAGTCTTCTTATGAGAACTCTTCTTATGGTACAAGCAAAAGAAGAAAGAAAAATATTATTTGTTTGTCCTCAGATCAACATGATGTCATTTCTGCCATTCTCAAGAGCTAGGGCTTCTTCTTATATCAGAAATGATTAATTCTAGGGTTTTCTAATTCATATTGTTTCTAGGGTTTATGAACCCTAGATGCTTCAATGTCCAAAGCCTTCAATACATGTCATCCTTCAAACTTGCAAATTATACAAGTATACTAATGTGTTAGCTACAAATCCTAGAAATGTTATTAACAAGCCTTCTATACATGAGATGGATTTTCATTTCATTCCTTGATCACAAAAATATAGTCTTCATATATAAGGAAAGGATCTAAATGCTAACATATCAATTATGTCAGGATCTCTAATATATCTATACATAACCTTTTATAATATGTCACTATCTTTCAAAGAAGCATAAGGTTGTTAGCTTATTCTTCATGTGATTTCACCATGACCTAGAAGACTTAGCATTATATGCAATATAGTTGACATAGGTCATTGGTTGCAAGAAAACTTTGAAATGAACAAAATTATATGTACTTCTTGAACCTTACCTGCCCATTTTTACAAATATTTGGTCATCTGCAACATATATTCTCTTCAATTGATATATATCATATTTCTGTAACATAGGTACCTCAGACCTTTAGCTATCAAACTAGAGCACAAATTACATATATTTCTTTAGGGTGCTTCAAAGATTTATGTTAACAACAAACTTAGACTTCTCATAATAGTAGATCAAGTTAATAATTCCTTTCAATTTTTTACATAAGTTGTTATATGTATGTCTTTCATATTGCCTCAAAAATCCTATGTGAGTTTCTTCAGAAGTGTTTTATTTAATCATAGTAAAAGGTACCATAGACCTTTGTATTATCCATAGGGAGTAACATAAGTGTCACAATCCCTTGCATGATCCAAGGGTACATTTATACACATAAACAAGTGATATTTTCTTCAGAGATACAAAATTCAAACTTCAGACTTCAAATCTAGTGCTTTTATTTTGTGAGAAAAAATACTTCATGTCATAAATTGAATTCCATGGATGTTATGTCATAGGAATTTTCAAATTTTAGATAGTGTTCATGAGAGAGCTTGGACCTATTTAGAAAGTATAATACATGTGCTTAGACAATACTGAGATACAAAATTGCCAGTTCACATATCAAGTACAGAGCTTCGATCTATCTCAAGAACTTGGCTTTATACACAGGGATCATAGTCATGTAGACTTTGGCTTTGATTCAAAAGGAGACATAATCATGTCACTATTCCAGAGAGGCTTGGAATTATTTTTCATCAATCATGGAGAGGAATTTTTTATGTCATACACCCTCTTCTTTTAATTCTAAAACTCATCCTCGACACTAATCTCTTATACTTGCCTTAAAAATGTCTACTCAAACTTTAAAAAAATTGGATGCCTTGTTCCATAGAGAAAACTCGGATGCATTCACAACTCAAACTTTGTATCTTAGAAAAATTTCAGCCTTTTGAGCATTAGTTGTTTAGACAAGTTAAATTCTTGAAATTGTCCTTGTTCTACCATAGAGATTATTACTTCATTGGATTACTATTTCATAGATTGATCACTGCTTCAAGGATATTGGATCTTTAAGTATACATAGGTCACTAACTTGCATAGTTTGAATGTCATAGAAGGGTTTCAATATGTATTATTGTTTTTTATTATTATATATCTCTTGTATTTGTCATAAGTATAACACAACTTCGGACTTTTTACTTTCCATGCTCAGACTAGTTATTTTTTCACAAATTCAGATATCATTTGGATATTATATCACAGATATGAGATTCAATATAATTTTTTGTTCCATAGACTTCAAAATTATATACTTTACATACCTTCAAATCAAAATAATGAAATGTTTCAGATTTACAAATTTCCATGTAAACTAAGTGCCATAGATAGCTTATATGATCCTCAAAGGACTACCAAACAACTAGGCTGAAGTTGTAGAGGTATAAAGTCACAGGTAAGAACTATCCATAGCAACATATTGCAAGGTTCCATAGGGATTTTGAGTCATCATTTTTTAGTGAGATGTGTGTCCAATCATTTCTTTGCAATTCTTCAATCTAGATTTTATAGGACTTGAAACATTGAATCTAGCTTCATCGAATATCCCTAACCCTAATGCACCTAGTGGATGTCATGATCACGTGTGGATAACACTACTTCAAATACAAGACCATGTAGGGTAGACTGAACGCATGAACTCATGCACCCAACACACTTAGAAAACTTCACCATTCACAGAATAGACATTCATGCATGCCCTCTCCTAGATGGGTAATTGTACCTTCCTAATTGAAGACAATACATTCATACATGTACCTCATCTGGTGATCCTACTAAACTACTGCACCTCCATTAGAGGATCTCTTATGGGCCCTCTACTAAACATCAACTTTCCTCTGTACAAGATGGAATGTATTTGTTGAAGTATGATGTTGTTGCCGAAGGAGAACAACTACTGAGAAATAAGTAAAATCTAAGACTACCTCCACTCTTGTATCAAATAAAAGTAAAATTGTTTTCAAATGAAGCAATATTGTTAAGCAATTTTTCTCTTTGTATATCCAGCGAGCCAAAAATGAAAAAGGATAATTGTAATTTTCTTTCACCTGACGAAAAAAATAATATAGAACTAATTTCAAAGTGTTACAGTTATGAGGGTAATATATTATATCATATGTCAATATACATGGAGTAGTTAGAAATTAGTCTACTTCCATAAACTGAAATGGAGTACAACCCTATTATAAGGCCTATGGTACCAAGTGCAACATCTAGTTTAATCACAGTAATATTTATTGGCTTATAGCAATCTTCTTCTGGAAAGAAACTAACAGAGATTTATTACGCTTTGAATTTCAAATGCTTGTTAAAGGATGAAGTGGTGGCTGCAATGAACGACTCAAACTGGGTGATCTCAGAACAAAATAATTTAGTATTTCCAAGACAAAATAACATTACTGAAAGAGGATCAAATTAAGTGATGTTATGGCCATACCATTGTATCCATTTACGCTTTGAATGAAGAGACTCAGTGACACCAAGAACATCGAGTGCCCTCCAAGACAATGTAGTCCTTGTGGTTTGTAGAGAGTCTTCTCACTCTAACATCGGGCTCTTCAAACCAACTCTGTACAAGGTCATTGCAAATGTAAAAAATCAGCAAGACACAAATTTGGTAGTAAATATGACCAAAAGAAGAACTAGTGCAAACAATTTTCACAATCTTGCTTTTGAAACCAACATTATAATCTCCTTAGCATTATGATCAGCTATCAGTGTTCTCCCCAAGTCAGCGAACTCAGCTCCGCCTTGACAAATTGTAATTGCATAAAAGGAATTTCGGTCTCATGCCAATAGGTCTCCTACGATGAATGTGCACGAACCTAGTACATAGACCATTTTTCTCTTCGCTTAGCTACCTAGGGCTTATTTCCCTTTCCAAATATCAATAATTCTTTTCCAAGAAAGCATAAAATAAGAATAATATTTTACTATATTCTAAAAGGTGAAGACGCTGAAATCATGCCACAAAGTGAAAGGAAATCAAATATCTTTCCTCAAACCACCAAATATATAAATAAAACAACAATAATTATAGAAATAAAACTATATCTGTCAATCTATGCATGAAATGAGTCAAGCAACTAGAAAAATCTGGCCAAAACAAACCAAAAATTTCAAACTTGACAAAATCCTCTAAACAAGCAGCAAACAAACCGCTAAATTTTCTAAGATATCAGAGCTAGACATCAACGCAATTTCATGTACTTGAATAAGCCCATTGTTGCTTAGCGTTAGACTTCTTAAATTAGTTATTTATCATTTAATACTAGGACACTGCCTATGTGAAAAGAAATAGGTCCCAGCTTCATCAAATCCGACTTCATTTCCAATCAAAGATCAAATCCAAAGGACACTAACTTGTTACTCTTGGATTGTACTAAAGTTAAATACACAAAATAACAAAAAATAAAGATATGATTAAAAAATAGACCTGCAAGATTGTATTGGTCGAGTGTGACAGGGACAGCAATAACTGAGACTAGAGAGATTTATAGAATGCTTTAGTTACTACTGTGTTTCTATTGTGCGATTAGCGGTATGGTGGAGAGACCTACCAAGAAGGGACATTGGTCTCGAGAAAGTATAGTAGGGAGATCCATAGAGCATTTATGTAAAAGGAAGATGAGAAGTGTTGTCTTCAAGTTGGTTTATGTTATGGTATAATTTTGTTGGTGATAAGAGGTAACAAAACACTTACATCAATAGGTAAAAAGTAAATTTGGGGCATGAGTTGGACTGAATCATGTTATCTCATCCCTTAATGGTCCTAAGGACATGTGGGGACCCGAACAACTTAGTACCTGAAAGACTTGAAAACATGGTTGACAAATGACTGACAAGAAATGGCTAACAAATGACTTGAAAGTCTTGTTAAATTTGTTATTTATCATCTAATAATAGTCAGACACTATCTATGTGAATAGAAATAGGTCCCAACCTCACCAAATCCAGCGTTATTTCCTGTCACAGATAAGAAACAAACAATGTAATGATTAAATATGAAACATCAATCTTAAAATAACACACATCAAAGTAATATCGCTGCAATGTTACAATGAAAAATACAAATATAGAACCTATTTTTACTTGAATTTGACATATAGTAATCTTGCATGATCAATGGAACATGTATACCAAAATAAGAGTCCTAGGGTATTTCAATTTCCCAGTTCTCATCTTGGTCCTCATTTTCTAAATTGTGAACATGATCTTCTCTAAATGAATTGTCATTATGAGCCTCCAAAACATTATGTTCTATATCAAGTTCATTAGAGAGATTTGTTATATTGTTTTCTCCCCTTCTATCACAATCTGATTGCCAAAGAGTTAGCGCTCTTTCATATGGAAAATTGTCAATGTCATACTTTGTTACATATAATCTTAAACATGTATCCACATGTTTATCAAGCTTGTTCCTCAACTTCGACTTCAACAATGATAATGCACTAAACATTCTCTCATCCTCCACTGATCTCAAAATCATGGTTTAACACAAATCTGCTAATTTGAAATATTCTGATATGTTTTCTTGCAGGTATTGGCTAGCACTTAAAGTAGTCCATAATCTTGTTATAGCACCATTTTCATTAGGATTCTCCAAAAAAGGATATTTCTTCCACATTGTTTCAGCAAAGCGTCCACCTTGTTGATACAATTTTGATGAATCTAAAATACCTTCAATTTGTTCTCCATGTATCGAGAATTTCTTGCAAAAATGGTCTACTAAACATTTTAATCTTCTTTGAAAATCAGCTTTTAAAGTTCTTGGACATTGAAAATTGTTCCAATATTGAGGGTATACCACACACATGGCCTCCAACAAGTCATCTCGAGGAAATCGTTCTCTTATCTCTAATGATAATGATCTTGCAATTTCTATCAAATTTTGTCTCACTGAAATCACAATATTATCAAATTGGTCTCTTGACACGGGGCAATCTTTGGTGATTCGTCTCATCTTACTAATATAATTAAAGGGAACCATCTACCCATGCACTACGATACATAGTATCCCTTTTTCATCAAATGTCAAAAAAAATTTAGTATTTTCTATATTGATGATCTTAGTCCAACTTTTAAACTCTAGACCAGTAAAAGAGTCTGGCATCATATACAAATTATCCAATGCAAAACATGCTGACTTTCTTGCATTTGTGTATTCTGCAATATACATTGTGCGATTCTGAGAGATTTTCACGAGGACATTCATTTCATGTAGCATAGGAAGAATTCCAACCAATGTCAATAATGTCTCTATATTAGTTAGTCGAGAAAGAAGATCTTGAGCTTTGTCTACATTATAGCGATTTTCATACATCAACCCTACCAAAGATTTGAACTCACTAAATAATCTTTGAGCTAGTCCATTTAATGAGATCCATCTTATATCAACATCTTTCAATAGTTCTTTTCCATCCGTAATACCATCTGCAAATTGTTGAAACTCTAAATATCGTTTGGGACTACAGGAAAAGTATGCATGAGTCTCACGTACAAGATCTTCAACTTTCGAAACTAATGGAATTTTGCTTACTATTTTAAATGCAAGATTCATTCTATGAGCCATACAATGAATATTAAGCATATATGGTGAAGTTGATAGTTGTAGCCTAACACAAAGGCCATTCCTTTGTCCTTACATTACTGCTGCTCCATCTGCTCCAACACATACCAACCTTTTTGCAATCATTAATTGATCCATACCACTTTCCTTCAATCCATTAAGAACAAGTTCATAAATATTTTCAGCTATAGAAGTCTCTCTCATCTTATTAATCCCAAGTAGATAGGAATGCCTAATATGGTCATTAACCATATAAATGCTCGTGCAAATCCATGAAGTATTATCTATAGCCGTAACCTCATCTAAAGACAATGCCAAAAACCTAGCATTTACAATCTTTCAAATCATCCTTTTCTACTTGAGCTAGATATCCTATCCATACCCAACCACTGGTTACAGACCAATGAGAAGATGGAAAGTTTAGCACTTGAAGAAAAGATAGAAATTTCATGTGATCTAGATAATCTGTCATAGGACGACCTTTAGATAAGATGTGAAATACAGTGCTCAATTGTATCGTCTTGGATAACAAACTTCTTTCCATCGTCTTTTTAAATAGAGATATGATTGTTCCTCTGCCTGCCTCAAGTTTCCTCTTACTTATTAAATATTTTTTATATTCTTCTACATATTCAACATGTCGAAATTCCTCAGAAGATTTCCATCTAACAATAGATTTCTCTTTACCATTTACAATTTTCTTTTCATACACCTTTCCTGCATGCTTTTGTACCATATCTAGCTTCATCTGAAATTTCACTACCTTTTGAGTTTTCCAACTACACGCAATACATCTAACTTGTCGGAAAACCTCATTCTCATTTGTAGGAGGTATTTCTTCAATAAATGGAAAACTTGAGACCCAATTTTCTTGGAATCGTCTCCCTATGGTCCACTGGCCTCTTTTCCTTTTCCGTGAATGGATTGTGTCACTTTCCAAGGAAAAATCTTTAATATTTTCATCACCAATTTCTGTTGAAACTGCATTTATCTCACCCTGACCACTTGAGGAACCTATTATTTCATCCATCGTATGGATATCAAATGAATTTCCACAAGAGTTAACCTCTCTCTCATCAACAGATTGTTCAAAGGAGCTTGAATCATGAAGAGAATGTGTATTTTTGGATGGAGCCTTTTGAAAGTATGATAATACATCTGTTTGCCTTGATGGTTTCTTCCCATGATTATCTTCTAACATCTCACTGAATATTCCACAAGTAAAATTTCAAATCGATCTGCAAACCTGCATCAACAATTTCCAAGCATTGAGATATGATTCATATAAATTCACTTGTTCGTAGAAAATAGAATTGTACTTTGCAAAAGAATTGTTGAGTCAACATTGAAAGAAGATATATCAGAAATTGAATTTTGAGGCAAAATGGAATTTCACAAAAATTATTTAACAATGATAATGGGAAACTATTAAATTTTAAGACATAAAATATAATAATTCATTTGTATAACATTGAAACAACATCACTTATGCGATCGGAATGAAAAATGTCTCAGGACGGAGAACGAAATAGGTTTTTGCTCCCTGGCTTCTGCTCGAATGGCGTCGCCGCGAGGCTGGGGTTCCTTGTCGCGACATGCAGGGATGGTGGCCAAGGCAAAAATGCCTTTCGGAGTGGACCGAGTAACAGATGGGGCAGTATTGTGCCATTTCAGGTAGATTTTGCTCTATCTTTACCTTGACGGAAGACCAAGGAGCTCCTCGGTGACGGGGGTTTTGGTCCTGCTGCGGAAACACTTATTTTTTCTCCCCGGACAGATTCCTTGATCATTAATGGTGTGGAGTTAGGGTTCTTGTTCTTCATCCACGATGTTTTTCTACAGAATGGGCATCTTGGGGTTGTTGCCTCTGCTTCCCACAGGGGAGTGCGGGCCTGGGTTGCTCTTGTTCCGGCAGCAGTTTTTGTTAAAGGCATATGCAGGGTCATTTCTAGGTGGGTTTCTCTGGGCAGGAAAATCTGTCTCGGCTCAGCGGTGGTCAAGTCACAGGCTCCCTGCCTCCGGTTCAATCAAAGCTCCGGGAAAGGCATACCCGAAACAGTCTTGCCCTGCGGTTTCAAGGATGGTACTGGAACTAAGAGGCTAGTAAGTACCCCCTGCTTTCAAATTTTCATAAAGCCCCCTATTGGGACATCACTTATATTCTGGGTAAATAAAGCAGACAGTGTGATGATTCTGAAACAATGCATCACACAAAAAACTAGATACCCTATGAACAAACAAAATTTGTTATACAGAGGTAGTATATTACAGGATAATCATCTCTTGCAAGATTATCATATCCTATCATATTCCACAATAATCCTCAATCTGAGGCTCAAGGGAGGAGAGACGACGCCCAATAAACCAAAAAATGCAAGTGGGGGAGGGGGAAACAGCTCTGCAAAAGACACAGGAACAAAGCAGAAACCTGCAAATGGGAGACAATCATTCAAGAATATACTTCAAGGGAAAAAATCAGTCACAGAACCAACCAAACAGGCAGGGACTACCCCAAACCCACACATAGTGGAGCAACTAAACCAAAACTAAACTTAGACATGCCAGAAACAAATGAGTATTGCACCTCTTTTGAATCCCAAGCCATTATATGTCGTTTCAACTACTTCTGGCCAAAACCAGTAGAACTTTTCCATTGGATTCTTACTAACTGGTCGATAGAGTGCGAAATACATATCTATTCTAAAGGATTTTTTATTGTCTCGTCGACAGAAAAAATGACTACTGTGGAACTAATTTCAACCTTTATAGGGATTTAAATGATGAGTGTTCCTTCTAATCATGTGTTCTAATAGGTCCACCTCCATGATGCCCACATACCAACCCAAGACATAAGAAGGCACATCAAGGTAGGGAGTTACCGCCCACCAAGGGGAAGTCAGCAGCCACAAAACCAAGCACCATCAACATGTAGCTAAGAATACTTACCATGCCCATCCACCATCGAGGATCTAGGATACACTTTTACACTTCATCCCACATGGCCTTACAAGGCTATAAATTGCACACAATTGGGCTTATGAACGGCATGGTATAAAGTTTAGGAGTACCCCTGTTTGAAGGGGTACATCGCTCACAAGCTCTAGTAAACTATCACTTTTCAATCTTATTCAATTAGAGTATTGAGTTGAAGATTTTTGTTGTTCAAGTTTCATCATAATATGTCAAATAGCATTGCCAAAACTTTAGGGTATTCTACAAGAATAGATCCATCTTAACCCCATATCTATTAAGCATGGAGAAGAATCAAAAGTACCCACATGTAAACTCTCGTTGCTTAAAAGATCCAAGATTAAGATGGATCTATGCTAGTTTTTTCCTTTTCTTACATCAGCCTTATTGTTTTTTTTACATTAGACTCAAACATCTAATTCTTGTTCCATTTTAATTTATTAGAATTACACACATTATCTGACAAATTTTTTTCCCTTGGGCTCTTGGTGCAACCACTTTCAATCTTAGTCAGGGGTTTGACAGGATTTTTGCGATGCAAGTTGCATCATAATACATTAAGTAGCATTACCAAAACCTCAAAATGTTCTTCTACTAGCATAGGTCCATCTTAACCCAATATCTATTAAGCACTAAGAGGAATAAAAAAACATGTGCAAACCTCTCCCTACTTAAACAATCCGAGGTTAAGATGGATCTAAGCTAATTTCTTATTTTTTTTAATTATTTTATTACATCAACCTTTTCTTTTCATTTCACATTAGACTTGAAAATCAAATTTTTTTCCATCACCTCTTCCAACAAAGGTTGTAGAGTGAAACTCTCTTAAATCTTGGTCAAACAGAGTATTGAGTTCAAGGGCCTTTTTGCGGCTCAAGTTTCATAATTATGTGTCTTGGAATCACCAAAACTTCAAGATGTTTTTCTATTATGAATGAATGATCTGTCATCATGTAAGCCATCTATACTATAGTAGACATATTCCAACATTGCTTTTGTTTGGATCGCAATTTCAATTACAATCACCAAAGATATGTCCTTGCGATATCTAGAGTTATGTAAGAAGTGGCTTCATTCTTCATAGATTGTGTTTCCATCATCCACAATTCCAGGTGAAGTCACCAAAATTTCAAGATGTTTTTTCTATTATGAATGAATGATTTGTCATCATGTAAGCCATCTATACTATAGTAGACATATTCCAACATTGCTTTTGTTTGGATCGCAGTTTCAATTACAATCACCAAAGATATGTCCTTGCAATATCTAGAGTTATGTAAGAAGCCGCTTCATTCTTCATAGATATTAGTGTTTCCATCATCCACAATTCCAGGTGAAGCATATGTGCATGTAGTAATTAGGGATAGCAAAATGTTAAAAATGATAGTATCAAAAAAAAGAAAAAGACAAGAAACTCACATCATTAAATGATGGCATCCCAACTTCCTGAGATTGGACACAGGTTGAAAGGTTATAAGAAACAATAAGCATGTTTGAGATGTCAATATTGGGTTTTAGGGAATGGCAAGGATTTTTTTTATTTTAAAGCTTCTGATATAAAAACCACTGTGTTCCAGCCTTTGTTAAATGCTTGAACTTGGATGCTTCTGATATGTTTCTTGTCAATTTTAATGCATTTCTGGTCGTTACATGGTTGGCATTAGTTGTTCAGGACTTTCTAAGAAATATAATATATTCCTGTTGATTCAGAGAATATGTTACATATGTTGTATAGATTTTGATGTATTAAATATTTAAAGGATTCACTTTCTTGCAATTGTATTCAATATTTGTAACAGTTTAGAAGATTGCTGCTTTGACTGGAATTTACTTTGCATGTCTGTTATGGACATAAAGCTCAGAGCTGTAATGGTGTAGACTATAAGCACTTGGCGACATCACCCATGCTGCTAATCTTCGCTACAATCTGTAATCACACAATAAAATCCAGTCCATTGGAACTCATAACGTAAGTTACTTAATTCCCTTAATTCCACCCGTTTAACATTGCACAAACCCATTCATCTTAATAGCAATGAGCTACACAAGATGATTTATATTAGACTAAATGTAACAATCAATAAAATCACATGCAATTACTTAAGCAGACCATCCCACAGTAAAAGAGTTGATAGCAGGAATGGGTTCTAGTAATCCTAATTTCCACTCCATTCCTTGTTCTGACATATGTGCCTTAGGAAAGCACATGGAGTTCAATGCTTTAAAAAAAATCGTAAATTCATCACTTCAATCCCAATACCATATTACAATTTTGCTGTAATATTTTCTTCATTGTCCATAGTACTGCAAACCATTTTGCTGACAAGATGATGCACACATCTAATCTATTTAAAACAGTGCAGTTAGAAACCCCCCCACTGGAGCTTATCCACTCTAAGTGAAGTAGAAGCGAGAACATTAACTTTAACCTGCCCTATCATGAATCTATACGAACACATATGCGTGCCTTGGAAAACCAATACATATACAGGGAAGAATGGCAACAAACTTAAAGAAAAACAAGGAATATGAAGCCAACTTACCCTGATTCAAAAGTCGGCTACAGATGGGCAGGACCTACATAAAGGGGCCTAATTTCTGGCACTCAACCAACAATTCTGTCAAGTACCGGCTGCTGTTGTTGCTGCTGCAGTGGCATGAGACGTTTGGATCCAAGAAACCATGGATACCAAAACAAGAGAAGAATCAGTGGATTGAAAATGCAAGAATATTACAGTCAAAATAGAAATTGTTGTTGCTCGCACCGAAAATAGCACTACCAATATAGAAATTGTTGTTGCTTGCACTGAAACTAGAAAATTAGGATTTGTGAACTATGATCGAAAACCCTATTTCAAAACAATTTTATACAGGATGAATTCGTGAAAACAAGGAGCCAAGGAGCCATATACACCATGAATCCATGAAAACAGGGAGCCATATACACGATGAATCTGGAATTCGTGAAAACAGGGGGCTGAATCCATGAAAATAGGGAGCCGCCCTCCATTTGAAAACAAATTAACCTCTGCCCTCCATTTCAAAACAAATCTAACCTCCCAGGACCAAATCGACCCTCAAAAACCACTCCCAAACCAGAAAAACCAAACTGTAAATAAAAAATATGGTGATTTTAATCTCCCAAACAAGGGGAAAATATCAAAATTCAGCGATTTTAAGGGAATACGATTTCCAAAAACCAGCGAATTGGGCCAAATGAAGGTTCGGTTAGTTTATCTGCCCATTTTTTATTTTGGGCTAAAATCAAAAAATTAATTATTTTTTAAATAAATTGGGGCTAACTATATGAAAAGGGTTTTTAATAAAAAAATTGCCCTCTTAAAATGTAAAAACCCTCAAATTTTTCCTTTGGGCTATAATTTTCCCCTAGTGACAAAATACCTGCATCATCCATCTTGCTTACAGAAATCAGATTTCTTGCCAATGCAGGAATATGCAAAACACCTGGAAGTGTTCTAACCCTTCCATCTTGCAACTTCAACTTTACTTTTCCGTGACCAATTATTCTAGCCTTCCTATCATCCCCTAAGAAGACATCACCACCATCGTATTTCTCATACTCGCAGAACCACTCTCTATGGGGAGTGAAGTGAAAGGATGCACCTGAGTCAATCAACCATGCCTCATGATCTACATGTGTACTTGAAGAAGCCAAGTACACATCCCCACCTTCATCTGAGGTGGTTTTCACCTCTGCAGAAGGAGCATCATCATATCCCTTTCCTTTATCGGGAGCTTTAGATTTACAGTCCCTTTTGTAGTGTGCTTCCTTTCCGCATTTCCAGCACACCACCTTTACAGGTTTTCCTAGAGATTTAGATCTCCCTCTAGATTTAGATCTCCCACTCAATGACTTATTTTTGTTTCTGTTCTGGGACCATCCTCGTACAGACAAGGCATCGCCATTTTGGCTCTCCATATTTTTCTATCTCATCTCCTCCATCAGCAAGGCTGAGACTATTTCATCAAACTGCAAGGTAGTTGCAATGGTACTTATTGAAATAACCAGACTATCCCATGAATCTAGTAGAGAACACAACAAAATGATGCACTTATCTTCATCTGAAATTTTAATATCAACAGATGCTAACTGACTTACCACAGTATTAAATGCATTCATATGCTCTGTCACCAAGTCTCCATCTTTCATCCTCAGGTTATACAGCTTTTTCTGCAGGAACAATGTATTCACCAGAGACTTAGATTGGTACAAAGTACCTAACTTGTCCCACAAAGCCTTTGCTATAGCTTCCCCTGATACATTCAGCAATACTGAATCTGAGACACACAATCGTATTGTGTTCTTTGCCTTCTGATCCAACTTCTTCCATTCTTCATCGGACACTCTCATTGGTTTAGTACCTGGATCTACCGCGATCCACTGATCTTTATCCACCAACAGATCCTCCATCTTGAGTTTCCACAACTCAAAACTCTGACCATTAAATTTCTCGATCTCTACCTTTCCACTGTTCGCCATCTTCTTTCACCACCAGAATTGATCTCGCAGATCTCCCACTAAATAGGGTCTACCACAGGCCCAAGCGAAACCCCTCAGCAGCAAAGGCGTCCCCTTGAAGCCAAATCTGCTCTAATACCAAATGTAGGTTTTAACCCCGTACAAAAATTACCTGCATACGAATTCTAAAACATAGAAAATAAACAATGCAACAGCATACCACATATACACAGAGATTTTCCCCTGGATCCCAAAACCGAGACTACCAACTTGATTTTTTTCATTATGTTCCTTACAATGTTATAATACGTATTTATACATGCCGAAGCATCCAATACCATGGACTGAAAACTATCGCGTCCAAAAAACATGTGCAAAAATCATGAAAAAAACCATAGGTGGGTCCACCCAACCTAACATAGGGTCCAAAACCAAAATTTTCCGGGGCGCTACCCTGGACCCCATAAAGTGGGGTTATGGGTACACCTCAAACCCCCTGTGACCCCCCCGCCCCCCCGCTACATAATCGACGCAACGAAGGGGGGCTCCACCCCCCCTCTAATCCCCTGATTAACTACATGGGCTAGTCGTTGAAAGAATATAACACAACCCAACAATTATATGTAACAAACTATGACATTGACAATTTTCCATATGAAAGAACACTAACTCTTTGGCAATCAGATTGTGATAGAAGGGGAGAAAACAATATAACAAATCTCTCTAATGAACTTGATATAGAACATAATGTTTTGGAGGCTCATAATGACAGTTCATTTAGAGAAGATCATGTTCACAATTTAGAAAATGAGGACCAAGATGAGAACTGGGAAATTGAAATACCCTACGACTCTTATTGTGGTATACATGTTCAATTGATCATGCAAGATTACTATATGTCAACTTTAGGTAAAAATAGGTTCTATATTTGTATTTTTCATTGTAACATTGCAGTGACATTACTTTGATGTGTGTTATTTTAAGATTGATGTTTCATATTTAATCATTGCATTGTTTGTTTCTTATTTGTGATAGGAAATAAAGCTGGATTTGGTGAGGTTGGGACCTATTTCTTTTCACATAGATAGTGTCTGACTATTATTAAATGATAAATAACAAATTTAACAAGACTTTCAAGTCATTTGTTAGCCATTTCTTGTCAGTCATTTGTCAGCCATGTTTTCAAGTCTTTCAGGTACTAAGTTGTTTGGGTCCCCACATGTCCTTAGGACAATTAAGGGATGAGATAACATAATTCAGTCCAACTCATGCCCTGAATTTACTTTTTACCTATTGATGTAAGTGTTTTGTTACCACTTATCACCAACAAAATTCTACCATAACATAAACCAACTTGAAGACAACACTTCTCATCTTCCTTTTACATAAATGCTCCATGGATCTCCCTACTATACTTTCCCGAGACCAACGTCCCTTCTTGGTAGGTCTCTCCACCATACCACTAATCGCACAATAGACACACAGTAGTAACTACCGCATTATATAAATCTCTCTAGTCTCAGTTATTGGTGTCCCTGTCACACTCAACCAATACAATCTTGCAGGTCTATTTTTTTATCATATCTTTATTTTTTGTTATTTTGTGTATTTAACTTTAGCACCATCCAAGAGTAATGAGCTAGTGTCCTTTGGATTTGATCTTTGATTGGAAATGAATTTGGATTTGATGAATCTAGGACCTATTTCTTTTCACATACACAGTGTCCTAGTATTAAATGATAAATAACTAATTTAAGAAGTCTAACGCTAAGCAACAATGGGCTTATTCAAGTACATGAAATTGCATTGATGTCTAGCTCTGATATCTTAGAAAATTTTAGCGGTTTGTTTGCTGCTTGTTTAGAGGATTTTGTCAAGTTTGAAATTTTTGGTTTGTTTTGGTCAGATTTTTTTAGTCGCTTGACTCATTTCATGCATAGATCGACAGATCTAGTTTTATTTTTATAATTATTGTTGTTTTCTTTATATATTTGGTGGTTTGAGGAAATATATTTGATTTCCTTTCACTTTGTGGCATGATTTCAGCATCTTCACCTTTTAGAATATAGTAAAATATTATTCTTATTTTATGTTTTCTTGGAAAAGAATTATTGATATTTGGAAAGGGAAATAAGCCCTAGGTAGCTAAGCGAAGAGAAAAATGGTCTATGTACTAGGTTCCTACGCATTCATCGTAGGAGACCTATTGGCATGAGACCAACATTCCTTTTATGCAATTACACTTTTTCAAGGCGGAGTTGAGTTCGCTGACTTGGGAAGAACACTGACAGTTGATCATAATGCTAAGGAGATTATAATGTTGGTTTCAAAAGCAGGATTGTGAAAATTGTTTGCACTAGTTCTTATTTTGGTCATATTTACTACCAAATTTGTGTCTTGCTGATTTTTTACATTTGTAATGACCTTGTGCAGAGTTGGTTTGAAGAGCCCGATGTTAGAGTGAGAAGACTCTCTACAAACCACAAGGACTACATTGTCTTGGAGGGCACTCCATGTTCTTGGTGTTGTTGAGTCTCTTCGCTCGAAGCTTAAATGGATACAATGGTATGGCCATAACATCACTTAATTTGATCCTCTTTACTAATCTCCTAACATCATTTCAATACATCAAATTGTTTTGTTTTCATGGAATTCAGAGATACATCAGTAATGTTATTTTTTCTTAGATATACTAAATTATTTTGTTCTGAGATCACCCAGTTTGAGTTGTTCATTGCAGCCACCACTTCATCCGTTAACAAGCATTTGAAATTCAAAGCGTAATAAATCTCTTTTAGTTTTTTTCCAGAAGAAGATTGTTATAAGCCAATAATATTACTGTGATTAAACTAGATGTTGCACTTGGTACCATAGGCCTTATAATAGGGTTGTAATCCTTTTCAGTCTATGGAAGTAGACAGATTTCTAACTACTCCATGTATAATGACATATGATATAATATATTACCCACATAACTGTAACACTTTGAAATTAGTTCTATATTCTTTTTTTCATCAAGTGAAAGAAAATTACAATTATCCTTTTTCATTTTTGGCTCGTTGGATATACAAAGAGAAAATTGCTTAACAGTATTGCTTCATTTGAAAACAATTTTACTTTTATGTGATACAAGAGTGGAGGTAGTCTTAGATTTTACTTATTTCTCAGTAGTTGTTCTCCTTCGGCAACAACATCATCCTTCAACAAATACATTCCAGCTTGTACAGAGGAAAGTTGATGTTTAGTAGAGGGCCCATAAGATATCCTCTAATGGAGGTGCAGTAGTTTAGTAGGATCACTAGATGAGGTACATGTATGAATGTATTGTCTTCAATTAGGAAGGTACAATTACCCATCCAGGAGAGGGCATGCATGAATGTCTATTCTGTGAATGGTGAAGTTTTCTAAGTGTGTTTGGTGCATGAGTTAATGTGTTCAGTCTACCCTACTTGGTCTTGTATTTGAATTAGTGTTATCCACACATGATCGTGACATCCACTAGGTGCATTAGGGTTAGGGTTAGAGTTAGGGATATCCGATGAAGCTAGATTCAATGGCTCAAGTCCTATAAAATCTAGATTGAAGAATTGCAAAGAAATGATTGGACACGCATCTCACTAAAAAATGACGACTCAAAATCCCTATGGAACCTTGTGATATGTTGTTATGGATAGTTCTTACCTGTGACTTTATACCTCTACAACTTCAGCTGAGTTCTCTGGTAGTCGTCTGAGGATCATGTAAGCTATCTATGGCACTTAGTTTACATGGAAATTTGTAAATCTGAAACATTTCATTGTTATGATTTGAAGGTATCTAAAGTATAGAATTTTGAAGTCTATGGAACAAAAAAATATATTGAATCTCATATCTGTGATATAATATCCAAATGATATCCGAATATGTGAAAAAATAACTAGTCTGAGCATGGAAAGTAAAAATTCTGAAGTTGTGCTATACCTATGACAAATCCAAGAGATATATAATAATAACAAACAATAATACATGTTGAAACCCTTCTATGACATTCAAACTATGCAAGTTAGTGATGTATGTATACTTAAAGATCCAATATCCTTGAAGCAGTGATCAATCTATGAAATAGTAATCCAATGAAGTAATAATCTCTATGGTAGAACAAGGACAATTTCAATAATTTAACATGTCTGAAAAACTAATGCTCAAAAGGCTGAAATTTTTCTAAGATACAAATTTTGAGTTGTGAATGCATCTGAGTTTTCTCTATGGAACAAGGCATCCAATTTTTTTAAAGTTTGAGTATACATTTTTAAGGCAAGTATAAGAGATTAGTGTCGAGGATGAGTTTTAGAATTAAAAAGAAGAGGGTGTATGACATCCAACATTCCTCTCCGTGATTGATGAAAAATAATTCCAAGCCTCTCTGGAATAGTGACATGATTATGTCTTCTCTTGAATCAAAGCCAAAGTCTACATGACTATGATCCCTGTGTATAAAGCCAAGTTCTTGAGATAGATCGAAGCTCTGTACTTGATATGTGAAGTGGCAGTTTTGTATCTCAGTATTGTCCAAGCACATGTCTTATCCTTTCTAAATAGGTCCAAGCTCTCTCATGAACACTATCCGAATTGTGAAAAGTCCTATGACATAACATCCATGGAATTCAATTTATGACATGAAGTATTTTTTCTCACAAAATAAAAGCACTAGATTTGAAGTCTGAAGTCTGAATTTTGTATCTCTGAAGAAAATATCACTTGTTTATGTGTAGATATGTACCCTTGGATCATGCAAGGGACTGTGACCCTTATGTTACTCCCTATGGATAATACAAAGGTCTATGGTACCTTCTACTATGATTAAATAAAACACTTTTGAAGAAACTCACATAGGATTTTTGAGGCAATATGAAAGACAGACATATAACAACTTATGGAAAAAATTGAAAGGAATTATTAACTTGATCTATTATGATGAGAAGTCTAAGTGTGTTGTTAACATAAATCTTTGAAGCACCCTAAAGAAATATATGTAATTTTTGCTCTAGTTGGATAGTTAAAGGTCTGAGGTACCTATGTTACATAAATATGATATATATCAACTGAAGAAAATATATGTTGCAAATGACCAAATATTTGTAAAAATGGGCAGGTAAGGTTCAAGAAGTAAATATAATTTTGTTCATTTCAAAGTTTTCTTGCAACCAATGACCTATGTCAACTATATTGCATATAATGCTAAGTCTTCTAGGTCATGGTGAAATCACATGAAGAATAAGCTAACGACCTTATGCTTCTTTGAAAGATAGTGACATATTATAAAAGGTTATGTATAGATATATTAGAGATCTTGAAATAATTGACATGTTAGCATTCAGATCATTTCCTTATATATGAAGACTAGATTTTTGTGATCAAGGAATGAAATGAAAATCCATCTCATGTATAGAAGGCTTATCAATAACATTTCTAGGATTTGTAGCTAACACATTAGTATACTTATATAATTTGCAATTTTGAAGGATGACATGTATTTAAGGCTTTGGACATGGAAGCATCTAGGGTTCATAAAGCCTAGAAACAATATGAATTAGAAAACCCTAGAATTAATCATTTCTAATATAAGAAGAAGCCCTAGCTCTTGAGAATGGTAGAAATGGCATCATGTTGATCTGAGGACAAACAAATAATATTTTTCTTTCTTCCTTTGCTTGTACCATAAGAAGAGTTCTCATAAGAAGAGTAATATTGATAAGCCATCTTTTAAGCATCGATACAAATCTTGGATGCAAAGTTCTGTTTGTTACAGAATTTCAAGAGCCAACCTGGAGGTGGAGATAGACCTGGAAATGAAAATCCCCCAAGAAGACTCATCTTTTTATGGCCAACATTGATAAATAAGGAATTGGGATGGGAATTCATGCAAAGGAGGTGTAGACAGGGACCACAGATTTGATTTTGTGTAGAAAGGAGGAATATAATATATTACTCTAGTTAACAAAATGTCCTTATGCTTACAAATCTTGAAAGAGTCAGAGCTGATCTTGGGTATTTTAAATGTGTGGAAAGAGGAGACAATGGAGTAAAGTTTGAAGTAGTGATATATCAAAAAAGAATTGAAAGAATTTATAGCCTTGACATGCCTAATCATTTTGGAATCTGGATGGCTAAGAATAGTAAAATCTTTGAAAATAAACACATTCCTCACCTTTCAAGCTTTATCACAAGTCAATTCTAATTCTGACAAATCAGATCAATGGTTTCAAATGTTAGAATGCCTATCAAGCAAGATTCTCCTCATCAGTTGAAAGAGTTGGGACTAGATAATATTCAAGCTTGGGGGATAAACAAATTCCTCACCTTTCAAGTTTTCTCACAAGTCAGATCTAATTCTTACAAATCAGATCAATGGTTTCAAATGTTAGAAGAAAGATGCTCCTCATCAGTTGAAAGAGCTGGGACTAGACAAAATTCAAGCTTGGGGTCTTTTTGACGGAGCTAGGCAGGGTCCACTAGAGTTTAGCAATGCTGAAGGAGTTCTGTTTGTATCTGATTCTCATCATGTCACATTTAAAGCAGGCCTTGAGGCAAGATCCAATAACTATGCAGAGCTTATGACTTTGAGGTTATTGCTTTAGTGTGCACTATAAAGGAGAGTCAAACATATTCAAAATGTCGACTATGCCTCCTTTGTCATAAGCTGGATGAAGGGAAGTGCCGAATCACATAATATCCTGCTCAGAGTTAAAGGAGATCAATGACATGAGATAGTAGCCACCTTCGACAGAATTTTCTTTATTCATATGTTCAGGAAAATAAATGAGGAAGTGGACACATATCGAAAGAGGGTTAACAGTTAGTAGTGGGGTCCATGGCTATGGAGAAAATAAGAATGGAGTCTTTGTTGCTGCTCTGATTTTTGAACAGTTTATAATGCTTATGTTTCATTTATTTTTCTAAAGATGAAGGGTTTTGTAAGTCCTTCATCTGATGTTTAGTTGGAACGAGTCTCTGAAGGCAACGTTGGAATGGATATATTTCGTTATTTTGTGATTATTTATGATGTAAAAGCGTGAAATTGTAAAAGGACTGTATATTATATATATATATATATATATATATATATAGATATATATAGATATATATATATATATATATATATATATATATATATATATATATATATATATATATATATCAAACGATAGTTTTAAAACCCATCCCAGTCTGAACCGGAACTGGTCAAACCGGCTGGTTGGATAGGGCCAAGTATCAAATCAACCACAAACCTGGCCCAAGATACCAAACCAGTACAAACCAAACAAAACGAGTTGGTCATGTCTTGAACCAGCCAAGCAGGTCAGGCCACATGGACCCAACACGTGCAGATTTGAAATGGGTCGATAGGCAGGTACTAAGTGTCTTTGTAAGAAGACTTAGTTTCAGGTTCCTATGGGCTGGGGGAAAAGAGAAAAAAGAACATTCCTCAGGTCTCATCAAAGAAAATTGTTGTTCCTAAAGAGCTGTGAGCATGGGACATTTAAAATCTCCATTTCTTGGAAAGATCCCTGGCTACTAAATATGTCTAGAGAATTATAGAAGGGAAGGGCTTATTGAGAAAGGTGGTGAGATGGACGTACATACAACATCTGTCTACTAAGGATTGTATAAGATCTCCAAATAAATCCTACAATAACTCTTCAGTAATTTGGAAGGCGGTGGTTTTTGCCTTTTCGCTGATTGGAAGCCAGCTGGTTTGAACTTTGGAAGGTTGGGGGTGGCAACAACATAAGGCTGGGGGATGATACTTGACTTCTTATATCCCCTAATCCTTGTTTATATTATCCCTTTGACATAAAATTCGTTCTCTCATAGCCCAAACATGATAAGGCATTGATCTTACCTTTCATCCACCACCTCAAAACATAGAATCCATTTTTTTTTCCTTTTTTGTTTTTGTTTCTATGCTTTCCCTTGTTACCACTTCATACTATAGACATTGAGCTCAGTCAACCATAGGAAATCTCCACTAGGTTTCACCTAGTCTAAAGTGAGAAAGGCAAGGCTATTAAAGTGATAATGGGTAACTTGCCTAAGTTGCCCTTAGTGTCTCACACTTGTGATTTGGACTTTTGCACCAAGTGAGAACTTGGGTGGTACTCGTAATACACCTTAGGTATTGTACCTTCTTGAGTACAATACATACCCTCCCTAGGTACATTACATAGGGAAACTTGGTATTTTTTGAAACCTGTGCCACTATGTCATTAGTTTAAAATACTTATACAAGAAATCCTAAGGATCATATGTCTACCTATATTTTAACACTTTTTTTGGGTATTAATAGAACTAATATATTTAAAACAAGACAAGTTTTTTGTCCACATATTAAGGCATAGTACATTGGTAAAGTTAATCCTTGCTATTGAGTAGGTTTGAGACTAGCCTTTGCTAATTACAATACAACTATTGTCCCCTGTTAAAGCACATTAGTGACTCTTCCATTTGACCAACATAGTCCATTAGGATCATTTTTCATCTTATCTATTTGATCCTCTAAAGTTTTTTTTACAACATGGCAAGTCTTCTTTAACTAACAGTAATCCATAACTTGATATCTGTTTTCAAAAATTAGAGTCAGTTTGGCCACCTACCATCACTACAGAGAGTGCCATATTACAATATTTAGGTAAATATTTTAGTGGAATGCATTTACAGTTGCTTTTCATAGGGTCTATGTGGTTGATTCTTACTCAATTATTTGAACTTTGCAGATTGCATGTCGAGACTATCCTCATCCAAGGTATCTCTGTGCAAAACTATCCTTCATAAGTACATTGCCTCACAAACATTGTGAAATGGTAGGTTTATGTAGGATCTAGTTCAAAAGTTTTGGCTTGTACTTTTACTGCATATCATGGAAAGTTAAGTCTAATTTTGGTAACCTATTTCATTTTATATGGTTTATTCCTAGCGTAGAAACTATTTTCTCTGGACCTATTTTAAAGAGCATGCAAATGTAGAATGTTTCTGACATGTCAATGATGTAGTGCCACTGTTATGTATGTGACGTGCCTACTCCATGTTCATCTTGGAATAGTCATTGTCATGCTTCAGACAAGGAATCCAGTTGGAGATATCTGAGGCAATCTTTTAGGATGAAACATGTTCATAAGATTTCACTTTCACTATGTATGATTGGATGCACGGTTAAGATCATCAACAAAAATGGGTGCAATAATTGTTGCATTTATGATGCTCAGCTAGCTTATATTGTACTATAAGCCAATTGGGATCCAATTGGATTCCAGCACACTTCTATGCTTATTGTTGAGGAGCTTACTTATCTCCCCTTATTATCTCAGACACGCCAAGCTAAAACTGTGCTATGCATTTTGAAGGGTTACTTAAATTATTCTATTATACCACAATGTGCCATGCCAAAACAAATTCTGCACAGTGAAAGCGGGATAATGCTATTATCTCACATTCAATTATGTATTCGAGTATATTTAGGAAGCACCAATTTTTTGGTTAAATATTATTCTTTTTTGTGTCCTAGACATTTTTTTTCTAGGTAATGGAATTCTCCAAGTTACCTTGCATAAAGGGTTTGATGTTAGTTGTCATTTCATCTTCAATTTGTATTAGATATGCTTCATCCATCTCTATTTGAAAACGTTAGATTTTCTGTTACAATTATGAACTTATTTTATACAGAGTTTTTTTGTGAGTTTTCATCAGTTTTGCTAATTCTTGGATGCACAAATACTAGCATTGAAAATGTGTTCCTCCATTACAATTAGTTTTAACTTTGTTGGTCGTACATGTTTATCTTAGAAAAAGTGCAACCGATATAGGTATATTTTGGTTATTTCCAATTTCACATATTAGATCTGATCAAATGCAAATGTAATATGAAAATTTAAGATTTTTCTATAAATCCATATTAGCAATATTGGTTCTAGAGAGCTTTAATAATAAAGTGGTTGCTTCATCTATAGGAGCTGATTATATCTATGTATAATGTGAAAGCCTCATTCTAGGGGATAGGTAAGCCATTCAAAGGCTTTTGCAGAACTAGAATTGTTATTCTGGAAGGAAACCATATATCTATGGAAAGTTTATATTCTCTCATTTACAAGTGGCATTAATTTTGAGTCTTATCAAGAGAGGTTCACAATATCAAAATCTTAGTTCGTCATTCCTGTCAAAATAACATAAGATTTAAAGAAAGGATTCCTATCTTGTTTCAAAGGAAGATGCAATATAAGCATATAACCTAGTTGAATTATGGTTTAGGGCTATATATATCTAATATACTAGAATAGAGGAAGATAGAGAGGATGGAAGACTCAAGAAACATAAAAGCAGTGAAAAAGATTGGAAATATGGAAAATGGTCGAGGTAGAAAGAAATGTTTGGTGCAAAGTAACCAGAGTCATCTCTGAGAATGATTTAGGTAGTTCCAAGCATAAGAATTGACTTGGACTTGGGAAAAACTCAAGAGATGACTTCAGAACTAAAACAATTAATGATACACTGAATTTCAGGGAAAATGATATTTTCATTAATATGAAAGATCTAAATTTGCACATAATGCAAAATTTTAATAATAACTTGTTTCAAAGTTAAAAGTTGACATTTCATACTACAAACACCACAGGCTCTGGATAGCTGACAAGTCTTTTGGTTGCCTGTTATAAATTTGGGTCACGAAAACAAACAAACAAGTATTCCTTTTTGTTTTTTGTATCTGTTATAGAAATACGATTGACTTATACTCATTAAGTCATTTTGACTTGTTTGACTTGGGATTTTGAATCATATTCAGGGATCAAAATCATAAGTATAGACTCATACGTGCTAAGGTGATTCCATTTCCTCAAAGAGAGTCAAATTCAGGAGTCAAATTGGACTCGGGAGAGTATGATAAAACTGGATTGGGGATAATCTCATCTAAGGGGTTCATTGAAAAAATTTCAGGGTCTCAAGGGATTGAAGATATATGAGATATATTCAAATTTAAGAGTCAACTTGGACTTGGGGGAGTCTGACAAAACTAGTTTGGGGATAATCTCATCTAAGGTTTCTTTGAAAAAATTTCAAGGTCTCAAGGGATTGAAGATATTTGAGATATATTCTTGCCCTGGAGTTCAACACAAAATTGATCTAGTAGAAGAATAATTAAACTTTATCCCTCTTTTTCATAAACCCTACTAACATTGGCTAAAAGTTTAGAACCTGTTTTATACTTGTTGTGTATAGAATAAGCATGTCCTTTGTAGCTGGAATTTTGTAATGGTCCAAGTTACCCAGAAAAAAATAAATAAATAAATAAAAATAAAAAAAAAATAAAAAAAATAAAAATAAAAAAATAAAAATAAAAAATAAAAAATAAATAAATTAAATAAATAAAATAAAATAAAATAAAAATAAACTAAAAATAAAATAAAATAAAATAAAAAATAAAATAAAATAAAATAAAAATAAATAAATAAATAAAAAATAATAATAATAATATATGTACTAAATATAGATGTTATGGGCCAAGTCTCTGTTAAACAAGTTCTCAATTTCCATAATTTTAATTGAGCCAGATTTCCATTTACCCCATCCATATGATTTTTCTCCTTTTATATGTTTTTCCTCCACTCCTTGTTATAGAGTTATGTTGGCTTCTATGTCTTGTGCAATAGGGTTATAGTCGTATGCCAATTTCCTAAAATATGATTTGTTCCAGTAAACAGAAATAAGGAAACTTGACTAAAACCTTCCTTGTACCACCTGTTTAGTTCAATTTAGATGGATCTTCAGAGTTGTCGAACTCCACATTTCTTTTGATGTATGGGTCAACACAAGCAAGCAACACCTTTCCGAGTATGAGAATTTAGTACAACGAAGTGCCTATGTTTCACATGCTTAGTCAGCGATTCTCTAACAAAGGGTAGTGACTAGAGGTTATCCATTTCTCCAAATTCACCCAGGATGTGCACCTGAGATCAACTGCAAAAAACAACCCTCAAACACAACCACACCAACCCACGTGGGGTGAGCATGTCTCTGGGAGGATTTGAACCTTGGTGGGAGGCATTACAATGCCATCACTTTATCAACCACAACCCAACACAAGCAAGCAACACTTTTCCCATTATGAGAATTCAGTACAATGAAACACCTATGTCTCACATGCTCAGTCAGCTATTATCTATTAAAGAGCAGAAATTGGGGATAATATGTTTCTTCAAAGTCACCCAGAAGTTGCACCTGGTATCAACTGCAACAAAAAACCCTCAAACACATGCACACCAGCGCATGAGAGATGAGCATGTCTCTTGGAGGATTTGAACCATGGTGGGAGGGATTTTAACACCCCCAATTTACCAATCAACCAAACTCACATTGACAAACTCAACACATTTTTGCAGCAACTCTAAATTGTTTTTTCAAACTGTCAATACAAACTGTAGATTATTTTGTATGTATTATCAGTCTTTACAAAGCTTCAATATCCTTTTAATTACACTTCTTATGGTATTTTTGTTAAAAAGATATAGTAAATTTGTTTGTTCAGTGAATTTTGCTATGAGGAATAGAGGCTTGTATATCAATTTATCGATATTTCTTCTTATAGTTCATCTAGAAAGGGTTCAAAAGAAAAGGGAATACAAAGGAATTTAACACTTGGCTAGATCCTAACCAATCAATTATGGGCATCCTTTTGACTATGTCGATAGCATTAGATGTTTCCATTTATAACTTCCACCTAGAAGCCTCACATAATATTTACAAGCAATCCATAGTGTTGTCTAAATTTTGATTCTGTTCAATGATGTTTTTTAAATTTTATCTGTGAAGTGACTATTCATTCATTTATTTCCATATACAACAAAGAGAATAAACCTTTTATGAGGTGATGTGCTATTCTACTATGAAAAATATAGCCAATGGATTCAGTAAACATTACATAGAGGGTTAGGGTGAGTGGGAAACCTTACCTGATTAACTAGAAGATCCCTATCTTATTAGACTTGGTATGATTGATAGAAGGACAAGCTACGACATGTGCAAAGAAATTTTCTACCACTTTAACTGAATACAGGCCAAATCCAAGTGCTCTAAGCATGGTGAAGATTAATGTCTATTCCACTTTGTTGTAGGCTTTTATAAAATCTATTTTAATGAATAAGGTCTTGAGGGATTTTTCTTGGTTTTCCCTAGAAGTGAAGAATTTGAATTTTTCTTGGTTTTATATATAGTATTAGGTTTGTTCTCACGCTTTCTGTGAATGACACGG
This sequence comes from Pinus tabuliformis, assembly GCA_031772625.1. Taxonomy (NCBI): domain Eukaryota; kingdom Viridiplantae; phylum Streptophyta; class Pinopsida; order Pinales; family Pinaceae; genus Pinus; species Pinus tabuliformis. Next base: position 924,513,900 of record CM062810.1, read on the forward strand.
GTGAATTTTATCCTACACCCAATAGGTTATCGATATGTAATTTCGGTAATTTTGATTTCAAAAGATCTTTTAAAGAAATGAAATGATTTCATTTATGTGTTCAATAACTACAATATTCTAATGGAACTCTGCATTTGTGGTTTACCTATACAAGTGCCATGGAGAAGGATCAATGGTGTGACATCAATTGTCCTCAAGCAGAGGCTTTAGTTTTCCTCTTTTCTGGAAGCAAATACTTTCTTCCAACATTTTTGAGTTCCATGAAAAATTTGAAAGTCTTAATAGTATTCAATTATGGGTTAAAGAGATCCACATTGAATGATCTATTGGCCTTATCCTCACTTAGTTTAAGACTATTTTCTTGGAGAGGCTTCATGTGCCCCCACTTCAAGAGCATAGTCAAGTCTTGTAGAACTTAGAGAAGCTATCTTTAATCTCTTAGTGAAGATTGTAAAAATGTGTGGGTTCAGTAACACCCAGTCGAGCATTCAACTTCCAATAATGCTAGATTTTAACCTGGAGCACTTCTGTGATTTGGAGGAGATGGCCCCTCGTATTTGTGACACACCTTCAGTTGTGAATTGGACTATTACTAACTGTCATTTCCTTCGAAATTTACTTGATGGCTTGGGGAACCTCAACTATTTAAGAATGTTAAGGAAGGAAAGAAAGTACATTATGCTAAGTTCTCTTATGCTTTTCAAATTTTTCTTGGATATCTACAACGTTTCAGGTAGAAGTACATTCTGTTAATGAAAATTTGTCTTGACACAAAGGCCCATTTTGAAATTATAATGCTTTCAAAAAAAATTGTATAACTATAATGTTTCTGAAAGGAGAGCATATTTTCTCAATTTAAGTATCATGATCCCATATTCCAACTTATTTTTCAGTAACCCATTAGGCTTTGTAGCTTTGAATAAATCCATGTCTTTTGATAAGACCCTCTTCCAAATTAGAATGCAATTTCCTTTTTGCAATAACCACATACAATGTCTTGATTTTTTTGTTGAGAAAATAGAGGTTGTGCAACAAGTCTGTGCCATACAAGGACTTGATTCATTGATTATGTATCAATTATGGCTCTTGATGTAACAATGTCTTGATTTTGTTTCTTAGAAAATAGAGGTTATGCTTTAGTGTTTCACAGACTTTCTTACAATCTTTCTGTAAGTATTGATTTGTAATCTCAGTCACTGAGCGATGCCACTAATGACTAAGGTAATATTCCATGGTTTGAAGTTCCATTCTTACTAACTATTTAAATATATCACCTGAATTTAAGTGTTAGTTAAAGGAATTGTATATTATTTGTAAACAATTCATTGCTTGATTTATAGATTTTAATTTTTTCCCTTTTTCATTTTTTTCTCAGATTTGGTATGAGATCTCTTTCAAGATTTGGGTCACCTAATTTCCCCACCATATCTATGAGGTTCAGATGCTATCAATAAATATTCTTGGAACATTACAACTTTTTCAGTAAGTGTGCTTTGAAACATTGTTGTTTCTTTTCCATGGCATTAATGAAAATAAGCACTGCAAATAGTGCCATTATTTAGATTACGTGCTGAAATCTAGGTGGTCTTGTAATGATGGAGTGATTGTTTTCTAGGTATTAAGGCCATATGCATTTGTATCCCTTATGTTGTCTTAAGATATTCAAATTCACAATAGGAATTGAGGTCTATTTTCCACTGCATATTCAGTCAGTTTCTTGAACATAATATATAGTAGATTATCTTTTACTAATCAACTATGGATGTGCTCCCTTGCAGGAAAGGAAATTCAAAGTGACTTTGATATCACATTGATTTTTCAAAACATCCACACAAGAAATTAGATTCAAAGTGACACTGATTTCACACTGATTTGTCAAAATGGAGGCAAGAGAAAAGGCAGCTTTTTATTCAACAATGCTCTTAATTTCATATGTACATGCACATACATATTAGTAGAAAATATTGAAGGGTTGTCTAAGTAATATTTTCCATTCCACTACATTCTTTACAGTGTGTAAATAAATAACTCGGAACAATTCATTACACTACTTGTTATTCTTTATTAATCAGTGGTTAAGATTTTGATATTGAACTGGCTAAGATTTTTCTTCCTTCTGTGAAATTGTGTGTTCTGAAATGTTTCTTTTCCATTCACTATGTATAGCATAAAAAGTGTGTCTAATGGATTAGGAAGATTGGAAAGCCTTGTGATCCTTGAACTATGTTACAAGGAAGAAACCCAATGGAGCAGGATGGGTGCATCCCCACGAAGGGGTCACAAATATGAAAGTTCGTATTGGCTAGTGCCTTGAGCTAGAATATTTCCTTTACCCTTGTATTAACAGTGACTCTGGAGAGGATTCTAATATTATCTTTTTAATATTTATATTAGTTAAGATTGATGAATAAAATTCATGAGAAGTGAGCCAGGATGTCCTTGCAAGGTGGTTGTTGATAAGTGGAAGCTATCAAGGCCATTATGTCATGCCAAGTGGTCGCACTCCCCTGATCGTGACCAAAATTGTGATCAAGATGGAAGACTTCATAGTCTAGCTTGATTGTTTAGTAGTGATAGTTAGTGGGCTCATTCATAGAAGCTTCTATTTCGCTAATCGTTTTTATAGAGTTGTCAGATTTAATTTCCAAAGGTTTTAATTACACTATAGAGTTGAGTTCTGAGAGAGTTGTGATTCACAGCGTTAAGTATAACAACTACGACACTTGAATGAAGACAAGCATAGTAGAGGTATCAGACTCTATTATAAGCTTACCTGCATATTATAAGGGACTTGGTTGGCTTTTTTATAATTTTATAAACAAGTTCCATGTCATGGAAATGTGAAAAAAAAACAGTGATATTGCCACCATGTGGCTCTTGTCATATATTGTTTTATACCTTTTTCAAAAAAATCTCTAAGAGTTCACAATGTTAAGATTCACCAAGACTTTACAAATTTTTGTTATTCAGTGAAATATTCGCCAAGATCTTACATGATTTTATAATTCAGTAAAAGATTTTCCATGATTTTACAAGATATATAATATGGTGAGAGATTCGCCAAAAAAATTATATATACATATTATATTATTGATAAAATTGCCTTCCATTTTTCCTATATACCACGGGCATTCGCCCATTTTTTATACATATAAATTTAGGGGGGGTTCTTAAAATTTTCCCTGGCCACACTCCAGATTGGCTTGACTTTCAATTTTTTTTTACTTGGTTTCAATCTTTTGACTTGTGTGTGTTGTTGATGCAGGGGCGCTTGGAATTTGGAGCATATCGAGGGGCAAAAGGAACTTTCCCACCAGATCTTCCTACTTTGAATTTGTTATGTCCGGATTGAACTCTTGCACATATGTCTATCCTGTAGCTACCTCTGACTTTATCTTTCTCTTCTTTGATTCTATCTTGCTAGGATTTCCCCTCTGGTATAATGGTCTATTTGGCTGCATTTTAAAATTATTCCCATTTTGTAACCACCGTAATTTGGTTGATTGCATTTTGCAAGGACTCCCATTCTACAATGTTGATTTTTCTTGTGATGAAATAATTTCTTACAAAAGTGTTCTCTATAGCATTGTAGTTTCCTGGATTGACATTCTCATCATTAAGCTCCAAGCCAATGCCTGCACTTCAGGGATTCCTAATGTTTAATGCCATTTGGTTTTCAACCCTTCTGAGACTAGGAAAACTGGGACTCTTGAACCAATGCCACAATATTATTTACCACCACTGGTTGGTATCATTTATCTTTCTCTTTTTCTCCTTCTGCCTTCTACGAAAAAACCACTTGTGGACTTGTTGTTCTAATAACATTAGCTCTATTGCAAGTTTGCCTTTCATAGCTTCTGTCAGATATTTTTCCTCCTGAGTAGCTACAACCTTTTGTGAGTGGACTTGATCTTAGAACACTGGAAAGATAATGACATCTACCTCCTCATCAATTGCAACCTCCCCAAGATTCATACTTATAAATCTCCAAGTAATTCCTTTTAAGAACCATGAGACCAACAATTGTATACCTTTCACCAACAATATCACTGTCAACAATGCACAGTGCCCTCTGCACAGATATCTCTTTTAATCAAAGCAGAGAAACGAGCTCACCATATGTTGAGATGAGGATTAGCAGCATGCCAATAGACCTCAAATGCTATGTTCTCTCTTTCTTTATCACAATCCATCCACAAAACCATCCATTTACATCTCTTGGCTTCCTCTGGATCACTAAACACATAAACTACTGCACGGGGAGATCTCTGAGTCAATCATTCATTCGATCATATCTTCTGATCCAGGAGCCGATTTTGGGGTGTGATATACCGTTGGAAAGTTTTTTCAAGCTTCTTCTGATGGACATGCTTATGACATGCTTTTCCCTGAAAATCATGTGCAAAACATCTAATAAAATAGACATAATAAGAGGCCCATTTTGATCACTGAAGGAAGGCTAAAGGACTGACTCTAACAGTGGTGCCATTTGGGATGGTAGCTCCTTGAAGGTGCCAAGAACCGTAGATCTCTAGGAACATGTAAATTAGTGCCTCATCCATTGGGCAATACGGTCAAACAGCTGCAAACCCAAAACAAGTTATACCAATCCATAAAACATACACATACTGCAACCTGTACATAGGCAAATACCGAAAACTGAAATGTTGGCTTGTGCAGCTTATTTATTTACAAATCTACCCTACTGTGATGCAAAATCAATAGATCAAGTGATGTTGTAATGCCAGATCAACCAATCAAGTAACTGTGACAAGGATGCTGCTTGGAAGTGCTTGAACCAGGACACAAATGTAAATGCTGATAGCCATCCATGCACAAACTGAGTTTGGTTGTTATCATTAAAACTGAAAAAATACTCCATATATGTGATAATAGGATCAAAGAAACCAAAATCTATTTGCTGCCCTAACTCCTCAACAAAGACCTCCAACTGCAAACTGTCAATGCAAACATCCACAGGCAACCCAATTGTTTCTTGTTTTGAAGGAGGGAGAGTTTCCAAGAACTTTTTGGGGTCTCAAAATTCATATGATTGGATCTGATCATTTAAATACTGAATCTCCTTCTCAAATTTTTCAACAACTAACTCAAAGAAACCAGTTTTAGCTTTAGCAGGAAACTTCGGAGATCTCAAACATTGAAGCAAGGTAATGAAAAATACTTCATCTATTCCAATATCCACTAACTGATCTCTAACTTCTTTGAAAGCTTCACAACACACAGGGTTTGCCACATACCCTGTCATTGGTGATTACCATCAATGCTCTAAAATCTGGATTCTTTCGGAGTGAAGTCGCTCTGAAATTTGAAACTTCGTGTCTTGAACAATGAAGTCGTAAGGAAGATGATTTCAGCCTTCATATGTGTCTGACTTTTGTCCACCATCAGCAATCATATCTGCAACTTGAACGATCCTTCCCGGACAAGATCTATCACCTCGTCCCTGGCAACGGCGCCAAAATGTTAGCACTCAGAATGAACCTCAAGGCTTACAGGAGGCAATTCCGAGGTAACCACAGACCAAGCTTTCGATTTGGAATCTAGCCCTACCAGACCAGAGAGGGCTCTCTCTTTGCCAACAAGATGTGGCTGCAAATAAATGAATTTTAGGCTAGCTATGGAGTGCGGGGATTTGTTTAAAATGTTTTTGGGTCGAAGACAGCAAGAGAAGGGACTATTGAGCTATGGATTTGGGGTTATTTTCTGCCAACAAAATTGGGGCAAAGTAAGTGCAATGTTTAGCCAGATAAAATATTGCAAATGTGAGAAGAATAGGAGAGAAAGCCCGCTGCCCTACAGGCATCAAACAGGGGATGGATCTATAGTAGCAGCGTTAGACGAAAGAGGAACACGGGGTTGCTCAACAGAGCATCTAACAAAGGATGAATTCTACAAAGACAACCGTTATGTCTAACAGCAAAATCATCATGAAAGGAGCATCATGTACAGATGAATTCCTAACACATCTCTTAGATAATGTTGTAACAAGGTAGAAAAAAAGAATATGTAAGTGAATTACAGGAAAAGCATACTAGACATTAACTCCGTGATGGATCCTAGGTCCAAAGGGCAAAAACAACTTTATTAAAATAATATTCAGGAGAAACTTTTCACAGTCCCAAGCAGCCTCTCTCTGCTACAAAAATCGAACCTCTATCTTTTAAAAATAACCCTATATATACTAAATTACAAATCTATTTTTATTTCCTCAACATAGGAAATAAAAATAAAATAAAAAATACAATTAATAATAAAATCCTATCATAAAACACTAAACAATATGATCAATTAATTTGCAACTAAAACTCCAAACTATCTCGAGAACCATGAGAAATAATTTTGGAAAACCCAAATTCAGTGAAGGTTTGCCAAGGGGATTAATATCACTGTATCTGCTCCTTTAGGTGTGGAACCATATTCCACAAAATTTGCCTTTTTACTGTTATTTCACCCTTTGATTGCTGATATTAAGCCCTAAAATCTTAGATTTTCCTCAACCACTGTTGGATTTGTGCCTGGAAACTCTGACATTTCAGTTTTCACCATTAATTTTCCTCTTTTACTCCATTTCCTCGAATCTGGAATTTGCTATCTGTAGAATTTCCTAGAGGTACAAGTTGTGACTCTATTATCTTTCCATCAGAATCTTTGACAACTAGTGATTCACTGTTTACTGGCACTCTTATAGTCTCTTTGTGCTTCCAACCGAGAGGATTGTATGCGACTCTTCCCAAGTGGATGGTCTGCTTCTGTTGGTGGGAAAAAATTGATGTTTAGGTTACCACACTATTCAAACTTTGTCGATGTATTCCAGCATCCATAATATTTTGAACTCGTCAAGCAGGAAAGAGCTGAATTCACTACCTCTTCTGCCTGAGAAGCTCCAATTGCAAGGCGTTTAGCATTGTCACTAGTTGTATGGCTCTTCTCAGTTCCAGTAACAGCATCATGATGTTGTGCAATAGCCAAAGCATCACCTAGAAGGTCTGTTGTTGGGGCCAGAATCTCTTCTTCCAACTAGGAACACAAACTATCGTGCAACAACATAGTAACCACTCAGGAAACGAACATATCCCTTCAGAGCTGGCCTACTTGTGAAATATCCTGTCCAATAAGAATTTTCATTTTCTGCATACCTTATTCACATAGTGGATTAACTTGTCCATTTGGCTGAACCAAGAATCCGCATATAGATATTCAAAGTCATTTCCCATTGTCCACATAATATGATTTGTACAAGTAACATTAGCCTGAGTTATTGCTGCTTCGACAAAATCATCAACATGTTGTTTAACATTGTTTTCAAAAATCAAAGCATCACCCTGAATTGGATGAGAATTATCATCCCCATAAAAAATTTCATATCGAAAACGATCCAGATGATTATAGTGAACAGAAATGCATCAGTAAATATCTGAGCAGAGGGACCAAATGTCTTGGAACCCTACCATACAACCTCCAAGGTCTTCTGATTTATTCGGTTTGCTTTGTCTTGGTAGTCGATCCATGCAAAAAAGAGAGTCGAACCCAAGCTCTGCACGTAGAAAATACGCTTGAACTGCGGAATGCCCAAAAGGATCAATCTGCCATCCAATACGCGGGGTTTTATTAAATTGCTACTTGATAAAATGGTGTCCAAGTTTTGTCTGATTGATCATGTCTATATAATTGTGTTTCTGCTTCATCATGCATACACCAGCCACCATTTATGAATTCCAGCTGGCCTGAATCAACTAGTTTCTTGACTTGTCCCTGCTTCTCCTCTTGTGATAGTCTTAGACAAACACAAAGTAACCAACAATGCGACTGACATTTTACTCTCTGCAGCAAAATAGCATTTCACAACCATAGTTGTTTTCAAGTCCCTTTTTGGTACACAGGCTCTATGCGCAGCGCCATTTCTTCTTGCATTGTAGCTCAACTTCATAATCCTTGTCCCGAATCATTTTTTTTACCATATCAACCATCATCCCTGTATCTGTCAAATTACCTCTCTAACAGTCTGATTAAAAGTTTTCTTCATCTATCAAGAATCCCCACAAGGATACTTCATAACCCAAGGTTTGGCATGCACCAACAAGCAAGCATATTGAACGCATCGAGCTTTCAAATTTTAGACTTGGCACTACAATCAGGACGATAAAACTAACTATTTTTTCAATCATGCTTGGTATGAGTTAATGTCCTAAGTGCTCATAGGATCTAGCACCTACATAATGCATAACTTGATAGCCGACAAGTCACTCGACACTGTACATCATGAATCTAAGCCTATAATTCATATGGTGACTCAAAAGCACCATCTTTATCCATCACTTCCAGCTAGCATATTTGATCTTTGAACATGGGATTTTCGAAAGTGTGTTGAGTCCTATGTGCAGCACCACACTTCCAGAAGTGCAGCGCCATAGCCAGGAGCGCAGCACCACACTCCATATTGGTTTGACTTTCTATTTTTTTTACTTGGTTTCAATCTTTTGACTTGTGTGTGTTGTTGATGTAGGGGCGCTTGGAATTTGGAGCATATCGAGGGGGAAAAAGGAACCTTCCCACCAGATCTTCCTACTGTGAATTTGTTATGTCCAGATTAAACTCTTGCACATATGTTTGTCCTGTAGCTACCTCTGACTTTATCTTTCTCTTCTTTGATTCTATCTTGCTAGGATTTCCCCTCTAGTATAATGGTCTATTTGGCTGCATTTTCAAATGATTCCCATTCTGTAACCACTGCAATCTGGTTGATTGCATTTTGCAAGGACTCCCATTCTACAATGTTGATTTTTCCTGTGATGAAATAATTTCTTACAAAAGTGTTCTCTATAGCATTGTAGTTTCCTGGATTGACATTCTCATCATTAAGCTCCAAGCCAAAGGCTGCACTTCGGGGATTCCTAATGTTTAATGCCATTTGGTTTTCAACCCTTTTGAGACTAGAAAAACTGGGATTCTTGAACCAATACCACAATATTATTTACCACCACTGGTTGGTATCATTTATCTTGCTCTTTTTCTCCTTCTGTCTTCTACGACAAAACCACTTGTGGACTTGTTGTTCTGATAACATTAACTCTACTGCAATTTTGCCTTTCATAGCTTCTGTCGGATATTTTTCCTCCTGAGTAGCTACAACTTTTTGTGAGTGGACTTGATCTTGGAACACTGGAAAGATAATGACATCTACCTCCTCATCAATTGCAACCTCCCCAAGATTCATACTTATAAATCTCTAAGTAATTCCTTTTAAGAACCATGATACCAGCAACTGTATACCTTTCACCAGCAATATCATTGTCAGCAATGCACAGTGCCCTCTACACAGATATCTCTTTTAATCAAAGCAGAGAAACGAGCTCACCATATGTTGAGATGAGGATTAGCAGTATAACAATAGACCTCAAATGCTATGTTCTCTCCCAGCCACAAAACCAGCCACTAACATCTCCTGGCTTCCTATGGATCACTAAACACATAAACTGCTGCATGGGGAGACCTCTCAGTCAATCATTCATTCAGTCATATCTTCTGATCTGGGAGCCAATTTTGGGAGTGTGATATACCGTTGGAAATTTTTTCCGAGATGCTTCTGATGGAAATGCTTATGACATGTTTTTCCCTAAAAATCATGTGCAAAACATCTAATAAAATAGATTAATAAGAGGCCCATTTTGATCACTAAAGGAAGGCCAAAGGACTGACTCTAACAGCTTTATCGGAACCAATCATATGTTGCCACATGTCTTTATCGAAGCCAATCATATGCTTCCACGTGTAGCTTATCAGAACCAATCATATGCTACCACGTGTCCTGCTAGAGGAGAGAGAAAAGGGCCCATCCACCTTTGGTTTTGCGATGAAATCCTTTGTTAATCCTTATCGGCACTCCTCGGCAGTTTTTAACGCTATAAAAAATTTTAACAATATCAAAATTTTTTAAAGGTTTGCACTTTCAAAAGTTCTGATCCTTGATTTCCTATATGCCCAATGTGTCGATGGTCTGATATGCAGGAACTCAGATTTGCAATCATTGATATTCCTAATGCTCTGATGTGTGATCGCCAATATGCCTGATGTCATTGGACCTATGTCACTGGACCTTTGATATGTGATCACCGATGTGTGAGGACTTCTTATATGCGATCGTTGATATTCTGATATTCCTTCCCGAGGCTTCAATCCTTGAAACTTCAGAAGACCATATCTTCTGATCCAGGAGCCCATTTTTGGACTTCCACATATCGTTGGAAATCTTGTTTAGAGAACTTTCTAATGGAGAGCATCCGATGTAGGTGTTGAGTCATTTTGTGTCTTGGAAGATGATTTCAAATGTCTCTTCTCTTTTACACCCTTTTGACATCATTTGGCACCATTCGAACAATTTTTCAGTAAGTGACAATATTGGCTCCAATTGGGGACAGTGCCTTGTTGGAAAGGTGTTGAGAAATTGCAAACTAGTAGCCTTCACCATTGGGCATGGAATCAAAAATATAATGAACCTGTAGAACCATAAAACCTCCATGGAAATTTATCTGTTGGGAGTCCCCTCATTAAAACTGAAATGTAGAACTACAAATTCTAACAACTAGAAATTAAATTCTCACCTAGTGAGCTTATTTATATACAACTCCTACTTATGCATAGGGCTCAATTCACCCAAGTGAGGTCAACCTTCCAATGATACTAGGTTAGCATTTGGGTGTTGGACCTAATACCTCCATGTTGTTGAGATTAAAAAATCAAAACAAGCATGCACCATGAAAAATATTCAAACAAAAAACTTGATACATACCCCAGAAACAACACTTGTTGCTAACCAAGAATGTTTTCATATAGTCAGCTATTGGGTCATAAAACTGATGAGAAAATTTTGTGGTTGTCTCCCTCTCTTGAATAGTTTCCCGGAAAGAATCTTTCTGCAACAGGCAGCCACAGACATTGTTTGACTCTTCAACTTTTGGCTCCTCTTGAAGGAGTTGTTGTTGGTAATATTCTCCCCACTTGTTTGTAATCAGGTCCCTTTGACAATCTGCAACCATATCATCCTCCTCTGAATAATCTGAATCATAGATTGGAGAATCTTTATCGACTTCAATACTAGCCTCTTAAACTTGTTCTCCATTTGAAGGATGTGAATCTTGAACTAGAGCCTCTTTGTTGACCTCTTGGTGGGCCTACTTTTTTTGTGCATCTTCCCATGATTGGGACTGTTGTAGTCTTGCATTGCTCAACATTCCATCAGATTCATACAAATCATAAGAAGGAGAATCATCAAATTCAGCAAAATAAGATCTCTGAGGGTTTATTTGCAACTTGATAATGTCTCCTTCTTCCCTTTCTTGATTGTTGGGTAGTGCTTCTTGATGCAAGTATATGTTTTCTTGGAGTTGAGCCCCACAAACATCTTCAATAGGATCATTAACCTTAGAAATATTTTCAACATTAAAATGTGCACAAAAATCTTCAAATAGAGCACCCAGTGGATATAATATTTTGAAAAAATGATTGAATGCTATGTGAAAGCTATTTAAGGAAGATATGCTACCACGAGGTATTATTTTGTACCAAAGTCTAGCATCTCCCTCTAAATAATACATGAACAATTTCATTTTCACATCTTCAAAAACAATACCCAGTTGTTCCATGCATTCATGAAAATCCTTGAGGTGTTGGTTCGGCCTTCTATCTGTGTTTCCACTAAAACTAGGCAAATAGGTATACCATTCATGAACTAAAGGGACATGATGGGGATAACTAGCAACAGAAGAAAAATCCAATGGGGAAAATTTTTTGGCCAAGAACGCAGGAATGACCATTTTGAAAACCCCTTTAGGTGAGTGATCTCAAGTTCAAATGTAGGGGAAGTTTTCTGTTGTTTAGCATCAGAGCGAGTATGAGGCCTCTTGAAAGCCAGGATGACCAAATAAGGATATAGACAGTGGAGTCACTAGGGTGTTTATAATAAGATTCAAACAGTGGAGTCGCCAAGGTGAGATATCTTCAACCCACACTTCCCTTGCTCACCCGACAGAGGGAATGTAAAAATTGTCGTACCCAAGGAAAATTATTTTGATCCGTTCCCCAGCAGTGGCACTAGAAATATGTTGTAAATTTTTCTATCTCATGTCACATAATTGCTTTAGAAGATATAGAAGCCTCCTAGAGATAGCCTTTGGGTTGATAGGAGACCAGTGCCTAGGGCATTCGAGAGGAGTGCTTTTGAAGATTATCAGTAGGGCTTTCTGTTGCACTCCATATGTCACGTAATTGGAAAAGGGATAATTTGGGGCTTGGTTCAATAGCCCTTCATCAAGGTAAACTCAAGCAAACACATAGATCTAAATACTCGGGGGGTAAATATGGCTAATATCAAAGAGTAATGTCTTGGTTTTGGTGGTCGACACACAACAATAGGCACATTGTTGTTGTAGTATAGATGAACAAGAGGAAGGAAAGAATGGGAATTGATGCAGAGGGTTGGACATAACACAGAATCCTAAGCAACAATATCCAGCAGAAATATGGAAGAGTGAGGAGATGAAAATGTAGAAAGAGTGGAGCGTAAATTAAGGTCTCAAAATCTATGCCTCATGAATACATTTTTCACCAAACAACAATAAGTAAATCTATGCACATAGAAGTATTGTAGGCTATTAAATAACACAAGTAAATTTGTAGTTAACACAGGTAATTTTTACTACTTAGCAGCAAACATACAACCATAAGGAGAGTGATACCAGTAGCTTCATTACACTATTTCAGAGGAGGAAAGACATACATGAAGTGATAAACAAAGGGGAAACATAATTCGCATTTCTCTTATTGGAATCAACAAAAAAGTTTCATTAATCCTTGAAGATGGAGTCCAAATCACTAGTCCATTACATTTAGCAATTTTATCAGCCCAAGGACCTCATGAACAAGAAAATTGAACCAAAGTGGAACCACAGAATTCGGGCCTCTTGGGTGCAGAATTTTGGAACCTGCGTTAAGTGTTTCTTCCTTATTTTTATAAGGAGAGGGGGAGCTTTGAAATCAATTACAAAATATCTTAGCCTAGCTCCAGCTGTCTAATCGAATAGTTGTCTCGGTGTGTGAAGGTCTGTTGCCCAAATCATTACAAAGGAATTGATTCCTTTCTTTAAAATTAAAAAAAAAATACAGAATAACAAAACATGGGAAATGGAAAGATGATCATAGAAAAATATCTCCATGCCACTTCATGTGATCGCTTCTAATCAAGCCACGTCTTTTCTATGATGTTCTGATTCAGAGATTCAATCGTTCATCTCTCGTTTTCCGCCTTAACTACTTGAATTTCCTACTTTCTAGAGGTGGCAACGATTAGTTATGGTGGCCTTAGTGTTGTTGCAGAATCACAGGTGTAGACTCATCCATCTCATAACTCTTTGTATTACACTATCGGAGCTTTTCCTTATCAGAGCTTTATTCTTAAAAGAAATAATGAAAACAACAAGTTCTAATGTCCTTGGCTCCTTTTGTTTAGCCCCATTTCTATTTTCCTCCATGGGACTGAGTGCGGTGACCTCAGGCTTAGCCTTAAGGCGCTAGGGCATTTTGTTCCTGCCTGGGGGCAATTTTTCCTTTTTTGAGAGCTTAGTGCCCTTGGTTCTATAAGTTCTTCTCGACCATGTGTCAGCCCTAATATCGAAGCCCCCTTATCGGCACTTTTTCAATTGTCAATTGTTACAAAGTGTCAACATCCTCAACCTCTGATATGCAATCTCCGATATAACGTCATCACTTCCACGTGGCACCTCGTGTGTTGAAAAGTGTGCAACAAGAAATGCTAAATTTAGAATGTGTTAAAAATAGAACTCCTAAAAATAGCACTTCTAAAAATAGTAGTTTGGCCACTGAGCATTTTGGCCACCTTGGGTAAGAGGTGAAACTGCTAAAAATAGAATCTTCTAAAAATAGCATTTCTGGGTCCCTTCCTACTTTTAGCAGTCCCTGGTCTAACTATAGGAAGTAAAAACGAATTTGGTCTTAACAGCAGTATAAAATATTAATTAATTAATCTCCATGAGTTAATTAATTATGGAAAATTAAACTTGAAGTCTTTGTGAGATCATGCAATTATTTTCTCCCTTGATTAAAGGAGATAAGGTTCAATTCTATAATGAGAGAATCAGTTGACTTAGTTTAACTTAGTCAAGTCTAGTTAGATTATTTTAACAAGTTGTTAAAATAATGAAATATAGTTTGTTAATGCTTGCATGCATGTGACAACTATTATTTCAGATAATTGAGCATTCCCTCATGGATAACTGATGCATGTCAGTTCAGACAGAGACCCAGTTGAGATCAGAGAAGGGACAGTGTACTATCAATTGGATGAATATTTTTCCTATAAAGGAAGCTCATACATGATGAGGATTTATCTCCTTCAGGTTTGTGCAATTAGATCAGAGGTTAGTGAGTGTGTGAAGAGGTCAATTCACACAGGTGGCAGCACTGGACCCCAAGGAAATTTCACAAGGAAGTAGGAGGCTTGGAGGGCAGAGGAGAAGGTTTGTGAGAAGCCTTTGACTATCTATGAGAAGCAGAGGGATTGTACTGAGAGCTAGATAGCTTCCGAGCTAAGGCTTTGTGTAATCCGGACTATATTTCCACTTGTATGATCATACAGAGATGGGGTTTTAGGCAGGTGCTTTCCCTGAGTAAATTCTTCTGTGTTATGTGTGATTGATTCCTTCTTATCAATTATATGTGTTCTTATTGATGTTGCTCATGGTTGATTAAGCTTCCGCTAAATTTTTTGTAGAAGTAGATCAAGCGTTTTGCTTTAGTACATTGCATTACCAGGTGATCTACAGTGGGAATTTCTACATGGTATAAGAGCTAGCTGATTTGTAGAAAAATTCTACATGGTATCAGAGCTAGTTGATTTGTAGGAAAAATTCTACAAAATTCTACATGGTATCAGAGCACAGGTGATCAAGGAGAGAACAGTATATTGAGAGGAGATTTCAAAGTTTTGAGTTTTGGGCCGAGAGTTTGCAGAGCAGATCTGAAAATTTATGTAAAAAATTTTCAAAAATAAATAGCAGATTTGGATTCCTTGCGGAAAAATACCTAAAATCAAAAAAAAATTCGGCTGAATCAAAGTTCAGATGAGGGAGATATCACTGATTTAAAATCAGCTCTTTTTCTAGAAAATTTTGTGATGGCAGGAAAGTGGAAATAGATTGGTGTGCTAGCCAAGAACCTATATCCAATTGAGGTACAAGATGCATGCAAAGCCTTGAGAAGCAAGGCAAAGGTTAGATACTTGGTGGTTGAGAGGGAGAGTAAATTACCTCTCAACATGCAGAGCCAGAAGAAGTCTCAGACAATTGTGGAGGAGCCACGATTGGTGCATCAGATTCAGGAGGTTATGGAGCAGCCACAATAGGGGAAGTTGAGTGGAGATCAAGTAGAGACATCTACTCATGCAGAGACCTCCAGTAGAGGGAAACTTCGAGTCAGGTAGGCAGAGGGATCACATGTAGCCATACCTCCAAGTAGGAGGTGGGGCGATATAGAGTGATCGTCCGAAGGAGAAGGGGCAGGATCCTTGAGGTACCCAACCTCTTGGATGAGACCTTGCTACGGGAGCCCCGATATGGAGTAACAGGAACTAACTAATTGGGTAGAGACAGATGCGGATGGAGCAGTAGAGAGAGCTATAGTGCAGGGAATCCCAGGACAGCGCATAGCATGCAGGCTGCAACAATGCGAGAGGCACAAGTGTGTTGCATAGTGCTAGGTGGCATAGAGAGGTGTGCAATGGTGCGAGATGCATGGAGATGTTGCAGTAGTGCAGATGTCAAAGAAGGAGCACTTATCAGCAGCAGGTAGAGCTTCAGCATCAGAGTATGTTTCTAGCCCAACAGAGTGGTCAGTTGGGAGTGTTTTTGTTCCAAGAATTGTTGGAGCAAGCAAACCTGGTGGATGTGTTGCATGAAGAACATTCCAGAGTTACAGGATTGGGTTCGAGAGGAAGCCTTTCTTGTTGAGATGAAGTGTTGAAAGTGTGCAACAAGAAATGCTAAATTTAGAATGTGTTAAAAATAGAACTCCTAAAAATAACACTTCTACAAATAGCAGTTTGGCCAATGAGCATTTTGGCCACCTTGGGTGAGAGGTGAAACTACTAAAAATAGCATTTCTGGGTCCCTTCCTATTTTTAGCAGTCCCTGGTCTAACTATAGGAAGTAAAAACGAATTTGGTCTTAACAGCAGTTTAAAATATTAATTAATTAATCTCCATGAGTTAATTAATTATGGAAAATTAAACTTGAAGTCTTTGTGAGATCATGCAATTATTTTCTCCCTTGATTTAGGAATTTATCCCTTGATTAAAGGAGATAAGGTTTAGTTCTATAATGAGAGAATCAGTTGACTTAGTTTAACTTAGTCAATTCTAGTTAGATTATTTTAACAAGTTGTTAAAATAATGAAATATAGTTTGTTAATGCTTGCATGCATGTGACAACTATTATTTCAGATAACTGAGCATTCCCTCATGGATAACTGATGCATGTCAGTTCAGACAGAGACCCAGTTGAGATCAGAGAAGGGACAGTGTACTATCAATTGGATGAATATTTTTCCTATAAAGGAAGCTCATACATGATGAGGATTTATCTCCTTCGGGCTTGTGCAGTTAGATCAGAGGTTAGTGAGTGTGTGAAGAGGTCAATTCACACAGGTGGCAGCACTGGACCCCAAGGAAATTGCACAAGGAAGTAGGAGGCTTGGAGGGTAGAGGAGAAGGTTTGTGAGAAGCCTTTGACTATCTATGAGAAGCAGAGGGATTGTACTGAGAGCTAGATAGCTTCCGAGCTAAGGCTTTGTGTAATCTAGACTATATTTCCACTTGTATGATAATACAGAGATGGGGTTTTAGGCAGGTTCTTTCCCCGAGTAAATTCTTCTGTGTTATGTGTGATTGATTCTTTCTTATCAGTTATATGTGTTCGTATTGATGTTTCTCATGGTTGATTAAGCTTCCGCTAAATTGTTTGTAGAAGTAGATCAAGTGTTTTGCTTTAGTACATTGCATTACCAGGTGATCTACAGTGGGAATTTCTACATGATATCAGTGAGCTAGCTAATTTGTAGAGAAAATTATACATGGTATCAGAGCTAGTTAATTTGTAGAGAAAATTCTACATGGTATCAAAGCTAGCTGATTTGTAGAAAAATTCTACATGGTATCAGAGCTAGCTGATTTGTAGGAAAAATTCTACAAAATTCTACATCGTGAGTGGTAACAAGTGTCACCCATATTTTCCCCCTTAGGCCCCTCAAAACACCAAAATTTCTTGCCATGTGTCTTATCGGATCGCCACGTCATCTTGACATCATATGCCACTGTAGCTTTATCGAAACCAATCATGTGTTTCCTGGTGTCTTTATCAGAGCCATTCATAATATGCCACGTGTAGCTTATCATAACCAATCATATGTTTCCACATGTCCTACTGGAGGAGAGAGAAAAGGGCCCGTCCACCTTTGGTTTTGCAATGAAATCCTTTTTTAATCCTTATCTGCGTTTTTTAACGCTATTGGAACTTTTAACAATATTGCAACTTTTTAAAGGTTTTCACTTTCAGAAGTTCCGATCCTCCGATTGTCGATATGCTTGATTTGTCAATCCTCTAATATACGAGACCTTCGATGTGTGGTCGCCAATATGCATGATGCTTCGATGTGCAATTGTTGATATGCCTGATGCTCCGATGTGCGACTTCTGATATGTCTGATATCACTGGACCTCCGATATGTGATCACTGTTGTGCCAAGACCTCCAATATGTGATCATCGATATTCTAATATGCCTTCCCAAGGCTTCAATCCTTGAAACTTCAGAAGACCATATATTTTGATCTAGTAATCCACTTTTGGACTTCCACATATTGTTGGAAATCTTATTCAGAGCACTTTCCAATGGAGAGGGTCCAATGTAGGCTTTGATTCCTTTTGTGGCTTGGAAAATGACTGCAAACTTCTCAGCTCTTTTGCACTCTTTTGACATCCTTTGGCACCATTCGAACAATTTTTCAGTAAGTGACAACACCACCTATCAAGATCCATAGTTCGACTTGGCCCAAAATTGGAAAATGCCAACTGAAGGGTATCCACTGCGATTCTAATGAAAAATGTTCCCCTATGCATATAGGTAACGAGAAAAAAATCCTCATGGTCATTTTGAAGGACATTTTTTACGATGAATATGAAGTTGTATCCCTAGAGGTCCTTCATCCATCTATTGAAGGTATTCCTTCACTTAATCTACAATATGTTGAACTATAGATCCCCCTACATGCCTTGACTTGTATTTTCACTCCTTAAACTCTCAAACTGATTGGATACATCAAACATCACAAACTTTGTAACCACCCTCCCACATTTACCCACTTTACTTGGCCTTCCATGGTAAAGATGAGAGGAAGAGTTACTATGATATGACCCAACCTCCTAGCTCTAGTTAAGGAAGTGGGGTCGATAAACTGACCACAAACCGATAAATCACCTCATCCCTAAGGGTTGTAGGTCACTCAAGGGCCAAAGGACCACTCGAGATGACCAAATCGTGCGTTGGGGCTCCTTTTCACACACTTTAACCCTCAATCGCATGCATGCAAAGGCCTCCATGGGTGCGGTTGTGACCCAAATTGTCCAGTTCAGAGAGCGTGATCTCAAGATATGAGCCTCAATTCTAGGTCATCCTCCAAACCACTGCCCAGAAATTCTCGAAACTTCTCAGAATCATTAATGGAATGACAACAAGGATAAACATACAAACTTGAAGGTAGACCTTAACCTAGACTACCTAGAAAATAACAAACATTTCTTCAAACACATGGAAAACATGTAAGCCACGGGTCATGAATGCATATTTGATCATAAAAGTATGAGATTATCACCAAGAAGGCCCTATGCCCTTTCCACATAACTGCAACAACACTTATTAGTCCATACATTCATCAACTTATCAATAGCTAAACAATTCATGACCAGATCCATAGAAGATACACATAATATAAACAACACATAACCTGAAAATAACAAACATATAAATCATGGAATCCTAGCCATAATATCACCAACACATTGCCAAAAAATATACATGAATCACAATAGAAGAATATCTCTTATTAACATATGAAATTACCAACCAAGTCAGGGACTTCCACATACCACCCGACCATAAATTGGGCTGAACCAAATATCTCTTTTAGTCAACCAACCCTGCACCATTTTCCAAGTGTGAATGTGGGATCTCATGGAATAAACCAAACAAAACCCAGCCAGGGCTTCCAGAGCCTAAACCACCTCAACCCTAAACTAGTGATTCCACCTCACAGTTAGAAATCACTAACACCAACTAGATTGGTCTCTACCCAAGCTATCCAGGGTTCCAGGAACTAGTATCTCAACCTAAATCCTTCTAGGGCTCCAAAGTGTTTGTCCAACTCAGCTCCAGAGACCAGTAACTCAACCCACCAAGGGCTCCAGAGTGTTTGTCCCAACCTAGGTTCCATGACTAGTAACTCAACCCAAGTTGTTCCAGGGCTTCCAAATCATTTGTTCCAACCCACAACTATAAGGAATATGAGCACCAATAAAAAACAATCAGGTGGAAAACCCACAACACCATGGTTATCCCGGAAACGGAAATGCAAGCTAAAACCATTGTCAATCCAGGAAATCCTCCATGCCAATGACAACACCTAACCAAAAAATCACATGCATATACCATGCATCTATAAATAAGCAAGGAAATCACACATGCAACTTGTTACCTACAAATAAATTCAGTTGTAGTTGTTCATCCAACTATTCCCTTGTGCTTTCCTGCTTTCGTTTGCCTTCCTTCTCCAAATCCAATGTATTCCAAAGTTCTCTAAGAATTCCCCAAGAAAAATCTAAGTGTGCAAGAGTATGAGAGAATGAGAGAATAGAAGAGAGCTCCAAAGCTAAACTGGAAAAAGACTCAACTAGAAAAAGTTATGAACTAATCCTCATAAGATTTTTTATTGTTGAGGCCTCTATTTTCTTCATTTTCCTCTAATTTCCCTCTCATGCAAAGCTGTGACTCTTCAACTTCCTTTTCTCCTATTTTCCTTTATTTTCATAAATAAATTCCAATTATTGCCACTTTTCCTTTGCCAATTTCCTTAGCCATAATAAGCTGAAAGTGACAGCCACTAGGATATTTTTCCCACCATTCAACTTACAATACGTGTCCCGTGACCTTGGTCTTATTTTTCCTTTATTAACTTTATTAAATGAACTTTTAACCTAGGGTTATTACAAACTCATTTTCCTAATTAGTGGTAGCACCCATAACTTAATTGATTAATGCATAGCCCAAGGAACCCATTTCTATATTCATGTTGTGAACTGGTAATGGAGGTTCTATGAAATATGGTGGTTGTTGTGAAAATGTGAGGCTTCAAATGAGTTATTATTCCTTGAAAACCGACTTGTTTTCTATTGAAATGGGTGTTATGGATTTGAATTAATTATTGATGGTTATGGGCATTAGGTCCCATCACCATGGATTTTCATGAATTCAACATGATTTTCTAGTATGAGGGGAATATTTACACTTCCAAAGTAATTATAGGTTACTCTCTAGATATCATCAACTCCCATTGTAAGAAATAACTTCTTGAACATGGATATTCAAGCATTGTGTCTCAATTCCATGTCATTCAAGCCTTTAAGGAAACTTCTCAACCCATTTGTTTAAACATTCATATTTCTTGTCCAAACACCAATCCATATCCGAATTTGTGAATGATCATTTTATTTCTCTTATACCAAGTATCCTCCCAACCAATGTGCACTTATATCACTATCCATTTGCCTAAAAAAGGAAATTGAAAAGATATTTCAAAAATGGCTAGATATTTTCGTTATCTTCCCAAGTACCAGTGCGTATTTTTCATTGGTTGTCATGGTCCATAAGAAAGAAGGCATTGGGCACATGCAACCTATATTTTAAGCTAAAAAAAAGATAAAATCAAGGATAAGTTTCCCATTCTAGTCATTGATGACCTTTCAAATGAGTTCAACAGAGTTCAATTCTTCATTAAACTTGAAATTCACTTGGGTTATCACTAAATTCACATGAAGGGTTTGGATATTCCTTAAACTACTTTTCAGACTTATGAAGGTCATTATGAGTTCTTGGTGATGCCCTTTGGCCTTTACAATGCACCTTACACTTGATAGAGTCTCTCAAAGAAAAAAACATTTAAGCCTTTTTGTGTCAATTTGTCCTTGTTTCTTTTTATTAAATCTTGATCTACAATAAATCTTGGCAATCCCATGTCACCCATGTGGATAAGGTCTTGCAACTACTTGTTCATTATCAAATCTTTTTTTAATGGTCCAAATGATCCTTTGGTGTCTTGTAATTGGAATATTTGGGCCAATTGATATCATTATGGCATGTGTATGGATATAAATTAAGTTAAATTGATGAATAATTTCTACAAAAACAACTCAATCAAACTTTTACAAAACATATGAGAGGATCAAATGTTCAATTTTCTAGGAAGGCATGAAGAAGGTCATCCGAACCTTTGCAAAAGAGTGTGACATTTTCTAATGTAAAAATGAAGAAATAGTGGAACCTCCAAGTGAACTATAATATTTACCCATTACCATCTATATGGACTTCATTGTGGGGTTACCAAAATTTGGCCACAAGTCTATAATCATGGTTTTGGTTGATGGCCTTTCCAATTATGCACATTTTTATGCTCTATAACACCCATTCCAGGCTATTAGGCCCCTAAAATACTTATGTATTCCCTTATTATTATTGTCATTGTAGCCCCTTATTGTTATTGTTGTGCCCATGTTGTACCCATATTGTTATTATTGTGCCCCATATAAGCCCACTATTGTTATTGTTGTGCCGTTACATTATTATTGTTATGTCAGCTTGACTATATTGTGACCCTTTAGACTCTTATATATAGAAAGGAGGTATTGTCATTTGTAGCATCGAATAATTGTTCATTTGTGTAATGTAAAGGAGGTTTCCCCCTTGAAGAGGCTAATTTTTAATTCGTTTCTATATCTTTTCTTCTATTTTGTGAGTTGATTGCATAACAATTGATATTGGAGCTTTGGATTCTAGGGTTTCGCTGCTTCAAACAGTTCATTGTTGCATTTTCACTATAACTTTTTTTATACGATGTTTTAGAAGCTAAAAGTAAAACCCATTGGAGCTGAAATCTTGATGAACCCTGGGTACAAATTTCAAATCTTGTCTTGCTATATTTTCAAAGATACGATCCAAGGAAGTTAGGGTTTTTGTAGGCTCCCAAATTATATCTCAAACAGTTGACCTGGGGAAAATCATCATAACTTTCTCTTGAGAATCAAATTGTAATTTCGTAAAAATTTACAAAAAGAGAACGGACTGTAGTTTTCTTTTTATTAGTTTCAGGTGCGAAGGTCGAAATATTGACACGTGGCACTTCATACAAGTTCACTCTACTGAACTAGTCTATAATTAGGTCATCGTGGGAGATTTCGAATAACTCTTTCTTGTTAATCCAATCTTAATCAGGCTTGTGGGGTTGGAACGAGAACAAAGAGGGCTAACATAGTACAAAATTTTAGACCTTGGAGATCCGAAATTACAGAGATACAACTGATTCAATATCAAGCACCTACAAATCCAAAAAGGGTGTGTAGTCTTTTTAAAATTTTGCATAAGTTTGGTTTGAAAAATTAGTTTGAAGGAATTCAAAGGACATAGTGAAGAATAATTATCATTAATTGATGCCCCGAAGAAAGAAAATGGAAACAGCTAGTAAGAAACCTGAAATCTCTAACATGACTCGTGAAGAAGAGGAAGAAATGCAACATGATATATCAAAATTACGAGACCAAGTGCAACAAATTTCACTCTCACAAAAAGTAACAGAAGCTAAGATGGATGGTTTAAAGAAAGGTGTGGAAGATAAGATGGATGGTTTAAAGAAAGGTGTGGAAGCTAAGATGGATGGTTTAAACAATGGTGTGGAAGCTAAGATGAATGGCGTGGAAGCTAAGATGGATGGCATGGAAGCTAAGATGGATGGTATAGAAGAAAAACTTAAAGGAAACATGGAAGCTTTGAAGATAAAATTGACAACATTTCTACAAGAAATGCTTGCTAATGGCAAAAGGGTAGTAAAGGAAACTCATGATGAGAACAAAATAAATGTTAATCATGATTTCATAGACTCTAATGTTGGATTGAAGACCCACCATGTTCCAAAGATCGATATGAAGAAGTTTGATGGAAAGGATCTCGTAACAATGATACTACATATGGAGCAATATTTCGATCTCCATAATGTGCAAAACACACAAAAGGTATGCATTGCAACTTTATATTTGGAACCCAATCAGTTTGTATGGTATCGATGGATTTTCTCTCGTAAACAAAAATTGTCACTTCGGCAATTTTTATGGAAGAAATGATTGCACATTATGAGGATATAAAAAGCAACACCTTTTTTAGCCAATTAATAAATCTCGAACAAAAAGGTTCAATGGTGGAGCACATTGAGGACTTCCAAAAATTGAATATAAGAGTAAAATATATTCCAGAGGAGCATAGGATTGACTTGTTCATAGGGACATTAAAGGATAACATCCAACATGAGGTTCACATTTGGGAACCTAATTCATTGGAAAAGGCATTCAAGTTGGAAAGAAAAATTGGAAGCAAAATTATGGCAACAAGGAAGCCTACTAATCACAACTATAAAGATGGAAGTGTTGTTGCCCCTAGCCTTCCATAACCTACAAGGTTGACACCACAGCAATTGGAAGAAAAAAGAGCAAAAGGGCTTTGTTACCGTTGTGATAACAAATACACTAAAGGTCATAAGTGTGCTGAGAAGAAATTATTTTACATAGATTGTGAAGAGGAAGAAGAAAAGGAACAAGAAACATCAAAAGAAGAGGATACACACTAGGAACAAAGCCTAGAGAAATAATAAA
Organism: Pinus tabuliformis; assembly: GCA_031772625.1. Classification (NCBI taxonomy): domain Eukaryota; kingdom Viridiplantae; phylum Streptophyta; class Pinopsida; order Pinales; family Pinaceae; genus Pinus; species Pinus tabuliformis. Next base: position 924,537,948 of record CM062810.1, read on the forward strand.
TGAATCCAACCATATCTTGCAATGCATTGGTCAGAATAACCACTCCTCAAAATATCAAGATAGAAGGACATATCAAGAAGAAAAAGGTAATAATGTTGATTGATTTGGGCAACACCCATAATTTTATTTATTGTAAGATAGCAAAGGAATTGAATTTCTCCCTATATCTAGCACCAAAGTTTCAAGTGATGGTTGCAAATGGAAGAACCATAAATTTCTCTAGAAAGTGACATAATATCAAGCTATCCATGGGAGAATATGTGTTGAATAGTCTAATGCTTTCCATTCCAATGGGTGGTGTTGATGTTGTACTAGGAGTCCAATGGCTACAATATTGGGGTACGATAGCTTTTAATTTTCAAAAAAAATCTTGAATTCTTTTTCAGAAGGAAAGAAATTTGAATTAAGGGGTATTGCAGGGAAACCAGGAAAGATAATCAGCTCTAACAACATGACAAAGCTTCTAAAGAAAGAACAATGTGGTTTAATTGCACAATTATGTTCGCTAGAGGTTCTCACGTCGAAATCATCTATTTCTCTAGATCTCCAAGAAGTCTTGGACAATCATTCCAAGGTATTTGAGACTCCCAAAGGTCTCCCACCTATTCGTGATCATTATCATTCTATTCATTTGATTCCGGGAAGTGTTCCTCCAAACATTAGGCCTTACAGATATCCCTATGCCCAAAAGAGTGAAATTGAATGTATGGTTGCAAAAATACTAGAGGCTAGTATAATTCAACCTAGTCAAAGTTCTTTCTCTACTCCAGTAGTATTGGTGCACAAGAAGGATGGATCATGGCATATGTGTCTGGATTATAGGGAGCTCAAAAAGCTCACTATTAAAGATAAATTTCCCATTCCTGTCATTGATGAATTATTGGATGAATTGCATGGAGAAATTTACTTCACCAAGTTGGACCTTCATTTAGGATATGATATCATCAAATCAAAATGAAGACTAAAGACATTCCGAAAACAGCATTTAGAACTCATGAGGGTCATTATGATTTTTTGGTCATGCCTTTTGGCCTTATCAATGCACCTTCTACATTTCAAGGTTTGATGAATTCCATTTTCAAGCCCTTCCTTATAAAATTTGTGTTAGTATTTCTTGATGATATACTAATCTACAACAAGTCTTGGAAGGCTCATGTTCAACATGTTGATAGAGTGCTCAAACTATTGGAGGAGAAACAATTATATGAGAAAACCTCCAAATGTTTCTTTGGAGTACAAGAGGTGGAATATTTGGGTCATATTGTATCTCATGAAGGTGTTAAGGTAGACCCTAGAAAAATTAAATCCATTAAGGAATGGAAAATCCCAAATCCATAAAGCATCTGCGAGGATTTCTCGGGTTGACAAGGTATTATTGCAAGTTTGTTAAGAAATATGGGAGAATAGCAGCACCTCTAACAAAATTACTGAAGAAAGATGCATTTTCTTGGACTCCAAAATGAAAGCCTCTAAACATATTAAAGAGGCAATGTGCCAAGCACCAGTCTTAGCTACGCCAAAATTCACAAAAAACTTTATTGTGGAATGTGATGCCTTAGGAAATGGAATTGGTGTTGTTTTAATGCAAGAAGAAAGACCCATTTCTTTCGAAAGTTGTCTAATCAAAGGAAAGTATTTACACAAAGCTATTTATGAGAAGGAAATGTTGGCAACACTGCTGCACTTAAGAAATGACGACCTTACCCAATGGGAAGACACTTCAAGGTAAAAACAGATCATGATAGCCTTAAATACTTTTTAAAACAAATATTATCTTCAGAAGAGCAGCAAAATTGAGTCACAAAGATGTTGGATTATGACTTTGAAATCATCTACAAAAAAGGGAAGCAAACTTTTGTTGCAAATTCACTCTCAAGAAAGGATGAGGATGTGGAAGCATTACTTTGCACCATTTCTATTATCCAACTAGATTGGATAAACGAAGAAAGGGATGAATGGAAGAATGAAGAAGAAGTGTAGGCACTCATTCAAAAGTTACAACAAGACCCCAATACATCTGATACATTTAGCTGGAGAAAGGATTCGTTATGGTACAAATATTGCTTATACCTCTCTAAGAATTCCCAACTCAAACAAAAGATTCTTATGGAATTACACACCTCTCCCTTAGGAAGGCACTCAAGATTTTTAAAAACTTACCATAGGGTTAAGAAGGATTTTTTTGGGATGGCCTTAAATATGATATTCAAAATTTTGTGGCGGAATGTTTGGTTTGCCAACAAAATAAAGTTGAAACAATTAATACCCCAGGTCTATTACGACCTTTATCCATTCTGAGTCAACATTGGGAGGAGGTTTCAATGGATTTTTGATCCGGACTTAAACAGGAACGCAACAAATTACAAAGATAACCATAAACACAAGTATGCAACGGAAATAATACTTCATTTCATTAATGTAAAATACTGAAATATGCTTACAAACAGTAATGGAAACAAACTAGCTAGGGCGATGGTAGCTTATCTCTGAGAAGAGATGTGGTGGCTACATGCCTCTGCACTGTGTTACAATGAGGCTCGAAGGCCTATTTATTGTTGAGAAATAATGGAAAATCCTTAACATTCCAGAACCTAACCCTAGAAGATGAAACGCCAAACTATGGGCCCCGTTTGGGTAAATTGGTACACCAACTTCCCGGGGTCGTAACTTTGGCATACGATCTTCGTTTGACGTGTACAATAGCTCGTTAGAAAGATCTATCCGAGCACTACCACTTTGGGTGGACCCATGTTGCCCCAGATTTCCCAAAAAAACATCGTTTAGGGCCTCAAAACGGCTCTGGAAGTTCAGGACCCAAAAAACTGCTAAAAATAGTAAGTTGTGCTACAATTAAGGAAACTGAAAATGCTGAGAGAAACAATGGGGGGGGTCCAGGTGGACTTGGCAGGTGGCCACTAATATCCACCTGGATCATTCCTCACCCCTTAGGAAGCAATGGTTGCCATTGCGTTGAGTTCCTCCATGAGATGAGGAAACTTTTGCTGAACTTGTTCCCTAGTGAGCCACTTGCCCTGGTGAAGGAGTTGGCCTGCTTTGACAACTCGATATAGTTGGATATTTTGTTGGCTAGTGTTCTTGATCTGTGTGTCCATGATCCGATCAATTGCAGCTTGTTCCATGCAATCTGGATTTAATTCTGTGGGTGTGAGCTGTTCTGCAATGTCAGATGTGTCTAGCAATGGTGGAAAGTATGGCCGAAGGCGGTCCACATTGAACACTGGGTGCAGGCCAAGGAATGTGGGAATGCTGAGCTCAAATGCATTGTCTCCCATAGCCTTAGTAATGGTGTAAGGACCATATCGGAGTGGTCTCAGTTTCTGATAGGCTCCAGTAAGGCATTCCTTTTGCAAATGCAACCAGACTTTGTCGCCCACCTGAAACTTGTGTTGCACCCGATGTTGATCATGTCGCTGCTTGTACTTGGCATTTGATTTCTAAAGAATTTCATGGACCTGCTGGCGAATATGTTGGATGCGCTCAATGAAGCTGGTGGCCTTATCTGTTTCGGACTGGACATGAGCTGAATTTATGTGAGTAGCTGCAAGTGGCATGGCCACATCAATGGGGCATAGTGGCTGGAATCCCAAACCCACCTGAAAAGGGCTATGGCCAGTGGAGTTGTGAAGAGCTCGGTTGTAGCTGTGCTGAACATAGGGGAGGCTCTCATCCCATGCGCGTGGATGCTTTGAGTTATACATGCACAGAATGTGCACAATCATCCTATTGACAACCTCTGTCTGGCCATCAGTTTGAGGATGGAAGGCTGTGGACTTCGTGAGTTTGGTGTCCAGCATTGACCAGAGACTGGACCAAAATGTGTTGAGGAACCGACTGTCCCGATCTAAGATGATAGACTGTGGGATCCCAAAGTGCACCCACACTCGTTCAAATAAGAGTTTAGCAGTGGCTTCTGCTGTGATATTCTTCTTGCAGGCCGCCATAATGGCCATCTTCGAGTACCTGTCGACGACCACAAAAACACAGTCATTTCCATGCTTAGTGGAAGGAAGGCATGACATGTAATCCATGGAGATGGATTCCCAAGGTCGACTAGGGGTAGGCAACGGGGTATAGAGGTCGTGCTTCTTGATGGTCGGTTTGGCAATGGCACAGGCAGTACATGATCTGATGTACTTCCCAACATCCTGTCGAAGATTCGGCCAATAGAAATAATTTTGCAGTACTGCCACTGTTTTCTCGACCCCGAAATGCCCAACAGCCCGACTGTAGTGTGCTTCCCAAATCATCTTGGCACGCTCGCTTGAAGGAACACAAAGGTGAGCCAGGTGGCATAACAGGGCATCCTGGAGGTGAAAATCTGGAACATGTTGACCCTCCAAGAGTGTATGGTATGTGTGGCTGAATTCTGGGTCGCTTTTGTAGAGAAGTGGCCAATCAGAAGTCTCGTGCCCACAAGAGTTGAGCACGGTGGTTAACGCCATGATCGGTGGTCGACTAAGGCAATCTGCAACATTATTGGTGCTGCCCTTCTTATACTTGATATTGAAGTGGAACTGTTGCAGGTATGTAGACCACTTCTAATGGCGATCATTCTGCAATTTCCCTTGGGTCTATCTGAACTGCAGGGGTCGGTGGTCTGTGTGGATGACCGTTTCCTTCCCCAAAATGTAATGCTTCCATTGTCGGCAGGCCTGTACAATGGAATACATCTCTTTATCATAAGTGGGGTACTTCCGGACTATTTCTGAAAGTGTTTCACTATGATATGCCACTGGATGTCCATGTTGAGTAAGGACTACCCCAATAGCATAGTCAGAGGCATCTGTCTCGACCTCAAATGGTTGTTGTAAATCTGGTAACGCGAGAACTGGTGCCGTGCAGAGGCGATCCTTCAACTCTATGAATGCCTTCTGTTGAGATTCAGACCAAAAGAATTTTGCTTTTGCCCCTCCCTTGGTGACTTGACTCAAGGGCCAAGTAATATGAGAAAACCCCAACACGAACCTGCGGTAGAAGTTGGCAAGACCTAGAAAGCTGTGAAGCTCTGTTAGAGTGGTTGGAGATGGACAATCCCGAATGACTTGGATCTTGGCTGGATCCACATGCACCCCCTGTTCATCAATGATGTATCCCAGATACTGAACCTGGGTCATGCCAAAAGTGCATTTCTCCAAATTAGCACATAGCTTGTGTTGTCGTAGTGTTTGGAGAACCTGTCGGATGTGGTGGAGGTGCTCTTCCCAACTATGGCTGAAGATCAGAATGTCATCCAAGTATACTACTACAAATGAGTTGGTGAATTGCCGCAAGATGTCATCCATTAGCCTCATGAAGGTTGCAGGAGCATTCGTCAATCCGAAAGGCATAACCAACCATTCAAAAAGGCCCTCCTTGGATTTGAAGGCAGTCTTCCACACATCAGAGGGTTCGATTGGTACCTGGTGATATCCCGACTTCAGATCGATCTTGTTGAAATATTTCGCCCCCTTTAGTTGGTCCAGGAGGTCATCAATCCACGGGATCGGGTACCCATTACGGACAGTGATCTTGTTCAGCGCCCGATAGTCAATACAGAGTCTCCACGTCCCATCCTTCTTCTGTACCAACATGATCGGGCTCCCACAAGGTGATGAACTCAAACGGATGTGACCTTTCTGCAGGAGATCCTGAATCTGCCTCTTGATTTCATCGTTCTCCAGAATGGAGCGCCGATAAATTGGTCCATTGGGTAGCAGCGCACCTGGGGTTAGATCGTTGGAGTTCTTGACCTGACAGTGCAAAGGAACCCCTGCGAGGGAGGTGAAGATGTCCTCGTACTCCTCCACGACCTTCTCCATCTGTAGTTGTCGTGCAGAGGGGCCCTGTCTGGAGGCCGTGGCCACCGTCTTCTTCTTTCCTTGAGGGCGTATCATCAGGAAAAAAATTTCCTGGTTTTGGAAATGAGCTTACTGCATTGTTTTGCAGTAATCAAAGAGATGGCGGTAGGTGGTGCTACCTCTGGTATCCTGTACAACTTATTTCCCAATGTAATAATAACAACATGAGGCCTTGATTCATACACAGCATGTTGCTTCCACAAGTATGGCTATCCTAATAATACATCACGAACTTCAAGGGGAGCAATGTCACACAATACCTCATCCGTGAAGGGCTTGATTTTGTATGGAAGGCGACACTGCTGGCTCACGCAAAGATCTCGTCCTTGGTGAAGCCACCCAATGGTGTACGGTTGTGGATGTGTTGTGGTCGGTAAGCCCAACCGCTTCACGACCTCTGCCGAAATGAAGTTCTTTTGACTCCCGCTATCAACAATGAACAGTATCGGGGAGCCTTTTACCCACATCTGGGAGTGGAAGAGACGCTCCTCCTCCTCTAGATCTTCAGGTTCATTTTTCTAGATCTTGGCGGTAGCAACAGTGGCGTTGGGATCCACATCAATGATCTGCTTCCCTTTGTCATTCCCCTTATCGGGTTCTGACTCAGAGTCGGAACATGCATCTGATTCTGAAACCTTTAGCTTAGCCACCAGTGACTGCTTGGCCCGACACTCACTTGTGTTGTGAGTGGAGCTCTTATGGAACTCACACCATTTTCTTGTGTCCTTTTTCGGCTTCGCGGCACTGTTCTTTGCTTGCAGCTTCGGCGGGTTGTCTTGGGCTGCCCCGCCTTGGCTTTGTCCTTTGTTCTGTGGTTTAGGGGCACCTTTCCCCTGCTTTGGATTCGCAGATCCAAAGTCTCGCTTCTTTTGTTTAAACTTCTGTTCGACCTTGACGACATATCGGTATGCTGCGCCGAGCGAGGAGATGTTTAGGAATTGTATTTCTTCCTGGATGTACTTGTGCAAGCAGCCACAGTATTTGAGTATCAAATGCTGCTCTGAATCCTTGATACCCAACTTTGTGCGAACGGTATGGAAAAGATTGGTGAACTCCAGCACGTCTTGGTCCCTTCCCTGCCGCAGCATGGTCCACTTTATGTATTCATCCTCATAGCTTCCGACAGGGTAGTACTGCTCCTTGATGGCATCTCGGAATGAATTCCAGGTGGGTGCGGCTGAAAATAGTGAGCCAGTACTTTCATCCTTCTGCTCGCAGTAGGTTTCCCACCAGTCCTTGACGTGCGGGGCTGCTTTGAGAAGAGAGAAAACAATCTTTTCTCGACTCGAAAATTCATGAACAGAAAAATAACCCTCTAGTAGATTTAACCATTTATCTACGGCATCTGCGTCTATCTGACCCTCGAATATGGGGATTTCAAAATTAACTTGTACCTTAAAGGGCGTGGCGTTTCCAGAGTAGTTGCTGGAAGCCGATGCGTCGCTTCTGGGTAGCCGCTGAAGGATCTGGGCAAAGTTGTCCATCATCGCGTTCTGTTGTCGCTCGAGGGCTTCTTCGAGCAAGATTTTGATGGGATCTCCTGCCCCCTCGTCTTTCTTCTCATCCGCCATGGGAGGCCATCGGGATTTGCGAGGCTGGTCTTGTAAAGGTTCGACCAGTTCAAGCCCTAACTCCTTATATCCTAACCTTGTTGGGGACATGCAAAGAAAAACAGAGAAAAAACAGACCGCTCTAATACCACTGATCCGGACTTAAACAGGAACACAACAAATTACAGAGATAACCATAAACACAGATATGCAGTGGAAATAATACTTCATTTCATTAATGTAAAATACTGAAATATGCTTACAAACAGTAATGGAAACAAACTAGCTAGGGCGATGGTAGCTTATCTCTGAGAAGAGATGTGGTGGCTACATGCCTCTGCACTGTGTTACAATGAGGCTCAAAGGCCTATTTATTGTTGAGAAATAATGGAAAACCCTTAACATTCCAAAACCTAACCCTAGAAGATGAAACGCCAAACTATGGGCCCCGTTTGGGTAAATTGGTACACCAACTTCCAGGGGTCGTAACTTTGGCATACGATCTCCGTTTGACGTGTACAATAGCTCGTTAGAAAGATCTATCCGAGAACTACCACTTTGGGAGGCAACATCAATCCATGGACCCATGTTGCCCCAAATTTCCCAAAAAAATGTCGTTTAGGGCCTCAAAACGGCTCCGGAAGTTTAGGACCCGAAAAACTGCTAAAAATAGTAAGTTGTGCTACAATTAAGGAAACTGAAAATGCTGAGAGAAACAATGGTGGGGGTCCAGGTGGACTTGGCAGGTGGCCACCAATATCCACCTGGATCAATCTTATCATAGGTTTACCCAAGTCCGAAGGAAAGAGTGTCATCATGGTGCTAGTTGATATACTTACCAAGTATGCACACTTTCGTGCATTATCTCATCCCTTTAAATCCAGTATAGTTTCTACTGCATTTATGGAAACAATTCAAAAGCTACATGGAAACCCAAAGATTATTGTAAGCGACAGAGATCCAATTTTCATTGGAAATTTTTGGACAAAATTATTCTCTTGTCTGGGTACTCAGTTAGCTCATATCTCATTGTATCATCCTCAATCTGATGGGAAAACTGAGATAGTGAAAAAATGTTTGGAAGGATAGCTTCATTATTTTGTATCTGATAAAAAGACACAATGGGTCAAATTGTTGCCTCTGGTTGAATGGTGGTATAACACTTCCTTCCATACTGCAGCAAAAATGACCCCATTTATGGCACTTTATGGATATCATCCACCAACCATCACATCATATTTAAGAGAAAATTATAAGGTTCAAGCAGTGGAAGATAACATCGAGCACCAACAACAAGTTCTCCAACTCTTAAAGGATAACCTCACTTTGGCACAGAATAGAATGAAACAATAGGCATATCAACATCGTAGTGAAAGAAGTTTTGATGTAGGTAACTAAGTATTCTACGGCTACAACCATATAAACAAATGTCCCTCAAGCAAGCTAAGAAGGATAATAAATTATCACCAAATTATTATGGTCCATACAAGGTGTTGCAAAATATTGCTACTATGGCATACAAATTGGAGCTTCATACATCTTCCCGAGTGCACCCAATTTTCCATGTTTCATGCTTAAAGAAGGTTATAGGTGACAAGCTCCTAGTTCAAACAATATTTTCATAACTTGACGAGGAAGGAAAAATCATATTGGAACCTGAAGCAGTCACAAAAACAAGAACTCGACAGCTACAAAATTGATCAATTTTAGAGTGTCTCATCAAGTGGAAAAACTTACCCATTGAAGATTCCACATGGGAGGATGAGAATTTTATACAGAAGCATCCATAACTACTCAAGCATTGAGGTCAACACTTTTTTGAAGGAGAGGGGCATGTTAAGCCCCTATAATACTTGTGTATTCCCTTATTGTTATTGTCATTATAGCCCCTTATTTTTATTATTGTGTCCATGTTGTCCCATATTGTTATTATTGTGCCCCATAAAAGCCCACTATTGTTATTGTTGTGCCCTTACATTATTATTGTTATGTCGGCTTGACTATATTGTGACCCCTTAGACTCCTATATATAGAAAGGAGGTCTTGTCATTTGTAGCATCGAAGAATTGTTCATTTGTGTAATGTAAAGGAGGTTTTCCCCTCAAAGAGGTTGATTTTGAAGTCGTTGTTGTATCTTTTCTTCTATTTTGTGATCTAGTTGCATAACAAAGGCCTCTATAGTATCTTAAGTATCCATGGAAAATATCTTCAAATTCCATAGCCTATCATCACACTTGATTATGATGGATCATTACCCTGTTAGGATATATATACATTTAAGGGTTAGTTAAGATGAAAATGGTATAATGTGTCTTTAGGTAAAAGTGTGTTTCTTAGCATACATTAGTTGCATTATAATTGGACTTTCACAATATGTTCTAGAAATAGATTTATTCAACGACTCATATTCTCCTCAATACTAATGGTTATTGTTCCATGGATTAACATATTATGGTTCCATGATCTCTGTTTAAAGAGTATGGAGGGTCATTTGTTAATTATTGATTATGGGAAACTCTCATGTGTATAATTTTTCTATTTATATTGTAGCTCAAGTATCCATGTGATAAACTCTCAAGTATTCCATATAAGACAAACATCTTAAGTACTCTCACCAAGTAGCTCAAGTATCCATGGAATGTTTCATGTGTACATCCTATAGGGTTTTAACCACGTAAAAATAATGGTGTTATGATATTTGATCTAGTTGTGTGAGAGTAATTAAGATGTTTGTCGTATATGGAATACCTTGTTTTCTTGAACATGGTATCAAAGCCTATTTTAACAGCTTCTATTATTAATCGATATCTTCACCCTATATTGCAACATTTATGGGATCTACTATTTTATTACATTTCTAAGCTAAGCAAACTATTCCATTACATCTAAATCAATAATTTCAGTTGGAAATAAAAAAAAAAATCAGTTGAAAAGGTTTCCATTGTCCAAGATATGACATTTTTTGTCAAATATGAAGGTTTAGAGTGTAAATGTGCCCCTTTAAAAAAAATCAATTCAAAGTAATTATTTTAATTTTTAGTTTTTATTCTTGTTTTGCTACTTTTTCCGATCTATGTATGTTACTTTTCATGCACTTATTGAAAATTCATAAAATAAAAAATAGAGCGGAAAGTGTTTTCTTTACTGTGTGTTTTTTGCCATGTCCTCAATGCAATATCGGTAAATCAAAAACAAAGAGAAAATTTGAATTTTCCAAGTAAGCTAATCGAGATCTACCCCATTATTGTTAAGATATAAAACTATTTTTAACTTTTTGTTTGTTTTTGCATGTATCCTTGTTGAAGTTGTTTCGTAGGAAAAACAAGGGTACGATGGTAAGTACATCCATTGAGGTGAAGAGTTCAAAAAAAGAAAAAAGAAAAATTAATCCACCTTATGTTTTGCATTAGCTAACTTAGTTTAAAGTTACTTTGTTTATTATCAGGTATTGATTTCAAGTCTCTCTTTTTTTAAGTTTAAAAAAAAAATCATGCAACCATGAGTTGGTTCATAACTTTATTATAAATCATTTATCATTTAAGTTATACAAATGAATCACTATCAAGTAGTTCTAATATTCCTTTTTAGTTATTTTTTCCATGCAACTTTAATTTATAAAGTATCTTTATTGTAAAATTGATTCTCATGTATTCTCTAAAAGTGGATCACTTTATTAACTTATTTATAAAAGTGAAATTATAAGCAAAGTTTGAGAAGGAAAATAATTTTTTTTACACAACAACCTCATTGTGCATCTCTCTCCATGTTGGTAAACTTGTACCTAAGACATAGTTCTTTGGTCACCTTTTATGCCTTCATAAAAAATGACATACTTTCACATCCAAAGTCCGTTTTCAGTGTCATTTCTTTAAACAACTTATTTTCCAAGAACTTTCTCTCCAAATTATCAATTTCAACTTTTTAATCTATATCATTTGTATATTTTAATATGACTACTCCAAGACTTTAACTTTTACTTACCAATACCAATTACTTCTCATGGAAATGCCATATAGATAATGCACTAACAAGTCAAGGATTATATCGGATTAGCTTGGGAAAAGAAAAGGCACCCACTAATACCGAAATGAGAGTCAAATGGGATAGTAAGAATGATGAAGCATGGGAACTAATTGGAATGTGTGTTTCCTGAAATTTTGGGTTTCTTTTTCAAGGAATTAATAACCAAGATAAAGCTTGGAATAAGATGATTAATTTATTTGGCCAACATAATATATTGGTGCCCATCAACTCAAAAATAAAAAAATGTCTTTAATTCCTAATGATTTTCCTTACGTTGGAGATTATTTATCTAAGTTTAAAAGACTTTAACGTTTACTACGAAGTTAAAAAATCAATATGAAAGATGATTAATACATATACATTATTCTTTCTAAGTCTATTGTTGCATATTCTATTTTCTTGTACATCTTTTATACCACTAGAGAAGCTCCAGGGGATACATATCAAGATACCACTCTTGAACCTTTTTGTGATTTTGTAATTAGAAAGAAAGATAAGCACTTGCATCTTGGAGTAATAAGCATTGCAAGTACATCTAACAAAACCTTAGTGGCCTAATAGAAATATAATGTTGGATAATGGTTCCATTGATGTCAAATCTAGGGGCAAGTGTGTCATATCTATGGGTTGTATGAAGTCCGACACCCCTAAACTTGTGCACTACTTAATCAAGGGGAGGGGTCTGAAATGAATACCATGTGGTATACCATGCAACATATGCACAATCATAGGGTCTCGACCCCCTCCACGAAAATTATAAAACCACCAGGGGATACCCCCCCTGAAACCATTGGTGTTGACAAATATGGACGTAAAGAATAGACCTGATTTTGAGGATGAATGGACCCAATTTTGTATCATCCCAATGAATATCAAACCTAAGAGGAATCCAATTCCAACCTAGCCTCAAGAGTTAAATTGTTATATATGTGTGTGTGTGTGTGTGTGTGTAGATATGGTTGAGCGCTTTAGAACATTGATTATGGTTAATTAAAAAGGAAGCATGCTCAAGGAAAAAAAATACATGAGTGATAGAGCCATCGAGTAATACAAGGTTGAGCAAAGTTTTGAGGTGGGAAACAAATTGTAAGTTAAATTTCTATGAAAAATAATAAAAATTGTTATAACATGTTTGGATCACAATAACTTATATTTTTTTAGCCCTATGTTAGGTAACGAATAGAAAAATCACCATCTATAAACATCTATCTTCCAGTGTCCAAACCTCTAGTAGTGAGGTTATGCTTTGAAGTTCCACCAGGCTCTTCCTAGTTATTTTGAGAGTTCTTTTTTTTGTTATTTGTTTTGGCGCAAAACTAGGGATTCTTCTATCTATAATATTCTCAAGCCCCGATAACAGCCTCTAGTCACAGAGTGGCTAAGGTGTGGCACCCAGTTCCTAAGGACCTTAGCATATTAGCCAATCATCATTTTTAGTAATGTGAGGCTTTTTATTTCTTCTATACAATATCCTTTGCCCCTAGTATCCACTCTTCGTCATGAGGTGCTTAATAATAGCACCAAAGGGATTAAGGTCCTTGATATACCAAAGTAAAAAAAATCAAATAGTAAGTTTCTACTTCATAGAGTTCTAGCTTAAGCCTCAGTAATTTACAACATAACTTGTATTTATTTCCATTTCTACCTAACCCCATGTTGTTTTGTGATCTTTTTCTTTGTATTTCCATTTAAAAAAGTTTAAGATTCTGGTGTCTTCATCGTCAACTAAAAAAATCACGTGACAAAAGCTTTTGTCAGAAGATAACATCAATACCATAACATATCCATATCAAGGTTCTATAGTGTTCACCTGATATAGCTTGGCATGATATCCCAGTATTAATTAATGCCCAAGGCACCAACCCTCTAGTGGTCCATATCGTCAATATAAAAAAGTGTTATATGTTAGATCTCTCAATTTGTTGATATCTTATATGAGGTAGCACTAGGTTATAAGCACTTTGGTAATTTAGCACCTGGGTGATAATGTTTTAAAATTTTGGTGTTCATGTGGTTCACTATGTTGAATACTTGATTACATTGAGAGCTCTGAAAATAAGAGAGCTTATTCACATGTGGTTGGACCAAAGGGAACTATATTGTGGGTGACTGGTGATATAATGTGGGGATATGATTATAGTGTTTGAGAACCAAGATTAGAGAGTTAGGACATAATATTGGTAAGAATGTGGCCATATTTGAAGCAAGTGGTATTTCCCTATAAGCGCTTTGTTGTAAGTGCATATGATTGGAAATTGGGACTAAATGAAGTGCCTACTCTAATAATGTGAAGGCATTATGTTGGTGCAACATAGATGTGATTACATGGGTTAAGGAAGTGTTTAGTTAAAGATATCAATGAAAAAGGTAAAAACTTGGAGACATAGAATAGAGAAAAGGTTAGGAAGAATAAGCTATAGAGTTTGATTAGTGAACAGTGGAATGTAGAGCAGATCATTTGAGTAGATTACATAATAGTTCAATGGAGTACATAATTGAAGAATTAAGAAAACTAGAGACCAATGTAGATTATAGATTTGACCATTGAAGTGAAAAAGTAGTTTACGGATCATATCTCAAAGGGAATTGGTGTCTCCTAAAGCTTCGTGCCTACAAAGTAGAGAAGGAGATTAGTTTTTCCTATAGGTTGGTGCCTACAAAGTAGAGAAGGATATTAGTGATTCTTATAGGTTAATGCCAACAAATTACATAAAGGGATTAGTATCTCATATAGGTTGGTGCCTACAAAGCAAAGAAGAGGATTGGTGTCTCATGAAGTTGGTGCTTGCAAATAAGAGGGGATTAGTGTATCTTCTAGGTTGGTGACTACAATTTTGAAAATTGAGGGGATTTGTGTTTCATATAGGTTGGCTCCTACAAATTGATATAATAGTAGGTTTGTTCTTGCAAGATATTTCATATAAATATTTTTTGTAGTTTTCTCTCCTAAGGGTTTTCATGTATATCATGTGTTACATGTTCATGTGTTTGAATGTTTTAAGTAGAATTGGTATTATACTGATTCACCTGCACACCCACTTCTTAGTATAAATGTGAATCCGACACAAAAAAAAACATCCCAAGAAGCAACATTGTTGCAACTGTAGGAAAAACGAGGGTCTAAAACCCTCTCAACCAACTTCTATTCCCAACGGTGACAAAGGAACAACATCAAAGAGTAATAAAATTGACATGCATTTCAATTTGTGTGGACAATATGATCATCTATAATCTAAATGTTTTAAAAAGATATAGGTCTTAGAAGCAACAATTGAGAAACGCAACATGAAGCTTGATTCCTTTTCTTCTTCTAACAATCTTTTTCATGGGCACACACTTTATTCTTCTAGTTTCTCCTTCAATGCAATATCTAATTCTTCTTCTTATGAGTGGCTTATTGATCCTAGAACATCTTATCATATGGCTAAGGATGAAGCCATTTTTCTACTTGAAATGATTATAACACCAGTCAAATATTTGTTGGTGATGACAGATCTCTTATTGTTGTAGGACCTGGAATAGTTCAAGTATATAATGGTAATTTCAAAAATGTATTATGTGTCCCAATTCTTTCCTGCAAACTTTTATTGATATATTAGATCACTCATTTAGGTGAAGGTAAAAAGTAGAATTTTCACCTTACCAAATTGTAATCAAGGATTTAAAAGATCCTAAATATGTCCTTGCCACTAGAATTGTTGGTGATAATACTAAGTTGTATAAATTTGACAACTTTGAATCATCATATTTTCCATTAGATTTTATTTCTCACAGCAATGACTTAAGTTAACTCTAGCATGAGTGGTTTTTCATCTAAACTATTGCTTATTGCAACAAATGTGTCATCAAAAAATGATTGTCAGTCTTCCTCTTATTTCTTGTAAAGATGGTGTTTGTATTGGCTATATTCATGGACAACATCATGGGGAATATTTTGAAAAATGTGCCTCTTGGCACAACTCAGCCCCTTTGTAAATTTTCCATAATGATTTGAATCTACTTTATTCTCCTTCTTTTTCTAGGTACAAATACTTCTTAGTGTTCATTAATGACTTCTCCAAACACACTTTTATTTACTTCTTAAAAATTAAGAGTGAATTTTTTGGCTTGTTCTTGGCCTACAAGGCCCTCGTGGAAAAACAATATGAAAATCAACTACAAAGGTTAAGGACATATAATGGAGGTGTTGACGGTGTTGGACCCACCAACATTCAGGGGATCTCCCCGATATGAATTCCCAACTAGACCTCACATCGTCTGGATTAGGATTCCTAATAGTGGGTGGTAATTTTATGCCTTGACTGTGGAAACGTGTAGAGTGAAGTATGGTAACTTTGGAAAGAGAAAGTGTGTGACCCTACGAAAAGTCAAGTGTGATGCAGGAAGGTTCCAACACACAAAGGGAAAAGGAAGTACACCCCTTGGAAGTTGGTAATAGTATGCAGCTTAAAAGGAACACACAAGCATAATGACATGATGATATATCATGTGGAATAGTCCACAAGTTAAGGTGACGAATTAATACAACAACATGAATTCAACAAGGTTCATGCAAATTCAAACGAAATAGTTCAGAAGCATAAGCATAATTTAAATAACATACATTGCAATTACAACAAGAATAGTCCTACTATATTCACAACATATGCATGAAAGCGTGTCAGCTCTGAATTTTATTATAATTGAAATTTTCATTCATACATACACGACTAATGGACCACTAGCCCCAATAATGGAACATTAAAGTCAAGAACACCTACTCCTCCAAAGAAGTATACTCACTCTATGCTACAAAGAAGCCAAGGCTCTTCACAATACTCCCAAGCTCTTCCTAAGTCTAAGACAAGCCAAAAGATTGGCTCCCAAAATCCCCTTACATGAGTTATGAGGTTCTATTTATAACAAGGGGGTGGATGACCTTTTAACTCCCCTTTGTGACCTTTGGACTACCCTCATGACTCTTCAACTTCTTTCAAAATGACTCATTACATTACATCATGACTCTTCACATTCCAATATTGAGACTTGGAATTTCATTTTACAGATAATTACAAATAATATTACATTTTACACTCATACCTGTATAAGACAAAATAGGGTAGATACAAATTGACAACCTAACAATACAAAACACTATGATACTTGAGTTTTGGGGAAACTCTAGCTCAACAACTTCCACTTCATTTTTCTTAGTCACATATTAGTTCCAAGCTCGGTACTACATGATGACATCCCCAAACTGATTGATGGTGTTGGGCTGGAAGTGGACTCTACCCTCCATATCATCCAAGTACAATGATTTGTATTTGGTTTTAACATCCCTCTCGAGCAAGAGAAACATTCTTCTAATCTAGACAGGACCATCGATATAATTCTACATGTTTTGTCTATTCATCTCCAAATCCTCCTTGGTGGCAATTTGTCTTAGCTACTCCAAGTACTCTTCAATATCTTGCCTGACCTAGTGTCTGTGTTTGGCTTTGGTGAGCAAGCCAACTGATGGGATCCCATGTGCTTTCACCAAGAAATCCAAATTGTTGTATAACTGTACATATGAAGCCTGAATACTTCCAATGAACGAGGTGAGATGCTTGTTGTTCTTAATCAATATTAGAAATCTTTCTTTCTCCAGCTATGCCTGTGGCTTCATTTTCTTTGGCAATTTAAGTGATTCCCCTTTGTATCACATTGTCCATCCCTGCACGGTGGCAATGGCAGCTTGCACATTAAGAGTTTTTACAAAGTCTCTTTCTGCTGCTACAAAACATCCAAGTGAACAACTGCCTTATGTATGGTTATGAGCTCCTCATATAGGTCCTGCATGGTATCTCCAAGTCTTGATAATTCACCAAGTATCGTCGCTCTCGTTTCCTCCAAGTAGACCAGTGTAGAGATTGTGTTCTATGCTGTTGAGTGGAGCTATTCTATCTCTTACCTAGCAGCGTGTAAGGTTTGTGCCAATTTCTTATTCGCGGTCATGAAATACTAAGTGTTTGATCGTGTTGCACCTACAAAGGCCAAGTTGGCTTCGGTAATGGCATTTGGATTCTTGTTGGTCTCCGCCACTCTCGCCCTCTCTCTAGTGAATGCAAGTGATGCGTGACCATCCGGAAAATGCTTTCTCCATGCCTGTATAGTCTTATTTTAGAATTCAGCATACGATAGATTATACACATCCATTACTGGATCATCATCAAGAGGAATTATGTCCCCTTCCTCACTCGGGGATAACTCTACAGCTGGAGGTGGTGGAGACTGAACGGTGACTTGTGGTGCACTTGGCATCAGGTCAACATCTTCATTCTGCGTCTCCATTTCCAACTCCATATATACAACTTCAATCAATTCTTCAATCTGCTAAGAAAGCTCTCAATCCTGCATTTGTTCACCCTCCTCCTCAGTTGTTGGTTGGTTTCGTTCTTGCTCTTCAACTTGTATTGGCATTATTTCTTCTTCTATGGTTCCTTTCCTTTCTTCTTCTTCCTGTTTTTTCTTCTCTTCTTGTTCTTTCCTCTTCAACTCTCGTTCTTCCTTCAGTTCTTGTTTTTCTTGCTTCAATCTCAGTTTTGCTTCCTGTAATCTCATATTTTCTCTCTTCCTCCACTCTTCTCTATGTATCCTCTACTTCCTCTTCGCTTCTACTGCTAAAGTTGCTTTCATAAGGATTGGATCTACTTTCATCTTGTAGTTTTGTTCTTCCCCTGGACTATCAACAACATTTCTCTTTCCCTTTTCCTGTACGAGATTGTTTCTTTATATCCTCTAGATCTACCTCAAGGCTCTTTACTAAAATATTTTCATTAACTTGCTACCATGTTAGTGTTGACTCCTTTTCTATAAGCAGTTGAGTGTCTGCATATACTAGAAAGTCTACTGGTTTTTTCTCAACAACTTCCCCAGTACTTCTTTCAGTGGTATCTTTTGAAGAAGCTCTATTTGTTGTCATGGTAACAATGAATGCTAGAGAGAAGTGCTTCACAAGTTTGGTACCTATGGGACAAAAAGGACACTCATGGTAAGAAAACATTGGCTTTTGCAAATCTACCTTAAAAGCATGATCAAGCAAAAAACCGGTCAACTGATGAGAGGGATTGCGCAGTTTTCATCAACAAGCAAGGGATACTGGTTGTGGGAACTGTGCACTGCGCATTCCCAATAGCCAAGGGTGTAGCCCGAGACTTAATATTGCGCAATGTGCATTTCAGCCTGGGCAGAGACTACGCATTGCACAGTCTCAGTGGCCAAGGTGACAGGCTGGGCCATAGAACTGCCCAATGCGCAATTGGGCTAGCCTGTACTGTGCACTATGTAGTTCCGGGAGCCAAACTCTTAGCTTGAGCGTTAGGATTGTGCAGTGCCCTGTTGGGAAGGGAAAAATTTGGCTAAGGAAAGTGAAGATCTACCCGGTGGAAGTGTGAAAAATGAGCAGAAGTGAGTAATGATGTGAGCTTGGGTGCAAATATGACTAAGTGTGAATTAATCATTGTATATCAAGTGTGTAAACTAAACAAATAGAAGGAAAATCAAGTATGTGAGGAGATTTTCCGCAACGATGACCATTAGTTCAAAAATAAGAAAACAGATGTAACACTTGTGAAAGGAAAACAACAACTTATAAAAACACTTGTACAAGCTAAAATAAGTTAGAATTCCAACAACTATGAAGAGAAATAATTAAAACAACACTCACACAAGTGAAATGACAAAATCGATAGAAAAAGCGACAAAAGATAATAAAAGTGAAACTCACACGAAAAAGCGACGAAAATCGCAAAGAAGGTTGCTTGATCTCCTAGGTAATGCTAGAGCTCCAAGGTCAAATGTGAAAATGATCTCTAGAGGTGTCGATTAAATAGATTTTAGTGAATTAGGGTTTATGACGCACATGACTAAAATCAGGGAAAAAGCGACACTTGGTAGAAGTTTCTAAAAATAGTGAGTGTGCCTCCTTCAGGATATTAATAATTGATCCCTACTCTTTAGGGGTGCTTTTTTTCTTTTTTTCCTTTAGCTTTTTTCTCCGTGGAAACTTGCCATGCATACTGCTAGGAGAGATTGTGCAATTCTGGAGAACTAGGCAACTTTCTAGCTCAGTGCACTACAGTTTCTAAGCTCAGTGAGGGATTATGCAGTTTCTAGGCTCAGTGTTGGGCTTCCTTCCATGACTACACAATTTATGAGCTCAAGGTTGACTATTAGTCTAAACTGCACAATTACAATCATCAAGGCTACTTTCCCTCAAGGATTGTGCAATTTCTGGAGGCAAGCCCAAAATTGTTGTGTGACCAAGTCAGGAGGTTATCTTGTGAGTTATAAATATGAGTTAGTGTGGAAACAAGCAGACACAAGCACAAATGAAAAATATAAGTCTCATTCAAATCATGAATACCTGAAAATAATACAAGATAAGCTTTTGTGGATAGGAAGGAAAGCTCCAAAATCAAAGCATAGGAAAAATTTTGGAGGGTGGTTGTCGCTGCTACGACACTGACGACACACTAGTAGAACTCCAGCTCTCTGTATGGATCTTGTCTTATGAAAAATGGGTCTAACTCTTCTAGAAGTATTATTCAATTCATTGATTATCATAGCTTCTTCACTTAGTGTGAGTTAAAGATATAGTCACTACCATTCTCTTCATCGGCAACACACATACCAAGCCAATTCAAACTGAGCTGTTTCGATTGGGGATGAGGAGTATATAAATAAACAAGTAAAAAAAAAAAATGTAAGATTCTTAGTTTTCATCTCTGGTGTTGCTCCATTGCCAGCATGCCTGGACAGTAACTCGGAAAAGTCACGTCAATAACACAAACATTGCTCCGCTGGCAACGAGCCTAGATAGTACCCCAGCGAAGTTGCTTTCTTCACCTCTTTGCATAGGAATCCTTTCTATTCCTTCGCCCTTTATTTCATTTTTCATTTTTATTTTTTCAAAGCACTGTGCATAGGCACTTATTTATTTCATGGGGGTGGAAGATGGATCCCGACTTATTGAGAGAAGAAGAGGTTGTCCCCTCAGAGAAGGATATTTATATATGTCTCTGACATACTTCTTACGGTTTTCCTCCCCTCCTTACTCTACTCAAATTAGTTCATAAGGATTAACCAAAAAATAGAAGACTGATTAGAGTATGTCGTACTAGTTAAAAGTGCAAGCATCATAATTTCACTGTGATTTTCTCCAAAAGAAACGTATTTTCCATCAGAGCATCATCAACAAAAAGAAACACAAGATTCACAAAAATAGAGGGAATAGACAGATAACCAAGTGTTGATAACAGTACAACTTCCTCTTGGACTTCACCCTACTTGTCTGAGAAGCCAAACACGGTCTCATGCGAAAGCTATCCTATGACTGAAATAAAACAAGCAGAAGAAAAGTGCAGTGCGGAAAGTAAAATAAAGCAAATCAAATAAACAAACAAGAAAAGAAAACAACTACTCCTACTCCTAACCTAACAATGAATAGGCCAGACTCATGTGAAATGATACTTCAAATGCATCCATCGGCCCATTGGCTGGCCTATGTACTTGAGGGAATGCATGTCAAGACAGATATACAAGCATAACAACAAACAAAAAATATAGGACAACGCAAACCAAAACGTTCTAATTTTAGAAGTACACGCAGAAAAGTAAGAACAAAATGTGCATGGAAGACATTCTGCAGGTGCATTGTGGTGTCTAAACACACTGTGACTTAAAGACATACAAGAAAAAACTTTCGAACTACAGAAATGGGTGAACATAAAGAAAGAAGAAAAAATTTGTTTTGCAACCGGGCTCGCCACATGTGACTCCTCCAATGACTAAGAAATAGGATCATGTGATACAGATGGAGGATGTGAAAATTGTAAAACATATTTATTTTCAATGTGTGCAATAGAGTGATGAGGAGCCTAGAAAGATTCAACACATTTCTGATCGGAAGTGGAAATTACCTCAAGACTACGAGAACCTAACATAACCATTAGCTTGGGCTGAAGTGCCTCGACAGCTTAGGAAAGTTCCAATACCTTAGAAGATGGATCATCAAAGATCAGTGGCTTGAAATATCGTCAGTGGAAAAATTAGAATCGTGATCAAATGAATCAATGAAAAGATCATGACAACCACGATCATAAATTTTAAGATTACAAACAAGGCATCCTCATGACTTGATGAATTTTAAAGAGGGGATGATGGAGAACGATAAATTTCACCCTCTATATTTTTAGAAAGATAATATGAGAGATTGGAAAGATCATGAAAAACATATTTATCCTCTCTGCATTCGGATGAAAAACTAACATTCCACATGTTTTGAGAATGATCAGAAACTAATTATTCACAAGATTTAACAGGGATAACAAGGTTGTGGAATATTTCAATATAATGAGGGAGAAGTGCAGAAGGAGAAGAATCATCCTTCATCGCAGATTCATGTTCCTCTATGGACTCCCACACATAATGATTGTAAATGATATCGCTAAGTTGGTTTCTCAACACTAAATCCATCTGAAACTTGATCCTCATAAACATCAAAAGAAGGATTCAAAACAAGTGAACACAACAACTCATCATCTGGAGGATCAAAGGAACCAAAGGATAGAGGACAAGGAGATAACACTTCATCATAACCATCAAATTTGCAGTCCAAACCTACACTAAAATTCTGAGTATGTGGGGTGGGAGAAGATGGTGGTAGATCAGCAGATGAATTCTCAAATTCTCCCACCTCAACCTACGGAATTGGAGTTGTTTGATGAGAAGGGGATGGAGAGTCACTTGGAACAACAACCTCATCCGTCACATATTTAGAAGCTCTAATACTGAGGTATGTTGGGAGAGGTTCAAAAGGCTCAAGCTCGTGCGGGTTATCCGAAATGTGAATAAGATATATGAATTTGTCAACCAAGAACGACCAATCAACAACATATTCTATAAATTCAAAGGAAATATGAATAAAACGATTATGAAAATCTTGGATATATTCATCAAGTGCTTTTCGCAAATTCAAAATTTTCTTGCACAAAGTTTTATGATCATACATATCAAAGGCACAAAACAACTTTGTGACAAGGTGTTTGAAAGAGTGTATGGAGTCATTAGGCAATGTGTTACACCATTCTCATATGTGCCCTTTGAACGTGAGAATGAACAACCTACAGCCAACATCCTCACAATGGATATTGTGCTTTGTGAAAAAATCAAGAAAATGAGCAGTGTGCTCAAATAAGGTTGTTTCACCCTCGCCATTGAATTTCAAATTCAACAAGTCATCAATAATTCTTGTCGACACTTTCAGATTTATGTGTCTAGAAAAACATGTCGGGGTTATGATTTTGGGAGAAGTCATTAAATGAGTGCAGAAATTCAAAATAGACTTCAAGGGCTCAACTTGTCATCTGGCCCTCCTTCTAGCACCAAAAATGTTGACGGTGTTGGACCCGCCAACATTCAGGGGATCTCCCTGATATGAAGTCCCAACTAGACCTCACACCATTTGGAGTAGGAGTTCCAACAATGGGTGGTAATCTTTTGCCTTGACTACTGTTGGGTCCCTATAATACTAGTGATTACCCCATTACTATTGTAGTTGCATCCCTTATTAATATTGTTGTGCCCCTATTATCCCCATATTGTTATTATTGTGCCCCATAGAATCCCTCTATTGTTATTTTTGTAGCCTTATATTATTATTGTTAGGTCGGCTGGGTTATATTGTGACTCCTTACACTCCTATATATAGAAAGGAGGTTTTTTCATTGGAATCATCCAAGAATTGTTCATTTACGTAATGTAAAGGAGGTTGCCCCCTCGAAGAGGATGAATTCTAAGGCATTGATCTATCTTTTCTATCTTTTCTTGAGCTGGTTTTCTTTATGGTACAAAAATCACTTATAGCTCTGTAAGAATTCCCAACTAAAAAAAAAAACATTCTTATGGAATTGCACACTTCTCCCTTAGGAGGGCACTCAAGATTTTAAAAACTTCCCACAGGGTTAAGAAGGAATTTTTTTGGGATGGCCTTAAATCGGATATTCAAAAATTTGTGGCGGAATGTTTGGTTTGCCAACAAAATAAAGTTGAAACAATTAAGACACCGGGTCTATTACAACCTTTATCCATTCCAAGCCAACGTTGGGAGGAGGTTTCAATGGAATTTATCACAGGTTTACCCAAGTCTGAGGGAAAGAGTGTCATCATGGTGGTAGTTGACAGACTTACCAAGTATGCAGGCTTTTGTGCATTATCACATCCATTTAAAGCCAATACAGTTTCTACTGCATTTATGGAAACAATTCAAAAGCTACATGGAAACACAAAGATTATTGTAAGTGATAGAGATCCCATTTTCACTGGAAATTTTTGGACAGAATTATTTTCTTGTCTTGGTACTCATTAGCTCATAGCTCATCTTATCATCCTAAATCTGATGGGCAAACTGAGATAGTAAACAAATGTTTGGAAGTATATCTTCGTTGCTTTGTATCTGATAAACAAACACAATGGGTCAAATGGTTTCCTCTGGCTGAATGGTGGTATAACACTTCCTTCCATACAGCAACAAAAATGACCCCATTTATGGCACTTTATGGATATCAGTGACCATCCATCACATCATATTTAAGATAAAATTCTAAGGTTCAAGCAGTGGAACATCACATCGAACATCAACAACAAGTCCTCCAACTCTTAAAGGATAACCTCGTGTTGGCACAGAATAGAATGAAACAACAGGCAAATCAACATTGCAATGAAAGAAGTTTTGATGTAGGTGATTGGGTATTCCTACTGCTACAACCATATAAGAAAATGTCCCTCAAGCAAGCTAAGAAGGATAATAAATTATCACCAAAGTATTATGGTCCGTACAAGGTGTTGCAAAAGATTGGTACTATGGCATACAGATTGGAGCTTCCTGCAGCTTCTCGATTGCACCCAGTTTTCCATGTTTCATGTTTAAAGAAGGTTATAGGTGACAAGCTCCCAGTTCAAACAATATTGCCAGAACTTGACGAGGAAGGAAAAATTATATTGGAACCGGAAGCAGTCACAGAAACAAGAACTCGACAACTACGAAATCGATCAATTTCTGAGTATCTTATCAAGTGGAAGAACTTATCCGCTAAAGATTCCACATGGGAGGATGAGAATTTTATACAAAATCATCCAGAACTACTCAAGCGTTGAGGACAACACTTTTTTGAAGGAGAGAGGCATGTTGCGTCCCTATAATACTAGTGATTACCTCATTACTATTGTAGTTGCATCCCTTATTAATATTGTTGTGCCCCTATTATCCCCATATTGTTATTATTGTGCCCCATAGAATCCTCTGTTGTTATTTTTGTGGATTTATATTATTATTGTTAGGTCGGCTGGGTTATATTGTGACTCCTTACACTCCTATATATAGAAAGGAGGTTTTGTCATTTGAATCATCCAAGAATTGTTCATTTATGTAATGTAAAGGAAGTTTCCCCCTCGAAGAGGTTGAATTTTAAGGCGTTGATCTATCTTTTCTATCTTTTCTTGAGCTGGTTTCATAACAACTACTAAAATGCACATAGTGAATTACAATAACTTTGGTGACCACAAGTGTGTGACCCTGCAGAAAGTCAATTCCAATGAATGAAGGTTCCAACACACAAAGGGAAAAGGAAGTGCACCCCTTAGAAGCCTGTAATAGTACACAGCTTAAAATGAACATACGAGCATAATGACATCATCAGCTAACATGCAGAATATTCCACAAGTCAATGTGATGAATTAATACAACAACATGCGTTCAACAAGGTTCATACAAATGCAAACGAAATAGTTCATAAGCATAAGTGTAATTTAACTAACATACATCGAAAATAAAATAAGAATTGTCCTACTATATTCACAACATATGCATGAAATTGTGTCGACTCTGAATTTTATTATAAGTGAAAGTTCCATTCATACATACACCATTGATGGACCACTAGCCCCAATAGTGGAACATTAAAGTCAAGAACACATGATCCTCCAAAGAAGTATAATCGCTCTATGCTACGGAGAAGCCAAGGCTCTTCATAATACTCCCAAGCTCTTCCTAAGCCTAAGCCTAGCCAAAAGCTTAGCTCCCAAAAGCCCCATACATGAGTTATGAAGTTATATTTATAACAAGGGGGTGGATGACCTTTCAACTCCTCTTTATGACTTTTGGACTATCCTCATGACTCTTCAACTTCTTTCAAAATGACTCTTTACATTACATCATGACTCTTCACATTCCAATATTGAAACTTGGAATTTCACTTTACAAATAATTACAAATAATATTACACTTTACACTCATACCCATATAACACAAAAGGTAGAGACAACTTGATAGCCTAACAAGACAAAACACTATGATGCTTGAGTTTTTGGAAACCCTAGCTTAGAAACTTCCACTTGATGCTTCTCGATCACATATTGGTTCCAAGCTCAATATTGCGCAATGACATCTCCAAAATGCGTGATGGTGTCGAGCTAGAAGCAGACTCTAGCCTCCATAACATCTGAGTACAATTATTTGGAGTCGGTTTAACATCCCTCTCAAGCAAGAGAAACATTGTTCTAATTTTGACAAGACCATCGATGTGATTATCCATGTTTTGTCTGTTCATCTCCAAATCTTCCTTGGTGGAAATCTGTCTCAGCTGCTCCAAGTAATCTTCGATCTCTTGCCTGACCTGGTGTCTGCATTTAGATTCGGTGAGTGAGCCAACTAATGGGATGTTGTTTTCTTTCACCAATAAATCCAAACTATTGTATAATCATACATATGAGGCCTGAATACTTCCAATGAACGAGGCGAGTTGCTTGATTTTATGTATCAATATTTGAACTCTTTCTTTCTCTAGCTCTGCCTGTGGCTTTATTTTCTTTGGAATGTTAAGTGGTGCCCCTTTGTATCACATTGTCCATTCCTGCACAGAGGCAATGAAAGTTTGTACATTCTTAAGAGTTTTGACAAAGTCTCTGCTCTATTATTGCAAACCATGGAAGTGAACAACTTCCTTATGTATGGTTATGAGCTCCTCATAGAGGTCCCGCATGGTCTCTCCAAGTGTTGATACTTCACCAAGTATTGTTGCTCTGATTTCCTCCAAGTAGACCTATGCGGAGATCGCATTTTGTGTTGTTGCACGGAGTTGTTCTATCTCTTGTCAGGAAGCCTTTAAGTTTTATACCAATTGCTTATTCTTGGTTGTCAAATACTAAGTGTTTGATCTTGCTTCACCTCCAAAGGCCAAGTTGGCTTCGGCAATGGAATTTGGATTCTTGTTGGTGTTTTCCGCTATCACCCTCTCTCTAGTGAATGTAAGTGATGCGTGATCATCCGGAAAATTCTTTCTCCATGCTTGCACAATCTTATTTTTGAATTCATCATACGATAGATTGTACACATCCATTACTAGATCATCATCAAGAGGAACTATGTCCCCTTCCTCGCTCGAGTCTAACTCCACTGCTGGAGGTGGTGGATACAGAATGATGACCTACGGTGCACTCAGCATTAGGTCAACATCTTCATTCTGTAGCTACAATTCCAACTCCATATCTACAACTTCAATCAAGTCTTCAATGTGTTGAGCAAGCTCCAGATCCTACATCTATTCACCCTCCTCCTCAACTGTTGGTTGGTTTTGTTCTTGCTCTTCAACCTATATTGGCGTTGTTTCTTCTGCTATGATGCCTTGCCTTTCTTCTTCTTCCTGCTTCTTCTTCTCTTCTTATTCTTTCCTCCTCAGCTCCTATTCTTCCTTAAGTTCTTGTTATGCTTGCTTCAATATTAGTTATTCTTCCAGTAAGCTCTGATTTTCTCTCTTCCTCGACTCTGCTCTTTGTATCCTTTTCTTCCTCTTCACTTTTGCTGCTAAAGTTGCTTTCATAAGGATTTTATCCACTTTCATCTTCCAACTTTTTTCTCCCCTTGGACTATTAGCAACCTTTCTCTCTCCCTTATCTTGTACAAGATTGATGCTTTCTGCCCTCCTGATCTACTTCAAGGCTCTTTGTTGAAAGAGCTTCATTAACTTTCTACCATGTTAGTGTTGACTCCTTTTCTATAAACAATTAAGTGTCCACATATACTAGAAACTATACTGATGTTTCCTCAACTGATTCCCTAGTACTTATTTCAGTGTTCTCTTTTGAAGCATCTATCTTTTGTGTCGTAGTAACAATGAATGTTGGAGAGAATTACTTCATAAGAGTGGTACCTGTGGGACAAAAATGACAATCATTGCAAGTAAACATTAGCTTTTGCAAATCTACAGGTTCAAAGCATGATCAAGCATCAAACCAGTCATCTAATGAGAGGGATTGTGGATTTTTCATTAACAAGTAAGGGAGACTGGTTGTGGGCACTACATAGTCCCAACAGCTAAGGGTGCAACTTAAGGCTTGAGTTTTGCAATGTGCAGTTCAGCCTAGGCAGAGACTGGGAGAGATTGCGCATTGCACAGCCTTAGTGGCTAAGGTGACAGGTTGAGCCCTGGAACTACACAATTCATAGTTGGGCCAGCCTGTACTGCACATTGTACATTTCTAGAAGCCAATCTCTCAGCTTGAGCCTTAGGATTGTGTAGTTCCCAGCTGGGCAAGGCAAAATCTGGCCAAGAGAAGTGTAGATTTGCTCGGTGGAAGTGTGAAAAATGAGCAAAAGTGGGTAATGATGTGAGATCGGGTGCATATATGACTAAGTATGAATGAATCAATGTAGATCAAGTGAAAAAACTGAACAAACAGAAGGAAAATCAAGTATGTGAGGAGAGTCAACGAAACGGCGACCATCAGAGTAAAAATAAGAAAACTAACATGACACTTGTGAAAGGCAAACGAAAACTTAGAAAAAAACTTCTACATGATAAAATAAGTTGAAACGCCAGAAAATATGAAGAGAAATCATTAAAACAACACTCACACAAGAAAAACGACAAAAAGCAACAGACAAAAGTGACAAAAGACGATAAAAGAAAAACTCACCCAGAAAAGCGACGACAACCGCACTTCCTTGATCTCCATGGGAATGTTATAGCCTTAATATAGAATGAGCAAATGAGCTCTAGAGGCATCGATTAAATAGATTTGAGTGAATTAGGGTTTATGATGTGCATGCCTAAAATCAAGGAAAACACAACACTTGGCGGAAGTTTCTAAAAATAACGAGTGTGCCTCCTTCAGGATACTACTAATGGATCCCTAATTTTTAGGGATGATTTTTTTCTTTTCCGTGGAAACTTGACATGCACATTGCTCAGAGAGATTACACAATTTTTGGGAACTGGGAAAATTTCTGGCTCATTGCATTGCACAGTTTCTGAGCTCAGTGAGGGGTTGTACAATTTCTGGGCTCAGTGTTGGGTTTCCTTCCATGATTGTGCAGTTTCTGATCTCAAAGTCGACTGCCAATTTGAACTACACAATTCTAATCATCAAGGTTTCTTTCCATCAATGATTACACCGTTTCTGGAGGCAAGCCCAGAACTGCTGTGTGACCAAGTCAAGAGGTTAGATTGTGAGTTATAAAGATCAGTTAAGTGTGGAAACAAACAGACACAAGAACAAATGAAAAATATAAATCTCAGTCAAAGTGTGAATACCTTAAAACATTACAAGATAAGCTCCTTTGGATAGGAAGGAAGGATCCAAAATCAAAGCATAGGAAAAATTTTGGAGGGTGGTTGTAGCCATTGCAACATGAAGTGAATATGTTAATAGCATATTCATAACTTATTGCACTACATGGGGCATTCAAATGCAATGTATTGTTCCATATACACCACACAAAAAATGATGTTATTGAAAGAAATAATTGCACATTAAAGGAAAGCGCCAATTGTATGCTTCAATGTAAAGGTTTAAGTCTTCATTATTGGGCAAAAGTCATCAACTATGTAAATTACATATTAAATTGTTCTCCCACAAAGGATTTAAAATATATAACACCAAAAGAAGCATGTACTAAAATTAAACCAGATGAAATCCACTTCCATGTATTTAATAATGAAGTATGGGCTCACATTCCTGATGAGAAAGGAAAGCCTTATAGCCTAAAATTAAGAAGTGTATTTTTGTTGGATATTCTAAATATGTAAAAGGTTATACTTCTTCAACCTCATTCCAATGAAATAATCATTATAAGAGATGTTAAATTTGGTGAAAGAATATTAGCCTACATGCTTGATTCAATGTTTATGCCATCTTTTGGTACCATTCTAAATTCTTCTTCTTCAGATGATGAGAGTGAGGATGGAAAACTACTTTTTCCTACTCACCTTCCCTCAAATTAGTCCATTAAACAAGAACCTACATCAACACCACAGCTTCCTAGATGAGTATGTTCAATATGAGAAGTGCCTAATGATCTTATTGGTGATCCTACATATCAATGTTGTACACATTCATAGTTCTAGCGAGCCTCATCTCTTTTGGATCAAGTTTCAGGGACTCGTGATCTAGAAACATTTACAAAATCTTCCAGTCATCTAGATTGGAATATACCAATGAATGAAGAATATTGTTCCTTAATGGTGAACACTACTTAGGAATTTATACCTCTTCCCAAAGGAAGAAAACATGTCAAATTTAAATGGTTGCATAGAACTAAGTATGCATCAAATGGAAGTGTTCAAAGACATAAGGCTTAATTAATTGCTCAAGGATTATCTCAAGTTGAAGGAATTGACTCGAATGAAACCTTTTACCCTATCACCAAAATGAATTACATCCACCTTCTTCTATCCCTTGTTGCCTCACGTGGATGGGAGGTCTATAAAACATATGTTAAATTTTCCTTCTTGTATGGGGATGTACAAGAAGAAATATACAAGGAACAACTTTGGTTATGTTCATAGTGTCTCAAGCCTTGTTTTCCACCTTAAGAAATATCTCTATGGTCTTAAACAAACTCCTTGAGCTTGGTATGCTAAAATTAATAGCTTTCTTCTTCACATTGGATTTTCTAGATGTAATTTAACCTCTATTCCTATACTAAAGAAAGTAGGAAGTCATCTCATAATCCTTGTTCTTTACGTTGATGACCTTAACCTCACTAATAGTGACCTTAACCTTTTAACCCATGTGAAATCAAGCCTTAATAAGAGGTTTGAAATGACAAACTTAAGTTAATTGCATTGTTTCCTTGGCCTCCAAGTATTTCAAACCAAGGAAGGAATTTATATTTTCCAATCTAAGTATGCATGTGACCTTCTTCGCCACTTTCACATGGAAGATTGTAAACTAGCCCCTTCTCCTTTCCAATCTAAATTCAAACTTACTGCCACTTGCACTACACCTAAAGTTGATGCCTTTTTGTACCATTAGTTAGTTGGTAGCCTCTTATATTTGACTCATATTCATCATGTTATTTCCTTTTCTATTGATCTTGGTACCTTGCACATGCAAAAATCCAATTAAAGTCATTGGAAAGCAAAAAAATATATATATACTTCGATATATCTGAGGTATAATTGAATTTGGGACATATTATAGTTCAAGGGGAGCTCTATTGTTGGTTGGTTTCACTTACTCCAATTGGGATAGAAACCATGATTAGTGGAAGTCTATTTTAGGTTATGTTTTTAGTCTTATTTCAAGACTTATCATGTGGTCTTGTAAGAAACAATAGGCTATTTATATTTCTTTGGCAGAAGTAGAGTATTGAGAAATGATTAGTGCAAGTCAAGGAGCCTTGTGGCTTCCGTAGATCCTTTTAGAGTTTGGATTCTAACAATAAAATATCCAACCACCCTCTATTGTGGTAATTAGATTGCCATAAAGCTTGTTAAAGTTCAAGTTCAACATCAATCCAACAAGCACATTAAGAAAAAAATGCAGTTCATTAGATAGCTCATTCATAATCATGTTCTTAACGTGCTCTTTTTCCTGACAGTTGATTAAGTTGTATACATTTTCATGAAGTCCCTTACAAAATCAATGTTTTCCCAACTTTGATCTATGTTAAGAGTTTTGAAAGCTATCATTAAGGGGGAATATGATTCAATTCCTCCTTCCTTCTCTGATTGTGTCACCTTTATAAATATTTCAATTCTATCATAAGTTATTCTTAAGGGGGGATGTTAGGATACTTAGATACGTTGGAGTTAGTTAATTTCAACTTGTTATAATGTGTCTTTCGCTAAAAGTGTGTTTCTAAGCATGCATTAGTTGTATTGTAATCTAGTGGTCATGATATGTTCTATACATAGAATGTTCAGATGGCTCATATTCTCCTTGAAACTAATGGAAAATGATTTGTGGCTTAGAACATGATTGGTCCATGATCTCTATTTAAATAGGCTACATGTAGGGTAATTTTTCCTATGATTGATTGTGAGAAACTCTCTTATGTGTGAATTTTATTTTACATTAATAAAATTCCCTCAAGTTTCCACATTGGCTGGGGTTGTGGACTATTTCCCTCTCAAAGGGTTTTAACGATGTAAAAATGTTAGTGTTATGATATTTGATCTAGTTGTGTGATTGGTTACTTAAGGTGTTTGTCTTGTATGAAATACCCTATTTTCCTTTATAGCCCCCACCCTCACTAGCAATTTCTAGTAGGAGTTATTTTATCTCTAGTGAACTCAATTAAATCTTAACATTGTACAACACAACCAAACTAATGGTGAAATTGAAGTTGTCAGCAAGTGCTTTGAAGCATATTTATTGTGCTTTACTTCATAGAAACAATCCAAAATGGGGCCAGTGGTCATCTCTAGCCAAATAGTGGTACAATACAACTTATCATGGTGCCACTTGAATCGTTCCCTTTAATTTTATCTATGGAAAAAAAGTGCCCATCAACATTATCCTATACCAAGTGTCTTTAAGATTTAGGAGGTAGAAAAAACCCTCACAAATCAATTCAACATTACCCAAACTCTTAAGGGTAATCAAATCATGGCTCAAAATTGAATGAAGTAATGGAATGATCAACATCATTTAGAACACCATTTTAATGAAGGGGATTAGGTGTTCTTTCATTTATAGCCTTATAAGCAAACCTTATCCAAAGATAGCCACCACTAGAAGCTTTCTCCAAATTTTAGGGCCCCTATAATGTCCTCAGCTGTATTGGGCTAATAGCTTACAAATTGAAGCTTCTTAGCCACTCTAAAATTTACTCAATCTTTCATGTCTCCCACTTAAAGGAAATGATTGGATTTAATTTCCATATTAAAATGAACCTTCTAGAACTAGATGAAGGGTCACAACCTAATGCCATCATTGAAAAAAGAGAGTGTCCTACCCACCAATGCACTATACAAGAGGTACTGATATAATGTAAGTATTCATAGCCCAAGGATGCTTACGGGAACTAGTAAAGATCCTTCAACCATTTCCTCATCTCTAGCCTTGAGGACAATGTTGCTTTGTAAAGGGGAGGGCATGTTAGGGTCCTACCCTAATCCCCAAAGGTACATAGATATGTTGCTATGTGTTGAGCCCATGTCTATAAAAAAGTCCCATGTAGTAAATATAGTGTGAAACCAATAATTGTAAGAAGGCTTACTAGAAGGTTCCACCTACCAAAAATATTTTTCACTAGAAATTTCCTATGGGATTAGATAGAAACTATATAAAGAAGTAGAAACAAGGTAATGCAATGTCTTGTGAAGCATATTATAACTAGAGCTTTGTTCAACTGAAGCTTACCCCTCGAAGAAGCGAGTGAACATTATTTTCATTAATAAAGGAATTGCTAGTAATTTTGGTATTTTGTTTTTTCTACAATTACCTATTACTAATACAATTTGTCATTCTCACTCTGAATCTTGCAATAATATGTTATTTATTCTTTCAACTTTATATTTTGTTAGTAAGGAACACATGTTTTGACCCATCATTAATCAACCCATACATATTGAAGATCAAACTATCCAAATGTGTAATAAAACAAAGGATTTTTGGATGAAGGAAAAAAACTCACCCAGAAACCCAACTACAATCTGTAAACTATTTGCAACCCAAATCTTGGTTTCTTGATTGGATGCTTGAACCACTTCTTCCTCTCTATCTAATTACTCCAAAACATGAAAGTAAGGTAATGTTTCAAGAACTCTCAAGCTTTCAATGGAGTCATCATTCTCTACCTTCTATGATGCTTCAAACTATTGAGACACACCCTTCTAAATACCAGACATTCTCCCTACGAACTCATAATTCACTACCTTCCTTGCAATGAACTAAATGCTAATATCATTTTCCATAATGATGGAACTTGAGTTTTACATTTCGTTTACAAAAAGGCCACAGATATGATCTTTCGAATGATCCAAAAACTCTAGCAAGATGTATCTTCCTCATCATTTCAACAAAGCTTCCTCCTAAATTCCTTTTTCCCAAGCACCAAGCTTTACCCTTCTCAATGCTTATTGCATTAAACAATGTAAACTATCAAAAGGGAACTTTAAACTCAAAATGAGAACTCTAGCCAAAAAACTCAAAAAGAACATGAAAACACAGCATGAAACAAAAATTGTTGATGTTGGAATAACATTTTCTTTTTCTCGCATAAATTTTCAACATTTTTTAAAATGATATTGAAAACCAATTTTTTTGTGCAAAAAACACCTCGAAAACAAAAAGTGTTGATGTTGAAATAACATAGGATAAATTTTCAACATTTTTAAATAATGTGTAAAAGAGAAAATATCATGACTCCGACAAACCTTAAAATTTAAAAGAAAATTGAAAACAAAAATTTGCAAAAAAAAAAACACAAAACAAAAAATACATAAAAGTTAAAAAAAGAAATAACAAAAAGTAAATAAAAATATATATTATAAAAAAATTAAATAAAAAATGACCAAAAAAGATCAAATATATAAAAATGACAAAAAAAATCAAAAAAAATAAAATTAATAATAATAATAAATAAATAAATTAAGATAAAAATTAAATAAATAAATAAAATTCAAAAAAACATAATTAAAAGAAAAAAATTAACAAAACAAATAAATAAATAATACTTTATTGTACAATTAACAAAAACAAAAACGAAACAAAACAAAAACACACATTAAAATAAATAAATAATATATTAGAAAACACATTTAAAATAAATCATTAAAATAAAAAGCTTAAAAAACTTAAAAAAAAAATAATAATAATAAAAATAAATAAATAACATTAAACCACCTAAAAATACATTAAAAAAAATATTTAAATAAATAAGGAAAAATGAAAATAACATTAAAAATAAATTAAATTAAAAAAATTAAAAATTAAAAATTAAAAAATATTTTAAAAAACAATTATAAAGAATATTTTTAAAAAATTAAAAGAAAGTCTATGGGTATTGCATAGACGATGATCCGGTGCTCTATTGAGACACTCCTTGATATGAAGTCACTGGTTCAATTTTACGCCCAAATTAGGTGATATATTGTAGTCCTGCCAAGCTTACAAAAAAATAAAATAAAAATGAAAATACAGGCCCTCAAACCCGTATCATTTTTTAAATTTGTTGAATTGTTTTTTTAATATTTTTTATAATGTTTATTTATTTATTTATTATATATATATATATATATATATATATATATATATATATATATATATATATATTAAAATTTATTTTATTAATGTCTTTTTATTTTTTATTTTTTAAATGTTTTTTATAATTTTTTTGTTTTATTTTTATTTTTATTTTTTTTAATGTTTTTTTTCTTATTTTAATGTTTTTTATTTTTAATTTATTTTTAATATTTTTTGTTTTATTTTATTTTTTATTATTCTTTTATTTTGTTATGTTTTTTTTTTTAATGGTTTTTTTATAATTTAATTGTTTTAATTTTTATTTTTTCTGTTTCTGATTTTTATTGTTTTTTTAAATGGTATGTTTTAATTATGTTTTTAATTTAATATTTTATGAATCATTTTTTATTATTGTTTTTTTTTTCTCTGTAAACACTAAGTCTATTAAAAAAGTAAAAATATGTACAATGAGGTCAGAGCCTCAGAGGAGGCCAAGGCCATTCCCCGTCCAAAAAAACAGAGACCATACAGTTTATCCTTTCAGCCGGATTTACAATGCAGACCTTGGAAATTTGAGTTTGGTCCTTGACCAACTGACAAAATTTGCCCAGATTACATTTATCAAGCCCATCAGTGACTTCAAAAAACACAGTAGCATCTGGCATATCTGCCTTTAAAACAAAGTTGAAATCAGTGGTAACTGACATAACTACCTGAAACATGAGACTGAAACCGACCAAGAGACTAGCTGCCATATCAAGGACACCGGAACACAGGCACAAAAAGAACAAAGCAGGTGCACCCAGTGGAGATTATTCCGCCTGGCCTGGAGATGCTTGCATCTCTTCCTTCGCCGGGCTTGGAGAGGCGACCCACGTGACATACCCATCTTCATTCAGAAGCGGCGCTCCCCCAGAATCCGTGACCAAATGTAAACGGCCAGATGGTCTTTGAGAATGGTCGCGAACAATGTCATCCTCCATAGCTGGGTCTTGCTGCTGAGGCATTCCCTGTGCAGTGGCATCCTCATTCCAGCGCTCAACATGAAACACCCGCCCCGTCATGTCCCCAAGAAGAATGCTGTCGTCCTGCGAATTTGAGGAAGCAGGAGGGGTCGGGCTGACTTGGTTCCTTTCCTCCTCTGAGACAAAAACTGTGAAATTCACAGTCACCACCGGCCTATTGAGCTGGCTATGGAAGACAAATCTAGAGGAATGATAAGAGTTGTTCGGAATGATCCCCTCTTGGTCTGAAAGCGGAGAAGCGGGAGGGACTGAGGCAATTGGGGAAACTTGCTGGGGAGCAGAGTGGGAAGGGCTGGCCCTGATTCCAGACCGACCCCCCCGACGCGGAATACCTCGACTGCGAGGCATTGAAGCAGAAACCAGCGACTTGAGAGGGCAATTGAGGCGGAGGAAACCTGAAATGGCAGGCGTGCTGCTGAGGAGATAACAGAGCCAAACGATTAAGTCCACAGGGAAGATGAGACAAGGAGATTGAAGCGGCTGAGCTTCATATAGAACAGGATCATTAATTGCCTCCGAGAAATTGAGCCGATCCATAATGCCCGGCGAAATCGAGGACAGAGAGACCATGCCTGCATTGAAGTCCATATCACTTCGAGACTGACCCTTCTTGAATTCACCTGCTTTATACCTTAAACCACCACCGCTGCTGCGTACCCGGATGATCTTGCTCCTGCCATCCGTCAGGCCAGGCGTCGGCACGGCATGCATACTCATTGATGACCGATATGAACACCCGCATCCGGGTGCATGTGCTTTATCTGAGTCTGGTCCTGAGTAACAATTTCCTGGATTTGGGCAATTTGGTCCCTGGAATCTAAGCTGGCAATAGCACCTTCAAAGTAGCCCTCCTTAGCATCCACTCCAATGTTGGCAAGAAGATCCGCGAGCTTATTTCCTTCCCTTCTGGTGTGTTTGAATGCGATTGCTTGGTGCTGGGAAAGCCAGTGATTTATTAGCTCCAGCCTCTGGACCATTCTCCAGTTGTTGCTTACCTTGTGAATGGGCGAGCCATGTTGCAGCTTTGTCATCATTCTGATTATGATCTGCGAATCTCCCTCTATAATGAGAGGGAAGAGATTTCTTTCATGTGCTAATTTGAGACCGCGCCATAGTCCCTGCAATTCTGCTGAGTTGTTGGTGTCCCATCCTATCGAGCCCATAAAGATGCATTGAGGATTGCCTTGTGGTTTCTGAAAACCCCTCTGTATCCTGCTTTCCCTGTATTTCCTTTAGAGGCTCCATCAAAGTTGAGCTGGAGCATGTCTAAGGGCAGTGGAGTCCAGGTGCTTGCTTCCTGATTTTGCATATTGGGTTGATTGTTGACAATTGAGCTATGGTTTATCTGCAGCCTCCAATTGTCCCATATTGTTTTTTCCTGAGGAAGAGTGGGAAGATCTTCTGAATGCCACTGTCTGATTGAAAGAGTCTCCATGATGTTTTGATGGAATTTGTTCCAGATTTTTCTAGCGGCATAGTTTGATCTTTGAATATTCTTCTGTTACGCTCTTTCCATATATTCCACATCAGTAAGCCAGGTATAAGGTGCCACAATGTATTGAGGAGGTTGCTTTGAAAAGGCTTTTGACTCCAATTGCGGATGGTGATTTTAAGGTCTCCTTACACTCTTCCCTCTTTTTGGCATCGGAAAGCAACCCTCTCCCAGAGTTTCCTTCCTATTTGACAAGTTTGCATAAGATGAAGGGTTGTTTCTTCCTCTTGCTTGCACATGTGACAAATGGATGGTCCAGCGAAGCTTCGTTTCCTGAGATTATCCCACGTTAGAATTCTGTTGTGACAGAGAAGCCATAGAAATGTAGAGACTTTCGGCCAATTGGAAGTGTGCCAGATTTTTTCCCATAAGGGATCTTTGTTTATCTGCCCTTGGATGATGATGTTGTACGCTTCCTTTGTAGAAAAAATTCCTTTCTCTCCATAGCCCCATCTTAAAGTGTCCCTTCCTTCTGATACCCTGATTTGCCTCTTTTGTAATTCTGTCTCGAGAAGATGCTGAGTTTGAGTAGGGTTGTTTGGAAGAATTTGATTTGCGTTCTTCCATTGCCTAAAATCTTGAGTTGTAGCTGTGTTCCAAAACTGATTGACTTTGGCTAATTCATTTACCTCCCGCTCAGCAATTGGAAGATCTTGGAGTATGTCTCTTATTTTTGGTAGTTGCTGCCAGGAGTCCTCCCAAAAGCGAGCTGTGGTTCCATTTTTGATTTCCCAAAAACTATGTTCTTGTATGAGACTTCTGTGTTGTGTGGCTGAATTCCAGATTGCCGATCCCATGCTTATCTCTGTCATGCGTATTCTTTCTTCCATGGGGCAGTTGCTTGCATATTTAGCTGTCCAAAGGGAGGCCCATGGAGTATAAGGATGGGCAAGCCATCTCCACCATATTTTGGCACCCATTGCCTTATTGTTGTTCTCAGGGTCTCTCAGACCAATACCTCCTGCTTTCTTAGGGAGACACACTTTTTCCCATTTAATTAAAGCCCATTTCCGATTTTGGCACGAGCCTCCCCACAAAAAGTTGCGTTGGAGGTTCTTGATTTCTTTGAGAACCCATTTAGGGGTAGCCAGGATGGAGAAAAGGTAGAGGGGCATAGAGTGAAGGACTGCCTTGATAAGAACGATTCTGCTTGCCATGTTCAGAGCTCAATTAGTCCAGAGGAATAGTCAAGACTCTAATTTTTCCAACATTTGCTTCCAG
Organism: Pinus tabuliformis; assembly: GCA_031772625.1. Taxonomy (NCBI): domain Eukaryota; kingdom Viridiplantae; phylum Streptophyta; class Pinopsida; order Pinales; family Pinaceae; genus Pinus; species Pinus tabuliformis. The sequence continues at coordinate 924,576,610 of CM062810.1, forward strand.
GAAGAGTGTTTAAGGGCTGAGGCCATAAGAGGGGCACCGAGATATTTGGAGGGAAGAGATGCACAAGTGAAGCCTAGAATTCGACCAATGGCTCTCTGGGTGGGAACAGGAGTATTAAAGAAAAAGATTTGGGATTTGATTCGATTGATGAGGGCACCAGAAGCATCAGAGAAAGTAGACAGAATGGATTTGAGGAGGCGAGCTTCCTGCACTGAAGGATGGCCAAAAAGCATATTATCATCTACAAATTGCTGGTGGGAGAAGGCAGGGGAGTTATTGAAGGAAAGACCTCTTAATTGCCTATCAAGCCTAGCTGCAGTGATGGTTCTGCCCAATCCTTCAGCCATGATTACAAAGAGAAAGGGAGACAAGGGGTCTCCTTGCCTAATCCCTCTAGAGGGACGGTAAGTAGCCGAAGGAATGCCATTAATTAACACAGAGAAGAAAGCTGAAGATAAAAGGTTAAAAATCCATCTGACCCATGAGTGTGCAAAACCGAAGGCAATAAGAATTTTTTGAATGTAAACCCAACTGAGACTGTCAAAAACTTTGGATAGATCACGCTTAAGCAACATACCTGGCTTTTTGGTCTGCTTTAGGGAGTGGATTATCTCATGAGTTAAGATAATCCCATCCGTTATCTATTGACCCTCCACATATCCTGATTGTTCGGGCGAGATGATGAGAGGGAGAAGCGGCTTTAATCTTGTTGCTATTACTTTTGAAGTGATTTTGTAGATAATATTACATAGTGCAATAGGTCTGTATTTGTCAGGGGTGTTAGAGTCCTCCCCTTTTGGAATTAAGGCTATGAAGGTAGCGTTTAAGCCTGGATACATCCATCTGAGTGCTCTAGATTCCTCCACAACTTGCCATACCTCATTCTTTATCAGGTCCCAGAATTTATGAAAAAAATTCGATGTAAAGCCATCTGGACCTGGCGCTTTCCCCTCCTTCATTTGATGAACTGCCTCTTCAACTTCCTGTAAGCTGATAGGCTTGATGAGAAGACTATTATGCTCCTCTGTTATTATCCTGGGAATGTTCTTTAGAAGCTTGTTGATGGCCGGCATTCTGTTGATGTTGGGTTCCTGGTGAGCTTTCTTGAAGTAGTTGATGAATTCCCCTTCGATGTCAGCATGGATTTCGATTTTTTCCCCCTGTTCATTCTTAATGTGCGTGATGTAGTTTATCATTCTGCGTTGTACAGTAGTTTTGTGAAAAAAATTTGTATTCTTTTCTCCACTTTTTAGCCATCTGATTCTTGATTTCTGCCTCCATAATGTCTCCTCCTGTTTGTCTCTTTCTAAAAAATTTTATTCTATGTCTTGTTCTTGTTTGGTGAGTTCCTCCGTGCGCCCAGCAGTGATAATGGTTTGCTGGATGCGTTTCATCTCTGCGCTGAGCATGGCTTGGGCTTTAAAGATGTTTCCAAACGTGTTGTGATTCCACTTCTTGATAGCCCCTTTTAGATGCTTGAGTTTTTGCTGGAACTTAGAGATTTTAGTGCCTTCAGCTGGAATGAAGTTGATCCAGGTCGACTTGACAAGCTCCTCAAATTCTGGGTGAGATAACCAAAATTCTTCAAACCGAAAGGGGCGTTTGAGATTGTTACCTGGTCTGTTCCATTGTAGTTCTATCGGCCAGTGATCCGATCCTGAGAAAGGGAGAATAGATGCTGTGAAATCCCCTCCTACGTGGGTTGCATTATCTGAGATGAGGAATCTATCAAGACGCGAGGCAATCTGCTGCAAACCTTCCCTTTTGTTTGTCCAAGTGAAGAGGCCATTGCTTGTGGGAATATCTATCAGCCAGTTATTATTAATGAAGTTTTTTAGTAGATTGCCATCACTGTTTGCTTTGCTTCTGCCTCCTTGTTTTTCTTCCATGCTGGCTATCATATTGAAATCTCCTCCAGAGATCCACAATGGGAACGGCCTGTCCTTATTGAGCTCTGACAATATATTCAGGATTTGAGCTTTTTGGGCAGTATCCTGAGGAAAATAGACATTAGTTATCATTCCATGGGTATTAGTACCTGAGAGGTGAAAAGTTGCCTGAATAAAACTCTTGTTAGCTTGTATATTGTTGAGTTGAATAGCCCGTGCATCCCAAAGGATTTCCAGTCCTCCCGAGGCTCCTTGAGCATCAACAGCTGTAACTAGCCCTCTTGGCCAAGCTTTTGCTGCTATCTTTTCCAAAATTGTTGAGCTGCATTTCGTCTCCTGCAAAAATAGAATACTTGGTTTTTCTTGCATCAGCATATTTTTTAGTAATCTGCCTTTCCGCGGGCCATTTAGGCCTCTGATATTCCATGATATCAACTTCATTGAGAGGGGTGGGGGTTTGGGTTGAAATACTTGGTCAGTTTGGCGTACCTCCCTGACTCTACTAATATCTCTCCAATCTTGATAGTTCTTTCCAAGGTAGATTTTCTGCCTCTCTTCTTATTGTCCTTAGTGATGAATTTACCATCCCATGGACTTCCTATTTGGACTCCTAGCGAGTATTTCTTCTGTGCTCTGTTCAGAACTTCAACTAGGTTATCCACTTGCCTTTCTGGGATTTTTTCAAAATTCCCTGTCTTGCATGCTTGTTCCAAACCTAGAATGTCCAGTTCCCCTATGTCTAGGGGTTCCGGATCTTCTTCCATATTTTGAGGTGCTTGAGAGGAATCCTCTCGCTCATGTGAAGATTTCTTGTTTGACAGCGAGTACTCAACTTCCATTCCTTGAGAATGTCCTGGCAGGGTTTTGGCTGGGTAAATCAAGTTTACTTGCTTTTGGGTTTTCTTTCCTTCTTGCCCTGATGTCTCACCTGGTTGTTCTTGATGGGCCTCTTTGTCTTGCGCCTTTTCCTTCGCCGGATCTTGCTCCTCGTCCTTGTCCAGTATTTCAAAACTATTGCTCGTTGAGGGTATTGCCTTATTGACTAGATTAACCTTGGGATTTCCTGTTGCTTTCTTGTTCCCTCTCCTTCGATTTGTTACTTTGGTGAATCCATCTGTTGTTTGATTGTCAGAACTTTCTTGGGAAGAGGGTATCTTATTTTGAGGACAATCTCTATAGAGATGCCCTATTTCATGGCATTTCCTGCATCTGAAGGGCACATGTTCATAGTCTATAACTTGAATCCACTCAGAGTCTTCATGAAAGAAACTTACCGTGTCTGGCAGCGGTTGCTTGAGATCCATATAGACGCAGATCCGAGCATAGGATGTATATCTGCATAGCTTTGTTTCTTCTGCAATCTTTACAAACTCGCCAATAGAGTTCCCGATTTCTTGTAGAGACTTTTCTTCCCAGTATTCCCATGGTAGTGAATAAAGCTTTATCCACACTGGCGCACAACTCAGATCCTCCTTGTCTGGGTTGAATCTTTCGACCCAGCCTTTTAGGAATAACCCGGCGGAGTTGAAAAAATACGGGCCCCCATCCAGAATCCTGTTGCAGTCTTCCAAACAGTTGAAAACTGCTGTGAAGAAGCCCTTGGCTCCTAGATGCAAAGAGAGGTGCCCCTTTGGATGCCATTTGGTATTGATCCAGCTTCTCAGCGCTCTCTCCGTCGGCCATGTTCCTATGAATTTACCGATTAGCGCATGGTCTCTCATGTACTGAATCCTAACATTGATGCGTTCACTTGGGAAGTCCACTCTTGGTCTGTGGGCCGCTACAGGTTTGCAGGTTGAAGAACTTGCCTTATTCCTGTCACCGGCGTCGATTTCCTTTCCTTTCTGCTGTCTGTTGTCGATGTCATTGCCGTTCATTTCCTTGTCACTTTCCTTGTCGGTCGTGGACCACGCTCGGTTGTCCCGATCGGGGGGAGGCCCGTGGCCCTCCCCCTAAGGGTTTTGCATTTTTCCCTGTACCTTATGGGCGCACCTTCTTGATCGATGTATCAGCAAACTCTGCCGGTTGTACCAGGATTGACAGGCCTGTCGTTTGCAGGTTTCACAGAAACCCTAGGGTTGGTAGCGCATCGCCAACTCCTTGTTAGTCGTTAAAACCTCATTTTTTATTATTATTATTTTGCAAATGCCATTATTTTTTATATAAAATTTATAAAATTTGTTATTTTTCAAATTTTTTAATTCAAATTTTCCATTAAATTATTTTATTTAACAGGTCATTTTTAGTGAAAAGGTCGTTATATATATATATATATATATATATATATATGCAAAATATGTATTTTTTTTCTAGTTTTTAAAATTGTTATTTTTTACCTAGTTTAACTTATTTCCATAAATAATAATAATATTAAATTAATAAATAATAATTTGACCTGGTTCTTAAGGTCAAAATTAGCCGTTAGTCAATTTAGCCGTTTGAGACTCTGCTCAGACTATTTAACATGCTAAGCTGGATCTGTTTCTTCAACTTGTCCTGACGATGAACCACATTAGTTGGTTCGAAACGCGTCGACAAATGTCTGTCTACATGTGATTTACGCCGAAGTTATTCTTTCAACTATTATGGATCACAGAAGCCTCAATTCAACAACTGACAATTATTTTATGTGTATTGAAATATTAATTAATGATATATAAATATTAAAAAATGGAGTTGTCTTTAGCGCGATTTTGTGGACTTTCCGGTGCCGGAATCCAGTGGAAAAAATTGAGGTGAAATCTTGATTTGTGCTATTTAAACTAGTTTTTTTACTGTATATATGGATTCAGCACCCTGGAAAACCCTAAAGCACTTTGATTGCACAAGATTACCCATCAAGTATGTGATTTCAATAAATTCCTGCCGGATTTTAAAGAAATTAGACCGGAAAAACCCACCGTAAAAGCTTCAAAAAAATCGCACTAAAGGCAACTCCTTAAAAATAGCCCTAACCTCAAAATATTAATTTTATTAATTTTTTTTAAACTTTACAAAAAAATAAAATTTTCACTATAAAAAAATATTGCAAAGCAAAACAAAAAACAAAAAACGAAAATTTGGAAACTCTTAAAAACAAATATCTTAGGAGGAAAAACATGAAGAGGAATAAAACAACTTGAAAAATGGTTAAATAATCAACATTTAAAAAAAAATTATGTATACTTAGGACATAAGAATATTTAAAGTGTCAAAAATATATCTTAAAAAAATTGTTGATGTTTCTCAAAGTCCGCATGAAAATCACCAAAATCTTAAAAAAATATCCAAACTTAATATATTAGAAAATTTAAAGTGTCAAAAATGTATTCTGAATCAACGCTTTTCAAAATCAAATGATTGTTTGCTACCTCAAAAAAATATACTCAATACAATTCCCATTTGATAGTTTACATTATTATTAATACCATCACCAAGAATTTTATAACTAGATTCAAAACATGACTAATTTTTTTATGACAAGAATTTAAAAGACATTATATATAAACTACCTCTCTTTAATCTCTTTCTAAATCTAATTCCTTTCCTAATATTAAATTCACTTTAATAACGTTTTCTGAAAATATTAAATTCACTTCAATAATTTCTTATCTAAAAAGTTCAGTTTTTTTTATTGTCGCATCTTCATCTTCATCTTCCAACTATTAAAATGTTGGTGAAAACAGTCATATACCCATTGCAAATTTTACTACCATGTGCATGTGAGGGCGCGCCCGCCCAGCTTAGGCAAGGAACTTTGGTTGGTACACAAAGGTGTGACAAGTTGTAAATTTGGCTAAGTATGAAACTTGGTGTTTCCCAAGTATACTTGTAACGCTTGTAATATTCGAAAGTTAATTAATATAATATATTCGGGGAGACTCATTGTTGAGGGAGTTGCCCCTCCCTTTATACTGTGCAATTGTGTTCTTCATGTATAATTGTTGTTGATAATGAATGTGTATGGGTGTTCATTGGTATAAAGGAAACATAATAATTACTTGGTTGAGAAACACAAACTAAGTAGGACAAGTGGTTAGGCGTAGTCCATGAACATAAGTATTGGTGAAAAGAAAGTGTTCGATGGTGCCGCACCTCGCCAAGTATAGTTGAAAGACTACCGTAGCCCTGAGGGCGTGACAGTACGGATGGAGATATTGTGTTTGACTATGAAATAAAACTGTAACGCAAGTTACCGAATTAATTAGGTTGGCAAATGAAAATGAGTGGTCATGTACACAACTCCAATAAAAACATCACTCCAAACAAAAGCCTTTATTTTCTTGAACTTTGTTATCATATTAGGCAAGGGATGGGTTCACATGGAATATAACACTTCCCAAATGATTAAGCAAAGGAAATGGAAACGTTCACATGACAAACTACATGAATTTGACCTCCATTATATATTATAATTGGGAAGGAAAAGTTTAAAATGTTATTTGATTTGACTTCTTTCGGGAATAAATAGAGTATTGTATTAGAGTATTGTATTTGGATTATAAAATTTTAATAGGTTTGTGAATTTTTATTTATTTATTTATTTGGATTATAAAAAATTATTGGGTTTGGAATATGTCTTAAAATTGTTTTTATTTGGTTAAGTGTTTGTTTTCTTTGTATACAAGGAAAGAGGTTAATAGCTCAAAACCCAGAGGTGTTTGGCACAAGTAACGGTAATTTTAGGTGGTGTGGTTTTACTTGAATAAGGGTGATGGGTCAGCATGCATTAGCGGATAACTAAGAGCCCATCTTCCTCAGACATAAGGAAACAAGTTAACAACCCAAAACCTAGAGGCATGGTAGGAATGAACGCATGCCCCCTTACGAACCACCAATGAATAATTCTAAGTGGCGTGGTTATCTTTAAATAAAAGTAATGAATAAACTTGCATTAGAATTATCCCAATGTTAATTTGACAACTAATTTATAATAAGTTTATATATATAATTGTAAATTAAATTTTAGATAAAAATAATTAAAAAATAATAATAATAAAATATTTAAAATACTTATATTGTTTCTTTGGCTACATATCGGATTAAATTATCCCAACTAGTGGCTTACCACACGCTTACTCTCTAACCGTGACTTTATACTCTTCCTCTGCTATCCATTATTAAGAGAATTAAATTCAAATAGCAAATAAACTTTAGAATAGATGGTTCACTATTATTCCAATAAATGTTATTGAAACAAAAAATCGAATCACATGCAACAAAAGCACTTTATAAATTTTCATAATTAAAATATTTTTTCACAAAAATTAAAATAATTTTTCATAAAAATATTGTTTATCTTTCTATTTGTTCATCAAAAATTTCATAAAAATATTATTTATCTTTTTATTGGTTCATCTCCTTGTTACTAAATGATTAGTGACAATTAAACAACTACATTCTTCCTCTATTAATAAATGGTTCAAAGTGATTATATATATCAACAAGCCAACACTAAGTTATGGTACAAGAATCTTCATTAAAGTGCAATGCTAAATAGAGTAACATCTAATGTCTCCTCTAATTAAAAAAACAATATCTTCTAATAAACTTAGCATATTAAAGCCTCCTCTAATTAAAACAAAAAATATATCAAAAATATCATCTAATAAACTTAGCATAAAGATTTAATATTTTTTCTTAACAACTAAGTTCTTTGAAAGTAGTTTAGAAGACCATTATTCACTCCCTCATAGAAAAGAGAGCTTGTAAGGCTCTAACACTTTTAAAGAAAACTATTTTTTTTAAATAATACAAATAAACACATTTCTTTTATTCTAAAAAAATAATACCTACAAAGATGTAAGACTTTCTTTGAAAAATTAAGTTTTCAAAAATAAAACACAAAAATCTAAGATTAAGAAAATTGCAACAACAAAATCTAAAATTAAAAAAACGAAAACATGAAAACCCAAGACTATAAATAAAGAAACAATTAAACTCTATTATAATAATAACAATAAATAAAATATAAGAAAATCAAAATGAAATGTGATTTAAATGGGATGTTTGTTTGATGTTCCCCTTAACTCTTTAATGTTTAAATTTCACTTTTCAAGCTCTCCTTAAAAAGTTTTAGTGTCCAATTTGGGCTTTATCTTTTAAACCTTCACAGTGAAATAATAAAATATACGAACCATGATATAACCAACCTAGATCCATCTTAACCCCGGATCTATTAAGCACCGAGAGGGATCAAATCTCTCAAGGTGCAAACCTTTCCTCAAGTTTTACACTCAAAAAATAGGTTTGCACCTCGATAGATTTGATCCCTCTCGGCGCTTAATAGATCCGGGTTTAAAATGGATCTAGGTTGGTTTCAGTCATGTGCAGTCATATAAAATTTGTTTAACATCTAATTATTTTGATCATTTTAAATATGCTAAATATGTCTAAGATTAATTTGGTCAATTTAATTTTAAATTTGCTTAGTTACCTCAATTTGTTGAGATGAGAGAGATTGTTAGTAACTTGAATAATGAAAAATGATGAAATAAAAAAATTTAGTGCAAAGTGACAATGTAACAATGTTGATTGATAGAAAATGTGAATAATAAGGATATAGTCAATTATATGCAATCTTCATTGCAATCAATCTGAAACTATTTTCTTCTATTGTTTCTATTGTCACACCTATTAGTTTTGTCATTTTCTCATAACAATCATATGAAAAGGGCAGTTGAAATCATACACCATTCAAATATTTAACTCGAGCTATTGTAGTAAACATCATACCTTGTTTTTTTTTTTTCTCCAATATTAATAGTAATTTTCTCCAAAGTCAATCATTGTGACTTATGGAGCATTAAACCCCAAATAATTTTCAATTCAAAGTGATTAATAATGTTGAATGATGGAAATGGGAATAATAAGTATGTAGCCAATTATAAATAGTTTACAGTTTTGGGATGCAAACATTTCGGGTAAGAGAAAATTTTATTTAGGATGAAAATTCAAAAACTGTATTTATGGTTGAATAATTGTAACACATAAGTTAATGCATGTCATGAATACTTTTTATGTGCTTACACTAAGAGAGTGTGTACGTTTTGGCGGTGAGAAGGAGAGATAAGGGGAGAGAGAGATATAGATGCAGGGGGGGAGAGGAAATAAGAGATAGACAAAGATAGGGAGGGAGGAAGAGATATAGATATGGAGAGAGAGATAGAAGGGGAAGAGATAGAGAGGGAGGGAGGGAGGGAGAGATAGATAGATATAGAGAGAGAGTGTGTATGTTTAGGGGGTGATGGAGAGAGAAATGTTAGAGAGAGATAGAATGGGAAGAGAGAGAGAGAGAGAGAGAGAGAGGGAGGGAGAGCGAGAGAGAGGGAGGTAGGGGGAGAGATGTGCAATCAATGCGCACTATTAATCAATTACTTTGAAATTAATATACATCATACATCTATTTGCATCAAATCAAAAATCAACATCTACACTGAAATCAATGCATCTAGTGCAAACAATCAAATAGGATTAGAAATCAACATCTACATTGAAATCAATGCATCTAGTGAAAGCAATCAAATAGGATTAGAAATCAATATCTACATTGAAACCAATGCATCTAGTGCAAGCAATCAAATATGAGTATAAATTAACATCTACACTGAAATCAATGCATCTAGTGTAAGGTATTAAATAAGATTAGAAATCAACATTTACATTGAAATCAATGCATCTAGTGCAAGCGATAAAATAGGATTAGAAATCAATATCTACACTAAAACCAATGCATCCAATGCAAGCAATCAGATAGGAGTAAAAATCAACATCTACACTGAAATCAATGCATCTAGTGTAAGGTATTAAATAAGATTAGAAATCGACATTTGCACTAAAATCAATGCATCTAGTGCAAGCGATAAAATAGGATTAGAAATCAATATCTACACTGAAACCAATGCGTGCAGTGCAAGCAATTAGATAGGAGTAGAAATCAACATCTACACTGAAATCAATGCATCTAGTGTAAGGTATTAAATAAGATTATAAATCGCCATCTACACTGAAATCAATACATATAGTTCAATTGATCAAATAGGATTAGAAATCAACAACTACATTGAAATCAATACATCTGTTTTAGTGAAAAACCAAAATATTCATGACTTTCTAGATCTAACTTCAATGTCTATATTTGTCTCGGTGTGTTTCTTTCTTCTTCCCTCTCTCTCCACCTTCCATTTTGTGTCTATCTCCCTCCCTCTCTCCTTCTCTCTCTCCCCCTCCCCCTCTCCCTTATCTCCCTCTCTCTGCCTCTCCCTCCCTTTCTCTATCTTTCTCTTCTTCCCTCTCTCCCTCTGCCATCTATATCTATACCTCTCTCCATCTCTCCTTATTTGTCTCTCTATCTTAACCCCCTAAACACAATTCATGCTCTCTCTCTCTATCTCTCTCTCTCTCTCCATTTATATATCTATCTCCCATCTATCTCTTTTCCTCCCTACCTCTCTTTTCCTCTCTCTTCTGCGTTCTCCTCCCCCCCCCCCCCCCATCTATATATCTATCTCCCATTTTCTCTCCTTCTCACCCACAAAACATACACACTCTCTTTCCATATATATCTATCTCTCTCCCCCTCCTTCTTCCTCTCCCTCTCTATCTTTGCCTTCTCTCTCTCTCTCTCTCTTTTCCTCTTGATTTTTCCCTCTTCCTCCCATCTATATCTCTATCTCCCCTTGTCTCTCCTTCTCAACCCCAAAACATACACACTCTCTCTCCATATCTATATATATCTCTCTCCCTACCTCTTCCTATCCCTCTCTCTCTTCAACTTCTCTCTCTCTTTATTCCCCTTGTCTCCATATATCTCTCTCTCTTCCCTCTTGCTCTCCTCTCTCCCTTGTCACTCCCTCTCCCTCTCCATGTTTCTCTCTCTATGTCTTTCTTCCCCTTCCAGCTCCATCTCTCTCTCCCCCTCTCTCTCTCCTCTCTCTTTTTCCTTCCTCTCTCTCTCCCTTTCTCTCCCACCTCCCTTTGTCTCTCCCCTCATCACACTCTCTTTATCTCTCCACCATCCAACTATGTCACTATCTCCCTCCTTCTCTCCTTCTCACTGTCCCACTCTCCCCCCTCCATATCTATGTCTCCCCGACTCTCTCTGACCCTTCTTTCCCTATATTTATCCTCTCCTTTTCTCTCTCTTCCCTCGTCTCCTCTCTCCCTCATTCCATATTCATCTCTCCCTTGTCACCCCCTCTCTCTCTCCACCTATATCTCTCAATGTCTTTTTTCTTTCCTCCCTCTCTTTCCCCCTTCAAATCCATCTCTCTCTCCCTCCCTATTTCTTCCTCTCTCCCCCTCCTCTCTCTCACTGTCTCTCCCACCTCTATGCCTCTCTTCCTCACTCTATCCCCCCTCCATATCATCTCTTTATTAAATATGATCCCATTGTATTGTATTTAAGAAAGTATCTAAATTAAAAAAAAAAAAAACAAACAAACAAACAAAACATAATTGGTTGTATAATATTAAACCTATATTTTGGATCAAACATGTCAAAGAAAATACAATAATAAAAAACTTAAAAGAATCATGCTCTATATTTCCTCTATCATCATTAGTCAATTTGCTTTCTCTCTTCACTTGGATCCTTGGTTAAGATGCATCTATCCTCGTTCTTTATAATTATATATAATATTATTTATATTATATAAATTTCACATGTGTATATAAAAGTATTCTCATATTTAATTTATTAAAACGTTGATTTAATCTCTATGGAATATTGTTAGTAGTCGTGAGGATGGAGCTTTTAGATATCCCTCAAAAGTTATTATAACATTTTTTCTCTTAGATTTAATTAAAAAATGTTATAAAATTAAATTAAAATAAAGTATTTGTAAAGTATTTTGATTTTGAAATAAGTTATGGTTTTTGGGCATGTGATATTGATAAGTCATGGTATTGGCCGATGGCATTGTAACAAAATAATTAAAATCCTAGATCCATAATACAATAAAATGGATGTTAATTTATAAGTAATATTTATATGTTATATATTTTAATGTGATATATTTTATTTAATTTAAAAATTGTTCCTAATTTTATTATGTAACACCCTCATCCCACATCTACCCAAGTAACCGCCAATCAGGGTAAATATGCGACGAGATGCCACTATAAAGGGATTCAACCTCCTAAGTCACCTTAAGGAAGTGGAATCGATGGAAACGCACCATACAGACCTTCCACATCAGCAACAGCACTCTCAGGAGCTATCCCAACCACTCAAGTAATTACCATCCCCTAGGTCCCACTGCGTTTTTAGACCATTAAACCCCTAGACGTTCCCTTGATATGGGAAAGGGTGCGTCTCAGATACTCCATATGCTCCCACAACATGAGTATGCATGCATCTGGGGACTTTTCTCCTCATACGTGTGCCTACGACTCCAGGATTTGTGCCACTTTTTCAGGTCTCGAGCCCAGGTCACTACCCAGAACTCAATGACACCTTCATAAATGAATTTACACAACAAAACAATGATACATTTGCAAAAACATTTACAAGGAATAGATTGGACCCCTACTAGCCATGACAAGAATTTCGTCAAACATGTCACAAATATGTAATATATAGGTTTAAACAAAATATATGAGCATAGGGGTCTTAGACTTATCTGAAAATTGCTAAGAAGCATTGTTCCCTTATATCATTAGCTACATTATCAACTATTAGGTCATAAATACATTTTTCATTCATTCACAAATGAAAACATGAGGAGAGCCATACATCATCATTGTCATAAAACATATTCATAACCAACATAATAACAACATAAATACCAAGAATAGATCAGCCATAGAATCCACATATAAACCAGTACACTTACACATAAGTTACCAAGGAAAGAACCTCTTATTAATGAATGCAAAAGCCAACTCGGTATGGGACTACCACATTCCCCCCGAGGCTAAATCACATCACCCTCATCAATAGAACTAGGCTTGACCGCAATCCACACCAGATCACTAGACCAAAACAATAAAAATGTAATAGAAGGCTTTACCATGATCTCCACCAGATCACTAGGCCAAAAAAATCATGGATTCCACCAAATTTCTCCACCTACACAATGAGGAAATTTCTTGTCTCCTAGTCTCTAGGCTTTACCGCAATCGATAGTCTGATCTACGAATCACTAGGCCATAACTGAGACACCAGCCTCTTGGATTTACCGCAATCCATCCCAGATCACTAGGCCCTAACTAAGACTCCACTCTCCAGGCTTTACCGTACATCCCATCCTGGGATTACTAGGCCTGATGGAGAGCACCCACCTCTAGGATTTACCATATATCCCGTCATTAACCAGTCGAGGATTCCTAGGCCCACCGAGGCACACAATACTTGGCTTTACCGCAACCCACAGTCCAATTCAGGGGTCACTAGGCCAGTGGCTTTACCACAATCCACAGTCTGGTTCAAGGATCACTAGGTCATGTGTTCTTTCTTTCGGAGATCCACCTCACTCAGCTTCAAATCCATCCAACAATCCAACTCAACCAAAACATGAGAACCCCATCACACCATGGCTATCTGGAATGGAAAAGATTGAAGAAAAAACCACAGAGGCAACATCAAAATCACTTTCGAGTTTAGGATCTAGCCCTCCTAAACTAAGAGATGGATCTCTGTGAGATTTAGCTTTGTTTACTGGGTATTTTAGGCTAGTTATTAGGCTTAGAGTTTGATTTTGAAAATGGTTTGGTTGGAACAGCAAGAGGAATTCATTGGGAAATGGAGTCAATAAAACTAAGTGGATCTATATCAAACTTTAAAAAGAGTAATCATAGGGAAAGCTAGTTACATTTACTGGAAATTTTAAAGTGAATTATGAATTGGAGAAAAAGTGTGTTTCAGTAGTGATTGAAAAGCATCTAAGAATGTTTCAATCAGACTTAAAAAAAAAAACATACAGATTGTAAAAAAAGTCCAAATAAGGTGTTCAATAACATATCTTATTTTTCACATCTCTTGTTTTACAATTAGATTTCAGGTGAGAAACATACATAGAATAATAGTGGAAACAACAGTTACAATAAGAAAAACATCACCAGTGAAGTGTAGCACAAGAATCCTGTGAAAAGTATTTGTATTAATGATTAGTCCATTTGAGCTCAATGAACAACTTTACATTGGACAATAGATTATTCGTACAAACCCCAACATCTATTAATTCAAATGATGAATTATTAATACAAATTCTAAAGTAAAATATCTTGATAAAAATCTCAAGATCTTTTAGTAATATCCTAAACCGTTTTAAACAAATAGAAATGAAATGTAGGACATTCAAAACTAATGTATCTACTTGGCACTATCATTATGTATTTCTGTTGACAAAGAAGAGAAATTCGAATTTGATTGCAACTCTTAGTTGATGAGGTGGCTAACTATCTTTGAGCATTTTCCTCCCGAAATTCTGCAAAATAGGGTCCAGTCATCCCTTTGTATATCTCAATCCGAGATATATCTGTAAAAAATGAGAGAGGTTATTGTAGATAAATATGTTCTTGAGATAAACCTCTCTCATTTTCCCAAAATTCAGCTCCAGTTGTTCCCAATATTCTCTGCAAAAAGGTGACTGAAACAGGACTTTGCACAGTCCAAAAAATAGGCTGTAAAGATGTAAATGTATCTCTCATTCTATAATATCTGTGTAAAATATGAAGTAGGTTATTGTACTTTGGAATCTTAGGAACACAAACTCCTCTAGTTTCCCAAGAGTCTTCCCTTATTGGCCACAATATGTTCTGCAAAAGTATGACTAAACAGGAAAATTTGGGAAAATATGTCTGCAAAGCTTCATTTGTATATCCCAAACCATAATAGTTGTTAAAAAACTGAGAGAGGTTTTTGTACATGAGGATGTTGACAGAAAAAATCTCTTTCATCTTCTAAAAATTTGTCCTCGTTGGTTCGGAAACCATGTTTGAAGTCAATGTGGCGTATAGGAAAAAGCATAGTTTCAACTAATCATGAGACAGATGAATGACGTGGATGTGGGAAATGACATGGAAATGTATGTTGGTGCGTGATTAATGGGCGGAGGATATGTGGTGGGATAGGAGTGGCAGAGGTGATGAAGTGGGGACATGGTAAGCAGATGAGGGGAAGTGGTTTCCAGAGGGGGTAGTGGGCGGTTAGTGGTATCAGCCGGGGGGTGCGAAATGTAGGGGAGTGGACACGTAGCCATGGGACCCAGTGGGGAATACCACCTTTTCGAACCCCCCCATAGTAAAGCTAGGATGGAGAGGGGGGGCCAAAAATGGATGAGGTTCGTTGATCAAGAGCTGGATGACATCCCAATGTTCTCAAACTGTCGAACATTAACCATAAACAACAAAGAACTTTGTCTGCTTGTGCCTCTTAATATTTTCTTTTGAACTTAGGATAAAGGTGAAATAGGAGATATACAAAACAATTTATCCTATCATGCGCCTTGTTACAGTTTATTTAATCACATTTAAATGATGTTATTATTTTATTCTAAACACACTTAATTATTCTCTAATGCTGCATTTTGACTTGCAAGCATTTTTTTTTTATTTTCTTAAGGTTTGAATCTTTTTTGAAAATAATTTACAATATGGAATATTATTTACAACATCTAAAATATAATAATGATCAGCTATAATCAAGAAAACCTATAAAAATTATAGGACCCTAACAGTGGCTCTAGCTAGGGATGGCACTTCCTGGTGAAGTGTCAAGAACATCGTAGACTAGTAGCCTGATCCATTGGGCTGATCCCAAAACCTACTGTTGGGTTGTGTTATATTCTTTCCACGACTAGCCCACATAGTTAACCGGGGGGGTTAGAGGGGGGGCAGAGCGCCCCCCCCCCCTTCATTGCGCCGATTACATAGAGAGGGGGTCACAGGGGGTTTGAGAGGTGTAGGTAGCCCCTTTCTATGGGGTCTGAGGCAGCGCCCCAGAAAGTTTTGTTTTTGGACCCTATATTAGGTTGGGCGGACCTACTTATGGT
Source organism: Pinus tabuliformis (assembly GCA_031772625.1). Classification (NCBI taxonomy): domain Eukaryota; kingdom Viridiplantae; phylum Streptophyta; class Pinopsida; order Pinales; family Pinaceae; genus Pinus; species Pinus tabuliformis. Next base: position 924,592,472 of record CM062810.1, read on the forward strand.
TTTTTGCATGATTTTTTGCACATGGTTTTGGACACGATTTCTTTTGGTCCATGGTTTTGGACGTGATGGTTTTCGATCCATGGTATTGGATGCTTCGGCATGTATAAATATGTATTGTAACATTGAAAGGAACATAATGAAAAATCAAGCTGGTAGTCCTGATTTTGGGATCCAAGGGAAAATCTCTATGTATATGGATTTTATGTGTTATGCTCTCACATTGTTTATTTTCTGTGTTTTAGAATTCGTATGTAGGTCGATTCTAGTGGTAAAAGAAGATGGCAAGTAGTGGAAAGATAGAGATCGAGAAATTTAATGGTCAAAGTTTTGAGTTGTGGAAACTCAAGATGGAGGATCTGTTGGTGGATAAAGATCAGTGGATCGTGGTAGATTCGGGTACTAAACCAACAGGAGTGTCTGATGAAGAATGGAAGAAATTGGATCGGAAGGCAAAGAGCACAATACGATTGTGTGTCTCAGATTCAGTATTGCTGAATGTATCATGGGAAGCTACGGTGAAGGCTTTGTGGGACAAGTTAGGGACTTTGTACCAATCTGAGTCTCTGGTGAATAAACTGTTCCTACGAAAAAAGTTGTATAACCTGAGGATGAAAGATGGAGACTCGGTGATAAAGCATATGAATGCATTTAATACTCTGGTAAGTCAGTTATTGTATGTTGATATTAAAATTTCAGATGAAGATAAGTGCATCAGTTTGTTGTGTTCTCTACCAGATTCGTGGGATAGTCTGGTTATTGCAATAGGTAGCAATGCAACTGCCTTGCAGTTTGATGAAATAGTATCATCCTTGCTGACGGAGGAGATGAGATGAAAATATATGGAGATCCAGAATGGTGATGCCTTGTTTGTACGAGGATAGTCCCAAAACATAAACAAAAGTAAGTCATCGAGTGGGAGATCTAAATCTAGAGGAAGATCTAAATCTCCAGGAAAACCTGTAAAGTTGGTGTGCTGGAAATGCAGAAAGGAAGGGCACTACAAAAGGGACTATAAATCTAAAGCTCCTAACAAAGGAAAGGGATATGATGATTCTCCTTCTGCAAAGGTGAAAACCACCTCAGATGAAGGTGGGGATGTGTACTTGGCTTCTTCAAGTACGCATGTAGATCATGATGCATGGTTGATTGACTCAAGTGCATGCTTTCACTTCACTCCCCATAGAGAGTGGTTCTGCGAGTATGAGAAATACTATGGTGGTGATGTCTTCTTAGGGGATGATAGGAAGGCCAGAATCGTTGGTCACGGAAAAGTAAAGTTGAAGTTGCAAGGTGGAAGGGTTAGAACACTTTCGGGTGTTCTGCATATTCCTGCATTGGCCGAAAATCTGATTTCTGTAAGCAAGTTAGATGATGCAAGTGTAAAAACAGTGTTTGAGAAGGATACCTGCAAGATGGTTCGGAGAGCACCTGTATTGATGCAGGGAGTTCGAATTGGAACTCTTTACAAGCTGCAAGGTAGCACTGTTATTGATGGGTGCAACAGTTTTGTGGTTCCTAAAAGTGGAGCGGAAAATCTAGTGGTCTCTAGAGAGAAGACCATGTTGTGGCATCAAAGGCTTGGACATATTGGAGAGAAGGGCTTCGAATACTTCATGGTAAAGGTATGAGTAATAGCTCTCTAGAATTTGATTTCTGTGAAAATTGTGTATATGGGAAGCAGAATCGGGTGAGTTTCCCCTTTGGTGGTAAGAGGGAGAAACAGATATTACAACTTGTGCATAGTGATGTGTTTGGACTTGTGAAGGTTCCATCACTGGGTAATTCTATGTACTATGTATCATTTATAGATGACTTCTCAAGGAATACATGGATATACTTCCATAAGAATAAATTTGAAGTCTTTGACAGGTTTAAAGAATTTAAGGTTCTGGTGGAAAACCAGACAAAGAAGAAGATAAAGGTGCTGAGAACAGATAACGGTGGAGAGTTTTGCAGTAAGGAATTTGAATAATTCTGTAAGAAGTGTGGTATAGCACTGCAGAAGACTACTCCATATACACCTAAGAAAAATGGAGTTGCAGAAAGAATGAACAAGACGTTGATGGAAAGGGCAAGAAGCATGCTCAGTGGTGCCGGGTTAGGACAGGAATTCTGGGCAGACACAGTGGAGACAGCATGTTACCTGGTCAATAGATCACCTTCATCAGCGTTGGAGGATAAGACTCCACAAGAGGTATGGATGGGTAAGAAACCCTCTCTTTCACATCTAATGGTATTTGGATGTGATGCATATGTACATGTTCCAAACGAGAAAAGAACCAAGTTGGATAGTAAATCTGAAAAGTGCATCTTTATTGCGTATAACAATGGTTTAAAGGGTTATAATCTTTGGAACCCAGTAACAAGGAAGGTTGTGTACAGCCGAGATGTGGTGTTCAGAGAGGTGAAAGATGTTATTAAACATGAATTCCAACCAAACGAACCTGAGAAGATAGAGTTTGAGCTTAAGGAGGAAGAATCAGATTCTACAACAGATGAGGAATCAAAAGATGAAGAGCCACAAACTTAGGGTGTGAGAAGATCAGTTCAAGAAAGGAGGCAGTAGGAAAGGTACAGTCCATCTACTTTCTGTTCAAATTTTTCTTTATCTGTTACTGATGATAATCCCAGAACTGTGAAGGAAGCAGTAGATTCAGAGGATGGAAAACTCTGGAAAGAGGCCATGGTTGACGAAATGGTATCTTTGCACAAAAATGAGGCTTGGGATCTGGTGGAGTTGTTGGCTGGAAGGAAACCCATTGGCAGCAAATGGGCATTCAAAAAGAAGACAAATGCAGAAGGAAAGGTGGAGAAATACAAAGCTCAGTTGGTAGCAAAAGGTTATTCCCAGGTGTCGGGAATTGATTTTGGTGATATTTTTTCTCCTGTTGCCAAGGTAGCTTCTATTAGATTACTTTTATCTGTTGTTGTTGCTTTTGATTTTGAGGTAGAACAGATGGATGTGAAGACAACATTTCTTAATGGGGATCTGGAAGAGGAGATCTACATGAAGCAACCTAAAGGTTTTGCGATGAAGGGTAAGAAAGAAATGGTATGGAAGTTAAAGAAGTATCTGTATGGGTTAAAACAGTCACCAAGGATGTGGTATCAGAAATTTGATACATTTATACGGGGACTTGGCTTCACTAGAAGTAAAGCAGATCACTGTGTGTATTTTAAATTAATTGGTGACCATGTTATTTATCTGGTCTTGTATGTGGATGATATGTTGCTAGTTGGAAATGACAAAGAAATTATCTAGGATTTGAAGACCCATTTGTCCTCCAAATTCGACATGAAATATCTTGGTGCTGCAAACTATATTTTGGGCATGGAAATTAAAAGAGATCGAACAAAGAGGAAGCTCTGGTTAAACCAGAGGAAGTATGTCAAGACAATATTGTAGAGGTTTAATATGCAAGATAGTAAATCAATGAAGGTTCCTATTCCTGTAGGTGTAAAGTTATCTGTTGAACAGTGTCCCAAGACACAAGAAGAGGAAGAGTACATGTCCAGTGTTCCATATGCAAGTGTAGTCAGTAGCTTGATGTGTGTGATGGTTTGTACTAGACTAGACATTGTGCATGCAATGGGAGTATTGAGCAGGTTTATGTCAAAACCAGGGAAGGAGCACTGGACAATAGTGAAGTGGGTTTTCATATATTTGCTTGGCACTAGTGATTATGGTTTGTGCTACCAAGGAAGACCACGATTGGATAGAGTGTTGGATATCCATGGCTTTGTTGATGCAGATTGGGCTGGAGATCTGGATCAGATAAGATCTACAAGTGGGTATGTGTTTAACCTATTTGGAGGTGCAGTGAGTTGGATGAGTAAGAAACAATCTGTAGTGGCACTATCAACTACAGAGGCATAATACATGGCAGCCACTCATGCAAGCAATGAAGTAGTTTGGTTGCAGAAATTGTGTTCAAGTATGGGGTTAGTACAGGGAGCTATAAGGATAGACTGTGACAGCCAAAGTGCAATTTTCTTGGCAAAGAACCCTACATATCATTCAAAGACAAAGCACATTGATGTTCAGTATCGCTTTGTGAGGGATGTGATAGAAGACAAAAAGGTGTTGCTGGTAAAGGTGGACACTTTGAAGAATATCGCAGATGCATTGAAAAAATCTTTGACCTCTGAGAAGTTCTCTTGATGTAGAGAAACAATGGGCGTTGCAGGTCTGGATAAATGACTAAGCTCTCTTGTGCCCCGCTGTGGAAAGAAAACAACAAGTGGGAGAATGTTGGGTTGTGTTATATTCTTTCCACGACTAGCCCACATAGTTAACCGGGGGGGTTAGAGGGGGGGCAGAGCCCCCCCCCCCCCCTTCATTGTTCCGATTGCGTAGCGGGGGGGTCACAGGGTGTTTGAGGGGTGTAGGTAGCCCCTTTCTATGGGGTTCGGGGCAGTGCCCTAGAAAATTTTGTTTTTGGACCCTATATTAGGTTGGGTGGACCTACCTATGGTTTTGTGCATGATTTTTCACACATGGTTTTGGACGCAATGGTTTTCGGTCCATGGTATTGGATGCTTCGACATGTATAAATATGTATTGTAACATTGAAAGGAACATAATGAAAAATCAAGCTGGTAGTCCCGACTTTGGGATCCAGGGTAAATCTCTGTGTATATGTGTTTTATGTGTTATGCTCTCACATTGTTTATTTTCTGTGTTTTAAAATTCGTATGTAGGTAATTTCTGTATGGGGTTAAAACCTACACCTACAACCTGTTCTGCCATAAAATCTCTACTACTAAAAAACTCTCAAACTGAAATCAAAACCATTCTGCACACTGAAATCTGAAATATACACTAAACTGAAAGTCGTACTACAATATGAAACTAAATCTAGAAAGAATGCTTTAAAAAACAAAAATTTCGAAGGTACTTAGCTTATTTGCACTCTTCTACCTACTTTAATCTGATAAAATGACTACCATATCAAGTGATAACAAACATCTAGTGCAACCACTCAAGCAAATGGATACTTAATTGAATTTTGCATTCCACTTCTTTAGGCGGAAAAATAAATTCAGAAAATGGCAACTTAACTTTTCTGCTGGATCCAATAGTTGCATTGATGAATCTAGAAAATTTTCCCTTCACTAATGGTTACAATAAACTGACCAAAGGATCATGGAAAACATGCAATATAAGATCTTCGGGATGATTTAAAATAGGAAAACAAACCTCATTCCAAACTGTTGTTTTTCTTATGTGTTGAAACTGATTTTCTTCAAATAGAATGGGAGAAAACTTTTTTTCCTTGTTATTATCCACTGTAGTCAAGTGTTCTAAATTCTCTTGAATCTCCTCAAATATGACAGCAATATCCTTTACTTGCTGATTTTCACTGTTGTCCTCTTCTTGATCGGGTTCAGGCTGCTGAATTTCTTCCTTTACCTCTAGTTGATCAGTTTGTTGTGGTGCTGCAAGATTTATTTCCAGTGGGGAATCTCAACACACATCCTCTATTTCTTCCTAAGGGGAAGACAATTCAAGAAATACTTCTACTTTTTGTTCATAATGTTGAAAAGGATTTCCATCTAAAGCCTCTAGTATTTCATCGTTTGTGAACTCATCATCATCATAGTAATCTTCCAGATATTGAATAAAAATTCCAAAATGATCACAACAGTTTTGAATCAGCAACAAAGACGGATAATCCCCTCTGTATTTCTCAAAAAAAAAAATATGAAAAAGCTTTAACGAACATATACTAGCAGCAGGCAAATTTTCATACCAAGATCTAGCCTTTTCCTCCAAAGTTGCCATAAAAATTTTCATAATACAATCTTCATGAAATTTGATTTTAAGCTTACGGATGTGCATATGAAACCTGAATAAATGTATAGTAGCATCATCTCCTTTTTTATCTCTAAAAAATGGAAGATAAGTTAACCAATCACTATTGGGCATGGGATTTGGAAAACCTAAAATTCTTGATCTGTCCATAGGAGCATACCTGCGTTGTATTCTTGAACTCATTTTGAAAACAATCAACAATGAAATGGGGTCACCATAAGTGCTTTAAAATTCTAGATTCTTTGATAAGAGATTCGTCATGCAAACTTTGAGCTCCAGATTCTTGAAACATGGAGTCGCCAAGTGAATAATTCAGCCTTCTTGTGTCTGATCAGTGTTCACCATTAGCAATCAGATCTGGAACTTGATACACTTTTCTGAGGAAGATAAAAATTCCTTCCCCAGTATGGTCACCACTATGTTATTGTTCTGTATTTTTGAGGTTGTGGGAGTAAATACATTAGACAACATCAAACCACTTTTGAATGTTGGGATCTAGCCCTGCCAGCTTCAGAGATGGCTCTCTCTTTATGATTTAACTTGGTTTTTAGGTTGATTTTAGGCGAGTTATGATTATGCTTGGATGTTTGTTTGAATTTGGTTGATTGGTTGGTTGATCCGCTCAAATCTCTTTCTTTCCATTGGGCTATGGAGTCAAATAAAACTGGAATGTTGCACCAAAAGTTCAAAGGAGTAATCACAAGGCAAGCTAGCTATATTTACTGGATCTTTTAAATTAAATTATGGAATGGAGAAAAGGTGTGCTTCAGCATGGATTGAAAAGCATTTAATAATTTCTCAATCAGACTTTTAGAAGAAAACATACAGATTGTAAATGCAGTCCAAATAAGGTGTTCAAAAACATATCTTATTTTTCACATCTCCTGTTTTACAATAAGATTTCATATGCATAACATAAGAAGAATAACAATGAAAACACAATTACAATAGGAAAAACATCACCAGTATTTCGTAACACAAGTATCCTGTGAAGAGTCTTTTTATTAATGGTGCTCCAGCAACGCAGAAAGAGTATGATGCTTGATAGAAAGAGTTGCAATGTTAAGGGACCAACCCTCAATACTTCGACATAATGAAGTATTTAAACAAAATTTACAAAAAAATTACAATTAATGCCTTATTGACATGGTATTCTATTATTGACTTCGAATTAACAGAAATGAAATAATGTGATCAAAAGAGATGAATCTAGTGAAGTGATCTAGACATCTGGCACTACTTTGGAGGAGAACAGTTGCTGAGTAGCCACTATTCAGGTGTTGCGCTGGTGAAGCTGACCTGTTCTTTTAATCCTAGAATTCACATAACTTATCCCACCACTCCTCATCTGGAATGGAAATTTTTGTTACTTTTCGGTAAATCTCATCTACCTCAGTATACCAAGCAAAAGTGGGTTTCACTGCAAAAATGTGTTTTATCTAATGTTGGATGAGACTCATGTTGTTGATAGCTTCCTAAAAATCTCTCCCTGTCATAGCACCTTTGATGTGGGAAGACTTGGTTGTATCCTTTGCAATGTCTTCGAGCTTATTCTTGTAATCTTTCCTGGTCATCAATTTGTCATTGATCACAGATAAAGAAGGCAGACCTTTCTTGTTCAATGCTTCTATTCTAGTGAAAAAAAAATTCATTGCTACCTCCAAAGTGTGACATTTCTCTGTCAACTGCACAACCAACTTCTTCTTTGTTAGAACTTTCTTTACCTCTAGGATCGTTTATGTTCTGTCATCGACTCCCAAGTCATCCAGCTCATATCTATTTTTGGAATTGAGAAATTTTATGATGTTGTTGTCTGTGGCCGGCATTTCTCCTAATTCAGCATTGATAGTGGAAATGGTTTGCTTCACTTTCTCCATCAACTCTTTGTGTTCAAATATAATCTGGATACATGGCCAGATTTCATCTATTTCCTCAATGATATTGTTCCATATAATTTCTTTGACTTGGGCCAATATGTGGCCAACAGAGGACTCAGTTGATGATTTCCTCCATATTTCTAGCTGGTATTGAGCTCTCTATAGCTCTATTGCATGGAAAGTCTCAGTATTTGTCTTATGATCTTGTAGAATATTGACTTGAGCCTGCAATATTTGATTTCTTCAGTCTCGAGAGACATGTTATGTACTGCATTTGCCAACTAATCAGCAGCTGCCCCTGTGCTTATTGTAGAAGATATAGATGTAGGAATTGTTGTGATAGGGAGTGCTTCCAAAGGGACAACAACCATTTTGGCAGCTTTTTCCTTTTCTTTGATCATCTTTTCCATCGTTGTCTCCATTTGCTTCAACTGTGCACTCTGGTCCATGATGAGCTTCACCATATTTGTCTTTTGTGTCTACGTTTCTTCAATGTCCTTGGCCAAAGGATCTTTTGTGGCTCGTAACTTCAACTGCTTCCTTAATGCTCCTATGTCTAAATTCTTTTTCCTTACAAGCTCTTCTGTAGTATTGATGTTTGCAAGGTCATAACCTACTTTGATCACCAAGTCCTCCAAAGATTTGATCCTGGTGTCTTTGGCAAGTGCAGAGACTTTCTCCATCTTCAATTGTGATAAAACATTGGCTAATGTAACCTGCAATTTCGACAAACTCATAACAGTGTTAGTGAGAGTAGATGAAATCATCTGCCCAGTCTGCTTATGCATCTCCATTTGGTCAATGGGATGTATGTCTTTCACATCAAATTCAAATGATGTCTTCTTGTATTCTGATGCTACCTTGGGCTGGGGAATCTGTGCTTGGAGGAATGCCATTTGCATTTTACCTTTCTCTGAATCAAAGGCTGATAGCAGCCTGCTTTGAGAACTGGAAGTCTACTTCCAGAACTAAGCATATGTGTTAATTTTCAAGGCCTCATTCCTCACTTTAATTTCCTTGAAAATGTCAAATATACTCTTTTCTGTCTCCCCTGTAGTAGATGTGCTGGTTTACATAACCTGTTGTTGATCCTGTGAATATGTGGAGGTAGTGGGAGAGAGTGTAGTGTGATCACCTATCAATGAGGGAAGAAGGGGCTCTTTGGACGTGATAATGTTCTCCTGCTCTCAATCCTTGCTGAGGCTTAGTTTTGAACTGATCTTGGCCTTCTTCCTATACATAATTTTGAAGCCTTCACTGAAAATCTTAGTCCCTGAAGGTGACTCTTCTTCTCTGCTTCTCTTTGTTGATTTCTCCTTTGTGATAGGAGTCTGTACTGTGGAGGATGACACCAGCTGCTCCTCGGCCTCTTGTAGGGTGTTCTCAGTCCATTCTAGCTGGTTCTTATACTTTTCTATCTCTGGTCTGGCTATGTGAAAATAAGCAGTAGATTTATTTTCTACTCTTAACTTAGAAATGACCCCTAATGGATCATATGACTAGGTGAAATTAAGGCTAAACTACATCTCTTTTAGTAGCTTATCTGTTTCTTCCCTTGCTGCCCTGTTGTTGCAAATGAAAGGCCCTATTTTTGTTTTGATTTTGAATTGGGACTTCTTCTTGGTAGCTACAAAGTGTATCTCATCCATATTGAGCATTTTCCTGATACATTCTAGAGCAAAAATCCTCATTGGGAGGAATTTTGGCAGCTTGCAAGGGGCCAGCTCACACCCAAATATCCTTAGTTCTAGTTCTATATAATTCTGATAGAGGTACCAATCCCCTGTCTGAACTTGGTCTGATAGCTGCAAAACTTTCTTAATTTCTTCACTGATCCTTGGTTCTGACCTGTTGCTTAGGAGACCGAGTGCTGGATGTACAAACATCTCTATGAACTATTTGTATGAGTATTCCTTTTGTTCCTTCATCACCAACGTAGTCCAAAATATGACTGACTGTTGATTTCCTTCTTCATCCAACTTTTGTAAGGCAAGACTGATATTGTCTCCCTGAAAATATAAAAATAGATAAATCGGGACAAAAGCATATTTGAATACCTCCTCAGTCTGGAATTTGATAAACTGCTTATGGATAGAATCTACAAGAAATTGGCTAAAGTTAAGCAAGATGGAAGGCTTAGAATCAATAGAGAAAATGGAAAGAAATCCTATAATTGCCTCATCTACCCACTAATCTGATTAATAGCCAAGGCGGTAGGAGATGACTGTGATAATTTTCTTGGTTCCCTTAGGGAAAATAGAGGATGGATAGGGAGGATGGATGGGGCATCTTCTGTCAAGAAAAGATCAAGGGTTTTGGCTCTCTTATCAAAGTCCAATTTCTGATACAATTCAAAAAGTGCTTCATGGGAAAAAGGAGTGGAATTCTCTACTATAGGAGCCTGCATCATTTGGTCTATAGCTTGGGGAGTGATAGTGAACAAAATTTCTCCCGTGGGGGCACTGATAGCTCTTTGGCTAGGCAGATAGCAAGCATGACACTTCCTAACAAATTATGGGGTATTATGGGTACGGAGAAAAATATAGTGGGTCAAATTAGATTCCCACAGTTGAATATCATCAGACTTAACTATATATTTGTCCTCGAGCCAGCAGTACATCTCGAAAAGCTCAAATTCATAGAGAGTTTCATGGATTTTATAGTCTCTGTCTGCCAAAGGGATTTGGTGAAAATCAATGGGAGGGTGGATCAGAGGACTCACAGGTTCTTCTATTCCCTTGTCTTTTGGAGGCATGATTGGATAAAGCTATGGACGTTGGTGAAATCTGGATCATAGGTTTACAGTACACAGAGAGGACTTGCACACCTGTACAAAAAAATGGAAATGGTAGCAAAACAATGGGAATGGCAGTGTATAGACTCAGTAACTAGTTAATGAGTAAAGGAAGGGATTTTATAACATTCTGGTTTTTCCTGTTGATGGTGGTGTGGGTCTGTTGGATTAACAGTTAAACCATTTAATTGTTTAACGACTTAATTTTGGAGGGAGTGGAGGTGATTGGTGGGATCAACGGGTAGATGATGTGGTAGAGGGTGAGAGACGGGATCGCAATGGATAGAGGAGTGGTATCGGGAGGCGGAGAAACTACTTATCGGAGGGGGGGAGGCGGTTAATGGTTTCACCTGAGGGGTGTGCGAAATGATATGGCGCTAACACATAGTGGCGGGCGCGGTTTCAAATACCACCCATTTCGGAGCCCCCCTCCCACCCCGATGGTAAAGTTCGGATGATGAGGGGAGAAGTGGCGGGGTATTAATGTGATGTGACGGGGTGTTCGGTGGGGTCGATAGAAATTATTTTAATGTAGAGCAGGGAAAATATTGGAGTGTATGGTGGGGTAGGGGAGTGGACGAAATATGAGCAGAGGGGCAATTTTGGGGTGTTAGAACTTAGGAGTAGGAGATTAATATACCAAATATCAATTGATATAATAAACTTTAGAGTAAAACTTTAATCCTTTGCCTTTTTCTTCTGCACATGAAAATAATATTTAACATCTGACTTTGGGATAAAATCTTCATATGTTTCCTCTAACCACCATAGTGCTTCTACCTACCCTTTTGCATTACAATTATTTTTCTAAGCTAACATTTTCTCTTCTTGCTTTGCAGGGTGCACTTAAACTAGCAGACCCAAATCATTTTTATTTTATAAAAATCTACCTTATCCTATCACTTATTTCACCATTAACTCAGATTAAACAATTGAGTCAATTTTATTTCTACCTAGCTACTGATTTACCAAGATTAAACTGTTTGGTAAATCTTCATTTACTAACCTATTGAACAGAAATTTAAATGTGTTCAGTCATGATTAAACTGTATGACCTGAACAAAATTTCAGTCATTGTGGCATTCAAAAACAATTTGCACACAACCTTATTTGAAAATACAGTAAAGAACTAACTTATCAGTAGTGGCACTTGGACTTGAAGCACTTTCAATATTCTTTTCTATTTTTTCTTTTGTGGGGTTCTTATTTCCTTTTTTATTATTTTTTTTCAACATACCCTCTTTTCATTTTCTTTTTTCATATTTTTGGAAATCATTTGAATATTGAAATTATGTACAATATGAAATCACAAATACAAAATACTCAATCACCTTAAGATCCTATAATTTATAGGACCCTAACGTAGTACAAACAGTCAAATAGGATTAGAAATCAACATCTACATTGAAACCAATGAAACGAGTGCAAGTAATCAAATATGAGTATAAATCAACATATATACTGAAATCAATGCATCTAGTGTAAGGTATTAAATAAGATTAAAAATCAACATTTACACTGAAATCAATGCATCTAGTGCAAACAATAAAATAGGATTAGAAATCAATATCTACACTAAAACCAATACATCCAGTGCAAGCAATCAGATAGGAGTAGAAATCAACATCTACACTGAAATCAATCCATCTAGTGTAAGGTATTAAATAAGATTAGAAATCAACATTTGCACTGAAATCAATGCATCTAGTGCAAGCGATAAAATAGGATTAGAAATCAATATCTACATTGAAACCAGTGCATCCAGTGCAAGCAATCAGATAGGAGTACACTACAACAAAATAGGAATCTTGCGCTAGATTTAGCACTAGATTTTAGTGCATTTTTTTCTCAGTTGGGATGAGTAGACTGGCGTAAAATCTGGCTCAATTGTACAATTTTTAAAGCATCCTTTTCTGTGCCAAATTTTGCATCTTTTTTACGCCAAATTTTGCATCATTTTTTGCACCAAGATTTGCATTTGGTTTTACAACAAGTTTTGCTTCTAGTTTTGTCCCATTTTTTTGCATCATTTTTTGCTTCATGTTTTGTGTCATTCTTTGCTTCTTGTTTTGTGTCATAGTTTTCATCGAGTTTTACGCCATGTTTTGCATCTGATTTAGTTCCTTTTTTTGCATCCATTTTTTGCCAGTTTTTGCATCTAGTCTTATGCCATTTTTTGCTTCTAATTTTGTACTTGTTTTTACATCTATTTTTGTGCCAATTTTTTTGCCTTTTTTTGCACCATTTTTTGCATCCAATTATGCACAATATGTTAAATCTAATTTAATGCCAAATTTTGCATCCATTTTTACAACCGCTTTTGCGTTTTATTTGTCTCCTTTTTTTGCATCATATTTTGCACCATATTTTTCATCTAATTTTGCATCATTTGTTGCATCCAATTTAGCATCATCTTTAACACCACTTCTTGCATCCAAATTTTCATCCTTTTAAGCATCTAAATTTACATCCTATGTTGAACCATGTGTTGCGTCCACCTTTGCATCCAATTTTGTGTCTAATGTTACGTTCAATTTTTAGCCCTTTTTTCGTCAACTGTTGCATTTGTTTTTGCACCAACTTTTGAATCATTTGTTGCACCTCATTTTGCATCCAAATTTGAGCCATTTTTATGCCCCTTTTTGCACCAATTTTGCACCATTCTTTATGTCCAATTTTGCACCATTCTTTATGTCCAATTTTGCATCCTGTTTGGTGTCTAATTTTGCATCTTTTTTGGCATCTAAATTTGCATCCTTTTTTCTGCCACATTTTGTGTCCATATTTGCATCTCATTTTTCACCTAGATTTTAGTTTGAATTTTCATGGAGTTATGCATCATTTTTGGCATCTTTGGTTTCACCCTCTTTTAGCCCCATTTTGCATCTTTTTTGTGTCTTTTCTTACATCCTTTTTGCAACCAATTTTGCATCCTAATTTTACACCATTCTTTGCATCCTCATTTTGGTGCCCATTTTTCATCCTTGTTTGCACCCAATTTGGTATCCTTTTGTATGCCCTATTTCATTCCCTTCTTTGTGTCTAGTGTTGCACCCTTTTTTAATTCTACTTTAAAACCCTTTTTGTGTCATTGGTTGCATCTTGTTTTGATGGCTAGTTTAATATCCAATTCTACTCCCAATTTTGCATCCATGGTTACATCCACTTTTGGCTTCTCGTTTAGAGTTTTACTTGTATTTCCATTTATGACCCCCTTTATGGGTTCATTTTAATAATTTCAATTACATAGTGAAATATATTACAGTTTCTAAATATTATTTTGCTATAGGATTTAATGCACGGTTATATGAACATAAAACCCTCTCAGTTTATCCCAGACAGATCGATTAAGAGAAATTTTGTTCTAAGGCTTGGGATTCTTAGTAGATCAAGATGTAGAGTATAGATTAAGAAAAAGAGAAGGAATTCCTGTGGGTTCTCACATGCAAGTCTTGTTGGAGTTTTTAGTGTCGCTGGGAAGTGCTCCTAGCTAGCTCCAAATCTTGGTCCTACACATAAGAGAGAGAACAAAGCAACCTTCACAGCATAATATCTTGATAATCGAAACTATCAAAAACATATAAATATTATTGAATAAATAAATATAAAACAAAATCAGTTAAATAGAATAAGTAAAAAATGAATAGCAATTTATTGAAGGAAGAACAATTGATCTATATTAATAAAGGAGTTGGAGGAATGTTACAACCATTAGATGCAGTTGCAACAACACCTCCCCCAATTCCTAGCTCCAAAACTCCCCCTCTCAAGATAGATCTCAGTAGCATGAAAATACAAGAATTCCCATCTTTTCCTCAATGGCTAAGCCTCCAATATATAGGAAAGTGAAGGCTATGAAGATTTCCCAAATTCCTCATTAGTTCAATTTGGGAAAAAAAAATTGGGTGAATAATGTTTCCTCATATAAAAATGGCCTTTTCCACTTTTCAGATGCTATTGTGCTTAGGAAAAAGCTTCCCCATGCTTTATGGCTCTTTCCTGTTTTTGTATGCTTTTATTTTTTAGGAAAAAGCTAAAGATGAGGATAAAGGGATAACATTCCACAATATGAGTTTCCAAAAGTGAACAAGAGTGTCAAATTCTAGTTAACTCGAGCTTTTTTCCTCGAGACTGAGTGAGAATTTTGGTAACAAAAGTTAAATGAAGGGGACAACTTGTTATAGACTAGGATAACGTTGTCCTCATGGTACATAACTTGTATTATAGTCTTATATAGTCTAGGAGAAAGGGGTATTTCAACCAACAACATAGTATTCTCCTCCAAGATGATGAGGAGGTATTACACATTTAAGAAGATATCGCAATTAAAATTGATAACTTAATATTTGTTAACAAATTTAAGGGTAATTGACAACATTCATCAAAAAGATAGTAATATCCTCATATATAGCAATTCTCCATCAAAAAATCATTGGCAATTTTCAATATACATATATGACTACTAAATCAACACTTATCGTAGATATCATTATTCCAAGGTAAATTCACAACATTACATCAAAAAATAGTAATATTGTCATATATAATGATTCTCCATCAAAAAGCATTGACAATTTTCAACACATATATCAAGTAACAAGATAGTACTAATAATATCCTCATCATATTTAATCATATCAACTAAGATTCAAATGTATTATTATCATATCAAAATCTTTCGTGAACACCATTATTCTAAGGTAAATTCACAACATCCATCAAAAGACATTAATATCATCATACATAATAATTCTTCAGCAAAATAATGTTGACAATTTTCAATATATACATAAACTAACAAGATAAAAATGATAACATCATCATCATATTTTCAAATCAACTAAAAGTCAATGTATGATTACCAAATAAAAATGTTTCATAGATATCATTATTCTATGGTAAATTCACAACATCCATAAAAAAATAGGAATCTCATCATACACAATAATTCTTCATTAAAAATATGTAAACAATTTTCAACCGATTCATAAGGTAACAAGATAGTACCGATAGTATCATCGTCATTATTTGAATCAACTAAAATTCAAATGTATGATTACCATATTAAGACATCCCAACTAAATATTAAAAATAACGCATGGCTAGCTAGCACCACAAAAATCATAGTCAATATCATCCTCATGATCATTTCCATGATCATCATCCTAACCATCCTGATAATATCATCCACATAATCATCATCAACGCCATCACCATCCTCATCATCATCATCTCTGATATATGATGTAATCTAGACATAGTCTGTATCATCATCTTTATGGTCATTACCTGTAGTGTTCTGGAAAAAAATCAATATTACATGTACTAATTCTATAGCACAATGAATATTTTTATTACAATGCTAACCATAAAATCAGGTAGGACATAATAACATTTAATATTACTAAAAAATAAAATCAAAATATGGTTTAAGATATATTGGAGATCCAACTAATATTACACTTGTAATTCACATTAAGTAGTAGAAGCATGTTTTAATGCATATGATGTAGGTACCCATTTGTTATTCATATTATATTGTGAATGTTTTTGATGATGTCCATGCACAATTGGTAAATTAAAAGTTATTGGAAGCTTTATTTCAAATTACAATTGTGATTCAGGTTAGAAATAGAAGAAATTTTAACAAGAAAATAATGTCACCTGAAAAAGTAAATTGTTTTTAATGAAAAATAAGTCGCATACAATATGAATGTCACATGAAATTTGAGTTGTTTTTAATGCATATACTTTTCTCTATGATAAAATGGATCTTAATGTTCGTTCAGAATAAATTCTCATAAATAATTACTTCATTTTATCCATTATCACACTTAATCCATTATACCTAGTGACGACAATGATTCCATTCAAAATTGCTTTGAACTCCCTAAATATAATGTAAAAGAGGAAACTCCAATACCACGACTGCAGCCCCCTCCCTTGCCTCGTCCACCATCAGAGACAATGAACTTGGAGTTATGACCACGATATCAACCCCTCCCTTGCCTCGTGTCCACCATCAGAGGCATTGAACTTGGAATTAAGAGTACTCATATTTTCTTTGCTCTAATTAATCTCTAGGGAATCAAAACTTGATCAATGTATCAAGACTCCATCAAGGAATAGATATATCATAGGCGAAACTCAATAGACTTTGCCAAAAGAGTGTGAAATAACACTTAGCTATGTTTTATGAAATAACTCGAGTGAGTGGGATGAATGGTGGGAAACACTTACCAGGGAAAGGAAGATTTTTGGTTTGTCCTTATTTCTATTATTATTTTTTCTTATTAGAATGGAGGGAAGTGTTATAAAAATTCTAAAAAATATTTTAAATTAAATATATATATATATATATATATATATATATATATATATATATATATATTTGATTATGTTTTAGTTCTTTTTAATATATATTTAGTTTTAGTATTTTTTATTTTCTAAAAAATTATATTTAGTTTTTGGTATGTTTTTTTATAACAAAAATTATATTTTGTTTTTATAAAAATGGATTTTAAACATTCCATTCATGCTAAATTTGTGATTTTATGATAGAAGTTTAAATTATATATAAAAAAAAAAAAAGTAACTTAATGCCATGTGTTGTGTCACTGAGATGGGTATTATACATTTCTTCATTGCTAAGTTATACACTGTGCTTGGGTTTTCTTAATGCGATAAAATTAATTCTTCTCTTCATTATATCTTAAGATGTTCAACTTGCACCTAATAAAACAATAAAGTTAAAATAGGTTTGCCTTTGTCCTTTGTAGATCTTTGTCCCCATTAATCTTGGTCTTAATAGATTAATTGTTTTAGAGTGGCCTTGAGTGGTCACTCCCATTAGTTGCATGCATTTTAGTTTTCTGTAAGTGACATTTCTTAGGCTTGATAACATGTTATTTAATTTATGAAAATGTGTTATTGTCCATATTATTATTAAATATTAATACTAACTATTTTGGTTTTGAGCATGGTTTAGAAAAAAGTTCCCAAAAGGTTTATAGATTGTATTTTATAATGTAATGATTCATTGCTTGATGAAATTGTTTTGGATATCTTTTTTTAATGATTCATTGATTGATGAAATTGTTATGGATAATTTTTTTAGTATATTAACTTGTATGTGATAAAGTCAAAAGTCACCTCTTTTTGAGATTTTCATTGGTCAATTTCCCTTAAGGCCATCAAGTTCATCATTCGGACCCGGGTTTAAGGAAATGTAGGAGTCATGAAGTTGCATTGTCCAAGCACTTAAATCTTGAAACATGTTTTTTTAGTCACATTATACTTCCTTTCTGTGTGAATTCTCCATGAAAATAGTCTCATGGAACATGAGGGGCCTCAATAGTAAAGGAAAACAAAGACCCCTAAAAGAAAAATGGTACACAAAGCACCCATCAATAATGTTGATATAAGAAACACAAATATTAAGTGAGGTTCTACCTCATATAATTAGCAAATGGGGGAGGAATTTCCAAGTAGTAGTGATTGATGCTTAGAGATACTTGGATGGAATGGCTATTATTTGGAATGATAAGAGCATCAAGGTTACCAATATGTTTACCTCTTTTCGCATTATGACAATAAAATTTTAGTTAATTGACATCGAGGACTACTACCATGTATCCAATGTCTATGACTCCAATATCGCAAATGGAAAACCTCTATTTCTCAATTCTATTTCCAGCACAAGTAATTTATACTCCCCATCTCCATGGATTATTGGGAGTGACTTCAATATTATCAAGTGTCTCGAGGAAAAGAAAGGATGAATCACAATGTTTACCAAGAGATTTTGTAAGCTATACCATCAAAGCCCTAAAGTAGTCTCCATTAAAGTTCTCAAGCAATGAGTCTCCAACCCACACATGTGGATCAATGAGATGTAATACATGTGTGTGTGGTGACTAACTTAATACACTGTTCTAATAACTCCAAAAACTTAAGTATTTCAGTTCATCACATAAATTGATTGTAGTGTGACATAAGTAAACCAAGAGTAGACATGAAACCCTTAGGTAACAAACATTCCCTAGATCCTCAATTAGATGCTTAAATGATGAAGTGAAAATGCAAGGGGAAAAGAGGACTTCATGATTTAACCATCACAAACATGTGATCAACTGTGACTAGGAGTGTATATATTCATATGTTTTCCAAAGAGGGAGTGAATACATGAGTTACCATTCATTGGGCCTTATTTTTATTTTTCTTATATATAGGACTTAGGGAATAACATTTTCATAAGTTTGGCACAACTAATAGATATAACATTTATATGAATTTTCACTTCAACCTTAGGGTTTAGACTTAGATAAATCATTATAGTGTATCTTTAATGATTTTGGCTTTCACTTTTGATTTTCTTTCATCACAAATGACAAAAGTAGAAATATTTTGCCACAAACCTATGAATTCCTAATCATAAAGGCATCATGTGATGAAAACAAATTAATGATGTTATTCTCTATGAAAATGATGGGTATTCTTGAGAAAAGCTTATGCTTGTGGATGTCTCCTCCATGGTTGAGAGGGAGTGAGGGTGGACACCATATTATCCATGTGTCATGTGCTATGGTCAGGACTAACAGTCATAAGCCTAGTAAAGACACTAGTAGGGAGAATGGCGGATTGGATAAACATCTCAGACCAATATTCTTTGAGAATTTGTACTTTGACAAGGACTAACTGCCATAAGTCAAGTACATTAATACAACATAAGAATAGTCATGACGATCGACATTTCCAAGTGTCAAATATTATGACAGTGGATTAGGAAATGATCATGTGAGGACGTACCTGGTGAACATCCTAGTAGGGTAAGTGCCTAGAGAGGCAGTGGTGTCCAAATTTATGCCTCCCAACATTGCGCTCTATTCTAATGGAGAGATAGAACTTGTTAGTCAAGGCCTTGCTTTTTTGACAATGTTGGCTATGATGATGTAAATCATCGTTGATACTTATCAATCCAGATCCCTTCTTATATGAATATTTCAACTTGAAAGTTCTTTTTTGTCTTATTATGAGTACCTCCCTACTTTAGAGGGAGTGTCATCATCTTCATTATTGTCATCATCACCACCATCATCATCATCATTATTGTCATCATTGAATTATCGTCATAATCACCATTCATGTCGTCATCATCATCATCATCATCATTATGGACATTGTCGTCAATTGTTCATAATTATAGGTGTCGTAAGAAATATCATCAACCCAAAAAAATTACGAATGCTCGAAAATATTTGTTAGGACACATGATATATGCAAGAGAAATAACAACTTTATTTTTGAGATATGATTGATGATCATCTTCATCACTACCATTATCATCATCATTATAATTTCAATCATTCCCATCATCATAATTAATGTAATTTTTATCATCATTGTTGTCATCTTTGTCATGAACATCATAACCATCATTCATGCCATTATTTTTGTTGATGATGACCAAGATGAAAATAATGATAATGATGATCAGATTGTGATGACTTGAAAGACGACGCCAAAGATAATGATAATGATTATGACCATGACAACATTTAAAAGTTGGTAATATTGGCCAAGGTCATTAGCATCGTCATCATCATCATTGTAATTGTAACCCCCATCGTCTTTATCATCATTGTCATTATCGTAATAATCACAATTCATGTCATCGTCATCATCTTCATTATCAGCATTGTCGTAATTATTGACATTGTCATCAATTGTTCATAATTGTCAATGCCATAAGAAATATCATCAATGTAAAAAATATGATGAGTGTTGGAAAATGGATGCAAAAGTGAACAAAAAAATGGGGGCAACAATAGATGTAAAATTGGATGAATAGTGGACACAAAATAAGTAGATGCAAAACAAGATAGAAAAATTGACACAAAAGTGGATGAAAAATTAGATGCAATAGTTGATGCAAAGTTGGAAACAAAATAGGATGCAAATATGGATGAAAAAGTGGAAGAAAACATGGGTGAAATAGTAGGCATAAAAATTAGCATGAATTGTGGTGAAACAAATGTGGATACAACAACGAACGCAAAATGACACAAACTTGGATGAAAAAAGGAGGCAAACTTTGATGCAAAAAGGGATTTAAACATGGACCAAACATGGGTTCAATAGTGGACACAAAATTAGATGCAAAATTGGACGCATCAAAAATGGATGTAAAAGTAGATGCAAAATGGGATGCAAAAAACATAAACAATATTTGATGCACACTTGGACACAAAAGAGGATGCAAACGTGCATGCAAAAGTGGAAGAAAATGTGGGTTGTAATGATAGGCACAAGATATGGCACCAATTTTGGCACAACAAAAGTGGATGTAATACCAAACACAAAAAAAAAGATGCAAACTTAGATGCAAGACAAGATGCAATAAGGGATGTAAAAGTGGATGGAAACATGGCTACAACAGGAGAAACAAAAATGGATGCAATGGAAGTAGATGCAAAAGAACATACAAAATGAAACGCAAAACCCAACACAAAAGTGGATGCAAAAATAGATGCAATATTTGATGCAAAAGAGGAAGATGTGAAGATGGCTGCAAAATTGGAAGCAAACATGGGTACAACAATAAGTAAAAAACATGGCACAAATTGTGTCGCAACAAAAGTTGATGTAATGATAGATGCAAAAAAAGAAGCAAATGAAGATGCAAAATAAGATGCAAAAAGGGATGCAAAAGTGGATGTAAACATGGGTGCAACAATGGATGCACAATAGGATGCAAAAATTGATACAACAAAATTCAATGCAAATGTAGATGCAATATGAGACACAAAACCTGATGCAAATCTTGACGCAAAAGTGGATATAAAAAGGGATGCAAAAATAGATGTAAAATTCGATGAAAACCTAGATGTATATGAGGATGCAATTGTGGATGCAAATTTAGAAGCAAAAATGGGTGCAAAGGGCTGTGCCAAACTAGGTGCAAATGATGTAATAAGAAAATTGGATGCAATAGTGGACACAATATTAGATGAAAAAGAGGATGTAAATATGCATGCAAAACAAGATGTAAAAGTGGATGCAACAAAAGTAGATGAAAAATTAGATGCAAAAATAGACAAAAACCTCGATACAAAACTTGGCGCAAAGGGGATGCAAAAAATGATTTAAAAAATGATTCATAAGAGGATGCAAGAGATGATGCAAAATTTGAAGCAAGTGTAGGCGCAAAAAGTAGATGCAATAGAGGATGAAAATTTTGGTGAAACAAAATTAGGTGCCAAACTTGATGCAAAACATGGTGCAAAGAATGACACAAAACTTGGCATAAAACTTGGCATAAAACTTGGCATAAAACCTAGTGTAAAATCTAGTGCAAAACCTATTACAATACCTGGTGCTAAACTTGGTGTAAGACTTGGTGCAAAACTCGATGTAGACTTCGCATCAATTTTTGCACCATATTTGATAAATTGACACAAATAGCACCAAAAATGGGCTCTAGACGCAAAAAAGGAAGAAAAAAGGGACGCTAATCGCTGGGTTTTGTTGCAGTGGTAGAAATCAACATCTACACTGAAATAAATGCATCTAGTGTAAGGTATTAAATAAGATTATAAATCAGCATCTACGCTTAAATCAATACATATAGTTCAATTGATCAAACAGGATTGGAAATCAACAACTACATTGAAATCAATATATCTATTTTAGTGAAAAACCAAAATATTCATGACTTTCTAGATCTAACTTCTATGTATATATTTGTCTCGGTGTGTTTCTTTCTTCTTCCATCTCTCTCCACCTTCCATTTTGTGTCTATCTCCCTCTCTCCTTCTCTCTCTCCCCCTCCCTCTCTCCCTTGTCTCTCTCTCTCTCCCTGCCTCTCCCTCCCGTTCTCTATCTTTCTCTTTTTCCCTCTCTCCCTCTGCCATCTATATCTATACCTCTCTCCATCTCTCCTTATTTGTCTCTCTATCTTAACCCCCTAAACACAATCTCTCTCTCTCTCTCTCTCTCTCTCTCTCTCTCTCTCTCTCTCTCTCTCTCTCCATTTATATATCTATCTCTTTTCCTCCCTCCCTTTCTTTTCCTCTCTCTTCTACCTTCTCCCCCCCGCCCCTCCATCTATATATCCATCTCCCCTTTTCTCTCCTTCTCACCCACAAAACATACACACTCTTTATCCATATATATTTATTTCTCTCTCCCTCCTTCCTCTCCCTCTCTCTCTTCGCCTTATCTCTCTCTCTCTCTCTTTTCCTCTTGATTTTTCCCTCTTCACCCCCATCTATATCTCTATCTCCCCTTGTCTCTCCCTCTCAACCCCAAAACATACACACTCTCTCTCCATATCTATATCTCTCTCTCCCTACCTCTTCCTCTCCCTCTCTCTCTTCACATTCTCTCTCTCTTTCTTCCCCTTGTCTACATATCTCTCTCTCTCTTCCCTCTTGCTCTCCTCTCTCCCTTGTCACTCCCTCTCCCTCTCCATGTTTGTCTCTCCATGTCTTTCTTCCCCTTCCAACTCCATCTCTCTCTCCCCCTCTCTCTCTCCTCTATCTTTTTCCTTCCTCTCTCTCTCCCTTTCTCTCCCACCTCCCTCTGTCTCTCCCCCCATCACACTCTCTCTATCTCTCTACCCTCCAACTATGTCACTATCTCCCTCCTTCTCTCCTTCTCGCTCTCCCACTCTCCCCCCTCCATATCTATGTCTCCCTGACTCTCTCTTACCCTTCTTTCCCTATCTTTATCCTCTTATTTTCTCTCTCTTACCTCGTCTCCTCTTTCCCTCATTCCATATTCATCTCTCCCTTGTCACTCCCTCTCTCTCTCCACCTCTATCTCTCAATGTCTTTTTTCTTTCCTCCCTCTCTTTCCCCCTTCAAATCCATCTCTCTCTCCCTCCCTCTCTCTTCCTCTCTCCCCTTCCTCTGTCTCACTGTCTCTCCCACCTCTATGTCTCTCTTCCTCACTCTATTCCCCCTTCATATCATCCCTTTCTTAAATACGATCCCATTGTATTATACTTAAGAAAGTATATAAACTAAAACAAACAAACAAAAAACAAAAAAACAAAAAATGAACAAATAGACAAAAACAAACAAACAAACAAAGACAAACAAAACATAATTGGTTGTATAATATTAAACCTATATTTTGGATCAATCATGTCAAAGAAAATACAATAACAAAAAAATTAAAAGAATCATGCTCTACATTTCCGATTAAAAGAATCATGCTCTATATTTCTTCTATCATCATTAGTCACTTTGCTTTCTCTCTTGGCTTGGATCCTTGGTTAAGATGCATGTATCCTGGTTCTTTATAATTCTCTATAATATTATTTATATTATATGAATTTCACATGTGTATATAAAAGTATTCTCATATTTAATTTATTAACACGTTGATTTAATCTCTATGGGAATATTGTTAGTAGTCGTGAGGATGGAGGCTTTAGATATCCCTCAAAAGTGATTATAACATTTTTTCTCTCAGATTTAATTAAAAAATATAATAAAATTAAATTAAAATAAAGTATTTGTAAAATATTTTGATTTTGAAATAAGTTATGGTTTTTGGGCATGTGATATTGATAAGTCATGGTATTGCAACAAAATAATTAAAATCCTAGATCCATAACAAATAATCAAAAGCCTAGATGACCCATGGTATTGCTAAACCATGGTATTAGCCCATGGTTATGATTTTCTACCCTCCTTCTCTCCCTCCCTCTGTATCTTTCTCTTCTGGGTATTGGCCCATGGTATTGTAAAAAAAACCTACTTAGAATTTAATAATATCCATGGTAAATATTCATGATTAAAATTCTTGTCATATTGTAAATATTAAGTTTTTATCTGCTTATTAATTAAATTTATAGATGGTTATGGAATCATTATTTTAATTTTTATGGTAAAATGGATGTTAATTTATAAGTAATATTTATATGTTATATATTTTAATGTGATATATTTTCTTTTATTTAAAAAATTGTTCCTAATTTTATTATGTAACACCCTCATCCCACATCTACCCAAGTAACTGGCCAACCGAGGTAAATATGCGACGAGATGCCACTATAATGGGATTCAACCTCCTAAGTCACCTTAAGGAAGTGGAATCGATGGAAACACACCACACAGACCTTCCACATCAGCAAAGGAACTCTCAAGAGCTATCCCAACCACTCAAGTAATTACCATCCCCTGGGTCCCATTGATTTTTTAGACCATTAAACCCTTGGACGTTCCTTTGATATGGACAAGGGTGCATCTTGGAGGCTCCAGGCGCTCCCACAACACGGATTATGCATGTGTCTGGGGACTTTTCTCCTCATACCTGTGCCTGCGACTCCAGGATTTGTGCCACTTTTTCAGGTCTCGAGCCCAGGTCACTACCCAGAACTCAATGACACCTTCAGAAATGAATTTACACAACAAAACAATGATACATTTGAAAAAACATTGACAAGGACTAGATTGGACCTTTACTAGCCATGATGGGAATTTCGTCAAACATGTCACAAATATGTAATCTACACGTTTAAACAACATATATGAGCATAGGGGTCTCATACTTATCTAAAAATTGCTAAGAAGCATTGTTCCCTTATATCATTAGTTGCATTATCAACTATTAGGTCATAAATACATTTTTCATTCATTCACAAATGAAAACATGAGGAGAGCCATACATCATCATTTTCATAATACATATTCATAACCAACATAATAGCAACAGAAATACCAAGGATAGATCAGCCATAGAATCCACATATAAACCAGTACATTTGCACATAAGTTACCAAGGAAATAACCTCTTATTAATGAATGTATGGGACTACCGCATTCCACCTGACCATAGAATGGCTAAGCCAAATCTCTCTTCAGCTAATCACCCCCGTGCCATATCCCAAGCATGAATGTGGGACTCAAACCAAAAGAACCAACGAGGGCATCCCGAGGCTAAACCACCTCACCCTCATCAATAGAACTAGGCTTGACCGTAATCCACACCAGATCACTAGGCCAAAACAATAAACATGTAATAGCAGGCTTTACCATGATCTCCACTAGATCACTAAGCCAAAAAATGCATGGATGCCACCAGATTTCTCCACCTACATCATGAGGAAATTTCCTGTCTTCTAGTCTTTAGGCTTTACTGCAATCCATAGTCTGATCTATGGATCACTAGGCCATAACCGAGACACTAGCCTCTAGGGCTTTACTGCAATCCATCCCAAATCATTAGACCCTAACTAAGACTCCACTCTCTAGGCTTTACCGTAAATCCCATCATGGGATTACTAGGCCTGATGGAGAGCACCCACCTCTAGGCTTTACAGAATATCCCACCATTAACCAGTCAATGATTCCTAGGCCCACCGAGGCACATAATACTTGGCTTTACCGCAACCCACAGTCCAGTTCAGGGGTCACTAGGCCAGTGGCTTTACCGCAATCCACAGTCTGGTTCAAGGATCACTAAGTCATGTGTTCTTTATTTCGGAGATCCACCTCACTCGGCTTCAAATCCATTCGACAATACATCTCAACCAAAACATGGGAACCCCATCACACCATGGCTATCTGGAAATGGAAAAGCTAGGTTGAAAACATTGTCACACATGGAAAAACCCATGCCATACCAGAAAAGAACCACATGCAATACCATGCATGCAAAATCTAGCAAGGAAAACACACATGCAAATCGATACCTGCAAAGAATCCTGTTGTAGCTACTTGATCCTTTTCTTCCTTTCTTTCCCCTTCCTTCCTCTTACCTCCGTTTCCTTTCTTAATCCAATGCCACAGTGCTCCAAGAAATCTCTAAGTGTCCTAGAGTGTGAGAGAGAGAGAATAATGAGAGATCTCCAAAACTGAACTGACTAAGGGTACCAACTAATCCTCTTAAGCCTTTTTAATCAATGAGACCTCTATTTTTCTTTCTTTTCCATTATTTTCCTTCATTTCCTCCTCACATGCAATCTGTGACCTTTCACCTTCATTTTCTCCTAATTTCCATTATTTTCATCAATAAAATGCCAATAAATGCCACTTTGCCTTTCCAAATCCTTTTCCATTGCCTTTGCCAATTTCCTTAGCCATAATAAACACCCGCACTAGGATTTCTTTCCCAACACTCAACTTGGAATAAGTGTCCCATAATCTGTGGTTACTATTTTTCCTTTATTAACTTCTATTACATGGAATTTTCACCAAGGTTGTTACAGAACCCTCCCCCTTGGGGGACACCGTCCTTGGTGTTCAACCACACCTATACCTCAGCAAAACCACTGAAAAGAAAACATACTTCCCATGGAGCTTTATAACATAGCTCGATGTAGTATTTACAATGATCACCCTGCTGAAAAGAAAACCAAGATGATAACATAACAACATGACAAATATAATGACATGACATCCATATCGTTTATTTGAGCTTTATAACATAGCTCATGGTTGTATTTACATCCATATACATATGTACATATATCAAAACATCACCCAAACATATGCCAAAACATATACCAAACATCATACCAAAATTGCTTTGCCTCAACCGGCAAACAATGAAGGATACATAGCTCACATCTGATCCACCATCTCCCATGTAGCTTCATCGGGCCCAAAGTGCTTCCACTACACTTTAACCTACTCAATTTCTCGATTTCGTAGAATGAGCACCTTTCTCTAAAATATACACCGAGGTTCCAACTGGAATTCTCCATCTGGCTCCACCTACAATACAGACCAATCAATCACATGATAAACATCTTTAACATACTTATTAAGCAATGAAACATGGAAAACATCATGGAATTTCACTATTAAAGGGTGTGCAAGTCGATAGGCTACTGGTCTGATCCTCTCAAGAATATTGAAAGGTCCACAAAACCGAGGTGCCAACTTGGCACATGATCCAATATGCAAAGATCTATTCTTTGATTTTATGTGCAGGTACACCTGTTCCCCAACCTGAAACTCCTTAAACAACCTGTTCCGATCTACATAACTTTTCTACCTATCCTGTGTTGTCTTTAGATTCTTCTTGATTACCTGCAATTCCTATTCCATTTCCGCTAACATGTCCAATCCAATCAATACCCTATTAACTGGATCACTCAAACTAATGGGAGTATTGCAACTCTGCCCATATAATGCCTCAAATAGACTCATCTTCAAAGATTCCTGATACCCATTTTTGTAATCGAACTCTATTAGTGGAATATACTCTTCCCACTTTCACTGCTAATGCATCACATACATCCTCAACATTTCCTCCAATATCTTGTTGACACTCTCAGTCTGTCCATTTGTCTGCAAATGATAAGTTGTATTGAAGGCCAACTCTGTGCCCAAACCTGCAAACAACTCCTTCCAAAACTTGGAAGTGAACTTTGCATCCCTGTCTGACACAATCTTCTTTGGAACACCATGCAATCTGACCACATCTCTGATGAACACTTGTGCCACATAATTAGTTGAATATGTATTCTTCACTAGAATGAAGTGTGCAACCTTTGTCAACCTATCCATAACAACCATGATGGAATCATGTTGTCTCACTGTCCTCGGCAAACCTATGATAAATTCCATGGAAATGACCTCCCATTTCCACTTTGGAATCACAATCAGTTGTAGCAGTCCACTTGGGTGCTTACACTCTGCCTTCACCTGCTGACAATCCAAGCACCTAGCCACAAACCCTACTACATCTCTCTTCAAATTCAGCTAATAATAGAATTTATTCACTGTTGTCAATGTCTTTTGATAACTTGGGTGACCTGAATATGGTTTCACATGAAACTACCTCAAGATCACCTTCTTGAGCTCACTGTTATCTGACACATATATCATGTTCCTAAATCTAACCAATCCATCTATCATGAGACGATAGTCCACATCCTGTGCACCTGCATCTATACCTATACTTGTACCTGTACCTGTACCTGTACTTTGTTGCAACCTGTGTGCAATCTCCATATACCTGTAATCTTGTTGACCTTCCTGCAAGATCATATCCTGTAAATATGACCCATAGGACCTCATAGTTGTTATTTGATTTACCTGTATCCTCATGCGAAGAACATCTTCCACCTTGTTCTCTTTACCTTTGATATAACTGATCTCAAAGTCAAACTCACTAATCATGGACAACCACCAAGCATGCTTGACACTAAGATTCGGTTGGTCAAATAGATACCACAAACCATTGTGATCACTCATTAATACAAACCTCCTGCCGAGAAGATAGTGCCTCCACATATTCAATGCATGTATGATTGTTTCTAGCTCAAGATCATGCATCAAATATTATTGCTCGTGCTCATTCAGTTTTCGTGACTCATAACACACTACCTATCCTTCCTGCATAATGACTCCACGAAGTCCTCTCTTGTAAGAATCTGTACATACTACAAATTATTTGTCTGGATCTATGATCTTTAAAACTAGAGCATGTATCAACAACTGCTTAAGATGCTTGAAACTAGCCTCACATTCCTCTATCGATTCAAACTTCTTACCTTTCCTATGTAATGAGGTGTTAGGATAAGAAATCTGCGAGAAGTTCCATATGAACCTCCTCTAATAACCTACTATTGATGGTGTTGGACCCACTAACATGTTAGGGGATCTCCCCGGTAAGAACTCCCAACTAGACCTCAAACCGTTTGGTGTAGGAGTCCCAACAGTGGACCGTACGGTATTGCCTTGACCACGGTTGCGTGCAGAGGCAAGTAAGATGTCCCTATTGATGGCAAGGGTATGACATATGCAACAAGTCAAGGAAGGTGCATGAACGGTTCTAACACACACAGGGTGAGGTGAGTGCGCCCCTTGAAAACCTGTGAAAGCATGGAGTTAAGAAGGGAACACACGAGCAAAGATGCATCACAAACTGGAAGGCAAGTAAGCTAGCAATCCGAAGTGATGGTTAAACCAACAACACATTTCAGTAAGATTCATACATGCATATACAGAAAGAGTCTATACACACATGCATAAGCAAACAGATACATATATCATTTAGAGTAAACAAGATAGTTGAAATACAATACGAAATATGCATGAAACGTGATGGCTCTGTTATATTAAGAAGTGAAAGTTCCAATCATATAATACAACCATGACCAATCACTAGTTCCGACAACGGAACATTACAGTCACTGTCACCTGCTCCTCCAAAGAGATATACTATCTCTGCATAGTGGAGAAGCCAAGGCTCGTTACAATACTCTCCAAGCTTTCTCCAAGGTACTCCTATCAGAATCTTGGCTGACCAAAAGCCTTTACAATGAGTTATGAGGGACTATTTATAGCAAAGGGTGGGGTGACCCTTGACATTCCCCTTTGTGACCGTTCATCTACCCTCATGACTCTTCAACTACTCTATGACTAATACATTCAACTACTAACACTTGAACTTCCACTTGACAAGATGTTACATACAATCCGCACATGTACCCATGTGAGACAAAATGGCTTGATCAAGCCATGCAAGACATCACTAAAACTTGGACCGTTGTGGTAATACCAACTCTTCGACATCCTCGTGATGGTCGACGGTGGTGAATTGATGCCAAGCTTGGTCATCTGTGATGGTGTCCGTGCACTCAATGGTGACATCCTGCTGAAATCGAACTCTTGCCTCTGTTGCATCTGGGTACACTGATATGGATCCTTTGTCCAACTCATATGATAACATGTGCATCATCGTCTTGAGTGCAACTAGACCAGCAACATATTGATGCATAGTGTTTTTGCTTCTCTCCAAGTGTGTGCTGATGACCATGTGCATCAACTTGTCAAAATACATGTTCAACTCCAGTCAAACTTACTTCTTGTCTTCATCTCGGTGAGTGTGCCAAATGGGTGGGATCACATGCATGCGCACAATGAAATTCATGCTCCTAAACACCTTTGCATGCAATCAAAAGCACTTCTCACCCTGTCTACTCCATGCCAGCTGTTGGATGGGTCCATAACCTGTACGGGTGTAGTTTCATTAGTCTGTGCATGTTGTGCCTCCTGATGTACCTATTCCCGCTGTAACTCCTTCTCTTGTTTGTGCAGCTCCTGTTCTTCCTTGAGTTTCTTCTTGAGCACCTACAACTCCTTCTCTGTTTCTCTCTCTTTACCTTCGTTCGATCCTCTTATCGCTCCGTCGCTTCATAGCCTCAGTCTCCAATGTTGCTTTCATCACAAGTGGATTTGCTTGAGCTTGCAACTTTGTTCCGCCTATGTGTTGTCAACAACCTTCCTCTTGTATTTGTTGCATGCAGGTGTGATACCTTCTGCAGCTATTGATGGTGTCGCTCATTGTGATGTTGCTTCCATTTCATCTTGATAACCTTGTCCATGAAAGACTTGATGTCTTCACAAATAGGCAAGTTCATAGACACTTGATCGACTGCATCCCCAGTTGTGCTCTGAACGGTGTCTTTGACTCTTCTCTCCTCGAAACCATTGTACCTGTGTTGCTGAGAGGTAGACAAACACCTGTGATACCTAGAAACATAGCAACACTCATGACAAGAAAATCTGTCAATCAAAAACCAAAACAAACTGGAGGACTGACATGCAACATACCTGTGTGACTGTCTACGAAGATTGCACAATTTTCATCGGGAGGCTGGGAGACTAACTGCCAAAAATATGCAAGGCACAGTCTGGGCTATCAGGAGGCTAATTGAATACTAGAACAACGTAATGCACAGTCTAGCCTAGCATGCTAAGGACTGAAATCGTGCAATGCAAATTTCCAGTAGTGACATGTAAACCATTAAACTACATTGCGTAATTTCTAGGGCCAACAAGGCACTGCCTCCCAGAATTACACAATGCAAGCCTGGAGGTCAGTGCTGGGCTAGACTTACGTAATTTCTGGAGCGAAGGCAGAGCCTTCACTTCTAGAATGCGCAATGCTAGCTGGGCAAGGCAAGGTCCAGGCTAAGCCAGCCTGGACCCGACAATGGGCAACTGAAAATATGAGAAGTCTAAATGCATGGTGAAGCTGAGTGTAAACAAGAGTGAATGATCATGCATGCAAACAGTGAGTGTAGGATTAAGAAGATGGGATGACATGCATGCATGTGAAGCGGGTCACCACAACAGCAACCATCGGTGCAAAAATAGTGTCATGCATGCAGCGACAATGAGATGCGAACGAAAACTGAAACAATGCTTGTACAAGCTAGCATACATTAAAACGACAGCAACCATTCATTAAAATCAAGCAGACAACCCTCACACAAGCTCAAACACAAAAAGCGACAGAAGCGTAGCATAAGACATGCAAAGCGAGCTTACCTCGAAACAGCTTAGCTGAATGTGCCAACGACTCCTAGATGTGATTTGGGATGTCAGAGCTACAAGATTGATGTGAGGAATGAGCTCTACAGTGTTTGGTTCATAAGTTTTGATAAGATCGAAGTCATGACACGCATGCCACAAATCTAGGAAAAGTGACACTTGGCACGAGGTTTTCAAAATGATCCTTGCATGTAACCTCCAGCTACTAAAAATAGATCCCTAAATCTAGGGATGCCTTTGCATGATGCCTTGGGAAAAGCAGTCCATGCATGCAAATTAGTTTTGCTCGGTTCTGGAGGGAACTGTCAACTTGAAGGCACATGCATCAGTCTGCGAGCCTGGGATGAAAATTTGTGCAATTCCTAGGCTGAGCTGGGCTTGCTGTCCCAGAGGGATTACACAATTTCTGGGGTCAGTAGGTAACTGCCTCCCAGAATTGCACAATTTTTGGGCTAAGCAGCGGTGTTGGGTCAGATTACGTAGTTTTCTGGAGGAAGACTACCTGACTGCTCTGCGCAATTTTGGAGCCCAGCAAACTACCAGGCTGATTTACGTAATTTTTGGAGGGAAGGTTAGTTCCCCTCCAGAATTGCGCAATTTTCTTAGGGAAGCCTAACAGACTGATTTGCACAATTCTTGAGCTCAGCAGGTTGGCTAGCTAATTTGCGCAATTTTAGGAGGGAAGGTTGGTTCCCCTCCAAAATTGCACAATTTTCTGGGGGAGCTACTTGGCTAGCACATGGTCTAAGTCCAGAAAGGTAGCCTGTGAGGGGAGTGAAGAAAATTGACATGCACAGGCTGACAAGACACTGAGAAACAGCTGAAGCTTATATGCTTGACAGTGCAAGACATCATACTGAGGATGGTCAGTAGGGAGGCTCCAAAACGAAGCTGAGGCAAAATTTTGGAGGGTGGTTGTAGCCACTACAACACTTGGCGAAACACAAATAGAACTCCAGCTCTCTAAATGGACCTTTTTTGTGAAAATCAAGTCTAACACCTCTGGAAGTATTGTTCAGTTCTTTGTTCCTCTTGGTTTCCACACTTGCTTGATTGTAAGACGTAGCATCTACCAAGCTCTTGGTCAGTCGACACACATTCTAAGCCAAGCCAACACAGTTGTTTTGATTGGGGATGGGGGTATATTGGTGCACAAGCAGCATGGTCGTCAGAGTTTTAGTTTCATCTCTGGTGTTGCTCTGCTTCCAGCAGGCCTGAACAGTACCCCAGCGAAGTCATGCAGGAACACAAGCATCGCTCCGCTATCAGCGAGCTTGGTCAATACCCCATCAGAGTTACTTGCATCAACTCTCTGCACTGGAAGCCTTCCTCTTCTTTCACCTTATTCGTTTTTCATTTTTTCAAAATTTTTTCACATTTTCATTTTTTCATTCATTTTTCGTAATTGTGCATAACACTTATTCTTGTCAGAGGCGGAAGAGGGATCCCAAATTATGGAGAGAAAAAGAGGTTTTTCCTTTAGAGAAGCAGTTTATATATACCTCTAACATGCTTGTTAAGGTTTCCCCCCTCACCTTACTCTACTTGACTAAGCTAACAAGTATTAACCTAAAAACAACCGACTAGAGTAGGTGACACTAGTTAGTGCACAAGCGTCATGTTTTCACCAAGGTTCACTTCGAATAGTACGTATTTTCCATTGATGTATCATGGAATGAAGACAACAAGTTCTTCATGCAAAGGTAGGATGACAGATAACCAAGTATTAATAACGGCACAAGTCCTCTTGTACTTTACCCAGCTTGTTTCAAGAGTCGCACACAGTTTCATGCGAAACTAACCTACGAACGTAAACAGGCAAACATACACAAAACAAAGCAAAAGTAGAAGTAAATGCGTGAGCAAAGTGAGTAAGCAAACAAACACAAAACATAGCAAAAGAAAAAGTAAATGCGTGAGCAAAGCGAGTAAGCAAACAAACAAACATGCAAAGTAAGAAAGAAAACAAGCATGCAAGCAAACAAACCATTAAGAAACACTACTCCTACTCCTAAGCTAAAGGTGCATGGGCCTAATCACGTGAAGTGATACTTCCAATTTAGCCACTGGCGCATTGGTCAACCCATGTTGGTGAAGGCATGGATCGCGAACAAGACAGTGGTGTGAACCAGCAAACAAGAAAGATATAACAATGAAGACAAACACAGTCTGAGTTTAAAAGTGTCCATAGAACATAAGTGAGTGAAAACGCATGACATACACTCTGTGGACTTGCCATGGCGTTGTGCTACAGTGTGTGCAGATGTTAAGTGTATGCATTCTCTTGACCGTGACATGCAAGAAAACATGAGAAAGGTAGACCACTTACGTTGCGCAAGTGTGATTGTTGTGTAAGATTCCTCCAATGCATGAGCGATGGGATCATGTAGTTTGAGTGGAGGAAGGGTAATCTATGTGTGAGATTGATATTCAGTGCATACATATGAGTGATGAGGAGCCTCAAGTGTTTGAACAATTTCTTGATCGGAAGTGAAACCAACCTTAGGAGAGTGAGGACCTGACATAACCATCAGCTCGGGCTTAAGTGCCTCGACAGTCTGCGGGGTTTCAGCTTTGTTGATAGATAGATCATCGTAGACCAATGTCTAAGACAAATTAACAATAGTTGAATCAATATCATGATTGGATGAAGAAGTAGAGAGATCACGACAACCAAGATTAGAAAATTCAGGATGTTTTTCGACACCCTCATGATTTGATGAATCACACAGAGGGGTAGATGAGAAGCAAGAATGTTCACCCTCTACGTTTCTGGAAAAAGCAGATGAAATATCAAGTGGATTTTCAATGAATGATTGGTCCTCTCCATTTTCGGATGATGGGCTAACATACGGTGTGTCCTACGAATGATCAACAATAGGTGCATCTGTGGACGGAGATACACATGAAAAATCAAGGATGGCAAGATTATCAAGGATGTCAGGAAAAAACGATGGAGGTATGGATAGACAGGGGTGGTCCTCTGCTGCTGGTGGAAGTTCAATCTCCCAGTCATACTCTTCATGAATGACAGCACATTTTGGTTGTTCAACACCAACTCCGTTTATGGCTTGATCCTCATTCACAAAAAGTGTAGAGTTCAAAATGGAAGAACACAAGACAGTGCCATCCAAAGGATCATCTGAGCACAAAAATGAAGGTTGAGGTACAAAATGCATGTGATAACCCAATGGATTCACAACCAATCTTGTGTGAAAATAGGAAGGAGTGATATCGGGAGGATGTGACAGTTGAACAGATGTGTGTGCATGCTCTCCTGCATCAATTTATGTTGGTGGAACTATTTGATGAGGCGACAACGGATAGTCACTTGTGACAGCGACCGTGTCCATACGTGATTGCGCAGCTCCATCACCGAAGTATGTTGAGAGGGGCTTGATCTTGAACTTCTTCTTACGATTGATTGATTAGTTAAGACAGTATTCGAATCTGTCCTAAAGATATGGAAATTTCATCTGGCTTTTCGAAGCTTGAAACTGGAACACACGGAAGTGTTCCCAAAATTCCATAGGTGATTCATGCGGGGTATTTTGTTGTTGTAATAGTTTTTGGTCAAGAGGTTTTGGATCAAAACGATGGAAAGTAGATTCAATGAGAGCACAGAACTGCTCCAGTGAGTGCACGCTTCCAAAAGGCTAGCTGCATCATCATCGTTGTGGGGATTCGTAAAGTGTGTATGAAAGCAGCAAACTGACCTCTTCTACATAGAACTCGTCTGCATTATCAAGGAATGCATAGAAGTCTTCTAAGTACTCAGGCCACATGAATTCAGACAAGAGATCAAAAAACTCTCGCGTGATGTTGAGAGGTTCGACATGCGAAAGACATCGTGGAGGGATGAGTGTAATAGAATCCTTCATAGATGTGAAAAGGTTCAAAACGGGATGAGAGGACACATCTTGTCATCTAGCCCTCCTTCTAGCGCCAAAATGTTGACGGTGTTGGACCCACCAACATGTTAGGGGATCTCCCCGGTAAGAAGTCCCAACTAGACCTCAGACTATTTGGTGTAGGAGTCCTAACAGTGGGTCGTACCGTATCGCCTTGACCGCGGTTGCACGCAGAGACAAGTAATATGTCCCTTTTAGTGGCAAGTGTGTGACATATGCAACAAGTCAAGGAAGGTGCATGAATGGT
The DNA here is from genome assembly GCA_031772625.1 of Pinus tabuliformis. NCBI lineage: Eukaryota > Viridiplantae > Streptophyta > Pinopsida > Pinales > Pinaceae > Pinus > Pinus tabuliformis. Next base: position 924,628,418 of record CM062810.1, read on the forward strand.
TCTAACACACAGAGGGTGAGGTGATTGCGCCCCTTGGAAACCTGTGAAAGCACGAAGTTAAGAAGGGAACACACAAGCAAAGATGCATCACAAACTGGAAGGAAAGTAAGCTAGCAATCTAAAGTGATGGTTAAACCAACAAGACATTTCAGTAAGATTCATACATACATATACAAAAAGAGTTTATACACACTTGCGTAAGCAAACAGATACATATATCATTTAGAGTAAACAAAATAGCTTAAACACAATACGACATATGCATGAAATGTGTTGGCTTTGTTATATTAAGAAGTGAAAGTTCCAGTCATATAATACAACCATGACCAACCACTAGTTCCAACAGCGGAACGTTACAGTCACTATCATCTGCTCCTCCAAAGAGATATACTAGCTTTGCACAGTGGAGAAGCCAAGGCTCGTTACAATACTCTCCAAGCTTTCTCTAAGATACTCCTATCAAAAGCTTGGCTGACCAAAAGCCTTTACAATGAGTTATGAGGGAATATTTATAACAAAGGGTGGGTGACCCTTGACATTCCCATTTGTGACTGTTCATCTACCCTCATGACTCTTCAACTACTCTATTACTGTTACATTCAACTACTGATACGTGAACTTCCACTTAACAAGACATTACATACAATTTGCACATGTACCCATGTGAGACAAAATGGCTTGAGCAATCCATGCAAGACATCACTAGCACTCAAACCATTGTGGTAATACCAACTCTTTGACGTCCTCATGATGGTCAACGGTTGCAAACTGATGCCAAGCTTGGTCATCCATGATGGTGTCCGTGTGCTCAATGGTGACATCCTACTGAAAGCGAACTCTTGTCGTCATTTCATCCGAGTACACTGATATGGCTCCTTTGTCCAACTCGTCTAACAACATGCACATCATCGTCTTGAGTGTAGCTGGACCAACAACATACTGATACATAGTGTCTGTGTTGATCTTCGAGTGTGTGTTGGTGACCATACGCATCAACTTGTCAAAATACATGTTCATCTCCAGTCAGACTTGCTTCTTATTTTCATCTCGGTGAGTGTGCCAAATGGGTGGGATCGCATGCGTGCGCACAATGACATTCATGCTCCTAAACACCTTTGCATGCGATTGACAACACTAATCACCACGTCTGCTCCATGCCAGCTGCTGGATGGGTCCATAACATGTACGGGTGCAGTTTCCTCAGTTTGTGCATGTTGCACCTCCTGCAATACATGTTCCCATTGCAACTCCTTCTCTTATCTGTGCAGCTCCTGTTCTTCCTTGAGTTTCTTCTTGAGCACCTACAACTCCTTCTCTGTTTCTCTCTCTCTTCCTTCATGTGATCCTTTTGTCGCGTCATCATTTCATAGCCTCAGTCTCTAAAGTTGCTTTCATCACAGGTGGATCTGCTTGAGCTTGCAACTTTGTTCCACCTTTGTGCTGTCAACAACCTTCCTCTTGCATTTGTTGCATGCAGGTGTGCTAACTTATGCTGCTGCTGATGGTGTCGCTTGCTGTGACACTGTTGCCATTTCATCTTGATATCCTTTTCCATGAAAAACTTGATGTCTTCATATATAGGCAAGTTCATAGACAGTTGATCGAATACATCCCCAGTTGTGCTATGAACGATGTCTTTGACTCTGCTCTCCTGGAAGCCATTGTACCTGTGTTGTTTAGAGGTAGACGAACACCTGTGATACCTAGAGACACAACAACACTCATGACAAGAAATCTTTCAGTCGAAAACCAAAACAAATTTGAGGACTAACATGCAACATACTTGTGTGATTGTTTATGAAGATTGCGCAATTTTCACCGGGAGGCAGGGAGTCTAACTGCCAAAACTGCGTAAGGCACAGTCCCGGTTGTTGGGAGGCTGATTGATTACTGGAACTTTGCAATGCACAGTCTATCCTGGCCTACTGAGGACTGAAATTGTGCAATGCGCAATTTCAGTCAGCAGTGACATGCAAACCAGCAAACTGCATTGTGCAGTTTCTAGGGCCAACAAGGCACTGCCTCCCAGAATTGAGCAATCTAAGCCTGGAGGTCAGTGTTGGGCCATACTTGCATAATTTTTGGAGGGAAGGCAGAGCCTTCACTTCCATAAATTTGCAATGCTAGTTGTGCAAGGCAAGGTCCAGGCTAAGGCAACCCGGACCCGTTGACGGGCAACTAAAAACATGATAAGTCTGAATGCATGGTGAAGTTGAGTGTAAACAAGAGTGAATGATCATGCATGAAAACAATGAGTGTAGGATTTAGAAGATGGGACGACATGCATGCGTGTGAAGCGGGTCACCGCGACGACGACCGTCAGTGCAAAAATAGTGTCATGCATGCGACAGTAGTGAGATGTGAACGAAAACTAAAACGATGCTTGTAAAATCTAACATACATTAAAACAACAACAAGTGTTCATTAAAATCAAGTAGACAACCCTCACACAAGCAAAAACACAAAAAGCAACAGAAGCGCAATGCAAGACATGCAAAGTGGGCTTACCTCGAAAAAGTTGAGGTGAATATGCCGATGACTCCTAGATGTGATGTGGGATGTCAGAGTTGCAAGATCAATATGAGGAATGAGCTCTGTAACATCTGATACATAAGTTTTGATAAGATCGAGGTCATGAACACGCATGCCACAAATCTAGGAAAAGTGACACTTGACGCAAGGTTTTCAAAATGATCCTTGCATGTAACCTCTAGTTGCTAAAAATAGATACGTAAATCTAGGGATGCCTTTCCATGTTGCCTTGGGAAATGCTATCCATGCATGCAAATAAATTTTGCTCAGTCCTGGAGGGAATTAGTCAACCTGAAGGTACATGCATCGGTTTGCGAGCCCGGGATGAAAATTTGCGTAGTTCCTGAGCTGAGCTGGGCTAGAAGTCCCAAAGGGATTGCGCAATTTTTTGGCTGAGCAGCAGTGTTGTATCATATTGCGTAGTTTTCTAGAGGAAGACTGCCTGACTACTCTGCGCAATTCTGGAGCCCAACAAGTTGTCAGGCTAATTTGTGCAATTTTGAAGGGAAGGTTGGTTCCCCTCCATAATTGTGCAATTTTATGAGGGAAGCCTGACAAACTGATTTGTGCAATTCTTGAGCTCAGCTAGCCATTTGCGCAATTTCTGGAGGGAAGGTTGGTTCCCCTCCAGAATTGCGCAATTTTCTGGGGGAGTTGCTTGGCCAGCACATGGTCTAAGTCTAGAAATGCACCTTGTGAGGGGAGTGAAGCAAACTGACATGCACAGGCTGACAAGACACTGAGAAACAATTGAATTCTATATGCTTGACGGTGCAAGACATGCTGCTGAGGATGGTTGTTAGGGAGGCTCCAAAACGAAGTTGAGGAAACATTTTGGAGGGTGGTTGTAGCCACTACAACACCTACTAATCCCATGAAGGATCTCACCTCATCTACATTTCTAGGAGTTTCCCACTCCATGATAGCTCTTTCCTTTTCTGGATCCACTTTTATGCCCCCCCTTGGAGATAACATGTCCCAAGTAATGTGCCGCAGTTTGAAAGAAACTGCACTTGTTGATGTCACACCCTCCTCCCACATCTACCCAAGCAACCATCCAGTTGGGATAAATTTGCGACGAGAGGATACTGTGATATGATTCAACCTCCTAGGTAACCTTAAGGAAATGGAATCGACGAAAACACAACACACAGACCTCCCTCAGGTGCTTTAGGACCCCCAGGAGCTAATACACCATTCCAGGTGCCCAACCCCTGAGTTGAAAAGGCATGCATGCGACTGTAACCCTATAGTCACTCCCACATAGTTTGCAAGGGAGAGACTGCAATCTCTTTCAACTAGTTATGTGCTAGAGACTGTGACATTTAAGCCACCTTTTCAGGGCTAATCTCCAAACCAATGCATAGAAATTGATGAGACTCTCCAAGACATTAAATGACACCAAGGCAAAGCCTCTAACACAAAACTTGATCAAGGGCTTGACCTAACCATGACAAACATTTTTTCAAACACTTAGTAAATATGCAACCTATAGGTGTAAATAACAGATCTAAGCATAGGGGTCTCATACTTATCTAAGATTCACCATGATGCATTGTTTCCTTATCACTTTAACTTCCATTCCATCCATTAGGTCATATATACATTGTTCATTCATTTACAAGTAGAAACATGATGAGATCCATACATAAGTGTTGTCATAAAAAATATACATAACCAACATAATAGGGATAGAAATATCAAGGAAATCACAGCCATATACACCACATATAATCAAGTATAATGCTCATGGAAATACAAGGATATATCAACTTTCATTAATGATTCAAAATCCAAACCCGGGATGGGACTTCCACGTTTCACTCGACTGTAGAATGGATGAACCAAATCAGTCTTCAGTCATTCACCCCGTGTCATATTCCAACCATGAATGTGGGATCTCATAGAACACATCAATCAAAAACCATCCAGGGCTTCCAGTGGCCATCCACCTCAACCCATAAAACAATGGTTCCACCTCACGGTCGGACATCACAAAACCATCATCAAATTGATCTCCATCCAAGCCTTTTAGGGCTTCCAAAGTGTTTGTTCCAACTGGGCTCCCAAGACTAGTAACTCAACCCATGACTGTCGTTGGGCTCTAAAGAGTTTGTCCAACCAAGGGTTTCAGGATTAGTAACTTAACCCACAACTATTGTCAGGATTCCAGAGTGTTTTCCAACCAAGGCTTCCAGGACTAGTAACTCAACCCAAGTTGTTACAGGGCTTCCAGAGCGTTTGTCCAACCAAGGCTTCCAAGACCAGTAACTCAAACCAAGCCATTATAGGTCTTCCAGAGATTTTGTCCAACCAGGGCTTCCAAGAACTAATAACTCAACCCAATATAAGGAAAACATGAGAACCAACCAAAACAAAACAAGGAAATGAACCCACAATCTCCATGGTTATCCAGGAAATGACAAGGCTAGGAAAATCCACTGTCAATCTAGGCAATCCTCCATGCCAATGAAGGGTCATAACCAATAAACCACATGCATGTGCCATGCATGCCAAAACTAGTGAGGAGGACATACATGCAACTCAATGCCTACAAGAGAAATCTGGTATAGTTGTTGATCCTGATGCTCTCTTGCGCTTTGCCCTCTTGCTCCAAAAATCCAAGTATGCCACACCCTCCAAGAATGCTTCGAGAAAAATCTAAGTCTCCAAGAGTATGAGAGAGAGAAAGAATAATGTGAGAGCTCCAAAATTGAACTGACCAAGTCCTGCCCACTGATCCTCAGAAGCCTTTTTATTAATGAGGCCTCTATTTTTTTCATTTTCAATTATTTTCCTTCAATTTCCTCCTCACATGCAACCTGTGACCTTTCACCTCCCTTTTCTCCTAATCTCCATTATTTTCATAAATAAATGTGCCAAAAACGTCATTTTTCCTTTCCAAAGCCTTAGCCATTGCCTTTTCCAATTCCCTTAGCCATAATAAACCGAATCAACACCCATTAGGATGTTTCCCCGACCATTCAACTTGGAATATGTGTCCCATCACTATGGCCTTATATATATTTTTACATGGAATTTTCACCAGGGCTATTATAGAAGCCTCCCCCTTGGGGCAACACCATCCTCGGTGTTTAATGGCACCTATAACCAATAAGACTGTTGAAAACAAAACATACTGCCCATGGAGCTTTATAACGCAACTCGTTGCTGTATTTACAATGACCATCTGCTAAAACATGACAAATATACCGTTTATTGGAGCTTTATAACACAACTCATTATGATATTTACAACAACCACATATACACATACACATTTGCTTCAACCAGCAAATAACCATACTATATATGGAGATTTATAAATCCAGCTCGATATAATATTTACAATAATATACACATTTGGTCAACCAACAAATAAAATGATACGGTGCCTGCATCTGCAACAAGGGAATCCAGAGGATCACACCTCTACCCTCAAGTAATGCCAGGATTCATCTCCTTCCCAGGAAGTCCAAAATCCACTGCCACTGTCAATCTGCATCCAATTTCCAATGCTATAATCTTGTGCCACTTGTCCTCTCAATGAACAATTATCGGCTCATTGTTCTAGGGCACACTCCCAATGTGCATTTGATTCCATCTGGAAATGCTAATGACGAAACAAATCCATCCTCAGTCTTCATTTCTCTGCTACACAGTCCCTCGAGCAATACAGTCAACCCCTTCAGTGCAGTCACTCACCTTCCAAGTTCCGCTAGCACCCCCACCTCGGGTAGTCCCACCCTTGGAAAGGCTTCCTCACATTGGAAGATACAAAAACCAAGGCATATCCCTGTCTCAAAACCATCATACCATTCATAACATGCTCATGGAAATCAATGGACACTATTGGGTACTAGTGTCCCACAATGGCCTTGGTCCTGAAGTTCTTTACCAACATACTGCTGCATTTTCCAATTCCTTTTGCTAACATTGCTAACTCTTGCATTCGATTCCGGCTGCTCAATCGGGCATGTTCATGCATTCCTGTTCCAAGCACATAATTTCCATTAGATTCAAAATAAATTGAAATAACTTCAAATCATACCTCATTGGTGGCTCGTCGATAAGGTACATTTGCAATCATGTTTACTTCCTGTCACAACAAGTCAAACTAGCATTTTTTATCAAATCATCATGTATAAAAATATCTCATCAAGTTAGCTCAAAACATAACCATCATAGATCAAAATCATAAATCACATACATGATAAAACTGAAATAATATATCGATACTTATTCTTTAATCTATCCTTACTTCTGCCTTTGTCCTTATTCCGTACGCACACCATATCAGTTACCACACCCGAGAAACACCTAGTGCCTTCTCCTCAACCAGGTGCACATATACATAGTGTGCTTCACACACATATGACCACACATGACATACAACTCCATGCAATACATGCACCTACACCTAAAATACAACTACACCTAGTGTATACAATACAATACATTCGCCTATATCCAGTGCATAACATAATACATACACCTACACATGGCGTACAACACAACACAATAAATCTATACCTGATGTACAACAACACACAATACATGCACCTTCAAAATGCACATACCTAGTACCACATGCCCTCAACATAGCATGTATGACATGCACACCAGTACCATATGTACAACATGTACACAATATCACCTATACACCGCACCACCTACACAATGTGTGCACAACATCACATGTACACGGCGCCACTTGCACAACATGTACACAACGCCACATGTACACTACACCACTTGTACAATATGTACACAATACCACATGCACATAGTACTGCATACACGACACCACATGTACACATCGCCACATGCATGACATGTACACAACACCACCTGCACACAATGCCACTTGTACAACATGTATACAACACCACTTGTACAATCATGCACACCACACCATATGTACATATAACCACATGTACAACATGTACATAGCATTGCATATCCAACATGTACATAGCATCATTTGTACACAGCATCGCATATCCAACACGCGCATAACACCATATGCATACACCACCGCATATCCATCATGCACACAGTACAATATGTACACAACACCGTATATCCAACATGTACATAACACCATCTATACCTAGCACTAAATATGCAACATTCATACAACACTATCTGTACTAACACCTTGTACATAATATTGCATAAACAATGTGTACATACGCTACATATGCACAATACTACATGCACACAATGATCACAAATGCAACATGTACAACATGTATGGCATATGCACACCAGTAATACAGTAATACCACACTACCTATACCAAGAAACCTGGCTTCCAGTGTCTTATCCATGCTTGTCCTAGCATGCCGCAAACCACACTGCTTTCATTTTACTGATGTATCCCTTGGTATAACCTATCCATAACATAGACATAATATAATCACATAATATCAACTCATAACCACATGATACTAACCTCATATATTTTTCATGACTGCTCTTCCCAATTGATTCCTCGTAAGACTAGGAACCTCTTCATGTCATTTTCCTGCGTAAGTAATCATTCCTCCACAAGAAAAATTCCTAATGACCCTGTCAGACTGGACACATATATACATATACATAAACATTAGCATAAAAAAATCATGTTCCTATCAGACAACGACATACATACACACATATATATTCATGACATACATACACCTACATGTATACATATATGAACATCAACATAATCATGATCATAACATAATTACCAAATATCAAGGTCAAGGTTAAGAGAACTTCCTTTATTCATGCACAACATGCGTGAAATTGAGAACAACAGTTCCCAACATAGCCAAAACATTTGACACCTCAGATCCATTTACTTTACCTTTTCTGGTTTACCTTTTTCATGTATGTACTGCCACCGTACATTTACCACAATGGACCCAGCCAGTCCAACTGATCGTCATAGTCTTACCTTCCGTTGCACCTACTCATTCACAAAGCTTCATCTGAATCTTACATTACCTTTTGGGTACCACACAACTCTCCTCGAGCTCCATTAAATTTCCTCTTTCCCAAACCAATTCCCAATAATCAAAACTTAAAATGCAAGCACAAGAAACAAACAAGAAGAAAACCATGAAAACCAATAACAACACAGCTCCACAAACAAAGTGGTATGGCCATACACTAGACATAAACAAAGCCGCCAATCAAGCACATCAAATCACGAAAGGCCAAAATCACAAGACTGACAACAAACACCATGACTTAATCCCCATGGTTCCCAGGGAAACTCAACCAGAGCCTTCTTCAATATTTCATGGCAACCTCTCTTGCCATGAAACTCTCTACATCATACTACCATAAACACATAACTATCAATGCATAAATAAACATAACAATACATTGGTTACCTTACATTGTTGTTCCAAGCACATTGCTCGCAACTGAACACATCCACACCATCTCTCAAGGGACTCCAATTCCCGTGACAGATCCACCTGCAACTAGAGACTGGCTAATATACCTGTCAAGTACATGTCCATGAATATAACACATATCCACATAATTTCAAATGAGATCAAGGTTAAGAATACTTCCTGTATGCAAAACACTCATTCATTTGGAATTAAGGTTTCCAAACATAGCCAAAGTAATTCTTGCTCAATTCCTTTCTTTTACCCTTTTTACTTTGTTGCAATCAAGGCTTACTATGTACTGTCACATCACCCAACTGTTAGTTATATAAACGCATCAATTATTACCTTCTCATGCTAATACCAAGCATGTTTCCTACAACTTCTCACACATGTCAACCACATGTTCCAAATATCAAGACCACATGTATATTAATTTTGAAATCAACCTTTACCAAGACTAACAATCATGTCATAGTCCATAGTCAATTCATAGTCATTAGACATAATGCTACAACTGTCACCTACTTACACTCAAGTACATATGAACTGTCCCCACACATAGATGTTAGTACAATCATCTTAAAACAAGATCACTGGAACACATACTCATATTATGCAACTCATCAAACATTCAATACAACTTGCAAACATACCATGTTAAATAAATCAACCATATGACATAATCAAACACTCAAACTTCAAATATACAATATAATCAAACAATGAAGCACCAAGTATACTACATAAGTAACCTTGTACCTTAATGTATTTTAGGGGAGGCTATCTTTTCTCACAATCAATTCTAGGTTAGCACAATACAACTTCACAACATATCAACCCAACCTAAATCATGATATCCACAACAGTAACTAGCTAACATGTTCACATCATAAGCTCATAAGCATTTTTCATTCATGCATAACAATCACATATGTATGACCAATCTAGATTGTACGACACCATATCACCAATAAGTTGGCTCATACCTAAATATCGCAACCATCACCATCTGCATAAGTCAAATCAAATTAGCACAATACATATAACATCAAGATCTTAAATGCAATAAACATAACCCTAATCATCAAGTTACTAGCATATAACAATAAATAGTTAACCTATAACATACTCAACAACAACATATAACATATAGCATAATCATCAAGTTATCCAACATAAAACAACAAGAGAAATGCATACAACCACATGTTACTATCATTCATGACTATCCGACACATGTGCCTATAACTACACTAATCAACTATAATCTATTATGTATGTGACCATAACATAAAAAGACGTACATAAATCTAACGTATATAAACCTAATGCATATAACATTCCTTAACTTACATACCTGCATGCCATACAATACCTGTATAACGATCTTCTCTTATCCCAAAATCTAATGTTGCAACCTCATTATGGCGATCTGCATCTTCTGCTCTATCTCAGCCAACACATTAGCCTCTTAACAACCAAAAGCACCATGATGACCTCAATTGCATACAATGACTTCACAAGGCATGTTTGACCTACTATTCATGCATAACTATAACCAAGACCATACATGCATAACAATTACATATAGACATATATCACATGAGTACAAAACCATATACATATCATTCTAGCTAGAGTCTAGTCATCAATGCATGGCCATATCAACTACACAACCATGACCTCATGCATGACAACAACAACCACATCACATTCACTTGATAACATGTGAACACTGATGTGCCTAGCACTACATGATCAACCATACACACATGAAGACATACTCCATGACAACACCTTCAACCTTCACATGGTGACATCACTATAACCATGATTAGCACCATACAAATGCAATAAGCATGTGAACTACAACATAAGAGATACACATGCAACTGACATGAATGCATGACCAACACACAACCCAATGAGAGTGCAACAATGCTCTGATACCAGTCTGTAACACCCTCCTCCCACATCTACCCAAGCAACTGGTTAACCGAGGTAAACATGCGACGAGAGGCTATTATGATATGATTCAACCTCCTAGGTAGCCTTAACGAAATGGAATCGATGGAAGCATAACACACAGACTTCCCTCAGGTTCTTTAGGACCCCCAGAAGCTAATCCACCACTCTAGGCGCCCAACCCCTTATTTAACCTATCATTTAAATGAATTAAACCCAAAGTCGATCCCATGACAAGGCATGCATGAAACTGTAACAATATAGTCGCTCCCACAGAGCCTACAAGGGAGAGACTATAGTCTCTTTCAACCAATTTTGTGCTAGAGATTGCAAGATTTAAGCCACCTTTTCAGGGCTAGTCTCCAAACTAATGCCTAGAAAGACATTAAATGACACCAAGGAAAAGCCTCTAACACAAAACTTGATCAAGAGTTTGACCTAACCAAGCCTAACCATGACAAACATTTTTTCAAACACTTAGTATATATGCAACCTACAGGTGTAAATAACATATCTGAGCATAAGGGTCATACTTATCTGAGATTCACCATGAAGCATTTTTTCCTTATCACTTTAACTACCATTTCATCCATTAGGTCATAGATACATTGTTCATTCATTTACAAGTAAAAACATGATGAGAGCGATACATAGTTGTTGTCATAAAAAATATACATAACCAACATAATAGGGACAAAAATATCAATGAAATCACAACCATAAACACCACATATAATCCGGTATAATGCTCACGGAAATACAAGGATATATCACCTTTCATTAATGATGCAAAATCCAAACCCGAGATGGGACTTCCACATTCCACCCGACCGTAGTATGGCTGAGCCAAATCTTTCTTCAGTCATTCACCCTCGTGCCATATTCCAAGCATAAATGTGGGATCTCATAGAACACATCAATAAAAAACCATTTAGGGTCCAGAGGCCATCCACCTCAACCCATCAAATAGTGATTCCAACTCATAGTCGGACATCACAAAGACTAGTAACAATCGGACATCATCAGATTGGTCTCCATCCAAGCTTCCAGGGCTTCCAAAGCATTTTTTCCAACCCAGCTCCCAAGTCTAGTAACTCAACCCATGGTTGTCATCGGGCTCCAAAGTGTTTGTCCAAACAAGGCTTTCAGGACTAGTAACTCAACCCACAGCCGTTGTCAGGCTTCTAGAGCATTTTTCCAACCAAGGATTCCAGAACTAGTAACTCAACCCACAAAGGGCTTCCGGATCGTTTTTCCAACCAAGGCTCCAGGACTAGTAACTCAACCCAAGTTGTTACAGGGCTTCGAGAGTGTTTGTCCAACCAAGGCTTCCAGGACTAGTAACTCAACCCAAGTTGTTACAGGGCTTCTAAAGCGTTTGTCCAACCAAGTTTTCCAAGAACTAATAACCCAACCCAAGCTAAGGAAAACATAAGAACCAACCAAAACAAAACAAGGAAATAAACCCACAATCTCCATCGTTATCCAGGAAATTGCAAGGCTAGGAAAATCCATTGTCAATCCAGGCAATCCTCCATGCCAGTGACAGGTCATAACCATGAAACCACATGCATGTGTGAGGCATGCCAAAACTAGTGAGGAAGACATACATGCAACTCGGTACCTACAAGAAAAACCCATTGTAGATGTTGATCCTGATGTCCTCTTATGCTTTCCTACTCTTCCTTTGCCTTCTTGCTCCCAAAATCCGAGTATGCCACACCCTCCAAGAGTGCTCCAAGAAAACTACAAGTCTCCAAGAGTATGAGAGAGAGAGAGAGAGAGAGTAATGAAAGAGCTCCAAAATTGAACTGACCAGGTCATGCCCACTGATCCTCATAAGCCTTTTTAGTAACGAGGCCTTGATTTTCTTCATTTTCCATTATTTTCCTTCAATTTCCTCCTCACATGCAACGTGTGACCTTTCACCTCCCTTTTCTCCTAATTTCCATTATTTTCATAAATAAATGTGCTAAAAATGTAATTTTGCCTTTCTAAAGCCTTAGTCATTGCCTTCGCCAATTTGCTTAGCCATAATCAACTGAATCAACATCCATTAGGATGTTTCCCCCACCATTAAGCTTGGAATACATGTCCCATCATCATGGCCTTATATATATTTTTACATGGAATTTTCACCAATGTTGTTACAATTGAGCTTAGCATACAATTGATGCTCTCTCAACAATATCAACATTATTGCCAAATGCTCGGCATGCTCTTCCTCACTTTTAGAATATACCAATATGTCATCAATGAACACAATAACACACTTGTCCAAATAGGGACGCAACACACTATTAATCAAACACATAAAGGTAACTGGAGCATTAGTCAAACCGAATGGAACTACAACACACTCATAATGCCCATAGCTGGTCTAGAAAGTTTCCTTATAAATGTCCTCCTCTTTAATGCGTACCTGATGATATCCAGATTTCAGATCAATCTTTGAGAACATTGTTTCTCCCTTTAGCTGATCAAACAAGTCATCAATCATCGACAATGGATACTTGTTCTTGATGGTCACTTTGTTTAATTGTTTGTAGTCAATGCATAATCTAAGAGTACCATCCTTCTTCTTCACAAACAATACCGGTGTGCCCCAAGGTGATACACTTGGCCTAATGCATCCCTTGTCAAGCATTTCCTTTAACTGTAACTTCAGCTCTACCATCTCTGGAGTGCTCATCCTGTATGGTGCTTTTGATGCTAGTGTTACCCCTGGTACTAACTCAATAGAAAATTCTACTTCCCTGTGAGGTGGAAACTTTGAAATCTCTGTAGGAAACACATCCTAAAACTATTGTAGAGTTGGGTACTTGCTCAAAGCATCTGCATCCTTAAATTCCTTACCTTTTTCACTAGAAATATGCACTACAAATAACACACACCCTTTCCTGCAACTACACTTGGCCTGCATAGTTGTCACTATCCTAACTGATGTGGCTTTCTTCTTTCCCTGCAATACTCTTGGTTCCCCATTGTCATCCAAGAACTCAATGGATTTGTCATAACAATCCACCTTGGTCCTGTGAAGGTATAGTCAGTCCATACCCAATATCATAATATATGATCCCAACGGTAATACATTCAAGTGTGTTGTTGTATACATGCCATTCAACTCAAATGCACAAGCTCTTACCCGATGATGCAGTCTTTTCTTTGTACTTGTAGCCAACTGCACTAACCAATTTTCTGCATGCACTTCTTTATTCAAACCACACTTATCCACCAAGTCAGGACTAACATAACTATAATTAGATCCAGGGTGAATCAGAATAGAAACAAATTGATCAAAAATCTTACCATCCATCTCAATGTAGATGCTTGATGGTCTGCTTGTATATTGTTTAGCGTTGCATAGATACGAGGAATGCTCTATCCAACATCCCCAACATTATGTGCCTCATGTGCACTATAGATTTGAGGCCAACCACCTTGATTTTGTAGACAATCTCTCTTAAGGTGTTCCTTATCGCATGTCCAACACTCCAACCGTTCCGTACCATCACCTCTATGTTGTTGTTGTGATCCATGTCCCTGTCTAGCTGCATTGAACTTCTTTTATGGTGCCACATTTTCTTTCTCTTTTGCATTCTGAGGCCTTGCTCTTTCTGGTTGCCATTTACCTTTACCTTTATCCTTATCCTTCCCTTTCCATCCTTGTTGAGATTCATTCTTACGCTTTGACTGTTCATAGCAATGTTTCAATTTTCCAATAGCCTCCTCAAGTGATCGAGGCTCATCATACTCAATCTGATCTCTAAATGCTAATGGAAAACCACTTATATATCGCTAAAATTTAGCCTTCTCATCTTTAAGATACGGCACATACCTTAATAGCTCTAGGAACTTAGTTGCGTACACTTCATCTGTAATTGATCCCATATTTAGCTCATATAATTCTTTGGTCTTACCGTCGTAGTACCTTTCTGACAAGTGCTTCTTCCTGAAAAGCCTCTTGAACTCATGTCAACTCAAGTCCTCCGTCCTGATGTCTCTGACCCGCTTCACATCTTCCCCCCAAATATTTTCTTTACCCTTTATATTGAAGATAACAATTATGGCCTTCATGTTTTTTGTGTACTCATGCATCTCAAATAACTTGTTCATCCCAAGTATCCAAGCCTCTCCATCTTCTAGTTTCTTCAAGTCTCCGTCAAAAGTAGGTGGTTTTTCTTTCTTAAATTCATTTGGAAAGTATTCCATATCACTCCTCCTGTAAGGATGATAACGATGGCAATCATAATTCCTATCAAAACCAGAAATAGAATAGTACCTATGTCCATCACCTCTCCTATCTGGAGTATCCAAAAACCTGCCATCTCTCACTGTGTCATCTCTATCCAACCTGTGACCACCATGAGATCTATTGCCATATGCCCCATTAGTTTTGTCCTCCTGCCCATGGCTGATCCGAAGTGGCCCCTATCACTACATTTCTGACAAAATCTGAAGGAGTATTGCATTAACCTCTACTTGTTTCTCTTGTGCCTGCGTGATTTTGTCATTGTCCACCTTACAACTCCTTATTTCTTCCTTTAAGATTCTCAATGCGTCTGCTAAGTCAGAAGAGTGTCTAACACCACGTTGTTCATCTGATTCATAGGGAGAATATTTGTAATCTATCATCTTGGTAGTCATTTTTTATCTCTTTCCTACAAAGCATATTATGTCAACTAAACCAAATCATAATAAACCAACGTACCTTAGCATAATCCAGGGAAGATACCTCATCTATGAGATCAACCAAATCAGTGTAATACATGTACAAACATAATCATAACAACATATATACATATATTACATAAGCATATAAGCATATAACCATTATTCTAGCTAGAGTCCAGACATCAATGCATGACCATATCAACCACACATATCATGACCTCATGCATAACAACAACAACCATACCAATGTACACTGCCAATACGCAAGCATAAACAACATGTAACCAATCATACACTCATGACGACACACTTCACAACAACGACCTTCTCTTTCACATGGCGACATCACTACAACCATGACCAACACCATGCATATGCAACAAGCATATAGACCACAATGAGGATTAACACACGTGCAACCGATGTGAATTCATGACCAATAAACACCACCCATCCAATCCAAGGGCTGAACCATGCTCTGATACCACTATTATTTATAACATTAATTTATATATAAGCAAATTTTATTTAGCAAAATGGTCCATTACTTTTAAAATTAGATTTGTACCACATGGTCCCCCACTCACCAATTTCCTCGGGATTTGAGATTATTCCAATTCTAATAAGTTCCTCCATGAGAAGTTCTTCATTATTATTTATAACATTCATTTATAATTCTTTTTTTTTCTTCTTAAGTTAAAGTTGACCTATAACCTTTTTATACATGGTTAATCGAGTAATGTGTGCATCAGTAAGACATTCTTCGTGTTGGAATAGTTTTTTTGGCTATATTTATGAAACCTTTTGCTATATCAACCACATTAAAATTTTTAATGTGGTTGTACTAATATATATATATATATATATATATGAGTAGTTATATAATTTTTTTCACCACCATACAATTTCAAGAAATATTGTGATTTTTTATTGTTTAAAATACATTTTTAATGCATAAACAGATTCAACACCCTAAAAAAACCCGCACTGAATTTTACAAAGGAAACAACTTAAGCTTGGAATTTTGCAAATTAAACAACTTAAACTCGAAATTTTAAAAAACTATCAAATTTTGATTAAAATTAACTAGAAAAAATACCATATAAAAAATCATTTCATTCATTAATTAGAATATATATATATAACTTCACTTTCCAAACTTTCCTTAAAAAATAAAATATCCAATTTTAATTTTATTCTTCGAACTTTCACATTGAAATAAAATATACAAACCATTAATAATATAATCATACATAAAAACTAAAATACATTTCAACATCACTAACTCAAATATCTTATAAATATTCTTTTTCTTTTTCTTTTTCCATATATATATATATATATATATATTATGGAAAAAGAAAATATATATATATAACAATTAATTAATTAATTGATATATATATATCTATTAATTAATTAATTAATTAATTGTTTTATATATATATAATTTTATTATTATATAAAAATAAAAAGATGCCAATTAAAATTGAACTTTTACATATATTTAACTCTATATATATTATTAATTTAAAAAATAATATATATAATGTTAGCGTGGATCATTTTACTATTTTTGAAAAAAAAAATAATGATGATAATTAAAATCTATTTAGACTTAACATAATCTAATCTACATAACTTTTAAAAGGTAAGATAATAATTGAAATTCTTTAATATTTTATGTATATAGTTGGTAAAAGAGAAGAGAAAGAAAAGTAGATCACTTTGGTTTTGATGACTTAACAAATCAAGAAGGTTAATGGTGTGGCAAATGTTTACCCTAGTTTCATTGACTTAACAAATTAAGAAGGTCAATAGTGTGGCAAATATTCACTGTAGTTTGGCTGACTTACAAGTCAAGAAGGTCAATAGTGTGACAAATGTTTTGGAAATGAGAACGAATGTGAGTAAGAGTTGGACAATCCAAGAGAAAGTGTTTTTCATCTTCAACCTTCTTAGTATCACAAAGGTTACCGATTTTTCCATCCTATAGTGTTTTGGGAATAGACCAACACCAGGTTTCACTTCCAAGCTCATGAGAATTAGTTCTTATCTTCACAATGTTAATTTTTTTCTTAGCACTAGTCAAGAGAGATAATTTTGGTTAGCAAGAGTATTGATCACCTGCTTATAATACCATGGCTTCCTTTTCCCCTCTAACTCCTTATCATCCCACAACTTATCCTCTAATTTAAAAATAATAATACTTTTAATATTAATTTTAATATTAATTTTCTGTAATTTATTAAATAATTTTTTTAGTAATAAAATAATAAATATAAATATCTATATTCAATTTTTTACATTTAACATTTTTTGATGATGAACCACACTAGCTGAAGTGAGCAAATTTTTTTATACCAAAATAAAATCTTCCTAATTTAATTTACATATTTATATAATATTTAATTTAATTTACATATTTATATAATATTTATTACTTTAACACGAGGTGCATAGTGTATAGTGTTTGCCTCGTTTCTGTGTACAATACCACATGGTATATTTGAATATCTTTGTGTTGTGACAGCTAGTTGAGTGACATACTGAAAGATAAGTCGGGGGAGGAAATCATGTAATGGACTGTAAAAGTCGCATATGACGTTCCATCCACCGAAAATTTATGCGTTAGCTGACCCACAGCAGAAATCAGAAGGAATAAAAGATGATTCAACTGTCGAATGGTAAGCCATGGATTCACCATTCATTTGCCTTCACCATTTTAAGGGAGAAAATCGAATCTAACATCCACTTGTTTTATCCAAGGGGGAAAATAGCAAACCATATTTTTGGGCTTCTTCCAAAGCAAATTTCCGGCAACTAACGTGTACTTACTAGGAGAATCCGGTAACACCGCGGTGCTTTTACTGTATGGTAAATGGAGCCAGGAGAATCAATCCGTGGTTGTTGGCTTCAGAACAACATTAATGTCATTTGGAGCAGACAAATGACGAATCTGGAAGCGCCACGTCGGAAGTTCGTTCGTTTAAGGAAGTGGATGTAATGAGCAGGGCTGCAGGAAGGCTCGAGAGTTCTGGCAATTGCGGTGGATTGTTGCAGATATTAGGTCTGGCTTTGCCTAGAGCCGTTGTGGAGTTTCGTCTCTTATTATGTCTTTGGTGACGGATTTGGACCGAGCATGACATGGCTGAGGTGAGAGCACTTTGCATCATATAAAAAGCAGATAAGGGGGCTAAAAATAGAGAAATAGGGAAGTAGACTGAGCGAAAACAATAATCGAAGCATTGCTTTTTCTTTTAAATATAGAGAAAATTCAAGGCGAATGTATTATAATAACTCAAATTAGAGGCAGCAAGTATGGCCGGCTTAAATAATGAAAAAAATTATGGCAGCTTCCAACATAATATTCCAATTTATCCATGAGTATCGTGCCCGGTTGATTTTTTTCTTAAAGAAATCGACAATAAGCTTCGCTAATTTGAGCGTAGTGCTTGAATTTATAGTTGAATAGGTTTCTCTTCATTAATTTATATAATCCATCCGCAGAAATTGAGGCTTCTTTGGCTATCAGGGAGACAAAAAGATTCTGTGCATTAAACAGCAACTAGACTGATCAGCGTAAGTCAGAAGATATCTTCACCGTCTACATTATGCAAATTGTACAGGAAATGTATCCAGTACTGTAATTTTGGCAAAGCAGCAACAGGTACCTGAAGATCTTTTCTTCTGACGCCAAAGAAAAAGCTAAAACGTTTTTGCTAAGAGAAAGGCATGCAAATTAGAAAGCGATAGCGGAACAAGATACTACTTCTTTGACGAGGGAGGTTATTGCAGCTATGGCGAGTGGTGAAGGGAGCATCTGGGAGCTGGATCAGAAACTGGACGAGAATATTGACGCCGAGGCTGGAAGAGTCCGTGGCATGGAAGCCTGCAAGGTTTGTTATTTGAACGCTCTTAATTTTCTGTTCCAATGAAAATGACAAGAATAGCTCTTATTTTCTGTTCATATTGTTGATGAAAAGTCATAAGAAAGCAGTCTGCGTGCAGAATCTAGAATGAACTTTGGACTGTTTGAAGCTTCCTAAAGCTCTTTGTTGCGTTGATTGTTTTAACTAATATATGTCAGTAATCCTATTTAAAGTCTTTCAATTAGCCGGTGTTAAGGGCCTCTCGAACCGAATTTTCCGCGGCGTAATTTTTTGGGAAAAACAAGCCAGAAACAAGATTAGTCATCATCTATGCCGTGAATAGGAGCTTCAGAGAATCTCTTAGAAATAGCCCAGGAAAATTTAGCAGGTGGCGAACTGTCCGGTCTGTCGACCTCCCCGCAAAAGCTTTATGTGCTCTTTGAGGTTTACACTGCGCATTAATTAAAGGCATTGAGAAATTAAGCAAAGCCACGAGACCTGCGTTTTCTAAATTTTCTTGAACCCTCCTAAATTTTCTTGTGAGTCACGGCAGATGTTTAGACCGATGTAGGTGATTGCGTTGTCTTTTTTCCTTCAACTGAAGAACACCCTACAGAATTTTAGAAACCTAAAAATAGCAGCAATTCTACATTTTCCAACATATGGATGAAGTGCAAACTGTTAACTGTAACTTCTAAATAGTCGAAAATTTTGCAAATCCTCGAAAATCAATCACCTATTGAAGAAAATCTCATACATATGAAAAGGTATGAAGCAAAATTCTTAAAATTTAAATGGCTTCTGAAGTCAATCGGTCTTCAAATTTTATCCTTTTTTAGGTGTATTCCAGAGTTTCGACGGAAATTTCCGCATGAACATGCCAGTCAGCTTATATTTTCCCGGAATTTTGTCGAAATGTCCTTTCCAAGTTCTTACAGGCTGGATTCTGATGCGCTTTCAATGGTTTCTAGCTTTTGTTCGCCGAAAGCGCTACACGAATGGCCGTCTCGTAAGGGCTTTTTTGGAATGTGGAAATCCGATCCTGATATTGCGTTTACACGTGTATAGCTTTTGCTTATCAATAGCGTAGTCTAAATCAATTTATCTATTTAAATTGAGGTCAGCCATGTTTTATCCGAGCGAGGCATCAGCACTGCCGACAGTGATAAAAAAATGTTTTGCAAGGAGGCAGTGAGCACAGAATGCACGGAAATCTATGGCGAGAACCGTCCAAACGCGCTCTGAATCGCAATAGCTTCGACCGAGCTCAGGGAGTCACGCCAGTCTCCACCCGCACACGCGTTGCCTCTGGTGTTGCGTGACGTAACAGATGCTTTTGAGCCCTTCCCACGCACATGATCTCAAGGCAGAGCGATCTGATCTAGGTTATCTCTTTGCACATGACAGAGTGAGATCATCCGTATGCGCACGATATGTGGACGGATAAATTAACGGTAAATTTGAATTTAACGATGAGATTAAAGATGAATGATGAGATTAAGCATGAAACGTCAATTTGTACACTGGTTCGATTCCTTGAGAGAGCTTCCGGTGGGCGCGTTGCAGCCCGATCCGAGCGCGCGCAGAGCACGCCTTCCACCATCATGTGCGGAGGCTATGTGCAAAATTCGAGGGTGGTCCAGAGACGACAGTTGTAAGACTGACTGACGACTTGACGCGTCTTGCGCGGGTATGTCGTCCATTCAACCTTGGGCGTTGTCCTGACCAGAAATTTTAATGTCCTCATTATTGGTACTATAGGTAAATTTGTCCTAAAATAAAATACAGTCCGGCCTCTAGGTAAAAATTCTTCGCACGGCCACGTTTAAGTGACACGGGGACCTGCGCGAAACTTTGCTAATGTACAAAGCTCGGTGCAGGACCTTGAGAGAATATGCCTATGAAAAACCATGATTTTGACCATAAAGTATGCAATTTTGCATATTATGACGTTGTAAGTGAATTCTTAGGCCTCCAGTCCGTCAAAGATTCTATCGGAGTTGTAAAAGCTACCCACTTGAAAATAGGATTTATTTGATACGTAAATTGCATATTCTCTAGTATTCTGCATGTTTGGGGAGGGGTGTCGTTAGTTAAACAACATTGCTATGCTAAGATTCAAGTCTCCGTGTGCCAACAATAACCACCACGTGATGCACGTTACGATGTTAATTGATATACACGGTCATATCTTATCGATTCTACATTTGAGGATGTATATTTTATGGTATACCATAATGAATGTTATGTTACATTGGATAGAGATTATTTATTGGTTGAGTATTACGGACTCCGAGCATGTTAACAAATTTTATTATTTTAATAACTAGTTGCTTTTAGTGAGATTTTTTTGAAGTTTTTCAGGTGATTTTGTCTGGTCTAATTTCTTTAAAATCTGGCAGAAATTTATTGAAATCACAAGTTGATGGGTAATCCCTGCACAATCGAAATGCCCGTGGGGTTTTTCACGGTGCTGAATCCATATATACAGTGAAAAAACCAATTTAAATAACACAAATCAAGATTTCACCTCAAATTTTTCCACGGATTGCGGCATTAGAAAATCCAAAAAATCCCACTAAAAACAACTCCCTCCAATAATATTTTATAGTAATGAAATTACATTTGGTAAATATTATTTATTTATAGGTTGAGTAGCATATATTAAAATTGGTTTCTTGCTTCTCAAATACATCTTATAGTAATATTAAAATATATTTTATACTATACCTTATATCAATATTAAAATATATTTTATTATAATAAAATATATTTTAAATCAAAGTTGCGATGGATTTTTATTTCCCAAATATATTTTATAATAATATTAAAATATATGACAAATCCAATAGATAAGATTTTTAAGATTCTTTATAATGGAACATAATATACGGATATAATTGAGTTTGCATCTTGATATTTTACTTTAAGTTTTATAATTTACTTTTAATTTAGTTTGTGTTTCAAAATTTGATTTAAATTTTATAATTGAATGATAGATGCTTAACATTTCACCAACTAATTGTAGGTTTTTGAATTATTGATAAAGCCTTTTAAGTTTTTAGCTAAATAAGTATTATCACATAACAAAGGTTTATTTAGTGTTTATGTAGTTAGGTAGGTTTTATTGTATAATAAATGTTTACTTAGTGTTATAGGTGGGTTTCACTCAAAATTTTTCATCTTATTTATTTCTTCAGGTTTGTTGTCATGCATGAAGAATTATTCTATTGCCTCCATGTCAATTCAACTTAGGTTTTTGTTGCTTTCACCTTTTTTTAATGCCTCAAAATATTCACTTTTCCTTCTTTCTTGTGACCTTTCATATTTCCTTACTACATTTAGATGTTCATCACATTTCTCAATAGTGCTTCTTGAGGTGCCTCCATTAACGTCATCCTTCTGTTGTGCTTCTATGCCATTTGATTTCTTGATAAGTGCATGAATGGCACATTGTGCTTTCTTCATGTCTTGCACATCCATTTATTTCCATGGTTGCCTCTTGTCATGTGCTTCACTACATTGTGCTTAACTTATGTGATGCTTCCATGTTATATAAGTTTCTACCTTGTGGTCACCCATTGTACACCTATACATAGAAATATCTTAGATTATCTTACATCAACTACATGTTGCAAATAATACAAAGTGTGTCCTTGTGTTAACCCTTCATCCTCTTTCTCTATGAAAACCTTCCCCTTATTGATACTCCACTTAGATATCCACATATTGTTGACATTCAACTTTCTCTTCCACTTAACCAAAAATTATCTATATTCAACATCTCTCATCATGAATAGCTTCTCATCCAACACCTTTTCAATTACATCCAACTTCTTCCTTAGCGTTCATCTTTGTTAATCTACGTTCACAGTTTCTTTTTGTATTACGCTTCTTTTTGTATCACAGTCCTCTAGCATCTCCAACACATAGGCATTGTTGCCAAGTTTTCTCTTATTTCTACACAGTATTATCTTTTTGTATTCAACTTCTTGTATGGATCCTTGGTTGCTCTTTTCTCAAATGTACATCATCATATCTCCGACTACCAACAACTTACATCTCCTTTGTGCTTTAGTGCGCCCCTTGTACTGTATGTCATTTCAATTCAATTACTTGTGTTACACTTATCCACCACCTCTACAAATGTTTCTAAGTCATCACTACTTTTCATTCCCATTAGTAGATTTGTTTAGTCTATAACTACTAATGTTCATTCATACACAATCTTGAAACGTGGAAATCCTATAAGTGTGTCCATATTAGAGCTATTGTATGTGAACTCTAACTGCATTAAAACATGGTAACATTATTTCGACATGGTAAGCATCTCAAAATATTTCTAACATGGTTCACTATCTTCATTTATCCATTTGTATGAGGGTGGTACACTAAGTTAATTACATCTTTGATGACAACTTCTTCCGCATTGGTCTCCTAAATGACTGATATATGTCATGTCTTGGTCGAGTGTGATAATCTTCAAACATCAATGCAATCAAAGCACCTCCCTGAAGAAAAGCTTCCTGCAATATGTTACCTCACTAGCCCTCTTGCAAGACATGTTGTGTCATATTTGAAAACTTGTCAACCATAACAAATATTGCATTGAATCCACATTATGTTATTGGTAATCCAATAATAAAATCCATGCATTGTTTCTCCCCATTAGCGGTGTATACAATTTGATATATGTTGTTCAATACTTTCTTCTTTTAACCATTAATATAAACATATAATGTGCATTTGGAATTTTATTAAAAAAAAGGGAATATAGCAACCACACACACTAGCTAAGACCAAAAGCAATTTGGTTACAAACTAAAAATGCCCTAGACTCAAAATAGATCACCCATTGGTTATATAATAATGGCATAAACAAATGACCCACCATTGTCAAATGGGGTTAGCTTGGGTGGTGAAGGCGAACTATTAATAGCCTTACACACCTAGGTTCCATTCTTAGTGCATGCATGCCCCTAGTGCTTCGTCATAATTTTGCAAGGATGTTGTTCTTACTTCCCCACATGGGTTGGGACCCCTCAAGGGCTAAGCTAACTCCATAAGGAGTCATATCAAGTCAATGGGGACTAGGCACAATACCTAGGTGACTTTAATGGAATATATCTCCCTAGTCATCATTTCTTAGCTAAAATACCCTCAAAGGTCAAGTAAGGTGCAACTTTTGTCAATCAAGAATCATCTAGAAAAAATAAAAGCATTACGCATGATTCATGAACTAGAAGAAACGTAAGTATAAAACATTAAACAACACTTGGGAGTTAGGTGAAAATTTGTCATGGTCCTTGGAGGTTAGCCCCCAATCATCGATGACATGTTTAGATAGATCAACCATTATAGATGCCCAATGATCATTTTTTTTTTCTGTGATCTCTTCACATAACAATGACAAGCACAACCACGAGCAACTTGTCATTTGTTTAGTTGATAGAGTGGGGTGATGGTGAAAATATGATATGTTAACTCACTCCCTTATATCCTTTGGCAATTTATGCATTGTGCCAGCCTTCTGGCCCTAACCTTGAAGTACCTCTCCCTCTTCTAGTCTTACTAAAGAAGAAGCACCAGCCAACCCTAGCCTTATAAAAGTGGTAAATTCAATATTGAAAGGTGGAAGCAAGGTTACGAGCTTGCTCTACTTTCAAGGGGTAGGGGCCCCTTTCAAGTAGAGGAAAAAATAATTGGACAGGATCAGCACCAAAGCAAGCAAGATTAGCCATACCACACCTTGATATCTGGTAATTTAAATATTGAAAGGTGGTGTTGATCCCCCACCCACTCTATCAATTGCTTATTCTAACCTCCTATCGTAAGTAAGTCTTACCTATGCTACGAAATAGCCTTCCCTCAACCCCTAGACCTGCCTGGCTAACAGGGACAAAGGAACCTATAGTCTTGCTCTTGCCACTGATGATCCTTACTACTTGGTTTGGAGAAGAGGTGTTTTCCCCTTACTCTCTAGGGTGTGGGATGCTTGGCTGAGCACTACTTATTTTTTGAGCACCTTCTTTATTCTAAATAAGTAATTTCTCTCTTTTAATAAACCTTGCATTTTATTGCACCCAAAATGACACCCTAAATTGCCATTTTGCAAGTCCTTACAAATTCTTGTGCATTTAACATCCTGCTACACACATATATGTTCCTTTGAACAAATATCCATCCTACATGAAATAATTTAAATTGTGCACTTCTATCCTACATTCCTATCTCATGAACTTCTATGATTTGTTAAAATCCTTGGCATGCTTATATAATCCTATATATGTTTGAAACCAATTACCTTGTTGTTCATCATCCCTAACATTGATAATCTCTTTTGCATCACATTTGTGACCTTATTCTCCTTCATGGAATTATGGTTCAACATGATTGACTAACTCTACAAGGACTTGACTGATCTCATATATTGTCGGTTCAACTTCACTTAATGAGTAATGAATGTTAGTAATAGATGGTCTATGTACAACTCTTTCAACAACTAGTGTTTACAATGATTTGATGCCTAATCACATAATTTTTTTTATCATAAATAGAGTATTGAATTTGTGCTTCATTCAATTTCTAGTTGAAGAATGTTATTAAGCTTCCTCATGAGTCAACACCACTTGAATAGTTGTTGCATTTATGTCATAATCAATCTAAAATAGTTTTCTTCAAAATTAAGTGACACAAACACAAGTGTCTTCATTATCTTCCACTTTAGCATTTCAAAATTACATTACACTATCATCTTTTGTTGAAATTATTACGCTTTCATATATTTTGTCATCTATGCACATATCAAATTGAGCCATCTGATGAACTCCTATAAAAGTAGTGGTGCCATGAAGACTTTTAACCTTTCTGACATTGTAAGGGACTTGCCAATCTATTGATGCCTTCACATTATATGGATCCATGCTCAACTGATTGTTGGACACCATGAGCAGGTACACCAACTCATCCTCGAAGAATTCTCCACTTCTTCAAATTTGTGTGCAATTGGTTCTTTATTAATGATTCAAACACCAATGTCAAACACTTCATTTTCTCTTCTATGATCCTCCCAAAAGTCAATATATTATATAACTACCACAAACTTACCAATGTGTGGTCATAATACCTCTATCATGAATCTCATAAATGTATTCAACGCACTATTCAAACCAAACAACATAACCAACCACTCATAGAAATGCTCTTTAGTATTTAATGCAATCTTTCATTGATTGCTATCTTTGTTCTCGAGTTGGTGTTTTCCACTCCTCAAATCAATATTTGTAAAGTATTTGACAACACTCAAATTATCCATAAGTTTATCCATCCTTGACACTAGGACCATAAATCTAATTGTGATTTTGTTCTAAGTTTTGGACTCTATATAAATCTTCCACTACCCATTGTCCTTCAACATTATCAAATCTTAAACTATATACAAATAATACTCTCTTCAATCAATTCTTTTGACATTAGCTCACCTTCCTATTGATTCATGTTTGCCATTCCCATCAAAATTATCAAGTGTGGTGCATGATTGAGTAATTATGTCACTCTCAAAGTCAAGTGTATCTCATGTGCAATCTTCCTTTGAAGTGGTATTGCATCTAGTGATTCATTACACTACATATCATTGTATTTATCTAGTAAGTGCTTTACCTCATTAAGGATCTCTTCCTCATTAGCACATTCTATAAGCTTTCCATGTTTTGTCACTTTCTTAGCACTATCACATAGCATTCGTTAAAGTCTTCAAATAGTGTTCAAGAATTTATTCATTTACAATAATAGCACCTCTTGAATCCTCATTCTTCACTAGTGGCAACTAAAATCTCCTTCCATCCTTAATAATCATAATGTAAGAACTCTTCTTCTCACATTTCCATATTCTTCCCAACAACAAATGGTAAGAATCCATCGGAATGACAATACCAAAAATTTCATTTATACTCTCCTTTATTGAACAACACCTTACTATTTATATTACCCTTACCTCATACCTATGATGAGACTAGACTAGTCTATACTATTGTGGATGCTCTTGTGACATTCAATTCAATGTCTCCATCCTTTTTGTTTTAGCAAATTCTTTTGTGCTACTAGAATCAATAATAACCTTGGAACACTTACCTATATATTGACATTTTGTTTTGAAAATATTATTCCTCAATGAGATATCTTCTAGATCTAACACTTATTGTTGAATCTTTGGCACAATCAATCTTCTGTGCATCATCAAATTTTCTCCATACTTTGATTATTGTTGCAATTATTCATGGGTCCTATAACCCCTCACTTTGTGCCAATTGAATTGTTTATCACTTTTGCATGGCTTTTTGTGTGTGTAGACACTAAAATGAATTGTGTCCCTCTTCTCCCCAAGTATAGTAGTGAAGATATTCCCTATGATCACTTAAGCCTTTTCGTCTTCATTTAAACCTCAGTGACATGTACCTTAGCCTTTACCTATCACATTATTTCTATTCGTATTCTCAATATTATGTTTACACACATCTTCCACCTTCTATGTTGAATTATAACCTCTTCCATCACAACTTGTTTCTCTACCAAAGTTCTTCCTACTAGCATTATGTGCTAACTTGTCTTCCACCATTGGCACCAATTGATATGCCTCTTCAACTAAATTCATTTTATGGAGACTTGTATTGGATTGCAATGTCACTCCATTAACATACCTCAAAACTTGTTGATCCTTGTCCTCATTGTGACTAGCTCAAATATAGATCTTGTAGAACTCTTTGGTGTTCTCAAGTACACTATTTCTTTTACTTGAGACTATACAATTGTTTAAATAAAGTTTTCTTATAATCAACATGAAAGCGTTTCTAAAGAAACTTTGCAACCACCTTTATCCAAATTCATATATTCTATTTTCCCTTCTAAATTTGCTTCCAATCCCACCATATTGAAGTGTATCATTTTAGCTTGTGTTGTAGCTACTACAACAACCCTCCAAAATTTTTCCCATGCTTTGATTTTGGAGCCTTCCCTTCTGTCTACAAGAGCTTATCATTCACTGTCGTCAAGTATTCATGTTGTGATAAAGAATTATATTTTCATGTTGTGCTTGTGATTCCTTGTGTTGATCCTAATCTGAACCTTTTTAGTCACAAGCAAGCTTCTGCCCAGACCTTGCAACATCGTTGGGCTTTCCTCCAGAAACTGCGCAACCTTGGAAGGCAGGCTAACCTTGATGATCTGAACTACGCAATCCATAATGGAAGGTCTTCCTTGAGCTTAGAAATTGTGCAATCTTGGATCAAAGCCCAGCCTTGAGCTCAGAAATTGTGCAAAGCATCCTTGCTCTCAGAAACTGTGCAATTCACTGAGTCAAGAAGTTGCCCAGTGGTTGGAAATTGTGTAACCCATCTTGGCAGTGTGAATAGTCGATTTCCCGAAAAAGAAAAAGCAAAAAAAAAAGAAAAAAGCAATCTCTAGAAAATAGCGAATGGATAATTGGTTTCCCGAGGGATGACACAAGTTTATATTTTTTACTTTTCGCTAAGTGTCACTTTTCCTTGATTTTAGGCATGCATGTCATAAACCCTAATCAACTTAGATCTATATAATAGATGCCCCTAGAGCTCATTTGTACATTCGATCTCAGAGATCTAACCTTCCCAAGGAGATCAACGAGCCTTCGGTGGAGTTTGCGGCGCTTTTCCAGGTGAGTTTTGTTTTTGTCGTCTTTTGTCATTTTTCCTGTTGCTTTTTGTCGTTTCACTTCTATAAGTCTTGTTTCGCTTGTTTATTTTCATGGTTGTTGGCGTTTTAACTTATATTAGCTTGTAAAAGTGTTGGTTTGGTTCGTCGTTCACCTTTTACAAGTGTCACATCAACTTTCTTGTTTTTGCCCATTAGTGGTTGTTGTTTCGGCGACTCCCTATGCATGTTTGTTTTTCCTTTTGCATGTTGATATTTTGCAGTAATCTATCTATCCTTAGTCATATCTACACTCTAAAATGCACCATCATTCAAATCTGCCAGTTTCCCATACTCTTTTCATGCAAATTTTCACTTCCCTTAGCCAACAATTTCCTTGTCTAACTGGGCATTGCGCAACTCCAAGGCTCAAGCTTGATGCTTGGCCCCTGAGATTGTGTAATGCGCAGTACCTGGCTAGCCCAACTGTGCATTGCGCATTTCCAGGGCTCAAGCCTGTCCTTTGGCCACTAAGACTGCACAATGTGCATTCTCTCCCTCAGTTTGCCTAGGATGAGACTGCACATTGTGTAGTCTCAAGCCTCAAGCTACTCCCCTGGCTACTGAGATTGCGCAATGTGTAGTTCAGACAGACTGTCCCTCTCCCTTCACCTCAAGAATTGCACAATCTCTCCCTTTAGTCACGTGGTTACTGTTGTGATCTTGCTTTTTGAGTCATTTTCGTTGAAGCTAATTTATGTTTTCCATGAGTGCTTTTCCTCCTACATGTATTACAGTTGTTGAGCACTTATCTTCATCAGTCACTGACGTAATGGCACCAAAGAGATCCGCTTGAAAGGATACTACTGAAAGCAACACTGGGGAGGCAATTGAGAGTACACCAGTGAGCTTGCCAATTTAGTCATATACTTAATTGTTCATAGAGAAAGAATCAGACATCACATGGCAGAAAGTGAATAAAACATTCTCAACAAGAAGCTTCAAAGTAGATCTTGAAGGTCGACAGGTATATATCAACGTCCAAAGGTCAGGGTTACATAAGGTTGCATGCAGGTACCCGACTTTCCCATGTGCAAACATTGTCAGTTTGGATATTGTATCATACAAATCCAAAGACCATCACTTTGAACAATGTCAATGGACAAAGGCTTGCTTCTTTTCTGGCACTAGATTACCATCTCATGTAACATTTACTGGAGCCGAAATCGTTCATGGATTCTTACTTCTATGCTGCCACTAGCTACTTAAGCAAAAGGACATTGTCAAAAGTTGGGGGAGAGAGCCAACAAGGTTCCATCAGACACCCACCAAAACCTACAAGACAAGATCTCTTAGGAGGGCCTATCAGCTCTTGATAGTTCTATGATGCAGAATCTATGGCCAGCAGAGTACTGAGACTTTCCCTGAAGGGTGGGCATTCTTACTGAACCAGGTTGTGAATGAAGGAAGACCATTCAACTGGTTAGCCTTGTTGACTCAACAACTGAAGATCTATGCAGCTAATGCCCTAAATCCTCCCAAGGGAAAGCAAGCTAGATTTTACATGTCTACCTATCTACTGGATGCAATTTGCGCTCATAACTCATTTCCTGGAATGAATTGGACTTGAACACCAAGATAGTCTACCATGCACATTTATTGCAAGCTGCTTTCGAAGTGCAGCCATAGAGGACTAATGGAAAATTTGACTGATCACTTCCTCATTTCGTTGTATAAGTTGATCTTTGAGGAAGAACCACCTTGCATGTCACATGGGGAAATGGAAGCAGTGTCAGAGATAGCAGATTGGTTTGCCTCACCGGATGGCACTTTCCTCAAAGTGTTTGGCAGACAGAAGTCTCTGCATCTTTTACCAAGGTATGCCACCGATAATTTGTTTATGCAAGAAGTTTCCTACCATTTCTCCACAGGGTTGTCAATAATTTTTCACAGGAAGAAGAAAGCACCTTGGACCACTCTTCCTATGTAGATCGGATTGTACGAAATCAAGAACTTGAAAGTCATAGACACTGAAGGCAAGGCAATAGAGAAATTCACATTTAGTCATTTGGACTTCAATCTGTATGATCCAAGGAATGTTTGCAAAGACCACTGTGCGAGGATTCATTATTAGTGGCCAAGCAGGACCTTTTGCAGACTCGAGGAGGAAGCATGGAAGAATTGTTATAATGCCTCCAAGTCCCATGAGCCAGTCAGCTTTGTAGGAACATCGCAGTTTACTCCGTAGAAGGAAGACACTCCAAAGGCAGTACCAGTGGAAATCCACAACCTAGTGCGTGAGAAGGGCAAGAGGAAAGTTGCACACATCCTAGGGGGAGAGCGAAGCCGCAAGATGAAAGTAGATCCAATCATTCTGAAAACAGTGATAGTAGCAGAGAAAAAGAGGAATGAAAGGATGCAGGAAGAAAAACAGAAGTAGAGGAAAGAACAAGAGTAGGGGAGATTGGAGGAAGAAAGGCAAAAGCAAGAAGAAGAAGCGACACAAAGACAAGCCGAAGAAAAAGAACATAACCGGTAACTAGAAGAGGAGAGCAAATAGATGCAAGACAAGGAGCTCGCTCAAGAGATTGAGGAGTTGATCGAGATCCAAGACATGGAGGTGGAACTGGAGCTGCAGAACCAAGATGTTGATATGATGCCAAGCACACAGCAGGTCACCATTCAATCTCTCCATCCTCCATTTAGTCTCCTCATTTTTAGCCTTTAATATTGATTCCTCTAGACCACATAAAGCCCATAATTCTTCAAAGTTCAAAGTTTCCTTTCTAGAATAAATGCCTCCTACAAAATCGTCCCAAGTTGGAGGTAGATAATTTATTACATAAGTGATCAATTCAGAGTCAGATATGGTTTCTCCAAGCCCTTGAAGTTGATCTTTGATTTTTGATATCCTCATAAAGTATGAAGCTATGTTATCTTCTTTTGACATCCTTGTTCCATAGGGTTGATTCCTAAGAGATATCCTTTTATCAGTTGTGTTGAAGGAGTATAATTTCACCAATGTATCATAAACTTCCTTGGATGTAGACAATTCTGAAACAAAAGAAATGAGATGGTATTTGATGGATTTAAAGAGAAACCTTTGAGCTCTAATTTCTCCCTTATTGTATTTGGTGTCACTTCTTGAGCATTGTTTTTATCTGGTGGTGAAACATTGCCTTCAACAAATTACATGATTTCATTTTCTTTGAGAACTAAATCAATCCTGTTCTTCCAAGATTTGAAGTTGGATGCTCCATCAAGCTTGTTTTCTTCCTTGCAGATAGATGTCATTTGATTGGGAGTATTAGACATAGATAATAGAAGAGTACTTACTTGAAAATGAGAGAGAAAGATGCTACAACAATATCTTCAAGGACATCTTCACATGAGGGATAGTTTCTAATATCTATAATGATGTCTTCAAGATCAGATCTTCAGGTAAGCGAGTGTTTCTATAATGATGTCTTCAATAGAGTGAACTTACAACTTCCTTCCTTAGATTTAATAGTGAGATAGAGTTGCTACAAGAGTGTCTTCAAATATTCCAACAGATAGTGATCTCCCTTCCTTCACCTCGCTCTAATACATGTTCAGAAACCAAGTGTATTGAAGTCTAACAACTAATTTCTCTTTCCTGATAATTACTTGTGAATATTAGATGTTTTCTTATTACTTCTTATGTTTTCTTCATCAAGCAATTATACAAATGTTCAATCTTCTAGAAAAATATTGAGATCACAAAGAGATAAGAGACACCAAAATTAGGTTGCTAGCTAGGGAAAAACCCACAAGGGGAAAACCCAACAATCCTTCTCTTATAGAATCATATCAAAATGAGAGATATCCAAGATCAAGATCAAGACCAAACTGTCACTAAGATACCAAGTCACCTCCAAAGCCAAAGTCAATGTTTGTCAAACCTGCTCCAATCTAATCAAACTTCATGAGTTTCGGACCTGCAACTAGGGTCGAATATTGGCCTGCAACCACTTCAGAAAATTTGGCCTCTTTCACAGAAATTTCAGTCCACACGTGCGAGTTTCTCCAATGTAAAACTCCAGTCAATTAGGAATATTCTTCTTATCTTTATCTGTCTTTCTCTCTCCTTTGACTCTTCTTCCTCTTCTTCTCTAGGTTTAGATGTGCTTCTTGTTGTGTGGTGCATGAGCATCCAAATAAGTCAAACTTGTCCTTTATATATAGTTGTCAAGGAGGCTTGAATAGGTGTCTATTGGAGGTCTAGGCCGAGTTGTCCAAGGAATGCCAATTTGGTCATCTAGTGGACTTATAACTCAACATAAATTTCAAATTCCTTTTTCTTACAAATGCCCAAATGGGACATGACTCAATACATTTTCTTTTGACTCATAATAAAAAAAATTGACTCTTTTTTACTCTATGAGCACGAAGAATATGCTTTGACAAAAATTTAATAAATATAAATATAATAAATAAATCAATGATAAATTTATATTATGAAGATTGACTCTAGCTACGACTTCAGAAACTTCCACAAGATATATATTCCCCAAGCTCCTCAAAATAGACAAAGAGCGCACAAAGTGGATGGAACTAATACTCGAGCCTCCCACAACCCCTACAACAACCAACCAAATAATCAAAACCCTTCCTCGACTTCACCAGGGCCAAAAACCCCCTGAAACCAAGGCTCCCATTTCCCTCAAATGCTTGTGGAGGTAATTCTCCTTCCTCCAACAATGTCCCAAGCATCTCCACCTCCTTGATGCAAACTGATACAACAACCTAGAGCTCCCCTTTCTAGCCACCCACTCTAATGCTAGAAACCTGTTACTAAATAAAACTAAGCACAAAAAATTAAAAATGTTGTAAACAAAAAAACCAGACAAGGAGACTTCAACTTGATATGAATGACCCACAACAACTTCAAGAACGCATCCTGAGAGCCGACAACAAAGATTATGCCTTTCTTCTCTCCAATAATTCTCCCATCGCGCAACACTTTATTGTGATTCCTCCTCTCTGCTTCCTGGGATTTCTTTTCGCAAAGGTCTACTCTACTAATTCCACACAGGAAGCCTCCTTCTGCCCCAGGGCTAAGGCATAATTCTTTCCTCACAAAAATCACCTAAAACCCCGACTCCCACATATGTATCTTGCCATACAATCCTCCGCCCCTTGTGCTTAGTTTCCTCATCCCTCTTCGTGCATGTTGGGTCCTCTCAACCTCAACAAGTAGTAAATGATCATGGTAACCATTATGAAGAACATTAATAGCCACCCTCAAGTGGCCTGGGCTTTCACACAGATGTGCATGCAGTCGATGTTGTAGAATGTAACTAGGTTCGGTCTTCATAATGACTTGTAAATTATGAATTTATGAAGAAGACAAATGTATTTTGTAATACTTGCATCATGGGTTTCATGAACAAGAAGTTTTTATAGGTCAAAGACTTCTTCTTGACGTCTTTAAGGTTTGTCATCTTGTCATAAATATATAATTTAGAATCATGTATATGAAGTGCTAAATTCAATGTAAAAGCTCTCCTAGAAGACAAGCATAGTCATCCATAAGTCAACCTCAACGTATGCAGAAAGAAGCTTCGTGTCAGATCTAATGAATAAATACATATGTTTGAGACATGTCATCTATGTCGGCTTAGATAAACATGATTGTTCGTTGATACAAGTCAGCTTATACATGAACGAACAACTATATATAAGAGGCTATACTCATCGCAAAAAGACAGAGAAGGAACTTTGCATATCCCTCTGAGATCTCGGGTGAAAAGGAGCAGCGAAGAAATTCGGTTTCCTCTGTGGTTTTGAAGGGCAGAAGAACACGCTAGTCTTTGAAATTTTTCGCATATCAATCACAGTGAAGAAGTTCAATCTTACTTTGAAATCCGAATAGGCAATTACAGTTGACAGATAAGATTTTTCTTCTGAAATTTCGATGATAAGATACAAAGAACAGTTCGGTGATATCTCTGCCTTTTTATATGGGTATAAAAGAGATAAACATCAGATCTATGACACAATACGAAGAGCTCAAATTCGGATGAAGAACAATGATGGGCTCAAACCTTAGCACAATCATCAAGCAATTCGGATCCCTAGCTATGGTATCACTGCATATCTCTGTGGTGAAGAGTTCAGTGTTAAGGCTGCAATAAAGATCTCGTTGTAATGGTGAAGATCTTGGTGATGGTGCAACAATAATGATCTCAGTGGTGCAGTAGTGATGGCCTCGGTATTGAAGCAGTGATGACTTCAGTAGCAGTGATGGTGATCTCAGCAATGACAAATAAGAGGATTGGTGTCTTGGTCTTGGAGTGACTAAATAGGTCAAGGGTCATTGTCTTGGTATTTGTCAATTGGAATGTCTATAAGAAGAATTTTGTGCGGGTTTTCCTCTCAAAGAGTGAGAGGTGTTGGCCCTGGAAGAAAGCCAACATCTTGTGTTCTTATCTCTTTTTTTTTGGTAACTATTTGATGAACTAAGAAGACACACTCTAATAATAACAAGAGAAGATTGTGCTAATAAGAAAAAGACAGAGAAGGAACTTCGCATATCCCTCTGAGATCTCAGGTGAAAAGGAGCAGCGAAGAAATTTGGTTTCCTCTGTGGTTTTGAAGGGCAAAAGAACACGTCAGTCTCTGATATTTTTCACATATCAATCACTGTGAAGAAGTTCAATCTTACTCTGAAATCCGAATAGGTAATTACAGTTGACAGATAAGATTTTTCTTCTAAAATTTTGATGATAAGATACAAAGAACAGTTTGGTGATATCTCTGGCTTTTTATATGGGTATAAAAGAGATAAACATCGGATCTGTGACACAGTAAGAAGAGCTCAAATTCAGATGGAGAACAATGATGGGCTCAAACCTTAGCACAATCATCAAGCAATTCGGATCCCTAGCTGTGGTATCACTGCATATCTCTGTGGTGAAGAGCTCAGTGTTAAGGCAGCAATAAAGATCTTGTTGTAATGGTGAAGATCTTGGTGATGGTGCAACAATAATGATCTCAGTGGTGCAGTAGTGATGGCCTCGGTATTGAAGCAGTGATGACTTCAGTAGCAGTGATGGTGATCTCAGCAATGACAAAGAAGAGGATTGGTGTCTTGGTCTTGGAGTGACTAAATAGGTCAAGGTTCATGGTCTTGGTATTCGTCAATTGGAATCTCTATAAGAAGAATTTTGTGCGAGTTTTCCTCTCAAATAGTGAGAGTTGTTCGCGTTAGAAGAAAGCCAACATCTTGTGTTCTTATGACATCTCTGCTCCTAATGATTTTGTGTTTTTCATAATCATAAAAGCAATAGCCAAAATCATTAACACCATATCCAATAAAGGTACATTTCTTTGATTTTGCTCAAGCTTTGTTCTATTTTCTTTATTAATGTGGACAAAGGCTTCACAACCAAAAGTCTTTAAAATGAGTAGTTTACCTTTTTAGCTGTCCATGCCTCCTCTAGAATACCACCATCCAAGGAACTTGGAGGCCCTCTGTTTATTAGATAAACAATAGTATCTATATTATCTGCTCAAAATTGTAAAGGCAATACTGCATGCAATCTCATGCACCTTGCACGCTCCATGATTGTCTTGTTCATCCTTTTTGACACACCATTTTCTTGTGGTGTTCCTGGAACTGTCTTCTCTCTGCGAATTCCATTCTCTGAACAATATTTATCAAAATCTTTGCTGCAATATTCACCTCCATTGTCTGATCTGAGACACTTCAACCCTTTTCCTGTCTCATTTTCAACCAAATCTTTTCATTTATTGAAAGTATCAAATACAATAAATCCAAGTTTTTCTGGTTGCATCATCAATAAAAGTAACATAATAACGAGAACCACCGAGAGATGATACCTAAGCAGGTCCCCATACATCTGTATGCACAAGCTCTAATTTTTCGTTCTTCTTTTCTTTCCCAACTCTCAGAAATTTGACTCTCTTTTGTTTTCCATAAACACAATTCTCACAAAATTCCAAATCAACATGCTTCAAAACTGGCAACAAATTTCTTGAGTGAAGAATCTGCATCCCCTTTTCACTCATGTGCCTGACCCTATGATGCCACAATGTTGTACATGCTCTTGTAGAGGTTAAGACATTAACAGACTTAGAAATACCATTGCATAAATACGATGTACTAATCTTTCTTCCTTTTGCTATTACCAGGGCTCCTTTAGCGACCTTCCAAGTTTTATTTGTAAACGTAGTTACACAGCCTTCACCTCCCAACTGTATTGTTGAAATTAGATTTTTCTTCAGATATGGTACATGTCTTACCTCCTTTAATAGCCATTGGTTTCCATTCTGCTGTTTTATGAAAACTTTAACCATTCCAATGATTTTGCAGGGTTTATCATCACCCAAACGAACTTGTCCCAAATCTCCTTGAACATAATCATGCAAATGTTCCCTATCAGGTGTGGCATGGAAGCCCATGAATCTACCACCCAGGCATCAATAATATTTTCTAATGAAAGAATCAAAGTGTCTTGCAACACATCACTTGTCGCATTCACTTCATGATTGTTTTCTTGTTGCGCGTCTTCTTATTTTCCCTTCTGAGACTTACAGTCTTTCTTTAGGTGTCCTTTCTGTTAGCGCTTGAATTTGGCCTCAGGCTGAAAAAGACAAAATCCAAGGCAACATCAAACCACTTAGCCTCGTAGCTAGCCCTACGGGGCAGGAGAGGGCTCTCTCCGGGTCTATCTCGGCAAAAGGTCTTCAAAGGGCGGAGATGACCAATAAAGAACACTGATTTTAGGCTAGTAAACTGATAGGGAAAGTTTGATTTTAAAGTTTTTAGAGTTTTGTTGGAAAACTGAGCACAGCAATTTTGGGTGCGGGGATGAGACACAATTTTTGCAGAGGTCTTTTTGGGGCAAGGTAGGAGATTGTCTTGATGCCTTTGATTTAAGTGAATGGATAGGAATGACCGGTGAGGAGCTAAAGAGAGCAAGAAACCTTCGAGAGTTCTCTTTAGACAGAGGAAAACATAGATATTAAGCAAACTTAAAGGCAGAGCATATAAATTATGAATTCTACCTTAACACTTCATTTACTTAATGTGCAGAAAAGAGAAGTAGGAAAATGATACACATAACACACTTACAAGTACATGAGAGAAGCACACCATCAACACAAATAACCACAGGAATCCCAAATAGCGCTGCAAAACCCTGGTCTTTCCTTTGCCAAAATTGCAGAGATACAAAGTATAAAACAGTCTAAGCTTATCCCTTAAGAGTCCAACCATGATAAATGACTAAGAAAATACATAATATAGGCAAGCTAACACCTTTCCTTGCCTCCAGGGGTCGAGCTCATCCTTCTAGGAGCTGTTTCAACCAATTCTAAACTGAGCACTAAAATCTAGGCAATCAAAACAACTTGCCTCTATAAGTTAGGAAACCAATTCATTCATTAAATTTTTGACTTCTTATGAATGAATCTTCTAGAAGAGATAAATAAGTGCCATGACATCATAAAATTACATCAATTACATCAAGGAGGATGAAAAATCACTCCAAAAAGTCAAAACTAGTCAAATCTGCGTTTTGCTAAGCTGTAGGTGAAAATCTGGCAAATTTTCCTGATGCGTAGCGCCCCAATTCTCTACGCGTAGCGCGCCTTTGAGCCAACTTTTGAGGCACTTCCCAGCATCCAAATAAGGCAAAAGTAGGCATGTTGGAAAGGTCTGGATGTCTACTTTCCAACCCAAGTGGAATTTCTCAATTTGGTGTCCATTTGCCCCTCCAAAATTGCAATCTCCCAAGACAGCTTCCTGTGTGTCCAAAAAGTGGCAGAAAGTCATTTTTTGCATGTTTTTTGACCTTCTGAGGGCTCAAAACTTGATGAAATGTCTTGGCAATTGCTGAGCAAGTGTAATTTGTCATGAAAAATCCAAAAATGCTGAGTTTTTGAGAAATGGACTTGCCCATCTTCAGGGTAGCGCGCGGCGCGCTACGCATTGAGGGCAAAAACCTGTTTTTGGCACAAAAAATTCAAAATTGACCAAAATTGCTCCAAATTTCCTGAATTTTGAGCTGGAGGTGTATCATTGAGC
Organism: Pinus tabuliformis; assembly: GCA_031772625.1. Lineage (NCBI taxonomy): Eukaryota > Viridiplantae > Streptophyta > Pinopsida > Pinales > Pinaceae > Pinus > Pinus tabuliformis. Next base: position 924,667,593 of record CM062810.1, read on the forward strand.
ACCATGCTCCCTCAAGGTGGCTTCAACCAAAATTTGAAGTGGATCGGGCCTTTTCCTCCGTTTTAGTGCCTTGGCCAAGCGTGCTTTGAGTACCTTCATTTTTGCTTTGCACACATGCATGCGAGCCCAATAATGATTCTTCATGTGGCGGAGCATATCTTTGTCCCTGTTTGCCTTGGCTAACAACTTCTCTAAATGAGTGTTCACCCGAATGAGCATAGACCCTTGCTCAATAGGTGTCAAATCACCGGGTCTCTTGCGAGCCAAGTTCCGGTCTTCTCGGATCCTCCGCAACTCATCAAGAGTGTGTTTATCCTCCAACTGCTTGTTGCACTGCTCTAAGTATGTGATTGTCCAATTTGCCATTTCCAACTTTTGCTGCAACAAGTCATTTTCAGCCTTTAGTTGCTGAATGATCTCCTTTGGCTCTAAGCTAGGAGAGTTGATATCAAGGTCAACAATATCTATGTCCGGATCTCCTGATGGCCCCTCATCAATCATGCGCTGCTTGTCTCTCTCCTGTACCTGTGCTGCTGTCGAAAGCGAGGCCCCTTCCACCTGATGTGGAGATAACACTCGCTGTGCTGATGAAGAAGGCGAGACCCCTTCCACCTGGTGTGGAGATAATACTCACCGTGCAGATGCAAATAAGGCCCTGTGGCCTCTCTGATATGTAACACATGCTGGAGGAGCGCTGACATGCTCTGGCTCAGGAATGTCAAACTGCTGTGAAGGCCCTCCCTCATCATGGACAACCTCAGGAGGTGGCTGTGGCATTGTGAAAAGGTCACGAGAAATAAAATCCTCCCAAGTAATGCCCTGCTGTGCCAACTGATGCATCACTATGATTTTGATCAATGCATAATGATAGATGCTTTTATGCTGATGTGTTGGGCTCTTCCTTTGTACTAAAGGCAAAACTGAGTACAAACCATGGACATGAAACCTACCTGTGTTTTAACTGAGTTAGAGGAGGATTTGAATGCTTGCTGGCAATTTTTTGGGCGAAAAACCCAACGCGTAGCGCCCCTCTGACGCGTAGTGCACGTGCAAAATAACACTGAGAAAGGCTCCCTGACGCGTAGCGCTCCCCTGACGCGTAGTGCGCCCTCCCTGACGCGTAGCGCGACTTTCAGCTACATAGGGCATTTTGCAGGAGGCTTTTGGAGGCCTTCCCGATGTCGAAATCGGGCGCAGGATAGCTCGTTGGAAAGGTATTTGAGTCTAATTTCCAACAAAACTGGAATTTTTCAATTTGGAGTTCATTTGCCCTGTCAAAAATCAAATCTCCCAAGACTGGTCAAAATGTGCCAAATGAGGCTGCCTCAGGGCAGAGTGTTGTTGCAGTCAACTTTTGAATGCCTTCTTCAACTCCAAATTGAGCTCATGATAGCTCATTGGAAAGCTCTTTGTGTCTAGTTATCATTTGACTCATCAAGAAAGTCATTTGGCCAACCAAGCTAGGAGAAAACTTGATTTTCCCAAGGTCACTTCAGAGGTGCATTCGATTTTCCTGAGGCAATGGTATTTTTGACATTTCTCTAAAACCATGACACCTGTGTGAAAAGTGAAGGAGGTTTTTCTTCCTTGGCATGTTGTGGACAAAAACCTCTCTCAGTTTTCCAAAATTCATTTTTGATTGCTCTGAAACATCTTTTGAGTGAAACTTATCCCGATGTGTGGAACAAGGAATTTTGTGGAAATGAAGCGAAATGAAGGGGATGAGGGGCTTGTAAATTCTTGGGGAAATTTTGGGAAGTAGGGAGGGATGTTAGGAAGCAGGGGAAAGTGGAATCTCAGAGATCGAGCAAGGGGAAGGGGTCCAAAAGGGCAAAACACAGGCCTAGCCTAGAAAATTGCCAAGTTGTGGCAAGAAACCTGGATTTGTGCGAAAATGAGGAATTTGGGGGATCTCAGTGATGGGAAGAATTTGACAAGGTACTTTAAGGGTAGGGGAAGGTGTATGAACATCAGGATACAAGTTTTGCCGATGATTTGACCGTCCAAGAGAAATTGCCTTCAAAACCCTGGGAGAGGGAAATGACCTTACCTAGGCGCAACTGAAGCATGAACAAGGTGTAAAATGACTCATTCGACATTGACATGATAATGACAACCCTATGAATTATGATAGACTCAGCTGAATAGTGACATAGATTGGAATTTGGGCAATTTTAGAAGGAGTGAAAGCAAACCCTAGACCTAATGCCTAGTGACCAAATTTTGCTTGAAGACTCACTGAAATGACAAAATTTGACCTTGACACTTCAAAATCACTTTGTAAGAGCATATTTGATCACTGGAGGAAGGCTGGAAAGACTGACACTAACATTGGCTCCAATGGGGATGGTAGTTCTTTGGAGGTGCCAAGAACCTCAGACCTCTGGGAGAGCAGACCAGTGCTTTCAACCATTGGGCGATGGAGTCATTATTTCGGCAAACGACACAAGACTTTGACTCATTTATTGACTGAAACCTGACTCAAGCCGACACAATTATGAAACCAACATGACTGAAAACTGACTCATAAATGACTCATGACTGACTTAACGAAAACAAGAACTTACAAAGCTTATTGAAGGGCAGCAGTCCATCAAGATTTGAAATCATGATGACAACCACCTGTGTTTCTTACAAGACAATATACCATCAAACTATATCAAAATGCCAATGCAACCAATCAAGCAGATGCCTTCTTGATTGATTCTCCTGATCAGATCTTCTGGTCAACACTGAATACTGGTAACTGGGCATCCAAAAATATAGTCGACCATATTCTCCTTCATCACTGAATACTGCAATAATCACCTTCACTACTGACTGTAACAAATTTGCCATTGGATCCTGAAAAACATGAAGATTTACCTCTTGTTGAAAGAATAAGGTGTCCTTTGTTTCAAATTCTGATCTGCCTTCATCATGTGCTTCGGTAAAAGTATGCTCATGGGCTTCAAAAAACTCTGAACAGGTAGATGAGCAGATCTCCTCTTGTAAAAACATTTCAACACATGAAACATATGAAGAATCTGAAAGGTAATCCTGTATGCTATGATCTTCTGTAGTCTGACAATATGGTAGGTCATCTTCATATGATATGACAGCCGGATTATCATCTTTGTGAAGGAAAACATTATCTATTTGCTGATCTACAAGACAGTCATCTTTTTCAACAGAGGAAGAAGTTTTCCCAACACTTTCCTGACTATGTGTGCACTGCAAATTTGCTGTAGCTTGGGCTGTAACAAGACCTTTCAAGAGCTGATCTATCTCATCTTCAGACAAAGGAGACAATGCTTTTTGTTTTCTTCTGCTTAAACAGTAATTATCTTCATATGACAGGGCACTCAGACTATCATTTATTACTGAGTTATTGAAAGGAGATTCATCACTTACTTGCACAAAGATCTCACCTTGCTGTTCATGAACTGACTGGATTGCTTCTTCATGAAGGTTGTGTTCTAATGATGGACTAACAGTATGAATTACTGTGTCTTCTACATTCCAAATGATTTCAACAGAACCTGGAATAGCTGACTGGACATTATCACAATCAGCATTGGACTTACTTGCATGTTGCTGTCTTCTGTGGGCAGATCTGAAATGTCATTCTCCCTTTCATCATTTTCAGCCATATTATCTTCAACCTGCTGATCTTGATTCTGCTGCAAAATGTCTTGATCATTTTGATGGGAATTCTCTAAGTTTTCTTTATGCTGCTGAAATGGATTCTCATACAGAGCCTCCATGATCTCATCGTCCATAAAATTATCATCTTCATAATATTTCTCAAGGCTTTCAATAAAAGTTGAAGCATGTTTGCAACAGTCATGAACTAAATTTAATGATGGATAAGATGCTTGATATCTTTCAATAAACAAGGCATGAAAATCCTTTAAACAGTAAATACAGGCCTGCGGCAAATTTTCATACCAGGATTGAGCTGCACCTTCCAGAGTGGCCAGGAATATCTTCATCAAGCAATCTTCAGGAAAATCCACCTTCAACTTGCGAATATGCATATGAAATCTAACTAGATGTAGAGCAGCATCCTTCTTACCATCATCTTTAAATGTAGGCAGATTCCTTGACCAATCTACCTTCGGAATTTTATTCGGAAAACCTGGAATGTGATCTCGGCTCATGGGAGCATATCTTCTTGCAATCCGATCCATCTTGAAAATCTCAAAGCTACTGATCTCTCTGCAGTGAAGTCACCATGAAGCATTGATCTCTGGAGTTTTCAGTGAAGGAGTCGCTAGTGAATGATTTCAGCCTTGTCAGTGTCTGATCGTTGTCCACCATCAACAATCAGATCTGAACTTGATACATGTACTGGGGTAATTAACAAGTTAGATGTTACGTTTACAAGCTAGACCGAAGATTGACTGAAGCAGCGTTTATCTACTTCAGCTAATGCAAAGCAAAAGCGTTTCGAAGGCTACCTGGCATAACTTCAGGCTCCGTCTGTAGCTTATAAAACAAACACATCAACCCACAAACAAGTTTGTTCTCCCCAGTATGGTCGCCAATATGTTAGCGCTTGAATTTGGCTTCAGGCTGAAAAAGACAAAATCCAAGGCAACATCAAACCACTTAGCCTCGTAGCTAGCCCTACGGGGCAGGAGAGGGCTCTCTCCGGGTCTATCTCGGCAAAAGGTCTTCAAAGGGCGGAAATGACCAATAAAGAACACTGATTTTAGGCTAGTAAACTGATAGGGAAAGCTTGATTTTAAAGTTTTTAGAGTTTTGTTGGAAAACTGAGCACAGCAATTTTGGGTGCGGGGATGAGACACAGTTTTTGCAGAGGTCTTTTTGGGGCAAGGTAGGAGATTGTCTTGATGCCTTTGATTTAAGTGAATGGATAGGAATGACCGATGAGGAGCTAAAGAGAGCAAGAAACCTTCGAGAGTTCTCTTTAGACAGAGGAAAACATAGATATTAAGCAAACTTAAAGGCAGAGCATATAAATTATGAATTCTACCTTAACACTTCATTTACTTAATGTGCAGAAAAGAGAAGTAGGAAAATGATACACATAACACACTTACAAGTACATGAGAGAAGCACACCATCAACACAAATAACCACAGGAATCCCAAATAGCGCTGCAAAACCCTAGTCTTTCCTTTGCCAAAATTGCAGAGATACAAAGTATAAAACAGTCTAAGCTTATCCCTTAAGAGTCCAACCATGAAAATGACTAAGAAAATACATAATATAGGCAAGCTAACACCTTTCCTTGCCTCTAGGGGTCGAGCTCATCTTTCTAGGAGCTGTTTCAACCAATTCTAAACTGAGCACTAAAATCTAGGCAGTCAAAACAACTTGCCTCTATAAGCTAGGAAACCAATTCATTCATTAAATTTTTGACTTCTTATGAATGAATCTTCTAGAAGAGATAAATAAGTGCCATGACATCATAAAATTACATCAATTACATCAAGGAGGATGAAAAATCACTCCAAAAAGTCAAAACTAGTCAAATCTGCGTTTTGCTGAGCTGTAGGTGAAAATCTGGCAAATTTCCCTGATGCGTAGCGCCCCAATTCTCTACGCGTAGCGCGCCTTTGAGCCAACGTTTGAGGCACTTCCCGACATCCAAATAAGGCAAAAGTAGGCTTGTTGGAAAGGTCTGGATGTCTACTTTGCAACCCAAGTGGAATTTTTCAATTTGGTGTCTATTTGCCCCTCCAAAATTGCAATCTCCCAAGACTGCTTCCTGTGTGTCCAAAAAGTGGCAGAAAGTCATTTTTTGCATGTTTTTTGACCTTCTGAGGGCCCAAAACCTGATGAAATGTTTTGGCAATTGCTGAGCAAGTGTAATTTGTCATGACAAATCCAAAAATGCTGAGTTTTTGAGAAATGGACTTGCCCATCTTCAGCGTAGCGCGCGGCGCGCTACGCGTTGAGGGCAAAAACCTGTTTTTGGCACAAAAAATTCAAAATTGACCAAAATTGCTCCAAATTTCCTGAATTTTGAGCTGGAGGTGTATCATTGAGCACCATGCTCCCTCAAGGTGGCTTCAGCCAAAATTTGAAGTGGATCGGGCATTTTCCTCCGTTTTAGTGCCTTGGCCAAGCGTGCTTTGAGTACCTTCTTTTTTGCTTTGCACACATGCATGCGGGCCCAATAATGATTCTTCATGTGGCAGAGCATATCTTTGTCCCTGTTTGCCTTGGCTAGCAACTTCTCTAAATGAGTGTTCACCCGAATGAGCATAGACCCTTGCTCAATAGGTGTCAAATCACCGGGTCTCTTGCGAGCCAAGTTCCGGTCTTCTCGGATCCTCCGCAACTCATCAAGAGTGTGTTTATCCTCCAACTGCTTGTTGCGCTGCTCTAAGTATGTGATTGTCCAATTTTCCATTTCCAACTTTTGCTGCAACAAGTCATTTTCAGCCTTTAGTTGCTGAATGATCTCCTTTGGCTCTAAGCTAGGAGAGCTGATATCAAGGTCAACAATATCTATGTCCGGATCTCCTGATGGCCCCTCATCAATCATGGGCTGCTTGTCTCTCTCCTGTACCTGTGCTGCTGTCAAAAGCGAGGCCCCTTCCACCTTATGTGGAGATAACACTCGCTGTGCTGATGAAGAAGGCGAGACCCCTTCCACCTGGTGTGGAGATAATACTCGCGTGCAGATGCAAATAAGGCCCTGTGGCCTCTCTGATATGTAACACATGCTGGAGGAGCGCTGACATGCTCTGGCTCAGGAATGTCAAACTGCTGTGAAGGCCCTCCCTCATCATGGACAACCTCAGGAGGTGGCTGTGGCATTGTGAAAAGGTCACGAGAAATAAAATCCTCCCAAGTAATGCCCTGCTGTGCCAACTGATGCATCACTATGATTTTGATCAATGCATAATGATAGATGCTTTTATGCTGATGTGCTGGGCTCTTCCTTTGTACTAAAGGCAAAACTAAGTACAAACCATGGACATGAAGCCTACCTGTGTTTTAACTGAGTTAGAGGAGGATTTGAATGCTTGCTGGCAAGTTTCTAGGCGAAAAACCCAACGCGTAGCGTGCCTTGCCCAACGCGTAGCGCCCCTCTGACGCGTAGCGCACGTGCAAAATAACACTGAGAAAGGCTCCCTGACGCGTAGCGCGACTTTCAGCGACATAGGGAATTTTGCAGGAGACTTTTGAAGGTCTTCCCGGTGTCGAAATCGGGCGCAGGATAGCTCGTTGGAAAGGTCTTTGAGTCTACTTTCCAACACAACTGGAACTTTTCAATTTGGAGTTCATTTGCCCTGTCAAAAATCAAATCTCCCAAGACTGGTCAAAATGTGCCAAATGAGGCTGCCTCAAGGCAGAGTGCTGTTGCAGTCAACTTTTGAATGCCTTCCTCAACTCCAAATTGAGCTCATGATAGCTCATTGGAAAGCTCTTTGTGTCTAGTTATCATTTGACTCATTAAGAAAGTCATTTGGCCAACCAAGCTAGGAGAAAACTTGATTTTCCCAAGGTCACTTCAGAGGTGCATTCGATTCTCCTGAGGCAATGGTATTTTTGATATTTCTCTAAAACCATGACACCTGTGTGAAAAGTGAAGGAGGTTTTTCTTCCTTGGCATGTTGTGGACAAAAACCTCTCTCAGTTTTGCAAAATTCATTTTTGATTGCTCTGAAACATCTTTTGAGTGAAACTTATCCCGATGTGTGGAACAAGGAATTTTGTGGAAATGAAGCGAAATGAAGGGGATGAGGGGCTTGTAAATTTTGGGAAGTAGGGATGGATGTTAAGAAGCAGGGGAAAGTGGAATCTCAGAGATCGAGCAAGGGGAAGGGGTCCAAAAGGGCAAAACACGGGCCTAGCCTAGAAAATTGCCAAGTTGTGGCAAGAAACTAGGGTTTGTGCGAAAATGAGGAATTTGGGGGATCTCAGTGATGGGAAGCATTTGATAAGGTACTTTAAGAATAAGGGAAGGTGTATGAACATCAGGATACAAGTTTTGCCGATGATTTGACCGTCCAAGAGAAATTGCCTTCAAACCCTAGGAGAGGGAAATGACCTTACCTAGGCGCAACTGAAGCATGAACAAGGTGTAAAATGACTCATTCGACACTGACATGATAATGACAACCCTATGAATTATGATAGACTCAGCTGAATAGTGACATAGATTGGAATTTGGGCAATTTTATAAGGAGTGAAAGCAAACCCTAGACCTAATGCCTAGTGACCAAATTTTGCTTGAAGACTCACTGAAATGACAAAATTTGACCTTGACACTTCAAAATCACTTTGTAAGAGCATATTTGATCACTGGAGGAAGGCTGGAAAGACTAACACTAACACTTTCTTCCCGCATTTCTAGCACACTATCCCTGATCTGGACTTGGATCTGCCTTTCCTTGACTTACTGCGAAATCCTGGGCTCTTTCCTCTTTCCATTTTTCTTCCCCTAGTCTCTGCAGCCAAGGCATTACCTAATGTCTCGCTGGAGCTTTTCCGTCGCATTTCCTCACTAAAGATTGCACCAACAACATCATCAAACTTTAAAGTACTAGATCCAGAGACAAAGTTACTAATGGCAATAACTAAACCATTCCAACTTTCTGGCAATGAGCACAGAAATAACAAAGCCTTAACTTCATCATCAAAATTTACCCCTATAGAAATTAGCTTACTGGTAACTGTATTAAATTCATTTAAATGATCAGCAACAGATCCACCTTCTAACATCTTCATATTAAATAAACGCTTCATAATAAATACCTTATTTGAGGCCGAGGGTTTTTCATATAGTTTGGCCAATGTCGACATTAAACCCTCTGTTGTCATTTTCTTTGAAATACTAAAGGATATTGACGTTGCTAGGCACAACCGTATTGTTCCAAGTTCCTTTCTGTCGAGAATATCCCATTTTGTCTCTGTCATACTCGTCGGCGTCTTTGTCTTTCCGCTCAATGGTAGGTACAGGTCTTTGTGATATCGATAATCTTCCATTTGCATCCTCCACATCTGGTAGTTTTGGCCGTTAAATTTTTCGACCCTAAACCTACCATCTTCCGCCCTTGCTCCCCCTCGAACCAGGAACCCTTCTCTCCAATGAGTTTATCAACAAAATAGAGCTTCGGCTCTGATACGAGTTGTTAGAAAATTATATATTACAGAGCAATGAAACACATAAAATACTGCAAAAACACAACACAAAAAATGCATAAAACAAGAGATAGACACAGATATATGTGGTTCACCCAATTTGGACTACGTCCACGGAGAAACAACTAGTCCTTCATTTCATATTATTCAGCAAAATGAAGAGATACAACCTACATCTGATCCGCTGTAATTTCCTCTTCGCTCTCACATGGTCTCCTCGCTCTTTCTCGCTAGGAATACACATTTACATAGCCACAATACAATTCCATCATATATAGCGAGGGGTTTCCTTCTAGGGGAAAAACTCTAAATTAAACATAACTTCTACTATCAGATCCTTCACCCAATGAACGGCTCAGATCGACTATGAAATTACAATATTTTACAAGGAAATTTTACATCTCTTTTTAGCTTCGGGGGCACTGCCACCGAATCTCTGCTGGGGGGGCTCTAAAAATCGTTGTCGCCCCCTGACGGCGAAAAAATAGGTGGCATTGCCACTTCATTACGAACTAGGGTCCAATGCAGCAATACCTCTAAAGAAGATAACCAGGCTCCACACCCAAGAAAGCCTAGATGACCTAAAGATAAATGAGGTATGTATGCTTGTATTTAATATTAGAAATTCATGTCGTATGGTTGTAGGTAACATGGGTCACTACATCTATCTTGAGAAGTGTGATCAAGGGAAAAAGGATCTCCTCCTCTGAAAGGATGCAGGAAGGCATAAGTCATACTAGATGTAATCAACATAATATGTTCCCATATGAAGTATGAGGTGGTTGACGCCAATCAATGAACTCTGATTGGAAGCTCCTGGGAATGGAATGTGTAAGAATGGAAGATATCGTGAGATATGCAACCATGATGAAGGCGATCAATATCCAAAAGACCAAGAATATTTGACTAGGAAATCTCTGGGAAATATGTGAAGAGTCTTATGGAAGTCTAAATAAGATAGAGACCCGACCATGGATATCTTTGGGAGATGTGTCAACATGTATGCAGGATGTTGATACCTACTGGAAGATGTCATGATGAAGAGCCATCTCGTAAGGTACTATTTGATTTAATGTTATGTTTTGATTTCTTGAATAATATCTAGATGAGTTCATGCAGGGCTACTAGAATAAGAGTTGTAAGCACAAGTACGACTAGCATTCTTGTGGTGAATGTAAATTCCTAAAAGAAGCATGATGAGAAAGAAGTGGCCATATGAAGAAGGTTCCAGATATATACCAAGAAGGCCACTTTCCATAAATAAAGGAATGACATGATGAACCAAGGAGGAAAGTGATCAACAGCTAATGCCCTACAAGGAAGAAGCTCAACTGAATTTCATGACATCAAGGAAAGAAATTGATCAAGCAACTGAAGGACCCACGAAGAAGAAGTTGTTGATGCAAAGGAGAGTCCCTAGTTAAGAGGGAGCTCTGACAAGTCCCTAATTAAGAGGGAGCTTGGGCAAGTTCCTGGTCAGAAGGAGCTTGGATACATTCCTTTACAGGAATGGGCATATCTTCCCTAGTTGAGAGGGAAAGATAGACACAACATTCTTGTCTTCACTTGGGAAGAAAGAATGGAGGATTGGGTAATCATCTGGCATCCGATGCTCTTTGAGGATGTGTAGGGCATCCAAGATAAGAGTATGCAAGAGGATTGATATTCTTTGAGGGCTGGAACCCAAGATAAGAATAGTCCTAGAAGGTCATACTCAGTGAACACCTGGGTGGGTATGTACCTTGAGAGACAATGATGGTGTCTATAGTCATTGGTCTCGCCAACATTATGCTCTGATCTGATGAGAGAGAGCTATCAGTCAAGGCCTTGTTGTGGAAACAATGTCGATTACTATGATGCTATATAGATTGATTACCAATTTGATTCTTCTTATGAGAAATTCTTCAGATTGAGAATGACCAAGTACCGTTATGAATACCTCCCTAATTAAGAGGAAGTGTTGTAAAATGTAACTAATTCTGGTCTTCATAATTACTTGTAAATTATGAATTTATGAAGAAGACAAATGTATTTTGTAATACTTGCATCATGGGTTTCATGAGCAAGAAGTTTTTATAGGTCAAAGACTTCTTCTTGATGCCTTTAGGGGTTTGTCATCTTGTCATAAATATATAATTTAGAGTCATGTATATGAAATGCTAAAGTCAATGTAAAAGCTCTCCTAGAAGACAAACACAGTCATCTATAAGTCAACCTCAACGTATGCAGAAAGAAGCTTCATGTCAGCTCCAATGAATAAATACATATGTTTGAGCCATGTCATCTATGTTGGCTCAGATAAACACGATTGCCCATTGGTACAAGTCGGCTTATATATGAACGAACAATTATATATAAGAGGCTATACTCATCGCAGAAAGACAGAGAAGGAACTTTGCATATCCCTCTGAGATCTTGGGTGAAAAGGAGAAACAAAGAAATTCAGTTTCTTCTGTGGTTTTGAAGGGCAAAAGAACATGTCAGTCTTTGAGATATTTTGCATATCAATCACAGTGAAGAAGTTCATCTTACTCTCAAATCCGAATAGGCAATTACAATTGACAGTTTGGATTTTTCTTTTGAAATTTCGATGATAAGATACAAAGAACAGTTTGGTGATATCTTTGCATTTTTGTATGGGTATAAAAGAGATAAACATCATATTTGTGACACAGTAAGAAGAGCTCAAATTCGGATGGAGAATAGTGATGGGCTCAAACCTTAGCACAGTCATCAAGCAATTTGGATCCCTAGTTGTGGTATCACTACATATCTCTATGGTGAAGAGATCAATGTTAAGGCAACAATAAAGATCTCATTGTAGTGGTGAAGATCTTGCTGATGGTGCAGCAGTAATGATCTCAATGGTGCAGTAGTGATGGCCTCGGTATTGCAGCAGTGATGATGATATCAACAATGATGAAGAAGAGAATTGGTGTCTTGGTCTTGGAGTGACTAAATAGGTCAAGGGTCATGGTCTTGGTATTCGTCAATTGGAATCTCTATAAGAAGAATTTTGTGCGGGTTTTCCTCTCAAAGAGTGAGAGGTTTTGGCCCTGGCAGAAAGCCAACATCTTGTGTTCTTGTCTCTTTTGTTTTGGTAACTATTTGATGAACTAAGAAGACACACTCTAATAATAACAAGAGAAGATTGTGCATCTAAGAAAAATTTAAAAACACCTCACAAATAGTTATCATGGCGAGAAAAATCTTATTAACTTAATTACCCTAAATTCTTCAACAGCTGAGCCACTGCATGATGCTTTATGTTATGTTAAGGGGGAGTGTAGAGTGGCAAGCCCCTGCCACAATCCCCAATAACCGCTAATGTCACCCATCAAAGTATAAATTTATATTTTTTTATTTTTGTTTTCAATATTAATTATTTTTTTATATGTTTTTTCAATATCATTTGAGATCTATTTGCTTAGCTATGCGTTTTTTACATTCTATACCAATGTTAGTTTATAAGGCTTAATTATATTTTATGTGTTTTGTTAGGGTGTATCATTTGTGAATATGCACTTCTTTAGTTGTAGTTTTTCCACGTCCTTTATGAGGAATAGTTTAAGAAAATTTCACGTAATTTATAATAAATCATTATTTTGACATATAAAAATAGAATTTTAATTAATTTTAATTTTGAATTTATAAGAAATATTTTATATATAATTGTTTTTTCGATGTATATGTAAAATTGATATTGAATATATTTATGTTGATAGACATGTTTAGAATTTTAATTTAATTATCAATAATTATTAGGTGGATGATAGGGATTTAACCTCTATGAAATATTTTAGAATATTTTTAATATTAGTCACAAAATAAAAGTTGAGATTTATCAAAGCTTGTTTTGCCCTTTGTGCTCTTTTAATTAAATTGATTAATTAAAAAAATATGTCATATGAACATGTGTCTTATGAATATGCGTTATAGTTTTTCAACATATGGTATTAGTAATCCATGGTATTGGATCATGATATTATAATAAAGTATATTCACAAGTTAAGAATCTCCACAAAAAAAGTGGGGCCTAATTTTCATGGTTAATAGTCTTGTTATATATATATATATATATGTTTAACTCATATATATATATATATATATATATATATATATATATATATTAGATAATAATAATAATAATAATAATATAAAACAAAGTTATAATTTAATTAATTCTGATGTGTTTGTTTTTTTATGGTAATGTGAGATATGATATGAAGTATGTATTTTGATATTTATTAATGTTTACAAACAATTTAATTTATATGATTATGCTACTTTATTTAAAGTGACATTATAGTGTAATATTAACCTATATATATATATATATATATATATAAGAAAATAATTCCTGAATTCAGGGTTCTATGATCCATAATGAATTAAGAAAAGTCTTTTGGTAGAAATCGCATAAGAGAAATTTTTGGCCGACACGTTTCGAACCAACAAGTGTGGTTCATCATTAGGACCAGATGAAGGGGCAGACAAGACCATGACAAAGGCTTAAATAGAGAGCAACGTAGAAACCATAATTTCAAGTAATGATGATATTTGAACAATAATATTTAAATTATGATATTAATTTATTAAAAACAAATATTAATAAGTAATGTCTATATTAAATGGCTAGTTTTTGAAAAATAATATTTAAATTAATTTATTAAAATAAAATATTATTAAAAAATTCTAATAAAAATAAATAAATAAAAAATCAAAGTCAAACTCCAAACAAGAAGAGAAGTCAAAAATTATAAAAATGAGTTGAGACCTTAATCGAGACAAGATCATTTAATAAATAAAAATAATTAATGGAAATAAAATAAACTAAAATAAGAATAATTAATGGAAAATAAATCAAATAAAACAAAAATATACACAAGTCAAAAGAAATATATATAAATAAAAATTAAAAAATAAAATAAATAAAAAATAAAATATATATATATATATATATATTCAAAGAAAAGTAATCAATAAATAAAACAAGGCCAACAATAAAATATGGGGCTGAGGCCCATTAAACAAATAACAAAAATACTAAAAAGAGTTAAGAACGAATAGGATGATAAAATACTTAAGAAAACACGAAGGATCAAGAATATAAACCAGTGTTGTGAAAATTGCGATTAAATCGCGATTTTTTCAGCTTGCCGATCAAATCGCGATTTTTATACGAAAAAATCGCCTACTTTTTTTTGCCGATTTTTACTGAAAAAAATCGCGATTTTTTCCAAAAAATCGCGTTTTTTACTGAAAAAATCGTGCGGGGTCGGGGCAGCACGATTTTATAAACTTTTTTTTGGTTTTTCAGTTGCTCATTTGGACAGTGGCGCGCGCGGAGGGAAGAGGACACTTGATGTGGATGCCATCTCATTGGATGGGATTGACACCACTGCTGCATGGAGGGTTGAGGCCGAGAGGCCTCTCATGGATTCTACTGATGATTGGTTAGTGCAGGATGTAGTGGAGGGGGAGGAGGAGGAGGAGCAGGAGGAGGAGCAGGAGGAGGAACAGGAGGAGGAGGTAGCACCGCCTGCCTGGGCTACCACTACCACCAGTAGAGGACGTGGTCTACCTCCTATAGCTCCTACTTCTAGTTCTTCAGCTTCTAGAGCACATCAGACTCCACTTCCATTTACAACAGCACGGGCACCAGCATCTACATCTAGAGGGAAAGGGAAAGCTGTGGCATTTTCTCGCAAGAGGGGCAGAGGAAATCAATAGGATTAGAATTTCATTTTATTGTATATAACATTATGACATGATGAGATACATTATCATATTTTTTGTTGATATTTTGAGGCTGAGTTGGGACTCAGGAGTCAGGACTTACTATTCAGGACATGATTCAATGTTATGTGTGATTTTAGTGCTAGAAATGATATTAAACATCTTATATATTAGTTTTTTTTATCATATTTATGTGTCGATGTATTTATTTTATGTTGTAGATGGTTTAGATATTAAAAAATTTGAAAAAAAATGAATATTTTTGTACCCGATTTTTTCCGATTCGTTCCCCGCACCGATTTATTCCCGATCGCGCTTTTCACAACACTGATATAAACTCTAATGAAGAATAAATCAACAACAAATACTATAAAAAGGACACCAATACCTATTTAGATAAATAAACAAACAAAATAAATCCCAAAAAGAAACCTAAAAAACTAGGAAGACAGGATAAGACAGGGGCCCAACTTCTACTAATAATCCAACCATCATCTCTATTCAAATTATTAGGTCTTTTTTCAATTTATAGGGCCTCCCTCAATTTACGATGATAGAAATGACTAACCCTAGCAATGACTTGGGCCTCCTCAATGCAGATGTGATGCTTAGATTTATCTGCATGCTCTGCCAAAGTAGAGGAATGGGTCTTGTCATGTTTGATGTCAGCGACATGTTCACGAATCCTTTGATTAATCAAGCGACCAATCTCACCAATGTAGGGTGTCCCACATGAGCATTGGATAACGTAAACACCTTTCATATTCTTGCGATCCACTGGGTCTTTTACAGATCTAAGGGAGCTCCTGATGGTATTTAAAGGCAAGGTTGAAGCCACCTTATGCTTCCTTAGGATCCTCGCAATCTTGTCAGTGGTCCCATGGATAAAAGGAAGATGAACACCAAAAAATCGATCCTTGGTATCTTTCTTAGCAATAGGACCTTTTTCAGCTCTGAGGAAAGCCTTAGTACATTAGTGTCTACTATACCCATTATTAAAGAAAACACTTAGGAGTTGTGCTTTCTCTTCATTGAGATGGTTGTCATAAAAAAATCTTAAAGCTCTAGTTGCTAAGGTGTTGAGAACACCAAGCTTTTGAGCCGGGAAATGATGAGAATTAGCATGAAGATATTGTTCTGTATGAGTTTTCTTACGAAATACCTGATAAGAAAAAGAGCCATCGTCATTCCTTGAGAGGAGGACGTCAAGGAATGGCAGACTAACATTACTTTCAAATTCCATGGTGAACTTTATGGAACTAGATTGATTGTTAAGATGGAGGAAAAACAGTTCCAACTCTTCTGTACCATGGGACCAGATGACACAAGTGTCATCCACAAACCTCTTCCACATCTTAGGCAGAAGACAAGAAGAAGCTAAGGCCTTTGATTCAAAATACTCCATGAATAGATTAGCTACCTTATATATGTAGGTATTGGTGTCCTTTTTATAGTATTTGTTGTTGATTTATTCTTCATTAGAGTTTATATTCTTGATCCTTCGTGTTTTCTTAAGTATTTTATCATCCTATTCGTTCTTAACTCTTTTTAGTATTTTTGTTTTTCGTTTAATGGGCCTCAACCCCATATTTTATTGTTAACTCTGTTTTATTTATTGATTATTTATTGGTAGCTGGGAGGATACCACGCAGTAGCACGATTTTTTGACATCAGTTGGACGCAAAAAAGGGAGCTACGTAGGGCTTGGAGAGGTATTGTGCCGGAGCGAAGAGATTTGTCGTTGTTGGGCTATTTCCTCACACAAATACTTGTCGAAAGGAGGAAATTTCTAGGAGCAACGGTGCCTTTCTCAACAGAATGAATTGGTGTGGTTGGGCCTGCGTAATTTTTCCCCATGACTGCGCAGGGAGTTGTGGAGTTGTTTGTGGGGAGGCCTGGTGAGAGGGATTGAGGAGTTGGGATTGTTTGGGATTTGATTGGAGGGGAATTGGAGATTTCCTAGCCTTTGAGGAGCAAAAAACACTCCAACTATCACAGATGACATTTTCCAGCAGCGGAGGATGTCCAAGCATTTTGGGGTCAATTCTGGAGCGTCAAAACGAGGACAAACCCTTTTGGGTTTTTCTGGGTTTATTCAGGAAAGGCCAAGATTAATTTGACAAAAAAATTTGAGCAGTCTAGAGGGCTCAAACAGAGGTTTTTTCTAGCCAGTAGTGCAGATTTCAAGGGCAATGCAGAGCATAGAGGAGAAGTCATTTCCCATCATCTAGGCACCTTGTTTTCTCACCTAGGATTTGTCTAGCTTGCCTTTGGCAAGCCCAGGTGCAATTGTTCTTACTTGTTGTACTCTTACCATGATATATAATAAAATGGCCCAACTTCTTTGTGGACAAATTGTTAATGTATTGATATGTTACGGTGTTTGATTTTTGGTTGCATGTAAGAAATTTATGGTGTTATTACTTAATATTTCCATTAAGAATATTACCGTGGTATCAGAGCCATGATCTTGGCTAGCTATGGGGAAACCAACTAGATCAGGGAAGATTTTTGCATGTATACACAGTGACGAGTTAAACCATAGACGACACATGGCTCAAGGGGGATTTAATACGTGTGAATTCTTGACCCAGTTGATGAAGGTGTCGGACTAGATCTATCCTCTTCCTTACAAAAGAGACACTAGAGTTGCACACGCCTTGGGGGTGCAACCATCTAAATAGGATTGTGGGGAGCAAGTAGATACACCTAGTGTGACACAGGAGTCACTTGTGTTGGAGACTCCCTTGACCGTGTCAGTTGACATCTTAGTGGAGAGAGTAGAGCATACCACAGTAGTGCCATCCATTGAGGAGGTGACCGGGGTCGTGTCCTAGTTTTTGGGTGATAGCAACACACAACAGATGTGTGAGGTACCAAGAGACATATCCACCCTTGATGAGGCGCCAGGAGATATAGTGGTATTAGAAGATGGTCGCACACAGCAGTGTCATCAGTTTCAGGCTGACCGTCTAGCATTAAAAAGGAAGGGCACATCAGTACGAGAGGCTATTCTGTTGCAAAACGAGGAACTGGACGGCATGAGAGTGGTTTGTGCTGAGTCAGCGGCCAAGCTGGTTCACGTTGGGGAACAATTGGATTCCCTAATGGTACCATTAGAGGACACATTAGAGAGTCGGAGCATCCCTCTTCAGGCATACATAAACGGGGCTAACAACACTGTTGGGTCACCTTTTCCCATTGGAGAGAGAGACGGAGCTACCTAGTCAGATCTCATGTGTTGACTTGGATAGCGGGATGAGATGACTTGAGTTGCACATGATGCAGCATCCGGATAATGGGGTTGTTCTATGTGCGGGAGTTCGTGCATTTGATCCCTCTCTTGGGGTTGGATGGTGAGAGATTATGAGTTGCTATTCGGTGGAGTGGGCTATGGACATGGTGGTGGACCCACGTGTAGCTCAATAGGAGCTTCCAGGCACTGGGGATACCGCAAGCCTAGAATGGCATTGGTATCCAGGTGGGACTACCTATCATTTCCTAGGTATGTTAGTTGACTACGACCTAGATGGTACAGTCAACCTAGAAGTTGAGCGTGCACATTCGCTAGGGGAGTTTCAGTCAGCACCAGTGGCCAACCAATTTATGGACAGACTCCTTGGGTTGTCTTGGTATGACGATTGTACACGGGATCACGGGATGATCAGCATACTCTGGTAGGAGTTTGTCGGAGGAGGTGGTATTGGCAAGCCACCAGACGGTGCCTTGTATGAAGTTGGGAATTCTTCACATTTGTGTGGGGCACAGAGGATGTAGAGGAGTAGAGCAGTGGTGGCATTGCTACTGACACGTAGACAGATTCACTTCTTGGTTCCTTCAATGAGGATTTGGAGTGGAGATCCATTCATCGGAGGGTGTGGTGATGATACCGATTGGGTGTGTGCTGACATGAAGGGACACAACTCTAGTCCATCACATC
The DNA here is from genome assembly GCA_031772625.1 of Pinus tabuliformis. NCBI lineage: Eukaryota > Viridiplantae > Streptophyta > Pinopsida > Pinales > Pinaceae > Pinus > Pinus tabuliformis. The sequence goes on from CM062810.1 coordinate 924,686,380, forward strand.
CAGGGATGTGTGGGAGCATCTAGCGTTGAGCAGTGGTCTACAAGTGGGCATGTAGATGCATGGTGGTGTTTCATAGTGTGTTGGATTGTGTTGTGAAGTAGGAGTGTCTTACATCGCATTGAGTACATGCAGGAGTGACTGGTGCGTTAACATAAACAGGGCACGAGACGGTGTAGGGTGGTATAGTGGTAGCTGGGGATATCCTATGGTGTATAGGGATAGACTACGGCATACAGTGGCATGTCGAGGAGCATGGTGGTAATAGTTTCTATTCAGTGGCATATGGTGCGGTACGATGGGCCCTTGGAGTGTTGCCTCCAATGAGACATGTGGACAGGGACATTAGGTGTACCATTAGGTGCAACTCACCTGGGATTGACGAGGATGCGTTTGAGCTCCTGAGGATGCCATGTTCAGCAAAGACAGGTCTTCGACTGGTTTATCAGCAGATTTGAGGCAGAGAGAGGGGCATCCATAGGGTTATTCTTCAGTACCCCTGCAGACTCTTGATCATACCCTTGGGGACCTACCCACCCATCACACTCCAGTGTTGCTTACGGTCACAGGGCGTTTAGTTGTTGCCCCTTGATGCTCTCTGTTTAGGCAGTAAGACATGGGGGGACCACCCTAGGCAGTTGGATTAGACACTGCATGTCATAGGCGGGAAGGAGACTCTCCAGTTGAGACATTTGGTGGAGGCACGAGCTGACGGATACAAGTGTAGGGACTACGTGGTTTATTGCGGAGGTAGCATAGGTCCCACTCCTGGGCTCACATGTGGGGAGTCGATTACGAGGGCACTGCATAATGCACTTCTGGTGAGACAATTTGAGGTATCACAGGAGCTTGAGGGATGGTGGATGGTAGACTTTGTCTATAGGAGAGTACCTAGACTCCGAGTAGTGTCCAGGTGTATCATCAGGAGTTAGGATAACAGATTTCACATTCACTACGTGGTCTGGCAGGATCAGGGCAAGTTAGCAACATGGGACAAACTCCTGATACTTGGGGTCCACCCATGGGATACATACAGGGGTCAGAGATGAGGGCCAGATGGGTTCTAGCAGGTAGCAGTGCTACGCTACGACAACCCATGAGGAGTGGGAGTTATGAGATCCTAGTATGGTTGGGGAATCCAGGGATCCGGTTGGCGGGTGGATCACTCCACTTTGTGATGAGAATGGTCATGGCAGAGGGTGATCTAGTTCACCTTGGGTTTGACACATGGGGGATCACTGAGACCCCCACTGCATGGCAAGGCAGACTTATCCTGTTGTTGGTCAAGGTCGAGATTGGCAGTGGATGGGTAGACATTGGCATCATGAAGATGCCTGAGCAGGTTGAGCTTAGCCTTCACAGATTATTCCTCACTAGGCCCGAGGAGAGGAGGATACAACCCGAGTATGTCATAGTCAGAGTAGCGTAGCGTCGACATGGTGGCACCTCTCTGAGATTAGCGGGGGACCCAAGCATTACAACTCTTCACAACTCAATAAACTTTAGGGATGAGTTGGCTACTATAGGAGAAGATCATGCAGATCTTCCATTGGGCTTCAGCGAGTCACTGACGGAGTGGGGGACTTCATTAGCATGGCAGGCTGGTCAGTAGTATGATATCAGGAGAAGCTCATGTGAGTGAGACGCTATCTCCGCAAGGATTGGGTGGTATCTTCAAGAGTTTACTCTTGGAGGGCATGGGATGGACTACATGGCAGGGCAGCTTCAGAAGGAATTGGGCATAGTGCCACATTATCATGATCCCTACTCATTGATGGTATGCAGAGGGCTTTTGGTACTTATACCAGGCAGGATAGTGAGTGGAGCAAGGGGAGCTTCATGTTGGACAGGATGGCTTGGGATCCTGGTATTGAGGGATTCCTTCATGTCAGGACAGTGCAGAGGTCAGGGACGATTCAGTGGCGCATCTGGGACCCTGGCACATTTTGCAGTGACAGTGGGGATCAACAGCTAGAGAGGATGCTTGTTCAGGCATTGCTTGAGGACAAGCAATTTTTGGCAGGGAGGACTGTAATATCCCCAATTTTGATTTTTCATTTAATAGGATTAACAAAGTTTATTGGGGAAGTGCTAAGCCTAGCACAATTTTGTAATCTGGGTATTGGAGACATTTTGGGTACATGGGACTTAGGAGAAATCAAAAATTCCAACCTTAGTGGAATGTGGGGGCCACCCCTCATGGAATACGCACCCCTTGGAGGAAAAGCCAATTGTGTGGGAAGCGGGTTGAAATAGTTGGCTAAGGGACCCACAAGGAAGGGAGGTAACAATTATAAATAGGGGATTGAGGGTAGCATAGAGCACTTTTGGTCATTTGTCATTTTACACATTATTGCTCAAGTTGTTTAGCTGAGTCACAGGTGTTGTTTAGCACCAGAGGTTTCCAAGGGGAAATCTCACCCTCTTCTTCGGTGGACCACGAGTGCCACCCTAGGGAGGAAAATTCTACTCATCTTTGGTAGTTGGGAGGATACCATGCAGTAGCACGAGTTTTTGGCATCAGTGGGACGCAGAAAAGGGAGCTACGCAAGGCTTGGAGAGGTATTGTGCCGGAGGGAAGAGATCTGTTGTTGTTGGGCTATTTCCTCACACAAATACTTGTCGGAAGGAGGAAATTTCTAGGAGCAGTGGTGCCTTTCTTAGCAGAACGAATTGGTGTGGTTGGGCCTACATCATTTTCCCCAGGACTGCACAGGGAGTTGTAGAGCTATTTGTGGGGAGGCCCGATGAGAGGGATTGAGGAGCTAGGATTGTTTGGGATTTGATTGGAGGAGATTTCCTAGCCTTTGAGGAGCAAAAAACGGTCCAACTATCACAAATGACATTTTCCAGCAGCGGAGGAGGGCCAAGCATTTTGGGGTCAATTTTGGAGCGTCAAAACTAGGACAAACCCTTTCTGGGTTTTTTCTAGTTTATTTAGGAGAGGCCACGATTAATTTGACAGAATTTCTGAGCAATCTAGAGGGCTCAAACATAGGCCTCTTTCTAGCTAGCTTCGTTGGGGATAAATTGTTAATGTGCTGATATTTTCGGTGTTTGATTTTTGGTTGCATGTAAAAAATTTATGGTTGTTATTACTTAATATTTCCATTAGGAATATTACAAAAGTAATCTAGGAAACCAAGGTTGCATGTAAAGTGTTGTTCTCAATTCTTATACATATACAAGTTAAGGTTGCATGATAATGTGGCACTTTTGTAAGTTAAGGTCCCATATACAAGTGTTTTCCTCAATGCTAAGTGTGAAGTGGTCCAAGAGGTGTGTCCATAAGGAGCTCATCCGTAAGCTAGGGTCCCATGTATGTGTGTTGATTGCAACACTAAAGTAATATAGGGAACCAAGGTCTCATGTACAAATGTTGGCCTTAATGTTGAAGTAGTCCAAGGAGCTTATCCATAAACTTGGGTCCCATGTCCATGTGCTCATATTGATTGTGTATTGATGACACGTAGGCTTGATAAACCGCTAAGTGTTATGCTCCAATTTTCCACCATGGTCATGTGGAGCCAAATGAATAGAACTATCCAAAGAAAACAAATCTATATAGCTATAAAAGGGTGGCTTTGAAAGAAACTCTACCACTATAGAAGAAGCATACTAAAAATTGGTAAGCAGCACCTACTTTTGTCTTTCCTCCATGATTTTCTCTTAGTATGGTGGAGACGACTCATAAAAAAGAAGCTGGAAGTAGTTGTCTTCCTAGAAAATATAATTGTCTACAGACCAATCTTCACAAGCTTCTTCTACATCACACCAAGTAGATATTTGTCATGCATACTCCCCTCCAACATTGCACGAAGCGGGGACGGTTTTTAGAAGTGGGGACGCGAAGCGTAATTTCCCAAAAATCTAGGAAGCAAAGCGTCTCAGAAGGGTCTACTATATATGTATATATTATATTTTTTTGCATTTACATTCAAAAAAACATCCCAAATACCAAATTAGTTGTAGAAGACATGAAAACATGCATATTTTTACATAAATCAAGATAGATATGGCATCCATGATTCCATTATACATCAATGATTAATTATTCGAGCATGAACCATCTAGATTCTAGCAATTACAAACATACATCAAATTTTTAAACATATCATAAAACATAAGACATTTAGAAGATAAAATCATCAAATGTTCGAGTAGCTGTCAAGAATAGCAAGCCCCAAGGGTTAGCTCAATTGGTCGAGTCCCTGTTGTTAAGTACCTCGCCAATTGGGAGGTCACAGGGTCAATTCTCCTCGATGCCCTTGGGGTTAGGCCTTGCTAGTCTAGCCAACGGGCTTTAAAAGATTCCCTTTGGGGTTGATCTGCCTAGATTTTTCCAAGGGAAAAAAAAGTTGTCAAGAATAGTGCCCTTGGCTACATTAGCATCATCTCTATCAGTGTTAATTTCCTCCCATGATTCAAAGGTCACCATATTAGTTAAAGCTTGTATCACCTTCACTAGCCACCTAAAGGTCAGGTAATAACTTCCAAATCTTGTTTTTGCATGTTTAAGCAATTGCAACTTGGAGTAAGTGCCATAAAAGTAGTTTACCCTTGTATGCCCGGTGATAAATTTAATGAGTTGCTTCCCTCTCTTGTAAAGCTCAATAATCCATCCACATTCTTTATGCTTCACAATATCATGCATTAAAAGGTTCAATGTGTGCACCAAGCACCCAGACCAAAAGATGTGTGGATGAGTATGCTCAATAATTTTTCCTGCTGCCTTACAATTTGTTTCATTATCAGTGATCACTTGAACCACATTATTAGGAACAACATCTTTGATTGATTACAATAGGAGATTTGCAATGTTTTAGGTAGTTGCACTGACCGAGGAGTAATGAGATGTAATAAATATTGCACCACTAGAAGAAACACCAAGAACATTTATCAAATGTTGGTTTCTAACATTTGTCCACCCATCTGATACAATGGATACCCCACTCATTTGTAAAACGTGTCAAAGCTCTTTGAACCTTTGCTTTTTCTCTTTCTAATAAAATTGTTCTAGCTTTCTCGTAGTTGGGGCTCTTGTATCCTTTTGGGGCTTCATTGATGGCCTTAACCATATCATGCCAATAGGGAGAGTGAAGCACATTGAATGGTACACCGCAAGCACAAAGAAACCGGACTATTTTCCCATCCACATCATCCCTCCCAGCAACATTCAGGAAATCCGCTATTGTTCTTCTACTTCTAGAGGTTGTAGAAGTACCATGAGGAGATGAGCTACCAAATCTAGAAGTTGCACTTGATTCATATTGAGTTTTTTGTTTCTTGTTTTTTTGTTGTGCAACTTCCTATATTTGTATGTATTTTCTTCTTTGTTTCGCTGAAAACTTTGGGCAAATTGCTATCCCCACGACACCCTTTTTGTCATCACTGTCAAAAACCCCACAAAGATGCCTCCTCACATGGGTATATGAACCACTATATGGTTTTCCTCCATGACAAGCATGAGGGCACAAAAGTGTGTAGCTTCCACCACCTTTTCCCCCTTCAAGTTTGGTCACATAATTCCACAAGGGTGTCAATTCATCTCTTCCCTCTAGCATTTTAGTGTTCTCTTCATCCCCTTCCTCTTCAAACCCTTCCTCCTCATCATACATTGGGTCATTCATATGGGGACCACTATCCTCTTGGTCTTCTTCCCTTCTATTCCTACTCCCCCTTTTTATCATGAAAACCAAAAGTGGAATGATACATAGAAGCCAAAAGAACACCATTTTGGAATATGAATATAGATGGACAACCTACAATGAAATGAGCAAGAAGAAAGAATGGGAAAGAGTAGGAGAGGGAGGAGAAAAAATACAAACAAAAATGACAAAAAAATGAGGGAGTTTGGGGTTTGCACTTACCTCTTTAGCTCTTGTAGATGGAAGTCTTTCTTTACTCCTCCAAGCTCCTCCTCCTTCATTGCTCCTAGCTCCTCCTCCTTCACTCCTCCAAGCTCTCTTCAAGTCTTTCTTCTCCCCTCTTTCTCCTCTCTTCTACATCCTCTCCAAAAATTAAAGAGTGAGGAAATGAGAGGGCGAAGTGAGCTTAATCCCCATCTATCATTTCCCAAACTCAACCTAAACCCACCCCCAACTCAGGTTAAATATATATATATATATATATTTTGGGTCGATCGCGCGGAACTGCTCGTCGGACATCGAATCTGCCTGGGATCCGTATAGCGCTGTGCTCGATCCACCGCGGATCCAAGGCAAATTCGATGTCAGATCCACGGTTCGGAAATCTGGAACCACGGATCGGGCCAGAACGGTTCCGAAATTCCAGGAACTGTTATTTTTGGCCCGATCCGCTGTTCCGGATTTCCGAAATGTGGATCTGGCAGCGGATCCCCCACGGATCCGTACAGGATGCAGATCCCGATTTAGATCACCGGGGGGGGCAGGGGGGAAGGGGTTCGTGCAACACTGCTCCCCTCTATGATATGGCTAATAGCTATACTCCTATTGATGATGCTACTATCCAATGTCACAAGAGTTTTAGATAGTTCCTTTGGTTGGTTTGTTGTGTCCTCAATATGTTTACCATCCATCCATCATTTGTTTATATTCCTCTTGAACTTGTCTCAACATGGACATTCCTGAGTTTCATTAGCCTTTGGGGGCAGAAATTTGCAAGGTTTGCAACACTCTAAATGTTGATCAGAAGTATATCATATAAATACCGAATTGAAGCCTCCGAGATTCTTTGTCAAATAGCATTGCTTTGGCTGCAATCTAGCCACTCTATCAAAAGATATCTACTTTGCAATACTTGTGGCCATTATTGGAAAAACCCTAAAAAGAACATATTTCAAGGCAATATCTCCTTCACCCAAACTCTACCTTGAGTGAATTTTTTTTCCAATTGCATATTTTGTGTGGAGATTACATATCTATTCTTAATTTCTGGAAACTTTGCAGAAATTTTCTTAGAAACTCATCTCTGTCTTACAACTCCAAATCTACAAAAAAGAGCAAGTGGAAATGTTTTCCCAATTATGCCCTAGAAAGTGGTTTGATATCACTCTTAGTGTACTTTACATATGAAAGTGAAATCACACAAAACATGTACGATAATGTGTTACCCCCCATGTAGAATGAGGATTTTGATTCAGATTGAAGACCCTGCCCATGCAAGTTGTACTAGGAGTATGATGTCTATTGAGTCATGCTTTGTTATATGGAGTCCTATCTATCGAGGACGATCATAAGGTTGACATCAAATTTACTCATGACAGATAGTTTTGGGTTTGTTTGATGGAGCATTATGGTTTACTAGGGTGAATTGTGGTTTACACACTTTCCTCAACACTTCCCTTGTGACTTAGTTGACGCATGTTGAGGTGTCTAGAGGAGAAATGTCTTTGCACACTTGTTGGGTTATCGCGATGCCCCCTAGAGTACATTCCTTGATGCTCTCATTGGTTTATGGATGGAGCACTTTGACTAGACAATATATGTCTCTTTCATTGATGGCTTTTCTATGATATCACTTGGTTTGTTAGATGGAGTGCTCTCATTGCACACATATTTCTTGGTGTATTAGCCTCCCCATGGCTATATTGATGACACATTTCTCTTAGATTGAGGAGTACCTTAGTTGATGGGATATTCATGACATGAAAGTGACTTTTAAGAGGGTTGACTCTTTGGATTATGGGAGTGTCCTCTATTTCCCACTCAAGGGAAACTATTTCTAGACCACCCTGTAAAGTACATTGATGTTGATTGGATGAGTTCTCCTACTCATATTTGTCAATTCAAACTTGTTCTTCATGTAATTCCATCAAATATACGATCATCTAGCCCTACATCATCCATGTGTTCTTTCACACAGACTCTACCATGGTATACCAGTTCCTATGCCTTACACCTAATATGTTATGTGCTATTGCAAATGACACTTCATGCATAGTATTTTCAAATAATGTGCATGTGGTGTGAGTGTTTCTAACCTTGTCATGAAAGTAACAAATTTTGGGTATGATCTGATAACATGTCTTAACTGTAAAGATCTTATTATTTTTTCTCATGTATCATGGGGGGGCATAAAATTCCTTATTTTGGGTATGATCTGATAACATGTCTTAACTGTAAAGATCTTATTATTTTTTCTCATGTATCATGGGGGGGCATAAAATTCCTTACATAAGTGTTATCTTCACTTAGGCCAAATTGTATTATTGGCGATTTAGTTGAGTAGCATGCCACATATCCTAACTCTTAGGATTCCAAGAAACTCTCCTAGGTTGTAACTCGGAGATGCCTGGTAACATATAAATTCAACCAATGTTACTTGGGAGCGGGAGCGGGAGCGGGGAGCGGGAGCGGGAGCGACCATTTTCAGAAGCTCCCAGTTTGGGAGCGAATCCGGGAGCGATTTTTTAAAAATATATATATATTTTATATTTTTTAATTTTTGATACATATATGTCAACAAAAACATGTAGAATGATGAAATAGACATAAAAAACATAAAAAAACATAAATTGATCATTGAACCATATCACATCAATCATCTAGAAATTATAATCGTCATCAACCATGTCCACAAGTTAGTAAAATACATATTACAACTGCAACATATTGAGTCTTATAAATCATGATTCATCAAATTCAATATTAAAGTTTCAACTTCAAGCTTTCAGAATTGAAAATTCAATAACATTTATCATCATTGATCACCAAAGTTGTACTTGTAAGCTAAGTTTAACGGTTAACCATTACAAGAAGTAATATCGAAGATATTTCTAAGTCCTAACTTCTAACTGTTAACATGATATGAAATGTTAAAAATTTATAAAATGAAACATGAATAATGAGATGAAATGAAACAACTTTAGTCTTTCACAAAGCATCATCTTCATAATTCACAATCATTACCAATGAGTTATAATTTCCAAGGCCCAACTTCAAACTTCAAATTTTCATTGTCACAGTGATATAATGTTTACAAAAAATATCATAATGTCATAATGATATGAAAGAGTCAAGAGTCAAGAGTCAAGGACTCAAAACTCAACAGTTATGAAAACTAAAGTCTAATAGAAACTAAAAAAGACAAGTAAACTGTAAATCTACAAGTGGCCCTTGCCACGAGAGTCTCCAGGAGTATAAGCAGGTCGTGGTGGTCTTCTAGGAGTCTCCCGCACAGACCGACGACCAGAACTAGAACCTCCACGCGAGGGTGTCGATGGAGGTGGCGACAGCAATGGAACAAGACTCGGGCCTCGAGCACTGCTACTGGATGGTGGAGGTGGAGGTGGCATGGCTGCTGCAGCTGCTTCATTTTCATCCCGTACAAGCTCCTCTTCTAGTTCTTCAATATGTACAATGCCATCCTCCAAATTGTCGTCCTCAGGGTGATTGTCCCAAATTTTATATGTGGGATCTTCATTAGCCCGATCACAGTAATGGCTCAACAACCTCAAGTTGTAGTGCACATAAACCAAGCTTTCTGCTCAGTTTTCGTTGAGTCTGTTTCTTTTCACATTATGTATATAACTGTAGGTGCTCCAACACCTCTCTGCAGAAGAAGAATTTACAACCTGTGAAAGAACTTTTTTTGCCAATTTTGGCAAAAGTCCGTGGCCGCCATATGTTTCCCACCATGTGAGAGAATCAAATTTATCTTTGTCGTCCATTGCATGGAAGTTACCATACAAACCACTGCCACTGAAGTATCTGCCTATTTCAAGGCGCACAGCTGCACATTCCTCCTTGTCAGGCACCAACTTTTCTAATGCTTCCAGATATCCTTTAGTTACCTCTTGATCTAAATGGGGTTTGGTCCTAACACCACCCCCTGCTGCAGGTTGGCCCAACCAAGATGCTGAGTAGTATTTTGGCGTAAGGATATACGCCAAGCAATGTAGTGGAAGGTTAAGCCTATTCCACCGTTCACACACACAATCATGAATCAGTTTGTACAAGTTGGGATCTCTATTATGAACAATGTCTTTTATTTCCCCCAACATGGTATCCATTTGCTCATACACCTCGCCAATCACTGGTTTGTCTGTATCTGCAAACCGAATCATGTTATAAATTGGCTTGGTGAAATCCAATACCTGCCTCACAGTTGTCCAAAACTGCCCATCAAGAGCGGCCTCCTCCACCGTTTCAAAACCTGCCATGTCAGCTACATTTGTAGCCCTTTCCTTTAACACCTGCCAATGTGGACTTGATACCATGCTAGCTAATGCCTCTCTTACCTTCAAAAGGCGCCTGAAGGTGAGGTAATAGCTACCAAATCTAGTCCTCGCAATCTTCAGCAACTCCAATCTCGAGTGACTGCGGAAAAGGCCATGGGTATTGCTATGATTTGTAATAAATTTTATCATTTTTTTTCCTTTCTTGTACAAATCACCAATCCATTGGTATTGTTCATTTTTGTTTTTGACAATATCATGCAACAGAAGGTTCAATGTGTGAACCAAACATCCAGACCAAAATATGTTCGGGTATTTATCCTCAATAATTGCTCCCGCTGCCTTACAATTAGGAGCATTATCAGTGATGACTTGGATGACATTGTATGGGCCAATACGCTCAATTGTTTCAACTTTCAAGTAATGCTTCTGCAATGTTGATAGCGGTCTTGAACTTGTCTGAGTAATCATGTGCAGCTAGAAAGATGGGACCACTAACAGACACAGCAAGAACACTTATCAATGGCTTGCCTTTTACATTTGTCCATCCATCAGATACAATGGACACCCCATTGTCAGTCCAAGAACTTGTCATTTTATTCAAAGAATGTGATATTTTTGCTTTTTCATGATCAAGGCCAACAGTTCTTGCCTTGTCATACCCAGGGCTCTTGTATCCTTTAGGGGCATCATTTATGGCAGAAACCATTTCGTGCCAATAAGGTGAGCGTAGAACATTGAATGGTATCCCACATGCATAGAGGAACCTGTAAACTTTTGAATCCACATCATTCCTACACCCCTCATCAAGGAAATCTGATATGGTTCTACGCCTTAAAGATGATGACCCTGTGCCTCCATGTCCATATCCACTGCCTTGGGAGGATGCTGAAGGAGTTCTTTGTGATTGTGAGCTTGGTTCAAAGAAACCCCTTGATCTTTTTGTTCTGTATTGGGCGTCCTCCTCTTCCTTTATGTATTTGGCTCTATCTGCTGTTGACACCGCTGCACAAGTTTTGATTCCTATTTGTTTCTCTCCATCCCATGGCCTTTTCCCGCAGAGGTGTCTTCTAGCACGGGTGTATGAGCCTGTGTAATCAGTGTTGCAATGGGGGCAATGAAATTTAGTGGTTCCACCCCCTCTCCCTGTTTCAGCCCTGTGAACATATTTCCACAATGGAGTTTGGTCTTATTTAGTTTTTTGAGGGTCATGTTCACCCTCCTCCACCTCCTCCTCACTGGGGTTTTCACCCATTTGACTTCCTCCGGCTTCTTCATCCACCTCTTCAGTTTCAGGCCCCCTCCGTTTCCTACTCTCCACCACCATAATAACCATAAAAGGGACCAGGAAGAGGAAAATGCCAATAAATATCCCCAGGTCCATGGTGTTTGATGTTTGTAGGGTTTTGAGTCTTGAATCTGCAAATTAATTTAGTTTATTGGGATTAATTCATTTAATTTATTAATTTAATTTAAATACATGATTTTTAAACAGTTAAACTCAAACAACTAAATTAAATCAACTAAATTAACTACCTAACCAGCTAAACTAACTAGATTACTAAGTTACTTACCTCTGCAGGCTTGCTCCTCGTTCCTTGGCAGTTGCTCCTCGCTCCTCAGCACTTGCTCTTCGCTCCAATGCTCTTGCTCCAGCTCCAACTTGCTCAATGAAGTGATAATGAAAGTTTTTTTGGCCCATTGGCCTTATAAAACAAAAAAAAAATTTAAAATTTTTTTATTTTTTTCGGGTCCGGCGGATTTTTTTTCTGCCGAACCGCTCCCGGCCTGGCCCGATTCGCTCCCGGAGCGTTTTTTAATGCCCGGGAGCGATCAGGGAGCGATCGCTCCCCGATCGCTCCCGGGCATTAAAAAACGCTCTGGGAGCGCGGGAGCGATCGCTCCCTAACAGACCAGGGAGCGTAATTTTTTTTACAGGAGCGCGCTCCCGAGCCGCTCCCGCCCGGAGCGCGCTTCGGGAGCGGGTTCGAAGGGGGGGGGGGGGCTCCCCCGCAACACTGAATTCAACTATTGTTGCAGGTTTAATGGAAGGACTGATGGTTTGGTTCAAGCCAGATAACCACTTCTACTTTGTTCCACTCCAGTCACACGTGAACACCCCCAGACTACAAGGCTTTAGACCACCAAATGCTCACAGTTTGAGGTATAAGGTGAATATGGAGAATACTAACCACACCAGCAGATGCACAAGACCATGTGATGGCCGGCTGCAACTAGTAAAGAAGAATATAAATCTAATCTACTAATGCAAAGACAGGATGACAGCTCTCTTGCATTAGATAGAAAGAAACCTGGACCACCTATTCAATGATGTAATATCCCATTTCCAAGATATTCCCCAAACCCCAGTAAACTCCAACCAAATACGTACAAATGATATAATAACCGGGAAGCTCAAAGTGATGAAAATAACAATGGTGCAACATATAACAATATAACCATGAGATATAAGCAGATACTCAAGAAATGCAGAGAGAAATGCTAAGCCATTTTATTATACTGAGCAATAGAATGAGTACAGGAGGTGATCAGAGAGATGGCACCTCGACTTGCACAAGGCAAGTGAAGAAATACACTCAGAATAGCAAAGGAATGGCCTCTCTTTGAACTGTGTCTAAACTGCTGGAGAACTGCCGTGCTGCTGCTGCTAGAAATCAAATGAGGATTTTGGGCTGTTCCCCTCCTCAGAAAATGGTCAAACTTTGGAATCAGATTCTACTCAAGAAATCCAGAAAAACCCAGAAAGCTTTTCTGAAATGGCCGACCCCTGAAAATCGCCCCCTTGAGGACCCACGCAATCCCTCAAGGCTCTGTGCTGCCACTGAAATAAACCCACCACAACTCTGCCTGAAACTTAGCCAAAATCCTCCAATATGCAAGGGTTGATCCCCTGCTCAACCTCCCAACACAAATCCCCCTGCAAAACCTCAATCCAGAACTCCTGCCAGAAAGAACTGCGTCATCCCTCTCAAGACTGCGCAGTCATCCAAGATGCTCAATCCTCCTGCCAAAATGCTGATGAAACTACTACAAAAATACTGATGGAAATACCTTGCCCGAGCAGGCACTCGAAGTCCCCCGGGGCTAAGGGTGAGATCTCTGAATGGAGACACTCAATGCACTAAACAGTGCTACAGACTAGCTAAACAGCCAGCGTGCTCTAAGTTGAAGTGACTAGCTCAAATGCACATAATCCAATGACAAAATGAGGGGGCTCCTCTCTCCTTTATAGCATTGGCCTCTCCCAATCCCAAGGCTCACCTCCTCCAACGTAATCCCCTCTTGCCACGTGTTCCCTTTCCATCTGCGCAGTCCCTCCAAGTGTCTGCGTGGTCCTTTGGCCCCCTTGGCTCCCCTTTAAGTCACAACATTGTGCTACTAGGAAGTGACTTTTATTCTAAAAGTGAGTTATGTCCCCCTTTTCCTCACCTTTTTATTTACAAATAACTATAAAAGGCAAAAATGAGCAAAATCGAATATTCTAATTAGCCATGGCTAATTAGGAATATTACAGTCTCCCCCGGCAAAATGTTGCTTGTCCTCAAGCAACTGAAGTGATGGATGTTGCAAAATTTTCTCTCTCCGAAGTGGCTTCCTCATCTGGTAATTTCTTCCACCTCACCAAGAATTCCCGGGCCATCCTGCTCCGTAGCTGCCTCTCCCTGGTATCAATAATAGCCTCTGGCTGCAACAACAAATGCCCCTCATCATCCGTGGGTGGTAGCTCATCTGTCACTGTCACATGTTGTCCCAACGCCTCCTTCAGGCATGATACGTGAAAAACATTATGAGTCTTGCTGCCTTGGGGGCAGCGCCAACTCGTATGCCACCTGTCCAATCCTGCATATCACCTTGTATGGCCCATAAAAGCAAGGCTTGAGCTTTTCAGGCCCCTTCTGCTTCAGTGACGACTGTCGGTATGGCTGTAATCGTAGGTAGACCAAGTCCCCTACCTCAAACTGTCTCTCCACCCGACCCCTGTCAGCATACAGCTTTTGCTAGTTCTACGCTGTAGCCATGTTATCCTTGAGAGCTCGGAGAATATTCTGACTCTCTTGGATCCAAATCTTGGCTCTTAGAGCCTTGCTAGCACTAAACATCACGTCAGCAAAAGATAAAGGATGATATCCATACAAAGCATAGAATGGTGACATACTGATGGACATGTGATGCGTAGTGTTGTAGCAGTACTCCCCCAGATGCAGCCACTTCAGCCATGCTCGCTACTGCCCACTGACATAGTTATGCAAGTAGCCCTCCAGCCAATTGTTAACTATCTCTGTCTACCCATCCGTATGTGGGTGATAACTGGTGCTCGGTGTCAACTCCGTCCCCACCAACTGGAAAAGCTCCTGCCAAAATCCGCCCATGAAACGGCTGTCCCTTTCACTGGTGATGGTCTTGGGAAGACCATGTAACCTGAAAATCTCTCTGAAGAACAACTCTGCCACCTGCGCTGCTGTGTAGTGTGCGGATATGGCGAAAAAGTGTGAGTACTTTCTCAGCCAATCAACGACGACAAAGATGCAATCCTTGCCCTATACCATGGGCAACCCTGTGATGAAGTCCATCGAAATACACTCCCATTTCCCCTCCGAAATGGGAAGAGGCTGCAATAGTCCTGTTGGATGGTTCATCTCCCCCTTGTTCCTTTGGCAAACATCGCACTCTCGGACATGCTGGAGTACGTCCTCCTTGAGGCCCTTCCATGAGAACCTCTCTCTAATGGCCCTACAGGTTTTGGTAAACCCCTAATGACCTGCCAATGGCGTATCATGTGACGCCTGAAGTATCTTCTTCTTGAGCTGAGACCCTTCAATCAAGAAGATCCGGTCCCTGTAGTAGATGATCTCATCGACCACCCTATACCTGTCATCCGCCACCTGCCCATCCAGAACCTCACATGCAAATTTGTCCTTGGAGTACTCTACTAAGAGTCGAGCCCTCCAGTCTGCGTCCAAGCTCATAAGAGACAACGTGGCTGGCCTATGTGAAAGGGCATCTGCTACCATGTTGTTCTTACCCTTAACATAATCAATGTCAAAGTCATATGCTTGGATCTTGCTGATCCACTTCTGTTGCATCTCTTGTCGCTGCTTCTGCTCCAAAATGAACTTGAGGTTGTTGTGATCAGTCCTCACCCTGAACCTGTTACCCACCAAATACTGTCGGTACTTAGCCAATGCATGCATGATAGCCAACATCTCCTTGTTGTATATAGAATACAACCTCTCGTGCGGAAGGAGCTTCCGGCTCTCAAAGGCTATAGGGTGACCTCCCTGCGTCAACACTGCACCGATCCCCTCTCCCGACACATCACACTCCAAAACAAATGGTTGCATAAAATCTGGCAATGCAAGCACTAAGCAGCTGCTCATAACCTCCTTGAGCCTGTCAAAGGCTTGCTGCGCTGTATCCGACCAACTGAATACCCCTTCCTCATCAAATCTGTCAGGGGTGCAACAAGCTGTGAGAAACCCTTGATGAACTTCTGGTAGTAAGTACAAATGCTAATGAATCCTCGAAGTTCCGTCACGTTTCTCGGCTCCGGCCAATCTCTGTTGGCCCTGATCTTCTCCTCGTGAACCCTCATTCCATCCACTCCTATGATGTGTCCCAAGTATAACATCTCCGTCAACCCGAACTCACATTTGGAGAGCTTGGCATAGAACTGCTGCTCCTCCAAGATGCGCAATACTCTCTCAATGTGCTGAAGATGCTCCTCCCAAGTCCTGCTATAAATGAGGATATCATCAAAGAACACCAACACAAACTTCCTTAAGTGACTGCGGAAGATGTGATTCATGCAAGACTAAAATGTAGCTGGGGTGTTGGTTAGCCCGAAGGGCATCACCAAAAACTCAAAGGGTCCATAGTGACACTTGAAGGCGGTCTTGGGAATGTCCTGTTCCCTCACGCGAATCTGATGGTACCCAGATCTCAAATCAATCTTGGAGAAGAACCAGGCTTCTCTCAACTCATCCATCAACTCATCGATCCTGGGTATGGGGTACCTGTTCTTCAGGGTCTTCTTGTGCAGGGCCCTGTAGTCAATACACATCCTCAATGTGCCATCCTTCTTCTTCACCAACACCACGGAAGAAGCAAAAGGACTCGTGCTCGGCCGAATGTGCCCAAGGGCCAGCAACTCCTGAATGGCCCACTCAATCTCATCCCGATAAGCCTTGGGATGCCTATAGGGGGTAGTAATCACTGCTTGTATGACCTGCTCAAGCTCAATGGTGTGCTCAAACCCCCAGTCCGGTGGCTGCCCTGGCAGAATCTCCCCAAATACTATGGCATACCGGTCAAGGATGGACTGTATCTCTGGGTGCACTGTCTGCCCTGTAGTCCCTGCCTCTAATGCACGCAGCTCCACTGCCCACTCTACGTCTCCCTTCCGGAAGACTGCCTCCATCCGATGAGCCGAAACAGTTTGAGGCGGATATGTGTACTGTCCTCGTATCTTCTCATGCCTCCCTATCTTCTCATCATCCCGCTCCATCTATAGGGTCTTCCAATCTGTCGTGACCTTCCCTAGAGTGATAAGCCACTAAACACCCAATATCATGTTGGTGTCCGAAATATCGACCACGAAAAAGTGGTCAGTCAGTGTGTAGGTGCCCATCGTCATTGATAACTCTGGAACATAACGAGCACACACCATGGTCTGATCTCCTGGGACCAAAACTGAAAAGCCATTGAAGCTCTCTGTCTGTATACCTCTCCGCTCAACCATCTATGCATCGATGAAGTTGTGGGTTGCCCCACTGTCAACCAAAACTGATACCCACTGGCCATGTACTATCCCCCATACGTGCAGCGTCAAATACTTGGGAACTCCTCGCAATGCTGCAAGGGCCCCTCCGGTAGGTGCAAAAGCTGCACCACCCGCTGCTGGTGGTGGAGGTGGCAAACGATCCTGCGCGGCATGACTACCTCCTGCCTCCACATCATCCTCCTCATCCTCTTCCCCGCTGCTCTCGGAGAAGACCTCAATAAAATGTGCTTTGCCAGCAGCACATCTATGTCCCGGTGCCCACGGCTCCTGACAGGTGAAGCACAACCGCTTCTTCTTCAACTCCCTCTTGGCATCATCATCAATCTGTACTCGTCCTGGATTCCCCTTCGGAGGCGGAATCCTCACATCCTTCCCCTTAGGCTGAAAAGCCTGTTGCTGGGGGTAAGGTGTTCGGGTCCTGGGTAAGACATCCTGTAAGTCCCGGGTCCTGCTAATAACATCCTGAAGGGTGGTTGGTCTAGCGGATCTAACTAGACCCCGAAATGGCTCTTGCTAACCCCTCAACATACATGTAGATCCTTCGTGTTGCGGATAGATCTGGCACCATCACTGAAACCCTCAAGAAATCTGAAATGTAGGTCTCTGGGCTCCCAGTCTGTTTGAGCCTCGTCAGCTCCACAAAGTGCTATTCCGGATCCCTCCGGTCAAACCTCTCCATCAATCTCCTGGTGAACTCGGCATATGTCGTCACTGTGGAGTGTCCGAGTGTAACCATCCCATGGAACCACCAATCCTGGGCCTCACCATCCAAATGTAACGTCGCCACCTTGATGGTCTTCGTCTCTGACATCTAGTTAAGCTGGAAGTAAATGTCCAGCTTCTCCACCTAAGACTTTGCCAAACTGTTTGATGACCCATCAAATGTAGGCAAGTGGAATCTACTAGCTGCACAGTGGGTGTCACCATCATGATAATGTCGATACCCTCTATGATGGTCGCAGGGTCTACTATCCCGTTGGAGCTGAACAAAGTCTCTGAATGAGAGAGCCTCCCTGAACTCCTGCCCGTAGGCCCGGTATTCTACAAAATAATCGCCCATATGACCGGGCTCTGCCTCCTACTGGGCTCCGGCCCCCGTGTCTGCTCCTAAGAAAGTGGGCATGGTAGAGTGTGTAGGGGCATGTGAGGCCACCTGCTGAGTAGTATCACGCTGCTCTGGCAAATGGTGGGATGCACCCAATCCCTCACCAACCTGGAAAACCCGTGGGCTCTCACGCTGTCTAGCCTCTACTGCTGTGAATCTCTGCCCCATCACCTCAATCTGCCTCGACAGATCCTGTACTGATTTGAGGAGCATGTCCGCAAATCTCTTCCCATCATCATCTGCCATCGGATTCTCTTGCTCTGCGTCCACCACAGGCTCCTCCAGTCTTGCATCCATAACAGGCTCCTCCTGTTCTGCGTCCACCACCAGAACACAGTCTCCCTACCCGTAGGTGTTCTCCAACCTACGCCCAGCGTCTGTATCTCCTACCTCTGTAACAGATGTAGGGCTTTTCCCCCGGTGTCATAGATTGCTAGCTCCACAGGCTGAGCTAGATCTATCCTTTGATACCACTGTAATATCCCGTTTCTGAGATATTCCCCAAACCCTAGTAAACTCCAACCAAATACATATAAATGATACAATAACTGGGAAGCTCAAAGTGATGAAAATAACAATGGTGCAACATATAACAATATAACCATGAGATATAAGCAGATACTCAAGAAATGCAGAGAGAAATGCTAAGCCATTTTATTATACTGAGTAATAGAATGAGTATAGAGAGATGGCACCTCAACTTGCACGAGGCAAGTGAAGAAATACACTCAGAATAGCAAAGGAATGGCCTCTCTCTCAACTGCATCCAAACTGTTGGAGAACTGCCATGCTCTTGCTGCTGCTAAAAATCAAATGAGGATTTGGGGCTGTTCCCCTCCTCAGAAATGCTAAAACTCTGGAATTGGATTCTACTCAAGAAACCCAGAAAGCTTTTCTGAAATGGCCGACCCCCGAAAATCGCCCCCTTGAGGACCCACGCAAACCCTCAAGGCTTTGCGCTGCCACTGAAATAAACCCACCACAACTC
This sequence comes from Pinus tabuliformis, assembly GCA_031772625.1. Lineage (NCBI taxonomy): Eukaryota > Viridiplantae > Streptophyta > Pinopsida > Pinales > Pinaceae > Pinus > Pinus tabuliformis. The sequence continues at coordinate 924,705,431 of CM062810.1, forward strand.
TGCCTAAAACTCAGCCAGAATCCTCCAGTATGCAAGGGTTGATCCCTTGCTCAACCTCCTAGCACAAATCCCCCTGCAAGACCTCAATCCAGAACTCCTGCCAGAAAGAACTGCGTCATCCCTCTCAAGAATGCGCAGTCATCCAAGATGCTCAATTCTCCTAACAAAATGCTGATGAAACTATTGCAAAAATACTGATGGAAATACCTTGCCCGAGCAGGCACTCCAAGTCCCCCGGGGCTAAGGGTGAGATCTCCGAACAGAGACACTCAATGCACTAAACAATGCTGCAGAGTAGCTAAATAGCCAGCGTGCTCTAAGTCGAAGTGACTAACTCAAATGCACATAATCCAATGACAAAATGAGAGAGCTCCTCTCTCCTTTATAGCATTGGCCTCTCCCAATCCCAAGGCTCACCTCCTCCAATGTAATCCCCTCTTGCCACGTGTTCCCTTCCCATCTACGCAGTCCCTCCAAGTGTCTGTGCGGGCTCCATCTCTGCGTGGTCCTTTTGGCCCCCTTGGCTCCCCTTTAAGTCACAACATTGTGCTACTAGGAAGTGACTTTTAGATTGCTAGCTCCACAGGCTGAGCCAGATCTATGCTTTGATACCACTGTAATATCTCATTTTCGAGATATTCCCTAAACCCCAGTAAACTCCAACCAAATACGTATAAATGATATAATAACTGGGAAGCTCAAAGTGATGAAAATAATAATGGTGCAACATATAACAATATAACCATGAGATATAAGTAGATACTCAAGAAATGCAGAGAGAAATGCTAAGCCATTTTATTATACTGAGTAATAGAATGAGTACAGGAGGTGATCAGAGAGATGGCACCTCGACTTGCACAAGGCAAGTGAATAAATACACTCAGAATAGCAAAGGAATGGCCTCTTTCTGAACTGCGTCTAAACTGCTGGAGGACTGTCGTGTTGCTGCTGCTGCTAGAAATCAAATGAGGATTTGGGGTTGTTCCCCTCCTCAAAAAATGCTGAAACTTGGAATCAGATTCTACTCAAGAAATCCAGAAAAACCCAGAAAGCTTTTCTGAAATGGCCAACCCCCGAAAATCGCATCCTTGAGGACCCACGCAAACCCTCAAGGCTCTACGCTGCCACTGAAATAAAGCCCCCACAACTCTGCTTGAAACTCAGCCAAAATCCTCCAGTACGCAAGGGTTGATCCCCTGCTCAACCTCCCAGCACAAATCCCCCTGCAAGACCTCAATCCAGAACTCATGTCAGAAATAACTGTGTCATCTCTCTCAAGACTGCGCAGTCATCCAAGATGCTCAATTCTCCTAACAAAATGCTGATGAAACTATTGCAAAAATACTGATGGAAACCTTGCCCGAGCAGGCACTCGAATTCCCCTGGGGCTAAGGGTGAGATCTCCAAACGGAGACACTCAATGCACTAAACAGTGCTGCAGACTAGCTAAATAGCCAGCATGCTCTAAGTCGAAGTGACTAGCTCAAATGCACATAATCCAATGACAAAATGAGGGGGCTCCTCTCTCCTTTATAGCATTGGCCTCTCCCAATCCCAAGGCTCACCTCCTCCAACGTAATCCCCTCTTGCCACGTGTTCCCTTCCCATCTGCGCAGTCCCTCCAAGTGTCTGCGTGGTCCTTTTGGCTCCCTTGGCTCCCCTTTAAGTCACAACATTGTGCTACTACGAAGTGACTTTTATTCTAAAAGTGAGTTATGTCCCCCTTTTCCTCACCTTTTTATTTACAAATAACTATAAAAGGCAAAATTGGGCAAAATCGAATATTCTAATTAGCCATGGCTAATTTGGAATATTACAAATGATGCATACAAGACCCTAACATAGAGATAAGATGACAGTTATGTAGTGCTAAATATCCAGAGATCAAGAACATAGCATATCAGGCACAACTTAGAATAGAGGAAAATGGAAAGTGAGCAGTTAACAGCAAAAGAAGCTTGTATTAGCTGAAAATGAAGACGAGACGCTGCAAGTGACAAAATATCTACAGTCTCCAGAAGTTGAACTTTACATCAAATGCCAACCCTGATTACATCTTGTTTCTGGGTATTTATAGATTTCATTACAAGGGCACTTGGCCATTTTAGGTATGGAGGGGTCATAATTGACCACCAACCGCATTTAACTGCCTGATGGAGTCTCTGAATGCGTTTGCTTGCTTCAGTGGATAAATCTGATTTGTTCAGGTGCTGTGTTGTCCCTTTAGACGGTTGGAATGCTCGTACCAGTGGAGTCCATGACTGATAAATTTAGTTACAGGGTCGTGTTTGTCCTTTTCTCCCTTTGGCCATGCTTCTTGTTAAATATGGTGGTTGTGAACTTGACTGTGACTGGTACTGGCAAGCTGGTCATCTCCTTGCTTGGGCAAACAGAATGGTAAGAGGGCGTGGAACGTACGGGCGAGTGGACGATTTGGATGAGCGAGAATAATGGTCGTCGGATCGTGGAACGGACGGCGGAGATGGCTCGGCGGAGGCTGTTGGCCGAGGTGAGAGCGGGGTGAATCATAGCCATTGGATCTTCAGCGGACAGATCGGACGGTGATCGAGCTATGGAGCTGCGCGGTTGTTTAACAGGCGCGGGCGGTTTGGATGGGCAGTAATGGTATTCATCGCACCGCTTTCGGGCATGAAGCAGTAAAAGTCGGAGGTCGCGCGATTCCATTCAGCGATCGACACGTAGCGGCGGATGAGAGAGAAAAACCGCTCTCATCGCACGCTAACGTTTGATCATATTTCTGGTGCGAGGAGAGCGAATGCCGTCGGATTGGGCAGAGATGGATCTGACGGTGGAGAGTGGTCAGACGGGTTACTTTATCGAGCGCGATGTGGGTCGTCAGATTGGCGGGGCAATCAACAGTGCGGAAACGGTAAGGGGTTATTTAGCGCGTGAGGGCGTATGGTTGAGGTTCTATGGCGGTTTTGGACTTCGCACTCGGGGCTTAAAGTCAAAAGGGGCTATTTTGCAAGGTTTAGGAGGCAAAGCGGGGAAACAGAGATGGAGAAGAATAAGCGGGGTAGAGGAAGAAAGGAGAAAGTGACCAATGTGAGCTTCTCTCTGAACGTAACCAATCAGACCATGATCCTTTCTGATCTTAGAAAATCAGCGTTGCATAGCAGAGCTAACATTGGCTCCTTCTGGGGATGAAATCCTCCCTGTGAGGTTTCAAGAACTGTAGACCATTGCCTTTCATATAAAAACAAGATCAGCAAAATTTCCTAGTGTTCCATTGGGCATGGAGTTTAATAAAGCCTACACTAAAACCTGTAAACAAACCTATTTACAATGCTGAGGCCTAAAAAGGCCTTAAACAACATAAATCTTCAAAAACTGCCCATTGACTGGGCCATCAAAAACTGTTTCTCCTTCCACACTTTGCAGTATGAAAGTGTTGTTCCCCTGGATCTGAGAAATGACAAAGGGTCCAGTCCACAGAGCATCGAACTTCCCATGATTGCCTTTCTTTTCCTTCAGTGCATCCCATTTGAGCACCAAGTCTCCAACTTGAAAATTGTCCATCTTTGCCTTTCTGTCAAAGGCTTCCTTGACTCTCTTTTGATGTGTTGCAGACCTTTCAAACCTGATCCCTGATCTAATGTACTTCTGCCAAGTCGGTGATTCTCTTTGTCATGTCATTTCATTTTCCTCATTCTGTTCTTCCTACAAGAACTTAGCCACAGGGAGGGTCAACTGAATTGGGAATATGGCCTCAGTGCCATATACCAGCTTGAATGGAGAATTCCCTGTGGATTTCTTGGTGGTCACCTTGTCAGCCCACAATGCATACTTCAACTTGGAATCCCAGTTCCTTTTGTTGTCCTCCAGCAGCTTTTTTATTATCCTTATTAGGCTCTTATTGGATGATTCTACTAGGCCATTACCTTGAGGGTAATATGAGGTGGAATGCACCAGCTTAATGCCCATTGAGTCACACATGTCCACCAACTCTTTTGCCCTGAAGGCTGCTGCATTGTCTGTAATCAATTTGTGGGGGCAGCCAAACCTGGTGAAAATATTTTCTGTCAAGAACTTCATGACCACATGGTGATCATCTTTCCTAGTAGGGATGGCCTCAATCCATTTAGTGAAGTAGTCAGTGGCTACTAAGATCCATTTGTGCTGGCCACTGGAATGTGGATTAATTTCCCCTATGAAATCTAAGCCCCACTGCTGGAAAGGACCACTGGCATATATGGGCTTCAAGGGCAAATACTTCAGTCGCTGTTTTCCTTCAAACCTCTGGCACCTATCACAAGATTTTACAAACGAGAAGACATTAGAAAACAACGTGGGCCAATAATACCCAGCTCTGAGGATCTTATGGGTTGTGGTTTTCCAATAATGATGCCCTCCACAAATGCTAGAATGGAACTGGCACATGACCTCCATAGATTGTTCTTTGTCCAAACATCTTAAAAGTATTCCAGATGGATCCCTCCAATAGAGCAGGTTTTCATGAACACAGAACTTGGCTGCCCTGAGCTTAATAGTTTTGGCTTGGCTTGAACTTAGGCCTGGAGGAACTTCTAGCTTCAGCAAGAATTGAACTATTGTAGAATACCACTCACAAGAAGCTAGATTTTCTGCCAATGACTAGTTCTACCTTGGTTCAACTGTTTCCTCCCCTGTCTGTCTGTCATCTGAGCTTGTGCCTATCCAATTCATGTCCAGTATTCTGCAATTTTCTTCAGCCATTAGCTTGGCAAGGCCTTGACCTCTGACCAGCTTGGTGGGCTTTAATTCTATGTTGAATTCAATAAGCTTTGCAATCCATTTAGCCCTTCTTCCATCAACATCTGGCTGCATTAGGACATCCTTTACTGAAGCAGAGGGCACATATGCAATTACCTTGGAGTGCAGAATATATATTCTGAAAGCTTTCAAGGATTTGATAAGAGCATAGGCCTGTTTTTCAATGATATCATACCTTAGTTCAGCATCCCTTAAGGTTTTGCTGAAAAATGCCACTGGATGCTCTGAACCCTCATCATCTTTCTGTAATAAGACTACTGCAAGGGTGTCACCTGAAGCAAAGGAGAAAATATGGAAGTCTTTGCTATATTCTGGGCTGATCAAAGTGAGAGCTTCCATAATAGCTCTCTTGATGGCTTCGAAAGATCTTCTTACTGCATCAGTCCATTTGACCTCTGACCCCTTTTTCAGCATGGAGGTGATGTGTTTTACTAATTCTGGAAAATTAGGAATAAACCTCATTTCAAAATTTATTTTGCCCAAAAAAGATTGGATGTTCCTTTTTGATCTTGGGATAGACAAGGTCTGTATTGCTTTCACTCTCTGGGTCAATTTTGACACCTGTAGCAAAAACGATGTGTCCTAGAAGCTTGCCCTCTTCTAAAGCAAATTGTGACTTCTTTGGATTCATTGATATCCCAAACCTTCTTCCCTTCAGAAATACTTTCTTTAAATGTTGCAAATGATCCTGGTGGCTGCTAGACTATACTGTTATATCATCTAGGTAGACAGGGACAAACTTGTCCTTCTCTCCTACAAATGATATATCTATAGCTCTCTAAAAGGTGGCTCCAGCATTCATCAGCCCAAAAGGCATCTTAGAGTACATGAAAGTGCCCCAAGGAGTGGTGAAGGCAGTGTTTTCTTGGTCATCTGGATGTACAACAACTTGGTTATATCCTGAAAATCCATCTAGGAAAGACATGACTTTGGCTCCTGAGACTTTCTGCAACAAATGCTCCATCTTGGGCAGAGGATAGTTGTCTTTCTTAGAGCATTTGTTCAGGTTCCTGAAATCAACGCACAACTTGATTTCTCCACTTTTCTTCCTCACCACTACCAAGTTGGCTACCCACTTTGAATATCTTAGAGGAACTATGATTTTGGCAGCCAACAACTTCTTGATTTCCTTTTCGATCAGGGGGAGGGGCAAAGGATTTATGGGTCTCAGCTTCTGTTTGAAAGGGATGGTGTCTTTCTCCAATGGGATCTTATGCTGGATGATCTTTTTGTCATAAGTTTTGAGGTCACTGTATTCCCAGGCAAAGACATCAGCAAATTGCTTCATTAAGGTGCAATACTCAGAACTCTGGGCAGCAAACAAATGGGTGGATAGATTTATATACTTTGGATGATCTGGACTCCCTATGTTATGCTTATGGACTACAGACTGATCTTCTTCTTGGGCAACCTTATGAGGCACATCATTCTGGTCAAACAGCTTCTCTAGAGGCACTAGCCCTTTGGGTATATGATTGCTAGGCAACTGGACAATGCTGTTTTGGCCAATTTTGTTCCTTAGCTGGGGTTGGGGACATTTCTCCAAGGTTTCATTCTCTTGATCAATTTGCATTTCAGAGAATTCATCAATGACTTGCAGAAACCTATTTACTTCATCATCATGCTCAAAAACTTTCCAGTGCTGGACATTATCAGGCAAGGATGGTATATATTTTATCTGGACTTCGTAAACCAACCTAAGAGGCATGGGAGGGATGAACATGCTAGTAGACATGGCAAGGGAATCAACAAACTGATTTTTTACTCTAGGAATATATGAGATACAAAAAATATCAAAAGAATCTTTGAGTCTCCATACCTCATCTCTGTATGCTTTCAGCCTTGGATGCCTTGCTTAGAACGTTTTGTCCACTTGTTGAATGATGAGATCAACATCTCCAAACACCTTTATGCCTCTGATCCCTCTGTCTTTGGCAGCGTTTAAGCCCAATATCAGAGCCTCATACTCTGCTATATTGTTGGTGACCTGGAAACTCAGCTTAAAAGACAGATGTGTGCTTTCTTGTTTTGGAGACACCAGCACCACTCCTGCTCCTGCAGTTTCCCTTGAACATGCTCCATCAAAGAACATATCCCAAACCTGTGTCCCTTCTTCTTCCAAGGCCTAGCTTACTAGTTTCTGTAGTTGCACCAAGGCCCTCTGGGATTCTTCAATTTGGAGAATACATGCTCCAAAATCAGTGTCTTCAGCATAAATGGGATGATTAGTGGGATTCTTCTTATCACTGATGATATAGGCCAGCTGTGCTTCTCTGTACAATCTCCTGCTTTCTCCTCCAAAAACTGGGACAGTGGCATAAGATAAGTCATTTTGTAATGTCCCATCCAACCTCTTAATCCACCCTCTAGAAAGTAGCATGGCATAAGATAAGTCATTTTGTAATGTCCCATCCAACCTCTTAATCCACCCTCTAGAAAGTAGCATGCCGAACTTAGGGGGGACATCTGCTACCACAATATCCATCATCATGCTCTTCATGGGCAACTGAGTTAGGGTGATAGCCAAATCTTTGATTAATCCCAGACATTTCACCTTCCTTGAATCAAAGGAGAATAGGTCATGATAAGGTCTGGTGATGTCAAGGCCTAACTCTTCCATGACAACTTTGGGCATCAGATTGGCACCTGTGTCTAGTAGACAGTTATGAAGGGTTTTGTCATGAATGGTTAAGGGGACATAAAATGATGGGGAGCTATTATCAGAGGGTTCAGTCATTGGGAAAAGCACAACTGCAGGTTTATCATCTTGTAAATTCACATAGTCATTGGATGCTTGTGTAGCTTTTAGCTCAAGGGCATCAAGGATGGGCTTTCTAAAGACCTCATTCTTTGCAAGTTTTATCAAAGGTACTAATATTTTTAACTTCTGGACTTCTGATTCAAAACTGAAAGGGGAAGGGAACTTGTCAGGGCCTCTTACCTCTTGAGTTGGTGCTTTGAGGATGACTGGATCAGCTACTGGTTTTTTCTACTTGCTGCTCTGTGGGGACAACAACTCTTTGGGCAGGATTCTCTTTGACATTGCTTGTTCTTGACCTCAGGTTGTATCTTTGTTGGTCTTCAGTCTGTAGAACAGCTTCTCTGTCCCACTCTTGGCTGGTCTGGTCTTTGAGTAATGACTCTTCATAGGCAGCCAATGTCAAAAAGGTAGCACTGCCCTTGTCTTCCATGCAGTGAATCTCATCCTCTTCATCAAACTGTTCCTCCTCCATGACTACATTCTGGAAAGGAGTCTTAACCCTTTGTTCTTCACTAGCCTCTTTGCCCCTCTGAATGATCTGCAATTGTTCATTTGCTCTTCTGAATGGATTTGGATTTCTAGGAGCAAATGTGCTAGGCAGCCTTGCCTTCCCAGAACTTTGCTCAACCTTCAGCTTGGATACCTCAGCAGCCAATGACTCTATCATTTTAGTCATTTTGTCCAATTTAGGCTCCAAAGATGAAGAAGAGGAGGAAGCCTCTCCTCTTTGCCTCCTTCTGTCAGCATGACCTTTGAGCTTTTCTGCAACCATGATATTGGATTCCACCTCTAAGGCTGCATCTTGCATTTCAGCTAGGGTAGCACATCTTCTCTCTCTTAACAGCAGGCAGAAATCAAAATCAAAGGCATTAGCATAGGTGAGTTTTGCAGAGGTGGGGGTAGGCTTCACTTCAGCTAGTATTTTGCTATACATACGGTTGAATCTTTTATTAAAGTTAGACAATGACTCCCCATTTTCCCTTTTGAGGTTGCCAAACTCAGTATGGTAGTATAGCAGGTCTTTCTTATCTCCCCAATGCTTTAAAAACACATCATCTAATGCTTCGATGTCTGCTATAGACCTAGGGGTCAGCTCTCTAAACCACTTTCTAGCCTCTCCATCAAGGCTTTGGACAAACACTCTCATCCACACATCATCTTCACTGATATCTAGGTTATCAGCATAGCTATAAAAAGACTCAAGGTGCTCTTCAGTTGTTACTCCCTCTGTACCAGTGAACTTAGGCATGTATTTATGGTATTCTCCTGCAGGCATGGCATTCAAAGGAACAGGCAGGACCAGGGGTCCATACCTAGCAGCTATGATTCTTTCCATTTTAGTAGGTGCTTGTGGGCCTGCCATGACTGGGGTAGATGGAAGGGTACTGGTAGTTTGGAAGGTAGGGAGCTAAGAAATGACTGACAAGGATAAAGGAATATGATGGACTATAGGGGAGGTTTTCTTTGGACTGAGATCCAAAGGGGAACTTATTGAACAAGGAGCTTTATGAATCTCTGAGGGTATTTCTTCACTAACAGTGCTAGGCTCTATATCTTCAAAATGAACATGCTCAGTTACAAGCCTCTCTTGCAGAGATACATAAGATTGTTTAGGCTTACCTGATCCTGATGCTCCTTTCTGAATGATCTTTTTCTGCTTAACAATCTTCTCAGGGTCAGGCACTGGGTCAGCTGGTGATTTCTGAGGATTTCTCTGAGTATGCCTCACAAACTGAGCCAGAACTGTGATGTGGAGTCGCCAAAAGGTTGGTCCTCTAGTAGAGTCGCCAGATAGATGATTACAACCAAAAATGTGTCCAGACTTTGTCTATCATCAAAGTTGGATCTGTGTTGTTCTCCCAGGGAAGTTGAGCTTCAATCTCTTCTCCCCGGTAACGGCGCCAATTATGTTAGGATTCCAAGAAACTCTCCTAGGTTGTAGCTCGGAGATGCCTGGTAACATATAAATTCAACTATTGTTGCAGGTTTAATGGAAGGACTGATGGTTTGGTTCAAGCCAGATAACCACTTCTACTTTGTTCCACTCCAGTCATGCGTGAACACCCCCAAACTACAAGGCTTTAGACCACCAAATGCTCACAGTTTGAGGTATAAGGTGAATATGGAGAATACTAACCACACCAGTAGATGCACAAGACCATGTGATGGCCGGCTGCAACTAGTAAAGAAGTCTGTAAATCTAATCTACTAATGCAAAGATAGGATGACAGCTCTCCTACATTAGATAGAAAGAACCCTAGACCACCTATTCAATGATGCATACAAGACCCTAACACAGAGATAAGATGACAGTTATCTAGTGCTAAATATCTAGAGATCAAGAACATAGCATAATAGGCACAGCTTAGAACAGAGGAAAATGGAAAGTCAGAAGTTAACAGCAAAAGAAGCTTGTATTAGTTGAAAATGAAGATGAGACGCTGCAAGTGACAAAATATCTACAGTCTCCAGAAGTTGAACTTTACATCAAATGCCAACCTTGATTACATCTTGTTCCTGGGTATCTATAGATTTGATTACAAGGGCACTTGGCCATTTTAGGTATGGAGGGGTCATAATTGACCACCAACCGCATTTAGCTGCCTGATGGAGTCTCTGAATACGTTTGCTTGCTTCAGTGGATAAATCTGATTTGTTCAAGTGTTGTGTTGTCCCTGTAGATGGTTGGAATGCTCGTACCAGTGGAGTCATGACTGATAAATTCAGTTATAGGGTCGTGTTTGTCCTTTTCTCCCTTCGGCCATGCTTCTTGTTAAATATGGTGGTTGTGAACTTGACTGTGACTGGTACTGGCAAGCTGGTCATCCCCTTGCTTGGGCAAACAGAATGGTCAGAGGGCGTGGAATGTACGGGCAAGTGGACGATTTGGATGAGTGGGAATAATGGTCGTCAGATCATGGAACGGACGGTGGAGATGGCTCGGCGGAGGCTGTCGGCCGAGGTGAGAGCGGGGTGAATCATAGCCATTGGATCTTCAGCGGACAGATCGGACGGTGATCGGGCTATGGAGCTGCGCGGTCGTTTAACAGGCGTGGGCGGTTTGGATGGGCGGTAATGGTATTCATCGCATTGCTTTCGGGCATGAAGCGGTAAAAGCCGGAGGTCACGTGATTCCATTCAGTGATTGACACGTAGCGGCGGATGAGAGAGAAAAACTGCTCTTATCGTGCGCTAACATTCAATCATATTGCCGACGCGAGGAGAGTGAATGCCGTCAGATTGGGTGGAGATGGATTTGACGGTGGAGAGTGGTCGGACGGGTTACTTTATCCGGCGCGATGTGGGGGGTCAGATTGGCGGGGTAATCAACAGTGCGGAAACGGTGAGGGGTTATTTAGCGCCTGAGGGCATATGGTTGAGGTTCTATGGCGGTTTTGGACTTCGCGCTTGGGGCTTAATCTCAAAAGGGGCTATTTTGCAAGGTTTAGGAGGCAAAGCGGGAAACAAAGATGGAGAAGAATAAGCGGGGTAGAGGAAGAAAGGAGAAAGTGACCAATGTGAGCTTCTCTCTGAACGTAATCAATCAGACCATGATCCTTTCTGATCTTAGAAAATTAGCATTGCATAGCAGAGCTAACACTAGCCATGCCTCACATTTTCCATCCTTTCCCTTTCACTACCAACCTATCATAAAAAGGCTTATATCTCAGCTTATGTTTGACTTATTAAATGCTAGGTTGCACTAAGTGGGGACGTTTTTAGGAAGCGAAGCGTCATTTTCCAAAAATCCTCGGAAGCAAAGCATCCAGGAAGCATATATATATATATATATATATCATTGCATTGATATTCAAAAAATCATCCAGAGTGCCAAATTAGTTGCAAAATATATGAAAGCATTCATATTGGACACAAATCAAGATAGAAATGACATCCATAGTACATTAATGATTAATTATTCGAGCATCAACCATCTAGAATTTAGATTCCTCTCCTCTTGTCTAGCCTTTGCCTCTACTTCGATTCTTTAGGGATATTAGTCAACATTGCCCAATTTTGATCAAACTACCTAATACAAGTCTTATAATATGGTAGAAAAGGCTTAACATGCTTGATCAATGATCTTGACTTGAGTGAAGGGTACATTTTTTATAAGGCCATGACAAAGGAGTTCGATAATCAACACCACCAACACTGGGGTACATATATGGCTTGGTGCTCTTTGATTAAATGCCAATCACATACCCTGATACATGATATAATCTAATGAAATTCCACAATCCAATTGATCCTGTAATCCTAAAAACTATTAAGTCTGTTGAATATTGAATGGGATATGAAATTCTATTTTCTTCATATGAAGTCTGATGAGGTTGGAACCACTCTCAAACATCCTGAGTCATTTCATGGTAATGTTAATAATTTAAGTAAAAGGATGAACGTGAAAGATAAAGAAGAATGTCACTTTTACTTAATAATTTAACATTACCATCAGGGAGCATCTAGGGAGCATCAAAGGAGCACCTTGGGAGTGTCCGAGAAGCATGGTTCCTCACATAGTGGTTTGAAAATTCCGAAAAAAAGAAGAGAAAATGCCCCACGGAACCATGCGAGCGGTTTTTATAACCATGGTGGAACTGCTGTTCGGGCTTGTGGAACCGTGTTGGAACCACGGTTTGGGTTTGCTGAACTATAGTTCGAAACCATCACAGTTTTGAAAGTCCGAGAACAACTAAAAAAGGACAGAACCGTGGTTCTGCTCGAGGATCACCCGTGGATCCTTTCGGGACGTGAAGCCATCTCCTGAAATGGGCGGGGGGGGTCTTGCAACTCTAATTAAATGTCACCCAACAAGGTCTAAATGAAGAAATTTAAGAACAATGTGATCCAAAGTCAAATAAATCCAAAAAAGGGCTAGAGGTGAAGAACATAATTGATCAAAAAAGAAGAAAAAATAGAGTTAGAGCTAAGCCACTTCATTAAAAAGATCCAACCCCTAAATTCCTATGCTAAAAATGCATATCTAAAGAAAAGGGCTAGGAAAATCACAGAAATAACACAAAAGGGGTAATAACTAAAGTGCCAAAGTGGTAACTCTAAGCAGATCTACCTCTTAAAATCTTACATGAACAAATATTGAAGACTCCTAGCTCTAAAATGATAGTTGGACTAGTTTAAATGCCTTTTACATCATGAAACGTGATATTGAGGGTAAAAGCATAGGGTTCCCATTCGTTCTCCATTAATGATCAATCATTTTACCTATTTCTAACAAAGTGACCTAGGAACTACTTTTTGTCCTAGGAATTGACACTTGTAAATGGGGTAAAGTTGTCTGACCATGGTAAGATTAGGTAATTTATAAAATTAATCTATGTTAAGATGTTGTTAGAAGATAAGATAATTATATTAACTTCTGACGTTTACAACCGAAGTAGGTCAATGGGATTGTTGAGTACAATGATGTTGATACAAGCAGGAGTACCAAAATGTATCCTATATAAAGAACAAGAAATAGAGCATAAAAAAAATGTTTATATGCTAAAACATGGAAAACCGTAGACTCCAAGGGCAGACAACTGCAGAAAGGAGTTAGGGACTAGGTCATGATCCACTAAATCTATCTCTCCTAACACTTGAGGTCGAATGAAGAAAGCTCAAAATAGAATGGTGCCCCAAGGGAGAGTTAGGAAAGATATAGATCCTCTTTTGCACTACTTCCAGGAAGAAGTAACATGTCACTAGTGTCTAGGTGACCCCAGTTGCCTGTTGTTAAGATATTTGGGCTCAATATCTCTGTGGTCTTTGGGGAAGGGAAATAGTCTCTCAGGTCTTCATCGATTTGGATTTTGAGGTAATGTAGATGTCATTCTATCTCTTGGTACCCCTAGCTAATAGGAACACTGAGAAGAAGGATGTAATCCATTCAACAGGATTTGGTTGAGGAGGAACTTGGAGAATGTGTGCACGAATGCTAGGGACAACTACTTAATGTGCAGCATTATGGGTGGGCACCCCACATTGGGATATGTGTACCTTGATTTAGCCATATCTACCTACATTGGGATCCATGTCACTTTTCTTTCGATTTGTGCCATTGCATTGGGATCCATGACAACACAGTGGATGATGATAAGGATGCCACATCATCACTGAGGTGTCAACATTAATGTTGTATACTTGTCAACATTGTTAGTTTTTGTAGCATCGGATGTATTCTAGCTACGAAATTTGGTGGATAGGTTAGAATACATGTATTCTCCAAAACGCAGAAATCGTTTTTAGAAATTCCACCTAGAAACGACTTAATTAAAATAATTAATCGTTTTTTAATGTTTACGAAGTCTAAACTTAGGAAATATGATTAATTAAAGGGTATCAATTAAGTCATGGTGAGAATCTTCTAGAAGAAGACATGGATCGAGTTCTAGTTAATCTTAGCCATCGATTATGTTTTAATCTTGGTTGTTGATGTCTCAACGAGAGATTATCAGATTAAATTCGATGGGTGTTGGAGAACACACTTGAGCCACCAACAGTTCGAATTTACTGGCAAATCGAGCTCTAGAGTAGCAGTGATGAGTTGTCAGAGAGAGAGCTAGTGAGCTCGAAGCAGTGAGAGAGGGGCAGGGATAGTAAGATTGGAGGGAGATTTTCCATTCCAGTGAGTGCCACAGAGAGGTAGCGCAGTGCTTCAGAGGGGAATCCGTATTTTGCTAGGGAGAAGCAGCGATTCAGTGCCAGATGTCGGAGTGGGAGCCTAGAGGCCAGGAGAATCTATCTTCCAGACAATAGCTGATCAGTTAGCAAGAGAGACGCCAGTCCGAGTTGTGGGATGCAAAACTGCGTAGGCTGACATAGGGACTACGTAGAGGCAACAAAGAGCAGCTCATCTTGAGCCAAGGTTAGTGTCGGATAGCCAGTGGGAGTGAGAATTTTCTCACTAGACTTTCTGTCAGTCATTTCTCTATATGGATTGCTAGATTTGAGCATCCATAGTTTTGTACTCAGATTTACTACTGCATAATAATAAAACCCTCAGTTGTTGCACCGATTTTCCCAAGTTGGGTTTTTCTGGGCACATTAGTCTAAAAATAACTGTATATTTGTGTGTGTGCGCATCTATTCCTCCAGCGTTATTTTTCTTTTGCAGTATTGTATTTGTGAAGGCTGCAATGTATTAGTTTTGATATTTACCGTAGAATGCAGTGAATAATTTGTTCAGTTTATTTAACAAATAGAAGAAACTTAATTAGTTGTTGCAGTAGGATTCAGGGTTTTCCGAATTTTCACATGGTATCAGAGCATAGATCGTAAGCTAGAGAGCTCAGTAGCAGAAGGGAAGAGGAATTTTGAAGCTCTACATAGGTAGCAGTTCGAAACCCTCAGAGGCAGTGCAGTTCCTTTGGCCACAACGGTTGAGTTTTTGAAGAAATATCCATTTTTTCTGAGAGAGTCGACAGAGAAATTAGATTTTCCGGATCAAAGAGTACCAGAGGCAGGGGGAGAAATAACATTTTCCTTGCAGAGCATATCTTCAGCTGGGACAGTTATTTTGCAGCAGTTTGCTAGTGCAAAATAACGTTGGGAGGAACAAAGAACACACACTGAGGGAATTATTTCCTCAGGGAACTTCTAGTCCAGAAGTTCGATTTTTCCCAGCAGAGCAACAATAGTTGTGAGCAGATTTGCCCACTCCAGCAGGGAGTGCGTAGAGCCAGTCAACAGCTGCACAGAGGAGAAGAGGAGGAATTCGACATTTTGAGATGGCATCAGCAGGGTTGAGAGATCAAGATCGGTTGGAGGGAGCCTCCAACTATGTGATCTGGAAGGTAAGAATTTCCTGTCTTCTAGATGAATACAATCTCAAAACTTACATCGATAGTGTGGTAGTTGTACCTGCAGATGCAGATTCGCTGAAGACCTACAAGGAGATGGCGAAAGCAAAGAGGTTGATTTTCGATGGGTTCGAGATCACGTAGTGACATAGCTGGCAAAGGTACTGCCCGACAAATGTGGGAGGCTCTTGCTATGCTATTCGAGGGATCTTCCGAGCAACAGAAGATGTATCTACAGGAGAAGCTGAGATGTACAAGGACGCGGAAAAGGGAGCGCATAGACCCCTTCCTCACTAGGCTTCAAGATGTCTGCGACCAATTGTCTGTAGTAGGGTCAGCGCCCCAACCTATATAATTGGTGTGGTTAGCTCTCAACAACGTTTCTAAAGACTGGCAGGTCTTCGTCCAGAGTATTCTAGGCAGAGACAAATTGTCAGAGTGGGATCGAATGTGGGCTGATCTGCAATAGGAGGAGATGAGGCAAGATTTGGTGAAGATCACCATCAATGGCACCTGCAGCAGCAGTGGGACGAAGCAAGTGAAGGAAGAAGAGAATGTGGCCCTAGCATCAAAGGGGCAGCAGGAGCAGTGCAGGAGGAATAAGACCATTTCCAAGGTCAAATACTTCAGATGTGGTGAGCTTGGCCACTACAACAATCAATGTCCTCTCATAAAGAAGGACAAAGAGGAGAAGCAAGATCAGCAGGCTGCATTTGCAAAGATCGACAGGCTGTCCTCCAGATTGGAGGAAGAGTTTGCCATGATCACCGATATACCTCCAGGAGTGAGGAGGGGTGATTTGGTTTTGTAGCCCCGGAGAGCTACAGGATGGGTAGGATGAGGAGGTCCACCTCATGAATCAATTCCTTGCTATGGGAGCCCATAACATGCAAGTGGCAGGATGGAACAGTGGAAGATGGTGCAGTCAGATGCCAGATGTTGATTTGGGGTAGCATCAGATGTGCTCTAGCCACGAAATTTGGTGGAGAGGTTGGGGCATATGAGATATCCAATACCCAGAAAGGGTTTGGGTAGATTCTAAACAGTTTAGGAGATATTAAAATAATTAATATTTTTAATGGAGTCCCTAAGTCTAAACTTAGGGAAAATAAAATATTAATGGGAATTAATATGAAACTGTGTTAGAATGGTCCAAAAGACATGGATCAAGCCAGATCTAATCTTAGCCGTTGATTAGGGACTTAATCTCGGCCATTGAGATGTCAACAGGAAAAGTATAAGAGGAGGCTTGAGGGTCACTTGGAGAATACACCAGAGTGATCAGTCATTCTATTCTCTAGAGCAGGGTTTGCTAAGAGAGGTAGAATCAGTGATCGGGAGAGCAGTTGAGGGGCATTGAGTACAGAGAAACAAAGAAGATAGAGATTGTGCCAGGAGAGCGGTGCAGCAGCCAAGGAGTGTGACGCAGAGCCAGCAAGGGCTCACGCAGGGCCACGCAAAGGTAGCCAAGTGCTACGCAGAGCGCCAGAGGGGCGAGCATAGCTGACGCAAAGGCTCCCAGAGTTGATGCAGGGCCTCCTGGGGCTGACGCAGGCCAAGGAAGACTGACGCAGGGCTAGCGCTGGACCAAGAGAGGCTGACGCAGTCCAGATTGGACAGACGGTAGGGTTGCAGAGCAGTTTTGTGCTGAGGAACTGCCGGAAGGATTTTCCAGGGTTTCAGCCAAGAGATTTCTCTCAAACTTTGAGGTATAGCTGCTAAGGAAATTCTCCGTTGGGTAGGCCAGTTTCGGCACCCAGATTGTACTCTGATATTGCTTAATAAGAAAACCCTCAGATAGCTGCACTGGTTTTCCCGCATTGGGTTTTTTCGGGACATTGGTCCAAAAATAATGGTGTCATCTGGTGTCTTTGTTCTTGTTTCTTTTAGCTGCAAATCTGTAATATGTTGAGCATGCACTGGTGTTTATTTTTAGTATTTACTTTGTAAATAACTTGTTAAATAAAAATAACAAATAGGTAGGAATAAATCAGAAAAAGTGCGGGAAGGGTTTCTAAACTAAGTAAACTTAGAAACTTCAACATGGTATCAGAGCGTGATTGCAGATCACAGGAGGACTAAAAGACATCAGCCGAGCGGAGCAATAGCAGCAGAAAACAACTGCCTCAAGGTGACAAAAGTTGTTTCTAGCAGCGCAGAAGCCAAGGAAGTGTGACGTAGAGCCAGCCAGAGCCACGCAGAAGAAGCCGGGAACTACGCAGAGCCTCAGAGAGGCCAGCATTGCTGACGCAGAGGGCTAGAGGGCTGACGCAGGGCATCCCAAGGCTGACGCAGACCCATCTGAGGTGACACAGAGCCAGTGTGAGGCAGAGAGGGGTTGACGCAGTTCACAAAGAGGCAGTTGCTGGGGTCTAGAACGCTGCAGGAATATTGCAGAGTGGAGCTGGTGAGGTACTATAGTCAGAATAGTACCTGACAGAGCAGGGCCAGAGGAGTTGTTACCGAGGGTTTCTAGCCGAGGAACCCAGATCAGCAATGCAGTTGCACAAAACGATCAAAGTAGGGGGCATCTCGACAAGCAGCAGAAGGATTTCCAGAAGGGAAATCAAGACTCAGAGGGAGTCCAGAAGAGAACTTCCAGACAAGAAGTAGAGACTCAGAGGAGCTGAACAGAGAACTTCCAGGAGGAAAGTAGAGGAGTGTCATGGCACTACACGAGGTAAGAGACCAGGATAGATTGGACGAAGCATCGAACTTCGCAGTCTGGAAGGCCAGAATTTTATCAGTGCTTGACAGGAATCGTGTCAAGAGCTTCGCCTTGAAGGTTATAGCTATCCCAGTCGACCCCAATGATAACGACAAGTACGAGGAGGCAATGGCGAGGGCCAAGTGCATCATCCTTGACGGGGTCAAGGACCATGTAGTTCCACACATTGCCGAGAAGGAAACGGCATATGAGATGTGGGAGGCCCTCAAGAAATTGTACCAGCATACTTTTGTGTAGAGAATAATGCTACTTGAGAATCAGTTGAGGTCGTATCAGATGAAGAAGGGAGAACTAATTGACACCTTCCTCGGAGGACTGAATGAGATCCGAGATCAGTTGACTTCTATAGAAGCGACACTGGATCAGGAGCTGGTAATGAGGACAACCCTGAATGCCGTCTCAGAAGAATGGGAAGTATTTTTCCAAAGTATACTGGGCAGAGGGACACTTCCACCTTGGGATGAGATGTGGGCAGCACTTCGCCAGGAAGAGATCAGACGACAGTCAAAGATGGGTAGCAGCAGCATAGGGATTAAGGTCAAGAAGGAGGAGGAGGATGTGGGCCTAGCATCTGAGGGAAAGCAAGAGAAGTGGAAGAAGAAAGATCTCTCCAAGATCAAGTCCTTCCACTGTGGGGAGATGGGTCATTATGCGACCCAGTGCCCAAGGAAGAAGAGTAAGGGAGAGTCTTCCGAGACTAAGGCAGCGCCAACACGGGCAGAGAAGGAAGTTTTGACAGACGATGACTGTGCCATGAGTGCACACGCACCACTTGAGCGGAAGTGGGGAGACATCGAGCTGTAGTCAGATGGACTATAGGCGATGAAGGGCAGGATCCTCGAGGTACCCAGCCTCTTGGATTAGACCTTGCTACGGGAGCCCCAACGAGGAGTAGCAGGACTGGCTGGGTGGGTAGAGACGGATGCGGATGGAGCGGCAGAGAGAGCTATAGTGCAGGAGTCCTGAGACAACACAGAGCTAGCAAGCTACAGCAGTGCGAGAGGCACAGGAGTGTTGCACCAGTGCAGGAAGGCACAGAGAGGTGTGCAACGGTGCGAGATGCAGGGAGTTGTTGCAACAACGCAGAGGTCAGAGAGGGAGCACTTGTCAACGGCAGAGGGAGCTTCAGCATCAGTGGGTGTTTCTAGCCCAACAGGGAGGTTAGTTGGGAGATCAGTTAGTTACTTCTCAGTAATTGAGTTGTATTACAGCAATTGGCAGCACGATGTAACATGATGAGAGGGGGTGCAGTGCAGATGTAGTGCTGGGAGGAAGGACCAGCAACAACACGGATGCAGAGGGAGCTATCATACAGATGCAACAATGGCAGAGGCAGAACCATGGGCAATAGTACAGGATGCAGCAGTGCAGAGGATGTTGGGCAGGAAGGCCTAGCATCAGCACAGGTATTGATGTCGGATGATCAGAGTAATACTTAGTGAGGAGTATTGCTAGAGCATAGTCCTCGCTAAGAGGGAGCGTTGATTTGGGGTAGCATCGGATGTGCTCTAGCCACGAAATTTGTTGGAGAGGTTGGGGCACATGAGATCTCCAATACCCAGAAAGGGTTTGGACAGATTCTAAACAATTTAGGAGATATTAAAATAATTAATATTTTTAATGGAGTCCCTAAGTCTAAACTTAGGGAAAATAAAATATTAATGGGAATTAATATGAAACTGTGTTAGAATGGTCCAAAAGACATGGATCAAGCCAGATCTAATCTTAGTTGTTGATTAGGGACTTAATCTCGGTCGTTGAGATGTCAACAGGAAAAGTATAAGAGGAGGCTGAGGGTCACTTGGAGAATACACTAGAGTGATCAGTCATTCTATTCTCTAGAGTGGGGTTTGCTAAGAGAGATAGAATTAGTGATCGGGAGAGTAGCTGAGGGGCATTGAGTACAGAGAAACAGATAAGGTAGAGATTGTGTCGGGAGAGCAGCGCAACAGCCAAGGAGGGTGACGCAGGGCCAGCAAGGGCTCACGCAGGGCCACGCAGAGGCAGCCAAGTGCTACACAGAGCACCAGAGGGGCCAGTGTAGCTGACGCAGAGGCTCCCAGAGCTGATGCAGGGCTGACGCAGGCCAAGGAAGGCTGACGCAGGGCCAGCACTGGGCCAGGAGAGGCTAACGCAGTCCAGATTGGGCAGACGCTAGGGTTGCAGAGCAGTTTTGTGCTGAGGAATTGCTGGAAGGATTTTCCGGTGTTTCAACCAGGAGATTTCTCTCAAACTGTGAGGTATAGCTGCTAAGGAAATTCTCTGTTGGGTAGGCCAGTTTCGGCACCTAGATTATACTCTGATATTGCTTAATAAGAAAACCCTCAGATCGTTGCACCGGTTTTCCCGCATTGGGTTTTTCCAGGGACATTGGTCCAAAAATAATGGTGTCATGTGGTGTGTTTGTTCTTGTTTCTTTTAGTTGCTGATCTATAATATGTTGAGCATGCACTGGTGTTTATTTTCAATATTTACTTTGTAAATAACTTGTTAAAGAAAAATAACAAGTAGGTAGGAATAAATCAGAAAAAGTGCATGAAGGGTTTCTAAACTAAGTAAATTTAGAAACTTCAACACTAGAGTGACAGATGCAGTGGCTAGTAGCAGTCAGATACTCGGCAGTGCAGTGCAGATCTGGCAGCAGTGCAGATGGCACAGAGCTGAGTCAGCAGCAACGCAGAGGCTTCAGTGATAGTGCAAAGTCTAGCAACAGTCAGGACTTAGGTGACAGATGCATCATACTGACCACAGTTGGTTTAGTGTGTTGGATATTCCTCAGCAACAGATGTTGCAGTTGCAGCAACAACAAATGAGAGGGAGCTGCAGTAGTTGGCAGTAGTACAATAGAGCCAGCCGCATCACAAATACAACGTATATCAGAGTTGCACAGTAGTTGGTGGCCAGGAGTAGCCAGACATAAATAGTGTAACGGGAGGTGGTGCAGAGACAGGGTGTTGCTTTAGTGGGTTGCAACATTAGAACACATTCCTCGCTAAGAGGGAGTGTTAGTTTTTGTAGCATCAGATGTGTTCTAGCCACGAAATTTGGTGGAGAGGCTAGAATACATGTATTCTCCAAAACCTAGAAATCATTTATGGAAATTCCACCTAGAGACGACTTAATTAAAATAATTAATCATTTTTTTAATGTTTCCTAAGTTTAGAATACATGTATTCTCCAAAACCTAGAAATCATTTATGGAAATTCCACCTAGAGACGACTTAATTAAAATAATTAATCATTTTTTTAATGTTTCCTAAGTCTAAACTTAGGAAATCTAATTAATTAAAGGGTATTAATTAAGTCATGGTGAGAATCTTCTAGAAGAAGACATGGATCGAGTTCTAGTTAATCTTAGCCATCGATTATGTTTTAATCTTGGTCGTTGATGTCTCAACGAGAGATTATAAGAAGAAATTCGATGGGGGTTGGAGAACACACTTGAGCCACCAGCAGTTCGAATTTACTGGTAGATCGAACTCCAAAGTAGCAGCGCTGAGTTGTCGGAGAGAGAGCTAGTGAGCTCGAAGCAGTGAGAGAGGGGCAGGGATAGTAAGTGCATTGCAAAGAGGTAGTGAGTGCCACAGAGAGGCAGCGCAGTGCTTCAGAGGGGAATCTGTATTTTGCTGGGGAGAAGCAGTGATTCAGTGCCAGAAGCCGAGTGGGAGCCCGGAGGCCAGGAGAATCGATCTTCCAGACAACAACTGATCAGTTAGCGAGAGAGACACTGGTCCGAGTTGTGAGACGCAACATTGCGTAGGCTGATGCAGGGATTGCACAGAGGCAGCAAAGAGCAACTCATCTTGAGCCAAGGTTAGTGTCAGATTGCCAGTGGGAGTGAGATTTTTCTCACTAGACTTTCTGTTAGTCATTTCTTTGTATGGATTGCTAGATTTGAGCATCCATAGTTTTGTACTCAGATTTACTACTGCATAATAATAAAACCCTCAGTTGTTGCACCAGTTTTCCCAAGTTGGGTTTTTCCGGGGACATTGGTCCAAACATAATTGTGTATTCATGTGTGTGCATCTATTCCTCGAACATTATTAATCTTCCACAATATTGTATTTGTGAAGGCTGCAGTGAATTAGTTTTGATATTTACCATAGAATGCAGTAAATAATTTTTTCAATTTATTTAACAAATAGAAGAAACTTAATTAGTTGTTGCAATAGGATTCGGGGTTTTCCGAATTTTCACAAACATATGGAGCATGCATGAGCCACACGGACATATATCTACTTGGCATGTGTGAAAATTCTCTCTAATGTGCACTTTCTCTCTCCTACACTTACACACATGGCTTCTAGAACCTTCTTGAAAGGTGCACACTCTCTCTCCTTATCTCTTCACATGTTTAAAGCTCTACTTAGTCTGGCACATGTGAATGGGTTTATTGTATGATTGAGTTAGTGAGGTGCCCTTGTTCTTGGGCCTCTTTGACCTCACAAGTGTTCTAGGAGTCAGTTGCATAGTTTGAGGGGGCTTGCACTTGTTTTCTCTCTCTTATGGGCCACATGAGTGGAATTAGTTGAGTATTTTCTCACTTTATGTAGGGTTCCCCCTTGATTAAGGGTTTGTTGTAACAACTTGAGGTATTTTCCCATGGTTTTGACTCTAGAACATGGTTTTAGGCTCATGGTTTCATCTCAATACATTGTATGAGCTGATTGTATTGCAATAGCTCATGATTTTCATTGTATGGTATTGGGGGACACCTTATCTCTATATAAGGAGAGCTTTTTCCTCATTTCTCATGGTTGGAAATAAAGTTGAATAACTTCTTATTACTTTTCTAGGAGTTCTTCATTCTTTTGAGCAATGTTCTAGGGTGTTTTTAGGAAATTTTAGAATTGCAAGTTTAATGAGGTAGGAGCTATCACAATTGAGGATGATGCAAAGGAGATATGATGTTTAAGCGTATTTATTTTCTTTATTTTATATAAATTAGATTTGAATTGTATTAGAAGTGGATATCCTAGGGTTTTGCTTCTTTACAATAGATCTAGTGTAAAATTTCCTTTGTTATACTTGGGTTGATTTCAATTGAGTTAACCTCCCTTTAAGCCTTGTAATTTCATTATGTCTAGCTTGATGCTCTTCTAGCAATCTTTTGATGTTGGAGGCAAGCAAATATGATAAAGAAGACATTGCCAAGGGTTTCAAAGACCCCATAGCCCAATTGTAAAAGCCATTTCTGTTTTACTTTCTCTAACCATACTCTAAAATTTCTTTTCAGATTTTGTTGTTATCATGTGATCTAGGGTTCATATCAAGTTTATTTTCAGAATTAGACCACTTCACTTAAGTTTATATACTAACCATTGCTTCATATTCATTACTTGAGTCTAAATTATAGGTTGATCTCCTTGAAGTTTGTTTTGGATACCAATTGATCTAGTTCTTAGGGTGTAATTTGATTTATTGTCATTTGAGTTACACATTGATTTCGACCTATATTAAATAATCTAATCAACTCACTCTCCAAGTAAAGGAGATCCAAATGCGTGCTTAAAGTATGTGGTAATACGTTGTTCATTCAAGCTTATTCACACTAAGATGATCAATGTTTTGGTGAAAGTTCATTCGTCCTTCCAATGTTTTGACATATTTGTGATTTCAAGCCCTTCCTCCACCCAATCAATGCTTTAAATGATGAAATGAGTTGGTATTGGGTAAGTTGATTGAGCATAGTTTTTTAGTTCTTTCGTGTTTTAAATCTGTGATTAAAGGTTTGGTTATTTGGTGAATCCCTTGATGCAAGGGTTGGAACTGTATGGCAGTGACCTGGTTTAATAATGAATGGATGCATATGAGCAAAATCTGACATCACCACAACACACCTAATAAGCACTCTTTTAAGGAACAACTATAGTTTTCAAAACTGGCCCAATCTAAACTAGAACATGTCAAACCGGCTAGTTGGACTAACTGTGTATTGAATTGGCTAGCTGAACAGACCAGAGGGCCAATTTGGTACCTAACTAGTACAGAATGGCCCTAATCAACAGATTAGATCTCACATGCACAGGAGTCTGCCACCCATAGGGGGAGTTTTTGAGGTGGTTTAGGAGGAAAGCAGTTGTTTTCCTTCCAAAACAACCCCTCTTGGCTATAAATAAAGCCAAGTTCCAACCCTCCCACTCCTAAACCCTAAACCTAAACAAAAAACTTAACCCTAGCAATGTTGGCAATCAATGGTAATGTTAAATTCTTAAACTTTACTTAAAGTTTTAACATTACCATTAATTGTTTCGGAATGTTTGAGAGTGGTTCCAACCTTATCAGACTTCATATGGAGAAAGTAGAATTTCATATCCCACTTAAAGTTTAGCAGATTTAACAGTTTTCATGATTTTAAGATCGCTAGGATTACAACATTTTCATTGAATTTTATCATGTATGAAGGTATGAGATTAGCATTTAATCAATAGCACAAATCCCCTTACGTACCTTGATGTTGGTGGTGTTGATTGTTGAACTCCTTTGCCATGGCCTCGACAAAAATGTACGCTTCACTCAAACCAAAATAATTGGTTAGGCATGTTAAGCTTGTTCTACCATAGTATAAGGTTGAGGAGATGATCCCTTCAATCAAACCAAGATCATTGGTTAGACATGTTAAGCTTTTCCAATTTCTAGCAAATTATAAGGTAGAGGAATCTGAGGAGTTTGAAGATTTTGAGCTAGATGATGCTTATTTAGCTCCTGTTGATGATCCCATTTCTAGTAGCGGTGATGAGTTTTATGAGTGATCATGTTGATCAATGGTTTGTAGTAGCATATTAGCCTGGTAGCTTGTAGCATGGTTTTTGGACTCTAGAGGCCATTTCAAGCCTCGTTGATTATGAATTTTATTGTTGATATGTATTGCACAGTGCACTCAGTGCCATTTTGATATATTCACTCTTACATGGTTTATAGATGAGGAAACTTCACATATTTTGTCTCTGATTATTTGGAATCTAAAAAATCTTTTTTTATTATTAAAAATGTATTATTTTATGTACTTTTTTTGAAAAATGGTTCATCGAATCCATTTCTGTCCGGTTCCTGTTTGAAACCCAGTTTGATAGGTTGCTGGCTCAAGGACTGATTCTGGTTTTTAAGACCATGGGATCAACATATCTCTTAATCACTCATGGCACACTTGTTTCAGCATGAACAGCCAACCTATTACTCTAGTGCTGAGTTAACCTTTAAAAATTAGATTTATTCACTCATTTATGTGCTGGAACTTTTCCTTTTCATGGACTGCCGTAATAATCAAATACTAGTTATACAATTAATCTTGAGAGACTGCTGGACAGTCCCATCCTGCTTGGTATCTTAGATAATCATGCTGTTTTATGTAACTAGTGATTGGAAGCAACATTTTGCATATGGCTTAATTTCCTTCACCATTTTGCAATGTTTGGCACACTTAAATTTTTAAAAATATCTCTCTGAGCAAATCAATGCTAAAGTATTCAAAACGATTCAATTTTTTGAGGCTAAACGATTCATTTTTTCTAAGCTCTCCTACTGTTGATGAGGTCACTTTGACACTTGTTAAAGTCATAAGTTGAACATGTATGGTTGTCAAGTTTATATTGGAACAGCGAACTCTCCTAAACACATGTAATAAGTCAGATACCTAAGCAATTCAGGGGATTATTTCTCTCCACTGATGGTACTCTGTTTACATAGTACACAATTCCTCAGAATAATGCTGTCATACTTAGAATATTTCACTGATTGTCTTTCATAGTTTGGAATGCTCTAAACACATTTTCGTCCTCTTGTTATTCATGGTTGCAATCTGTCCAAGTGGTAAAAGTGTTCTAAACAGTGATTTTTTGGATGTCTCTCTAAATTTTGTTGTCATACATAGTAGCAGCTTCATCTATTGGTTAGACATTGTTTAATTCTTCTTGCTGTCCAGAATATTTCTGCCAGCTGTGGACACTCATGGGATCTTAATTTTCCCTGATTTCTGGGTTTACATGACAGCATTCTCATTCCTTCCCATGGTTAAAATGTTCACAGACAAGTGGTATGTGTGATCTGCAGTATAATCCATAACTTCATTATTTGCTGTCATAAAAAATTCTCACAAATATATGCTTATGGTGTCATGGTAATTGGTTAACACATTCAGATTTTGAATCTTCATTTACAACACTGTTTTTACACTTGGCATCATTATCCAAGGTTGACACTAGTATTTTGATAAATTTCTTGCAAACCTAGCACCTGGCACTCAATTCCTAGCAGATTACAAATCTATTGATTAATTGAACTGATAGGCTCATTAACACAATAAATTCAACATAAGCAAAATATACAAATCTCATTCACAATGACACAACAAATTCTGCCCAATCAAATTGATTCATCATTAAATTGATTTGAAACCTACTTGGGCTTTTTCCTTGGGATAATGGTCAAACTAAGGAAATACATGTACAACATTGAATTTGATCTGGCTAATGAAGCCCTCCTTGGCTGATGTGGATCTCTTTGCTGCCCCCTTACTCAGACCCAACACACTTAGAGTATCACACTCCTTATTGAGATGCATCTCTCAGTCTTGTGTTGTTGTATGGTGTGTCTTCTCCTTCTCCTTAGTTTTTCTTATATAAATTTTCATTGGGATAAATCCTTAACCCTAATCTCTAAAGTGATTGATGGCCAAGCTCAAATCTCGCCTCACTTGAGATTAAAACATAATCGCTAAAGTAATTATTCACTTTTCCTAAGTTTACTTTAGCTCAATTAGCCAACATAATAATATGTGTTTTCCTAAGTCTAACTTAGGCTAAGTTACATTAGCAACTTGCTTGTACTTAAGCAAGTGTTCTAAGGAGATCTTGGGTGACTTTTGCATGCCTATACACTTAGGCCTATGTAGAAGTACCTGCCCGAGCTACAAAAATCAACACTCCCTCTCAGTGAGGAAGGTATTTCTAACCCATGGAACTGACTTCAATCCTGGAACTGCATCCACTGCCATGGATGCTCTCTCCCTATGAACTAGAAACCTTCCATGCCATTTGGCCTGGAAACATCCTTGAAATCCTACTCTCCTTGGCCTAGTTCCTTGAAGCCTCCTGCTCTTGAACATCCTGTAAGGTCATCTCATACCAAGAGACATTCTTGATAGATTTGGAGGAATTTATCAATCGTTCCCCCCCTCTTGAACCTGAAGGTTGACTCCTCTAAGTTGCTCAACCTTTGGAGCTTCCCTCTCCTTGTACTCCATCACTACTCTGCTTCATTCCATCACTCGAATAGGTTGGCCCTTTAGCCTATACAGGTTGTTCTTTCTAACTCCAATGACATGTCCCTCATTAGAGCTCGATCCCTTGGGTCTGATCAGTACATTCCAATTCTAGAATGCTACATAGAACACCTTCTTCTCCATCATAGAGACTGAGCACAAACTCCACCTGAGTTCTGGCACCCACATCATGTCCTTCACTTCCATCCTCCCTTCTAACTCAAGTTGAAATATCACTATTCCAACCCCTTTTACTGCATGTTTGGCATCATCACCAAACTCCACATGCAATTCTGAGTCCCACTGGGTCACGCTGTTGAATTTTTCTCATGCTTCTGTCATATGTCTTGTGGCTCCACTATCTAGCAGCCATACATCCACTAGGAAGGTGCTGAGGAAAGGTAGGAAATAAGTGTGAAGTTGGTTTCAAACTTCTTGGCAAATTCCTCGTGAGTTGTTGCCGATGTAGCTACAGTTGACTACGTCCTCCTGAGTTGCTGACGACCTTAGTCAATTCCTTCTTCTTCTTGGGTTATGAGGTTGAGTCTTCACCCCTACTACTCAAACTTTTGTTCCTCGTTTCTTGACTAGCAAGAGCAAGATTCTCATCACCCCCACTCTCCTACTATTCTCAAGACAATGATTTCTCCTAGATCTCCTTTTGGGTGAAGTCATCCCACAGTTTGCTTCATTTTGGTTGCTTCTCTCATGCTAGAACACTTGTCACGAAGGTAGCCCAAGGTTTTGTTAACCCACTAAGGGCTATCCTTTCCCGCTCCTCATCTACCACAACTACCCCAACAGCTCCAAGTTCATCTTGAACTTGTTGAATCCTTGGGAGGTATGATGTTACTGTATCTGATTCATTCATCTTGGTGTTCCTAAGCTTCTCCGTTAACACTATCTTCTAACTTTGATTATCACTTTAACATAGACTCATTAGAGTGCTCAACATCTCATCAGAACTATTCTTCCCTGATATGTTAGGGATCACA
Organism: Pinus tabuliformis; assembly: GCA_031772625.1. NCBI lineage: Eukaryota > Viridiplantae > Streptophyta > Pinopsida > Pinales > Pinaceae > Pinus > Pinus tabuliformis. The sequence goes on from CM062810.1 coordinate 924,733,749, forward strand.
GGATCCTTCAACCCATCGATGATGATACATCTAACCTTCACATCCTTTAAATTGTGAGTTGCTAGAGCTATAGCATCTGAAGGAGCTATAACCCGAGTGTTTACAAAATCCCATAGGCTATTCTCTCTGAGAACCAATGCTATCCTCTCTTTCCATGGACTGGAATTTGATGCCCCTTCTAACCTATCCTTCAACCTTAGACCGATTGTTGCCATATTGGAATCAAAATATTAATTGAAAACTTCTCGTTGTCACACCCGGATTGGTATGGTCTCCCTCTCTCCCTCTAAGGGTTGACCTCTACCAATCACGTTAGCAAAGCTGATTAAATCTATTGGAACAACTGTGGTTGTGACCTTTGCAAAAGAAAATTTCCTATTTCCTTGTCACTCTATGGTCACGTACTTCGGCTTCATTACTAGTCAATGTTATTAACCCTTAACTCAATTGTATGGTTGTACATCTCGTATGACCCTTGTACGGATCTTGTACCTGTGCCTTTGGCTTCCTCTGCGTGCTACCACTACGCCCAACTCTTATCATGACACTGTGGTTGCTCAACTATTCACCCAACGCCCTCTATCTAAACAAATGTCGGTCGTCTCTGCTTGGATGTTCTCCTGTCTCGGCAACTAGTGGAGTCGATTGCGGCTATGTTTGTTGTTTTTCCATGATACTAGAGTCTAGGATAGAATCTTCAATCACTGATGCTACTAAACCTAGCATCACAACAAGTCTACTTTGCACAATAGAATATAAACAATGGTAAATCTACTAGTGCACAAAATATACAAAACCTTTTACAAAATATGTACAATAACCCAACTTCGTTATATTAATCCAACTGAATAATACAACACTCTAGGGCTCTTGTACCAGGGATAATGGCCCTCATTCATCCACTGATACAAGAGATAAAACAACTAGAGCTTGGTGTCTGTCGTGATGACCACCAATCTACCTTGAACAAGATACTTTAACCATCTAGCTGACGTAGAGATCCTCACAACTGCGTTGGTCGTACCCTATACACATCTGCCTGGTCCTTCAACTCCCGATCTGCAACACCTACCTCTATCAGTACACCAAGTCCATATGGCCACTAAATCTCGGCTCCACCTGCTCTCTTGGTAATCGTTAGTCCTTCAACGCATCAACACATTGAGACTCCTGTCAAGTTGTTAAACTCTGTTTGTGAACAACTCTCAACTTCCCACTGTTGCTTCTCAACTACTTATGGACATTAGCCCACTATAGTCTTCCTGTGCTGCTCCAATGAAGACTAACATAGGGCACGAAGGGCTGTCACCTACCACTGCTAGAAATCCTTCTTCAATGATGAATAGAGGTTAGGAGGACTGCCCTTCTTCTGTTGTAGATGTCCCCCACAAGGCAAGTCTAGGGCTACTCAAATTGCTCCTGGTTGATCATACCCTTGAGCTTCTTCTTCTGCCACATCTAACAATCCCTTAGTCCTTCAAGAGACTTGTTTCTTCGAGCTTGAAGCAAGCCTCTACAATCCTCCCAAGTTTTTCTTTAGGCTACTCCAACTCTGCCTTATCTAGCCCCACACTTGGTCCACTCTCATGCTTCCCTCCAACAGACCACCAGTGTCCACCACATTGTCCTTCAGATCTGCTCACACATCATCCAAACTAGGCTTTATTTAAGCTTTGAGAATGCTTCCCTTTGTGCTGTAATAGAGGAGCTATTACACAAATCTAGGCTCAACCAAATGTTGTAGTATCTGCACACTGGTTAGGGCATCCAACACCTTTGGTTACCCTTCCTTTTGGCTGCCAACAAACTTCACAAATTTTTCCTCTCATAGGACACCATCCACTTGCATCAAAACAACATTAATTCATCATCTCAACATACCTTCTAGGCTGATGTAGATTGTTGTTCTTTGCTGTCTGGTTAGGGCTTCTAACAACCACTATCAAGCCTTTTCTTACTGCCCAAACAATGCACCAACAACTACGGCTTCCTTTCTATCACAAGTCTGACCCTTCTACACTCCAAAATAGATGTCACGACTCTCTTATGGTTGTCTAAACCAAGCTCGGCCTTCCTGTAATACTACAAAAAGTTTGTGGCCCACCAAACAAAGGATTTTCCACACAAAACACTACACAATACTGCCCAAAATTACTCCATCAAGCTTGGACCTTGCCTCTAATCATCTCAGTTGCCAAATAGTCACCAAGAAGTGCTCCAACAACCCTCTTCTTCCTTCCTTGGGGTCTTCCCAGATCTGCAGCCCAAAAAAACTGAAATAATCATAGAATTATGCTCATCAACCTTCTTTCTTGGTCTCCTAGCACTGCGACCAACTTCAGATGAAGAATTTCTATGTAATGATGCTCATGGGATGCATGAAAATATTTCCAAATCACCTTATATTTATACACAAATACAAGGGCTTCATCAAATTGTTCTTGTGGCTTGCCAACCTGTCATGAGGCTTATAACAACTCAAGCTGACCTCAAACTCGAGCCACAAGCCCACACAAACTTCAAAAATTAATATCTCCATTTCTACAACTCAGATTTCGATGATTTTCATTGCCTTCGGTTGCTCTCGAAGTCCTCTATCATCTCCATCACTCACATGTCAAATTCTCATCATGGTTTCACACGCACATGCTTGGGTGAAAATCCCACAGACTTGGGTTCTAAGCCCACAACATTATTTTGTGTGCCCATTCCTCCAAAACCCACTAACCTAGTGTTTGGAGTACCTCCCAAGTTACAAATCTCAACACTCCCTCTTAGCGAGGGAGTTATTTCCAACACTAGGAAGTCTCCATCAACATCATCACCGACGACACAAGCCCATCTGGCATCCATCACTGCAGCATACTTTGTAGAATGAACCCTGCAATCTCAGTAGTGCCTCTGCCTCATCCATTTGAACCTGAAGACCTCATCCATTTGAACCTGAAGACCTCAAACTTTCATAGGGTTGCTCCCTCTGAGCCTACATAATCTCCATTGGCTCAACCGGTCACTGATCTCGTGTCCTACAAGTTCAATCTGAGTTGTTGTCGAACACGGAACATCATCCCTGCAACCCTGTCCTGCATGAACTCATCCTCCTGGATCAAACACAATTTGTGCAAATCCTTCCAATCTTGGATATGTAGCATCACAATCCAATGAAGAAACTAGCCTGCCAAATTGCACTCCATCACATGAAGAAATCTCGATCATCCTGGCCTCATCCATGCCAAAGAAATCCTGGAGTTGTCCCAACAATCCATGGAAAATCAACGGAAGTCCATGATCAATAGTCTTCCCTACAACAAACTGCCACTCCAGCAATCCACCAAAATTCCCAGCCATACTCGCTACCAAGCCAGTCAAGACCACATCTCCATGTCTTTAGCTGAACCCTTTGCCCCATGATCTAGACAATCTCAGCTCCCTCTGAGCTGCTTCGCTGTGCACACTCCAAAGTAGCTTTGATACCATGTTGTTTTTCCATGATACTGGAGTCTAGGATAAAATATTAAATCACTGACGCTACCAAACCAAGTATCACAACAAGTCTACTTTGAACAACATCATATAAACAACAGTAAATCTACTAGTGCACAAAAGATACACAACTTTTTACAATATATGTACAATAACCCAACTTTATTATAGTAAGCCAACTAAATAATACAACAGTCTAGGGCTCCCGTACCAGGGATACTGGCCCTCATACATACACTGGTACAAGATATACAACAACTAGGGCTTGGTGTCTATCTTGATGACCACCAATCTACCTTGAACAAGATACTCTGACCGTCTAGTTGATGTGGAGCTCCTCACAGCTGCCTTGGTCACACCCTGTACACATTTGCCCAGTCCTTCATCTCCCGATTTGTAGCACTTGCCTTTATCAATACACCAAGTCCATCTGGCCACTGAATCTTGGCTCCTTTTGCTCTCTTGTTGATCGTTAGTCCTTCAATGCATCAACACATTGAGACTCCTATCAAGTTGTTCACAACTCCATTTGTTCACAACTCTCCACTGCCCATTGTTGCTCCTTAGCTACTTAGGGACTTTAGCCCACTATAGTCTTCCTGAACTGCTCCAATGAATACTAACATAGGGCACGAAGGGATGCCACCTATCACTACTAGAAGTCCTTCTCCAACAATGAACAGGGGCTAGGAGGACTCCCCTTCTTTTGTTGTAGGGATCCTTCTCCATAAGGCAAGTCTAGGGCCACTCAAACTGCTCCTCGCTGATCATACCCTTGAGCTTCTTCTTCTTACAAATCTAACAATCCCTTAGACCTTCAAGAGACTTGTTTCTTTGAGCTTGAAGCAAGCCTCCATAATCCTCCCAAGTTATTCTCTAGGCTGCTCCAACTCTGCCTTATCTATGCCCACACTTGGTCCACTCTCATGCTGCCCTCCAACAAATCACGAGCATCCAATACATTGTCCTTCAAATCTGCTCACACATCATCCAAACTAGGCTTGATCTAGAGCTCTGAGAATGTTTCCCTTTGTGTTGCAATAGAGGAGCTATTTCACAAATATAGGCTCAACCAACTGTTGTAGCATCTGCACACTAGTTAGGGCATCCAACACCTTTGGTTACCCTTCCTCTTGGCTGCCAACATAATTCACAAATTTGTCCTCTCCTAGGACACCATCCACCTGCATCAAAACAACATTAATTCATGATCTCAACATACCTTCTAGGCTGATGTAGACTGTTGTTCCTTGCTTTCTGTTTAGGGCTTCTAATAACCACTATTATGCCCTTCCTTACTGCCCAAACAATGCACCAACGACTGTGACTTCCTTTCTAGCACAAGTCTAACCCTTCTACACTACAAAATAGAGTTCACGACCATCTTGTGGCTGTCTAAACTGAGCTCGGCCTCCCTATAATACTATAGCAAGTCTGTGGCCCACCAAACAAAGGATTTGGCACACAAAATGCTACACAATACTGCCCAAAATTACTCCATCAAGCTCGACCCCTGCATTTGATCATCTCAGCCCCCAAACAGTAACCAAGAAGTGCTCCAACAACCCTATTCATCCTTCGTCAGGGTTTGCCAATATTTGCGGCCCAAACAACCCCAAACAATCACAAAATTATGTTCATCCACCTTCTTGCTTGGTCTCCTAGGGTTGCGACCAACTTCAAATGAAGAATTGCTATGTAATGATGCTCATGGGATGTGTGAAAAAAATTCCAAATCACCTTATATTTATACACAAATACAAGGGCTTCATCAAACTTGTTCTTGTGGCTTGCCAACCTATCATGAGGCTTATAACACCTCAAGCCGACCTCAAACATGAGCCACAAGCCCACACACAAACTTCAAAAATTAATATCTCCATTTCTACAACTTAGATTTCGATGATTTTCATTGGCTCCGATTGCTCTTGAAGTCCTCTATCATCTCCATCACTCACATGTCAAATTATCATCATGTTTTCAGACCCACATGCTTGGGTGCAAAGCCCACAGAGTTGGGCTCTAAGCCCACCACATCATTTTGTGTGCCTATTCCTCCAAAACCACTAGCCTAGGGTTTGGAGTACCTCCCAAACTACAAATCTCAACACTGTTGCACCTGCTCTTGCACCCCTGCGATCAATCGTTGTCGTCCCTTATGTCATACATGCGCTACATGGCAAAACTTGCCATTTGTCACCCTGTTGACTGCCTCACACATATCATCGTTTGGCAACTGCCCTTATTTTCCTGCATGACCTGCCACTCTCAGCTACGTTCACTGCTTGCCACCAAGGCCTTTGCCAAATCTTTGTCTGACTCAAGCTTTGTAGCGCCTCTACACCTTGTTCCTTGGGTCGACGACTACTAGCTAATTCCTTGCTCAGCCTCAACGACCCATGGTTTCTCCACATGATGGCAGTTGGTCAGCTACTCTATCACTTGACTGGCCCTGACGGTGGTTGGTCAGATGTCGGCCACCAGTTGTCACATTGTCGTTTTTTTGTTATTATTTTTTTCTTAAAAAAATACTTAACCCAAACAAAATTTTATATTTGGCCCCTTCAAAAAAGTTCACCTTGTACGATAGTGGTTGATCCTAGCCCTGGTGATCCTATACTAACTTGGATTCTTCATGTGTGATTCAATGGTAGGTACCTCAAAGTTTATGCTACCATGTTAAATTTCTTGCAAATCTAGCACCAAGCACTTAATTCCTAGCAGATTACATATCTATTGATTAATTGCACAACTATATTCATTAACACAATAAATTCAATGGAAAAAAAATGTGCCAATCTCAATCACAATGGCACAACACATTCTGCTTAATCAAATTAGTTCATCATTAAAATTATTTTAAAACCTACTTGGGCTCTCGGCTTGGGGTAATGGCCCAAGTTCCTAACTGAGGAAATACATGTACAACACTGGATCTGATCTAGTTTATCAAGCCTTCCTTGGTTGATTTGGATCTCCTCATTGCCTCCTTCCTCCAACCCAACACACTTAGAGTATCACACACTCCTCACAGAGATGTCTCTCTTAATCTTGTGTTGTTGTATGGTGTGTGGTGCATCTTCTCCTTCTCCTTAGCCTTGCCTATATAACTTCTCTTGAGCTAAATCCCTAACCGTGATCTTCAAATTGATTGATGCCCAAGATTATATCTTGTCTCACTTGAGATCAAGGGCTAAGATTAAAACATAATCACTAAAGTAATTATTTGTTTTTCTTGAGTTTACTTTAGCTCAATTAGCCAACATAATAATTACGTGCTTTTAGGCTAAGTTACATTAGCAACTTGCTCACACTTGAGCAAGTGTTCTAAGGAGATCTTGGGAAACTCCTCCACTCTTAAGACACTTAGGCCTGTGCAGAAGTACCTGCCTAAGCTACAAACATTAACATATTTCTTGTTCAATTAACCACCAAATTTGATGCAAACAAATTTCACATGGTCAATAAAACTCTTGGGCTATAGTTGGGCTTAATTCACCTCTCATAGTAACTCATATCTCTACTTCAACATGTGCCAATGTTTGTTGGATGCCTTGGACTAGCGATCTTGAACATTCTTTGAGCTTGGGCTATGAGGGAAGTTTCCTCATTCCTTAGGAATCTTCGGTTTGCATCTTCAAAGTCAGTTTGATATTATTAAAGTTGTCAATTTAAGCTAAGACCTTCCACCCTATACCAAATGTTTTAGCTTAGATTGATCATAGGGATTTCCCCATTGGCTAGGATTACTTAGTCTAAAGAGTGGAGCAAGGCCATGAAAGTGAAAATAAGTGGCTTTCTTGATAGTGCTCTTAGGCTCTTCTAGCAAAGGTTAGGACTTTTTATTGTAGAAAGAGTTTGAGAGGTAAGATTGTATTCATCATGATGGGTGGCACACTTATGGAGAAAACCTAACCCTTGTGCACACTTGTCTTTTGCCCATGATTTGATGGATGGATTCACATGATATCACATGATTTGAGGGGATTTCATGCTCATGTGGAGCCATTGGTTGGCACACATATTGAGGTTGCTCTATTTATTTATTATACTCTTGTCCATATTTTCCATCTTTGTGGAGTTTGTTGATTTATCGGGAGGAGTGCCCTAATGTTTTGGGTTATTTTTGGCATGATTGTATTTCTTCTAGAGGGTTGACCCCTTGATCTAAGGGAGCACCCCCATAATTGGCACCTTGGCACTAATATTAATGACATAACCACTTTCATGCACATATTCCTACGACACATGGTTTATGGACTTCACTAGAGGAGTTATGATGCTTTACTCATAGATCTAACCACCTTGCACATCCTTCTAGGTTGCCTCATCCTTTTGTCCATGGTTTTAGAATGCATTTGATGGTATTTGCGTATGGTTTTGAGTTATGGTGTGTGGTTTTAAAATATTGGAGAACATACTACCTTCATGCACATCTTATTAGGAAGCATCGTTTATGGAGAATTTTGCTTGGGACATTGGGGGAGAGAGCACTCTACTAGCTTTCCTATTTTTATCATGTGGTTGGGACACATTGATGATCTAGCACTTATCTTGATGGTGTGCTCACCTACACCTTAGAGCATTTATTGATAAACTATTGGATTGAAGGGTTTGGTGGTTCTTGCATGTGGATTTTTGCTTTGGTACATTCTTTGAGGTCATTTCACTTATGAGAGGTGGTTATGACAATTGTGTGGATCTACTTAGACATATTTCTATGGTAATTCTTCGGGGACGAGTTGGTCATCTTCTTGGAGAGTGCACCCAACCACTTCTTCTATGTTGGGCATGTGCTTGGCATCTTTAGATAGATTAAGCACTTGATTTGAGGAGTGCCCTATATAGTGGGGCCATTTTTAGCATGTGGATTGGTTTCTTAATGTTGTTGGCTGCTCATCTAGGGGAGTGTTAAATCCTGAACCTAGCACCTGACAATTAATTCTTAGCAAATTATTACTAATCTATTGAATAAAACCACAACTAGGTTTTTAACACAATTATGTGCTTTCCCTAAGCTAGACATCGACTAAGTTACAATAGCAACTTAATACTTGAGCTAGTGTCCTAAGGAGACTTTGGGAAATTTTGCATGCCTAAACACGTAGGCCTGTGTAGACGTACTTGCTCGAACTACAAACATTAACACTCTCTCTTAGCGAGGGAGGTACTTTTGCCACCTAGAGCTAGCTCCAATCATGGAACTACATTCACTACCATGGTTGCTCCTATTGAACAAGAAGCCTTCCTTACCACTTTGTTTGGAATCATCCTCAAGACCTGCTCCCTTTGGACTTGTTCCTCGAAGCCTCCTACTCATGAACATCTTATAAGGTCATCTCATACCACGAGACCTTCTTAATAGAATTGGAAGGATCAATTGATTTCTCCCCCACCTAAACCTGAAGACTTGGAAAGATCAGCTAATTGCTCCCCTCCACCTAAACTTGAAGATCAACTCCCTCTGAGTTGCTCAACTTTCAGAGGTTCCTACTTTTTGTTCTCTATCATTGTTTTGCTTCCTTCCATTGCTCGAATAGGTTGGCCCTCTCTAGCTCCAAGGACATGGCCACTGTTTGAGCTAGATCCCATGGGTCTAATCAGTGCTTGTCCATCTTGGAATGCTACACCAAATCCCCTCTTCTCTATAATACAGCCTGAGAGAAAACTTCTCTTGAGTTCTAGCACCCATTACACGTTCTTCACTTCAAATATGCCTCCTCACTCAAGATGGAATACCATTGTTCGACCCCCCTTTACTGCATGTTTGGTATCAACACCAAACTCCACATGCAACTCTGATTCCCACTCTGTCAAGTTGTCAAGCAACTCTCATGCCCTTGTCATATGTCATGTGGCTCCACTATCTAGTAGCAACGCACCACTTGGTATGGTGCTAGAGCAAAGGTAGGACACAAGTGAGAATTTTATCTCAAACTTCTTGGCAAACTCTTCCACTTGAGCTCTTTTCAATGCAGTTATAGTTGACTATGTACTCTTTCCACCTTTCTCTCTCTAGACACTATGAAGCATAGTCTCTTGTCTTATGACATGCAAAACACTTGACCTTAGTTAAGTTGTCCTTCTTCTTCTACTGTGAGGCTAAGTCCTCACTCCTACTTGAACCTTTTTCTTTGTTCTTCATTATCTTAATGATAAGAACTAGGTCCTCATCACCTTCCTACTTGTTGGCTTTGGCCTTTGATTGCTCCCTCATCTCCTCCCATCCCATAGCCTATCAAATGAGGGCTAGTTCTCTCAAGAACACGTTCCTTTGATGAATGGATCCCATGTCTCTGGTAAACCATTTAGTGCCACGTTTACTAACTCTACATCGTCCAACTTTACCCCTATTGTTGCGAGTTGATCACAGATATAAGTGATCTTCATTAGGTAACTTGTCACTGTGTCAGAACTAGTCAACTGTGTAGATCAAAGCTCGTCCCTCAATGCCATTTTCCTATCAACGGTCTTACTGTGGTATAAACCCACCAAAGCATTGAACATCTCCTTAGTTCACTTCTTGGAAAGTGAGGAATTAAATGGTCCTTTATTGCATCCAAGAGCACCCTTCATGCCTCTATCTTCCTCTTTGCTAGGGCGGCCTTCTCCTTGTCATTTGTTGGCTCCCAGATCACCTTCTCAACACTCTTCCCAAAGATTATTTTCCTTAGAAACTTGGGTGACCCTAGCGGCAGGAAATTTGAGGCTCCATCCACATTGTCTTCAAATCGAAGACCCAATGCAATCTTCTTCACTAAATCTCAACTAAAAAAATTTCTTGGTCCTTTACGCATGCAAATCTATTGCCAATCCCTTGACTAGTACAATCACCCTCTCTCCCTCTAAGGGTTGACCTATGTCAATCACCCCAGTTGCACTATGCAGTTATGTACTACTATTTTTGTTCAACTTTTGCTTGGTTGTTGTTCTGCATGTTTTCTTAAGCTCTAGTGGTTGTTGGAATTTCCTTGCGTATTTGATATCGTGGTGACTTTGGTTGCTCTCTGCCCCAATGGCCCACACTACTCCTCCATGTGACGGTCTAGACTCTGGTGACTATGTTAGCTGCTATAGTGCATGTCCTATTTGTGTCGTGACTAGCTACTACAACACACGTCTGGTTGGTCCTGTGGTTGGCTGACTCAACGTCGTACCTTGCTGTCTCATTGACTCGCCCAAACTCCACCTGTGTCGTATTTACTTGGTCGGTTACAGTTCAATGGTTGTGGCTAGATTGTCAGTGCATAGTCTAATGAGGCGGAGGAGTTGCCCGGAAAGTTATGGAAATTCTAGTCATATTTAGAGAAAATCCGGCAAGGATTTTTGTAAATCCAAGTTATAGTTGTTAAACTTCAAAAATTTTGGTGTCCTAGACGTTTTTTATGGTGCTGAATCCATTTCCACCATCAAAAACACGATTCAAACACTGCCTCTACAAGATTTTTTGAATTTTTTTTGCCTAGATTCCGACCACTTTTGATTGTCCAGGCAATTCCTCCGCCTCGTTAGACGACTCTGATTGTCAGGGCTTGCTTCTTGCCTCGAGCTTTGGCCCACTGCGCTGCAGTTGCTTTTGTCAATTATCCGTCGACACCTCGACTTGTGTCTTGTCCCTTGCTTCTCGGCCTGCGCTCTGACCCACTACACTGCGACTTCCTTTATCCGTGTGCACAACCCTGCAAACCCTGGTTGTCCATTTCCCTACTAACTTGACCACTTCTTCCGCTAGTTGTGGCTATGTTTTGGCCTTTGTCTAGAGACACTTCTGCACCAAACACTGTCTGTAGCGACCCTCCACCTGCGATCCCTCAACAAATTGTTGACTTATTGGCCTTGGCGACAAGGACCCTGGACTATCAACCACCCTTCACTGGACCCTTTTTTTAATTTTGTCTTTTAAATTAATTCAACCTTTAGATTGAGCCGATGTGCGATTTTTCCTTCGCCAAATTAATTGCCTTATAGCGTATGACCTTCTAGTTCTTGGCCTAAATTGTTTAAAATCAGTGCTTTATATGGTACAGTGATGTGTGGTTTGACGATAAGTCTACTTGGGCAAAGCTTGGGAGACCGTAGTTCAAATCTCATTGAGTACACTGGCCTGTTGTGGTGGATGCTCGAGAAGCAGATTCCCCACCCCCGCCTTGGCGGCACGAGAGTCTCGCTTTGCTAAAACCATAGGATCTTAGTATATCGACTTGTAGGTAGTTGGATGTACTCTTGGTGTTATAGTGGCAGCTACGAGGATTGATCCTGGGTCTCCCATAGATTAGGACTGGCAGTTACCGATTCACCATGTGGTTAAAAAAAATAAAAAATAAAAAATTAGTGCCTTATATGATTGCCATTGAACTTGGCCCTAACAATGCCTATACTACCTGGCACCTTTAGATCAATTTCTACGATTTTTCCTTCGCCAGCTTAGTTGCCTTATAGCGTATGACCTTCTAGTTCTTGGCCTAAATTGTTTAAAATCAATGCCTTATATGATTGCCACTGAACTTGGCCCTAACAATGCCTATACTACCCGACACCTTTAGATCAATTTCTCAGAGTTTTTCTTCTGATACCATGTTAAATTTTGAACCTAGCATCTGACAATTAGTTCCTCAAATATTATTGTTGATCTATTGAATAAAAGCACAACTAGGTTCTTAACACAACTATTCAGCAAAAGCAAGAAAATTAATCAATCTTAATCACATGTGACACATAAAAATTATGTCCAATCAATTGTTCTTCATTAACTTAATAATTTGGTCTTATTTGGGCTCCCATCCAGGGATAATGGCCCAACTAGGGAAAATACATTTACAACATACCCTTGATCTAATCCAATTGATTAGGCCCTAGATCTATCCTTGATCTTCTTGGCTAATCTAGATCTTCATTGTTGTACCCCTACACCTTCCTTGGACCTGACACACTTGAGCATCTAACTCCTCACTTGAGAAAATCTATCTCTCAGTGGCTTGTGCCACTGTATGGTGTGTCTTTCTCGTCTCCTTAGCCTTGATTTTATAACTTCACATTGAGTTAAATCCCTAACCCTAATCTCCAAAGTGATTGACGATCGAGATAGATCTTGCCTCACTTGAGATTAATGGTTAAGATTAAAACATAGACACTAAAGTAAATACTTTAACTTTTCCTAAGTTTCTTTAGCTTAATTGTAAACATTATTAATCATCTGTTTTTCCTAACTTAGACTTGGCTAAGCTACAATAATGACCTACTAAATACTGGAGCAAGTGTCCTAATGAGACTTTGGGCAACTTTTGCACATCTAGACACTCATACTTGTCCAAAAGTACCTGCCTGAGCTACTACTAACATCAACAGGGAGCAGTCCATTCTTCATTGCATTTTGGCAAATGTATTCATGATGTACCAACTACCTTTGGCACACTTCTCAAGGGCACACTTTCTCTTGGAGTATTTTATATTCTTGGCTTGATCAATGTCATCCAAAACACTCCTTATTGCACCCATCCCAAGGGCACACCTCTTCTAGGGGATATTTTCCATTATTTTGATAGTTGAAGTGCCTTCTTGGAGAGAGCACACTTTCTTTTGACTTAGCATATATTAATATTTTATTGAAAGGGGTTGTTGAAGGTTAGTTTTAAAGAGAAAGGAGAAGAGGACAAATGGCACCTTGCAACACTTTGCATGAGCATGTTGCTTGAGGATGAAGACAAATGAAATCCCCACTATCTTATCCATTTTATTTTGTTATTTTATTTCTGCAAGGTTTTGACTTGTCTAGAATTAGTTGGAGGAAATTGTTGTATTCCTTCCTAGGAGAGATGTAAGATCTAACTCATGTTTATTATTGTTTGATTTCTGGAGGATTTGGGCTCTAAATATATTTAAGACGAGCCCCTCCTCTTTTATTTGTTGTTGATGGTTGAAAAAACAATAGTTTTGTTGGCTTAGTTGATATTAATGATCTTTTGAGCCAATGTGAACCGGGGAAATTTCTATCTATATGTGGCTTCCCATATTTTTCATCTTGTTGATTTGTATAAAGCTGAAATTATCTATTAAAATATGCTGCAAATATGGATCTCAAGTAGGGTGGCTAGCTGTTGAGGAAGGAGGTTAAGCAAGATTATATATGTTTTATCTCTCTGTTGTTTTTATCTTTAAGTCGGAAACATAGATGTTATGCCATTTCATTGAAGGATTGCATGTTGTTTTTCCAACACTTAATAAATCACTCCTTGTAGGCATGTGCATTAGTAGAGTGCCTAGTTAGTGCCTACAAAACCAATTAATTCCTGGCCAACTTGTCAATTATTCATTAGGTAGATTTCTGCATGTTTGGACATAATCTTTACCCTCATGCATTCATATTTTCCATCCCTCTTAGAAACCCTTGACTCCATTTGAGCTCTTTGATATTTCGAACCAATCATTTGCATCAACCACCAATTTAAATAAACCAAATACATCTTTCAATTAACTATTTTACTAAGACAACTCTTCACATCAACTTGAACATTATTGTTTATGTCTTAGCAATCCTATCTTGAAGGACACCCCCATTGTACAAGAGAAGAGACAGTGTTAAGTGAGAAGAGGCCTTATTGAGGTGATAGTGATAATCCTCAAGTTACCTTTAGCCTTCCATCCGATTTTTGGACTTTGGATATGAAGTGTAAGAATTATCAATAATTGGCAGGAAATGCTTCAACAATTCTTATAAAATGATAGGGAAATACCTTATAGCAATCCTTTTATAGAAGGATTGATTCCTATTCACTTGCCTCTTCGAGGTGTCAACTTCCCAATGTGTGAAGGTCCAATACAACAATTTTCTCGTACATGCTCAATAATGGGGAATCCATCCTTGTTTATAGCTATTGAATGCTAAATACCTAGTAGACTTTCTTTAATGAAGCCACATGACATTTACTAAATGCTAACTACTTAATGGGGCCTTATTCAATCATAATAACTATAGTTGATGAGGGGTATCTATTTTGCCAAAATTACCTAAAGCTTGCACATTGTCATTACTGCTTTGCAACATATGTCTTTGGAGGATTTGAGCTTTTGTAGGGAGTACCACCACCACTACTTACTATTGAACCAAGACCCCATTGGTAGTATTACAAATCGTAACATTTAACATATATCAACACACTAAGCCACAAGACACAATGACATGGGACACAAAAGACGCAAAAAAAAAAGTGTCTAGCACAAGACATGTAGACCCCGAAAACTAGACACGGAGGACATAATTTGTGTGTATGTTACACATGAAAAAATAAAACATAGACATAATGATTCTAATTTTGTTAGAAATTAGAACCTTTACATGGTACAAATTCAAAACATACAACTAGTTACTTCTTACTAATACTACATCAATGATGACCAAATGACAAACATACAAGAAATTAGAAACATAAACAACAATTTTCTATATATTAATCTTTATTACTATATATGATCCATTTAATATCATCTCTTAATTTATCTTTTTAATATCTTTAATAATTCATAGTTTCCTTAAAGATATGTTGATTTACTATTGATACATAAACATATATTCACTAATATATTTATAAAAAAATTATTATTTTTTTCAATATTAATTAATAAATATATATTTAGTAATATTTTTATTTTTAGTTATTTTTCTTATTATTTTTAATTTTTATTGGATATTCAAATTTTTATTTTTATTTTTTATTACTATATAGTATATATGATCCCTTTAATGTTAATTATAGATGATTCTTTTGAATATTCAATAAATAAATTTGATTTAAATTGAGATATTATTAAATTATTTATTTTATATTTAACAGTTGCATTTCTATATTATTTATTTGCACTCTGAGTTTCCAATCTGATGATGAACCACAATGTGTGGTTCAAAACAGGTCGACCAGAAAACTATATATGTGATTTATCTGAAAAAAAATTTATAAACAATTTTCTAGTTAAGTTATCAAAATCAAAAGGTATTACATAGATAATGGCTCTTGCTACTGTAGGTGGGAATGCTAATGGCAAATACACAATAGGGTTGATACTAAAACCATAGATGGAAGAATCTCACAGCTTGTGGCTATCAATAGTCATCTTCCATGTCAAAAGCATCAAAATCAACACCATTTCCACTACTTTGTCCTCCATCCTCCTCTTTTATATCCAAAAATCATCAAAATCAACATCATTTCCACTACTTTGTCCTCTATCCTCCTCTTTTATATCCAATCCAATTTTTGACTCCGTTGGTGTAGCTAAAGACCATCATCAAATTTGACTATCTCTAGCATTAGATCATTAAAACTCAAGTTGACTAATACAAACTCAACATTGTTTTCCAAACTCATATCATTAAAAAAACACATCTCACATCTTTATCTACCTTTAATCACTCCTCCCTATCAAATGAGGTACACATAGAAACCCTTAATGGTATGTCCTATTTGTTAGTTGACAGGGAAAAAATGGACAAATGACTGGGGAAATAAGCGAGAGGGAAAATTGGATGAAAAACTAATATAATACCAAAAACATCAGCGAAATTCAAATGTTGGCTCACGTCGGCCCAGTCCATGCTGTAATTCAGTATACTTAAACACTGATTTTATTTGGGACTGACAAAAATTATGCATATTTTTCACATGATACATAGTTCGTAAACACTGATTTGGGACTGATAAAAATTATGCATATTTTTCACATAATACATAGTTTGTAAACACTGATTTTATTTGGGACTGATAAAAATTATGTATATTTTTCACATAATACATAGTTTGTATGTCCCTTTGGTATGGACAATTTCCACAAAGGGATTTAGTGATTAGATCACTGCAACTGTATCTTTCATGAAGAACCATATCCTAGTGATCACACTATGCAACTGTATCGTTCATGAAGAACTATATCCCAGTGATTACACTACTACATGGTGGGTATAAAGCTTGAAAATGACAATTGAAGTACCCTTTGTTTGTATGAAGCTTCGATCTTTTCGATCTTTAGTTTACGTTGGTAGAAGTTCGAATTTGCTGTGGAAAGTGGACTCCTTTAAAAAGATCCAACCCCCCTCCTCCTATACTTTGCAAGCAATTACTCAGCTTTTTTGCGGTTAAAGACATCAGACAAATTTTTCAAGGTTTAAATGATGATCGAAATATTTTGGAGGGTGCCACAAGGCATAATGTTTATTCATTGAATTTGTAAAAGCTTAAAATATTATTGTGATGTAATTGCAGAGTCATTGAGATCACTTATAAGCTTGTTGGCTTGTTTTTAAATTGGTGGGAGGAAATTGGTTCAATTTTCTTTGTTTTTTTTATTCAGGAGCTAACAGCTGTGACTGTACTGCGGCTAGCATTTCAAAGCCTTGGAGTTGTATATGGAGATCTGGGGACCTCTCCTTTATATGTGTTTAAGAGTACATTTCCCCAAGGTATCGATGACACGGAAGATATATTAGGCTCCTTGTCCTTAATCATATACACTTTGACGATGATACCTCTTATCAAATACGTCTTCTTCGTAATGAGAGCCAATGACAACGGGGAAGGTAAATTTATGATTTTTGATATATTATAAGACATTTTCAGTATAATTTAATTTTTTTTTTTAGGATTACTTGCCAATAGATTCTCAACACCAAAATTATAGTGTAATTAACACAATTTTGAATTTTCTACGTTAAAATTTAATTAAACTTTTGAGTGTATATAAGCGTAAATTTAAATAAAATTTTAAGTGTCGTATTTAGTAATTCACGGATATACAATTAGAGTTTGTGTAATTTTGATTTTCACCTATAATAACAAGTGTTACGTAGTAACTCGCACTTCCACTTAGTTTAAATATAGCTAATTGGAGTATGAACTCTTGAGAAGGTATGAGATGATCAATTAAAGCCTTCATAAAAAAAATAGAAATGAAAGAGAAATGTTGTGCTAAAATGTTGCTTTTTGGTGAACGCCCTACTTCATGAAGTTTTATAACTTTACTTTTTTCCCAATGTTTGGATGAAGTTGATATGGAGAAACTTAGTTTCAACTCAATGAGCTGTCAATTCCAAGAAACTTGTTTTGCATAACCAATTGTCTTCTACAAAGTTCATGAGAATTGAACATGATTGATATAGAGTTGAATGCAATTGTGTTTGTGGCAGTGAAGGCATAAGAATATGAAACAAAACTTTTATTGTTATCTCTCAAATGGAGTCTCTTTCTTTTGCAAAGAAAAATTGAGTTGGGATGATCTATAATTTGTGATTTAGTATTGAATTAATTTTTAAATTAAATTGCAAAGACAAGTTAATTAATATTTATGAATAATTTGTAATAACAACTAAATTATAACTAGCACAATTATATAAATTAAATCACTAGTAACTATAGATCGATATCAATACACTTAGTTTCTAATAAAAAAGCAGTAGTAACTATATTATCAACACACTTAGTTTCTAATCAAAATACTTAGTTTCTAAAACATTTTGTATCGTAAAAAAAACATTAAACAAGTTTAAATATTAAAATAAATAAAATATTTCATTAGCCCTTTTCAAAAAATTTCTAAATATTATAAGTTTGTCTATGATTTGTGATTTAGTATTAAATTAGCTGAATTTAAAACCGGGAATAAAATCACACTAGATTAAATCGCTAAAACAATTTTAACAAACCAATTGAAACATATGAGAAATTGAACACTAACTGCCCAATAAATGTTGAACAATTTCCAGCTACTTGAAATAGAATATAACCGCCCAATAAATGTTGAACAATTTCCAGCTACTTGAAATAGAATATGGAAATAAGATAAAACAAATTTAACAAAACAATTGAAACACATAAGAAATTGAAGACTAACCTCCCAATAAATGTCAAACAATCTCGAGCTACTTGAAATAGAATATGGAACTTCAAAGTGGGATCTTGATAATATCCTACCTGGAATTTCAAATCCTTTGCCCTGCGAGAATTCTTTGCCTTGCGAGAACAACATACATTAATCACAGACACACAGAGGAAACAAAAAAGAAACGAGAAAGATTAAATTTTTGAATTCAATTTCTTGTTATAAAATCAAGTTCTTTAATTTTTTATATACTTGAAGGTAGAAATTATAAAAATTATGTTTAAATAAAACAAATTCAACAAAGTTAGGAAAAAAATACTCACAAGATCCTAAAAATTAGTAACTCTACATCAATAAAACTTTCTTAATAAAATTAGGAAAGAAATGCTATAAAAACTAATAACTAATTATCATAATATTTATTAATTATAAAAGCTATATGGAAACAACAAAGATAAATTTATGATTAATGTATTTGAAATTGAAAACAGAGAAAAAAATAGAAAAAGACAAAAAAAAAGTCAAATTAAAAAGTAATAAAACTAAAAAAATTATTGAGAATTTTTATTTTTATTTTTTTTTAAAATTTGTCATCTTAAAACAAAATCATAGAAAAAGACAAAAAAAATATAAGTCAAATTAGAAAGTAATAAAACTAAAAAAAATGATTGGATATTTTTTTTTTTAAATATTTTTTCCTCTTTAAAATTTGTCATCTTAAATTGAAAATATGGAGAAAAAACTATAATTCATGCAAATGTAAATAATAATAAAAAAGAAATAAAACTAAAAACAAAAAATTATTAACTAATAAAATGGAAGTTACTAAATAGCCCGTAATAAAACATCAACCAATCACCTTACAAATAAATAAATTAAAAAAATAAATAAAAAAATTCCCAATATTAAACTATGGATAAACTACATAAAGTTTTGGTCAAAAACAAACTAATGCAAAATTGAATGTCTAAAGTGTAAAAAAGAGTTTGATTACTTTGATTTTTAGATATATATAATTACGAAAAGTAATTACTTTGTTTTTAATTTTTTTTGGTAGGTAAGCACCCACAAGGGATTTGAACCAATGACCTATCGCAATGAGTGCCTTAATAGTGCACCCATTCACCATCAATCCAAAGTCCTGCAAACACTTTGTTTTTAAAATTTATATAATTAAAATTTAAACCATTTTTATTAAATTCAAATACTTAACTAAATTAAATTTAAAATAAAATAATTAAATAGTTTACAACTTTATCTTAATTTTAATCCAATTATAATATGATTATAAAATGTTCTTAATAATTTTAAATGATAATTAAAATGGTTTCCAGCTCATATGATTGACACTCTTTAATGAAAATATCAAAAATTGGCATTCAAAGTGGATGAAGCACTCTAAATTTAATATAACTAGATTCATATTATTAAATTTTATTTTTCTCTTTATTATATATATATATATATATATATATCTATATATATATATATTTTGGTTCCCGAACAGTGAGTGGCCACTACATTAGATTCATATGATTAAATTTTATTTTTCTCATATATATATATATATATATATATTTCATGAACACTGGGTGACTGCTACATGGGCAGATCAACCCATTTTAATCCAATTATAATATGATTATAAAATGATCTTAAAATTTTTAAATGATAATTAAAATGTTTTTTTAGCTTATATGATTGACACTCTTTAATGAAAATATAAAAAAATTAACATTTGCATGGGAAAATCAACCCCGAAGGGAATCAAATCCTGTTGGCCAAACTAGTTGGGCGTAACGCTTAGGGCGTTAAGGAGAATTGACCCTATGACCTTTTGCAAGGTACTTAGCGAGAATTGACCCTGTGACCTTTTGCGAGGTACTTAGCAACTAGAACTTGACCACTTAAGCTAATCCAAATTTTTTCCCCTTCACTATATTAACACTACTATTACATTAACACAACTATTACATTAACACAATTATGTAAAGTTTTTAAACTTTGAATTTATACTATTAATTTAGTTCAAGTTTTTAATGTAAATTAAAAAAGAATTGACCCTATGACCTTTTGCAAGGTACTTAGCGAGAATTGACCCTGTGACCTTTTGCGAGGTACTTAGCAACTAGAACTTGACCACTTAAGCTAATCCAAATTTTTTCCCCTTCACTATATTAACACTACTATTACATTAACACAACTATTACATTAACACAATTATGTAAAGTTTTTAAACTTTGAATTTATACTATTAATTTAGTTCAAGTTTTTAATGTAAATTAAAAAAAAAATCAGAAAAAAACATGCTTTCTATTATATAATAAAAGAGAGTACATATGCTTGGTTCTTGTTCATCCAAAACATCTAGAACATATTACAAAAAAACAGGTACTTGTTCCAAAAAACAACATGGGAACATAATCTGTTTCAACAGATTTACATAAACAGTTCTTCAAAAAACATGCTATCATTTAACAGTTCTTAAAAAATAAATATGCTTTCAGTAAACAATTCTTCAAAAAACATGATTTCTCCATGGATCAAATAATAAGATGTGGCATTTAAGAGATGGGAATGCTGCCAGAATCAATTTTGGCATCTTGATTGTAAGAAGCATAGTGGATGACCCTAGGTATACCAAAAGCACCTCTTTTGGAGAGCATATCTGCAATGGTGTTTTGTTCCCGATATTTAAGATCATATGTGATTTTTTGAAAGGTAAGTTCTATAGATTTTATGCACTTCATCTAGTGGGACATCATTGATGGTTGTAAGTAGGAGTGACCTTTGATCCAATCAATCCACATTTTAGAGTCCCCAAATACATGTATATCCTTGATGTCGAGCAAGTGTGCCAAGAAAACGAGGCCCCAAAGTGCAATAATTTCAAATCGGTTGTTCGTGCCTTTACCTCCCTCGCACCAAAAATGTAGATATTGTCCCAATTCTCTGACTATGAGGACTCCGCATCCACAAACACTGTTGTTACACCACGCCATCGAAAAACCCGATAGGAAACTAATTCCATAAGTCCTTTTTGATAGATTGTCTCTGTATGTTTTGATGTTTTGTGGGTCTGATCTCAGTAAAATATGCAACAATCCCCATTACAATGTATTTGACATTCACCTTTTTATGCTAAAAAATCTTTCTATTTCTGCATTTTCAGATACCCCATATGATGTAAAAGGGTAAGGAATAATACTTCTGCTGAGTAGTGAACCATAATTTGAAACATTCCTCCAGCGAACCTGTGTCCGATTCCCTTCAATATGAAAATAATGTAGAACGGATTTCCAAATTTCTGTGGCAAAAGGACAGTTGATAAGTAGATGAGATGTTGATTTCTGGTAGCATCGAATGTGCTTTAAGTCTCAAAATTTCTAGGGAGGCTTAGACATATGCATTCTCCAATACCAAGAAATCGTTTTAGGAAATTCTACTCGGAGACAATTTTATTAAAATAATTAATTATTTTTAATGGGACCCTAAGTCTAAACTTAGGAAATTAAAATAATTAATGCGTATTAATCTAAATTGTGGGTGTAACTCCTAAAAGAAGACGAGGATCAAGCCAAAATGATCTAAGCCATTGATTAGAAGTTAATCTGGGTCGTTGGTTGCCCAACATAAAGATATAAGAAGAGGCTTGAGGGGCACTTGGAGAACACACATCAAGTGAAGATCATAAGATCGATTTCTGAAGCAGAGCAGCTGCCAAAAATAATTCCGAAGTGATCTTTTGCAGAGAGGGGTAGGGATAGTATCTGGTGAGGAGTCTTTTCCTAGGCCAAAGAGTACAAGGTGGAGAGAGCAAAACGCCGCCCAGAGAAACGCTAACACTGGCCCACACAGTGGCAGCGTAGAACCTAGAGGGAGATTCAATTTCCTGCTAAGGAAATCGAGTTTCAGAATCTAGGAGCTGGGGTGTGAGACTGAGAGGCTGGAAATCGAAGTTTCTGGGCATTAGAGGATTCAAAGCAGGAGCACACAATCCCCAGCAGAGGTGACGCAGAGACTACGTAGGGTTGACACAGTGATGCGCAGAAGTTGACGCAGAAGGGACACAAAGCCTCTTTCCAGCGAGATCAGGGTCAAATTCTTTTAGTGACAAGGTCAGAGCATCTCACTACTTGTTTTTCCCAGTTTCTCTTTGTATCAAATAGCCAGTTGGGCATCCAACAAATTTTACTCAGTATTACTACTGCTTAATAATAAAACCCTCAGTTGCTGCACCAATTTTCCCACATTGGGTTTTTCCGGAGACATTTATCCAAAAATAACTGTGTAGATGTGTTGTGTATCTCTTTCCTCTTCAGTTTCTTGTTTCCGCTTACAATTTAAATGGTATAGGCTGCAGTGTATTCATTTCAGTGTTTACTGTAGGAAACAATAAATAATTTGCTTCAGTAATTAACAAAGGTGTTGTCTTTTTTGGACTTTCTGGTGCCTGAATCCGACGGAAAAATTTGAGGTGAAATCTTGATTTGTGTTATTTAAACTGGGTTTTTGACTGCATATATGGATTCAACACCTTGAAAAACCCCTAGGGCACTTTGAATGTGTAGGGGTTACCCATCAAGCTTGTGATTTCAATAAATTCTTGCTAGATTTTAGAGAAATTAGACCGGAAAAAACCCACGGAAAAACTTCCAAAAAGTCGCACTAACAACTCGATTAACAAATAGGAAACAATAAATAATTTGCTTTAGTAATTAACACATAGGAGAAACATAATCAATTGTTGCAGTAGTGATTCAACACTCTGAATTTTCACATGTGACACCTCCTCCGAGCTTTGGATACAAAGAAAACATATTCCAAGGCACTTAAACTTTTGCATTTCATATTTATCTAGAATAAGATGGTTTATAATTAGATTTCACAATGAAAATTAGCAAGTATATAAATATTACATGCAGTTTTCAATACATATATCAAACTTAGTTGATGAATTTGGATATATATATATATATATATATATATATATAATAAAGTCAGATTATGAGTTTAGATTGGTTTTTATATTTATATATTCATTTAATAAACATTTTAGATGATAAATCTATTAATTTAAAAAATTGATAAATCATTTTAATTTAATAATATAAATATTTTTAAGTTTAGATTTGTAGTTTAATTTTTGAATATTTAATTAATAATAAAATTAATTTTTAATATAATAATGGTGAGAATTTTTTTTTTTTTTTTTTAACTTATTTTCTTAAAAAAAATTAACATTAAAAATATCAGATAACCTCAAATATAAAATAATGAAAATTTATACTTCTAAATTTAATTTCTTAATAATTTCAAATTTATCAATGTAAGTTTAATAATTCATTACAATATGATTATTTCTACAAAATAAACAAACAAAATTTGGAACTGAAACTAACATGGGAAAAATATTTTTCCTTTTCCTATGAATGACACCCTTCTATATGAATTCAATGTTATCCATAATAGCCCATGTCAAATCTGCAATATGAATACAATAATAGAATGTTAGCCATGGTAAATTGATCAAATCCAATAAAGCCTTCTATACCAGTGCATTGTTCCCAATGAATGTTATAGAGACGCTTTTTGTTTTCATACCTCCATCCCACCGGTGAGAAGTCGAGTGGTGTGGTGTGAGCCCCAGCTAAACCTTATGGAGTTTTAGTGCGTGTGTATGCGTAGCAAAGGAGGAGGAGGAGGAGTTTTGTAGCAGAGGAGGAGCAGCAGCAGATACAATGCCTCCCAAGACGAGTCCCGATTCATCCAAGAACGCCCTCAAGCGCACACTTTCGGCAATTCACAGTAAAGGCAGCTCACCATATGCCAAGGAGACAGTTGCAGCATCTTTGCCCTTTGGGATAGAGCAAGAGGTTTTAGATGCTGATCTCCTCTTGCCTTCTGCTCTGCCGTTTAAAAGGATACAGATGTCAGAGAAGTATCCAAAGGGGCTTTCAAGGGGGAGACATTGGAAGCATTTAAAGCAGATTCTTCAAGCTGAGAACTATCATTTATATCCCGCCGATGAAACAAATTATGTCAATATTGAATCTCCAACATCTATGTATCCTGCAAAGAAGTGTTGTGATATTTCAGGGTTTGTGGCTCCATATACGGATCCAAGAACCAAAATTCGATTCGCCAATGTTGATTTTTTCAAGCGCATAAGATACCTTCCCGAGGAATATATTCAGGGTTACTTGGCTCTTAGGAATGCCGCGGTTGTATTGAAATAGCCTGAATCCTTACCTCGAATACAATTTCTGCATTACAAGAATTCATAAGATATTCTGTTTCATAAATTATTCTTTCTAGGTGATTCTATATGAAATGCTATGAATTTTCTTGTTCTAGCTATACTATGTTTTTAAAATCTTATGACTAATACTCTTCGAGGAGACATTAAAATTGGTATAAAGAGTGAATGAATCATTTCAAATTCCCCATGAATGTGATAGAGATACTTTTTTATTATATAATTGACAGGGCAAATAAAAATGGATATAAAGAGTGATTGAATTATTTCAAATCTAATCAGATGGGATTTATATTTTTTTAAATAAATTTGTTTGTGTGGGGATTTAGTTTTCTTTCTGTTATTATTTTAAATTTTATAAATAAAATAAAATGTAATTTTAATAACTCATTATAATATATTTATTTCTATAAAATAAAAAATTCTAAAATTAGATGGCACTAAAACTTGGATGATGATGATGATGATGATGGTTAACGTCCACTGAGACCAAATTGGTCTATCGGACCTACAATTTTCTTAATTTTTACTTGTCTGGCTCCTCGTCTTTCTTGGCGAGATTGGTGTTGTAGCTTTCTTTCTTTTCTCTACGGTCTTCCAACTTCCTTTGTCTTGTATCTCCTTCATCTCTTCTGGTTCTTGGGACATTGGTGTCTTAGCTTCGCGATCTATAGTCGGGGAAGTTTGGTTTAGGAGATCTGCTTTGCTGTTAAATGAAGATTTATTTTCTGCGGTATTCAAATTCTCATAACTGTTGATTTGTTGGGGCGGGCTTTCTCCTTGCTTGCTTTGAGAGTTGTTTCCTTCTTCCTTGATTTCTTGTGACTCAGAGTTTTCGGTAGAATATTCTTCTTCTTTGATGACAGTGTAGTGTTCTTTTTGTGCTCCTTCCCACCATGTAGATCTGTGGTGGTTTTTTCTAGCAAAATTTTTCTCAGAGGCTTTTGGGCAATTTTTGGCTAGATGCCCCGTCTCAAAGCACGATCGACATCTGAAGAGGACACTTTCATAATCAAGCTTCTGGTTCCACACGTAGTCTTTACTTGTTAGGTTTATTTCAGCTGGGAATCCGGCGCTGAAATCCATTTCCACACAGATGCGTGCATAGGTGGTTCTGGCATATTCCTCTGTTTCTGAGCACCTGCAGTAAAATTTCCCAATTGCATTTCCGATGGCTTTTAGCGAGGAGAGATTCCAGAGATGCAAGGGTAGGCTTGGCAATCTCACCCAAACTGGTGCTGAGGTTATCACTGCTGTAGAGGGATCGAATGATGGGTTCCATGGCTTCATGAATAGGCCTGATTTTTCCCAAAACCAAGGGCCGGAATCTAGAATACATTGTCTGCTTTCAGGATTTTCAAAATCTACTATAAAGAAACCTCTAGCACAGGGGTAGATATTAATTTCATCAGAAATGATAGGCTTCCATACCTCCGAGATCCAATTGTGGAGTGCTATCAGCCGCGGCCAAAAACCATTGAACCGGCAAATTAGGGCACTTTCGGAGAACTTCAAAGCTTCATCGAGTGAGTCCTGGACCACTTGGATAGTGGGAGCTGGGGCTTCACTCACGATATGGGCAGGAGATTGCCCTCCAGAGACGGATGAGCCACCAGTTATTTTTGCGAAGCTCGGAGCCATATTTGCAGATCTGCACCAGATCGAAAAAATGCTGGAACAACAGCAAATATTTGAACCGCAGACCCTAAGAACCTCCACACGTTCCGCTGCCTCCAAAACTGATGTGAGCAAAGGAGCTCACAAGTCACAAGAGTGAACCGAGAAAGAAGGATAGGTTAGAGTGATTGAAAATGATTCAAATTGCCGTGTCATAGGACATTGAATCCGACCCTATTCAGATCTGCGAGAAACTGTGAGAAAACTGCGAGATCTGCGAGATATACCATGCAACCCCTACTGCAAGATCGAAAACCAGAAGAGATCTGCGAGAGCGAGATCGCCAGAAGCCGCAGATCGTAACCGCAGATCGGGAGAAACCGCATAATAAGAAACCACTGAGACTACGGCAAAAAATGTTTTTCCTTTTCATATGAATGACACCTTTCTATATGGATTCAATGTTACCCATGATAGCCGAGGTCAAATCTGCAATTTGAATACAATAATAGAATGTTAGCCATGGTAAATTGATCCAATCCCCAATAAAGCCTTCTATACCACGGCATTGTTCCCAATTAATGTGATATAGATGTTTTTTGTTCATATGACTAGCACTCTTCGAGTACACATTAAAATTGGCGTAAAGAGTGAATGAATCCTTTTAAATTGCCCAATGAATGTGATTTTTATCATATTGCTAACACATAAAGTGTGAATGAATTATGTCAAATTTAATTGATGATATTTATATTTATGAAAATTAATTTTTAAAATAAATTGGTTTGTGTAATGCTTTAGTTTTTATTTTAATTTTTATTATTGCTTTTTTAAATATAAAAAGCAAAAACAAATATAGATAAAAATTTTAAAAAAAGTAAAAGCAAAAATCACTCCTAGATAATTTTAATTACTATATCTACACATGAATCATACTTACACTCAACATCAAAATTAACTTTAAAATTATTTTGAGTACACATTAAAATTGGCGTAAAGAGTGAATGAATCCTTTTAAATTGCCCAATGAATGTGATTTTTATCATATTGCTAATACATAAAGTGTGAATGAATTATGTCAAATTTAATTGATGATATTTATATTTATGAAAATTAATTTTTAAAATAAATTGGTTTGTGTAATGCTTTAGTTTTTATTTTAATTTTTATTATTTTTTTTTAAATATAAAAAGCAAAAACAAATATAGATAAAATTTAAAAAAAAAGTAAAAGCAAAAATCACTCCTAGATAATTTTAATTACTATATCTACAAATGAATCATACTTACACTCAACATCAAAATTAACTTTAAAATTAAAAATAAATAAATAATTCAGTAAGTCCACAATCTGCTCCTCAAATGATCTGGAAGACTATTGGGCTTCATTAGAACATAGACACTCTGTTTTGCTTCTAAGGATGCAGAGTTTATCAGGACAGGGCCCAAATCTTTCATCTTCTTACAAGAAGATGGTGGCTGTATTGACTTACTGGATTACACAAATAATTACTCCCCAGTTCTTGAACACCAAAGAACAACAAGTGATGTTACAAAAAGATACAAAACCTAGTTTACTATTGGGTTTAGTTTTTTTTGTTTTTTTAACTAAATGGTGAATCGGGAACTGCCAGGCCCAATCTTTGGGAGACCCAGGATCAAACCTCATGGCTGCCACTATAACACCAAGAGCATAACCAATCATCTGCGTAGGGTATACTAAATTCCTATGATTTTAGCAAGAACAGAAGGAAAAGGGAATCAAAAAAACTTTAGGTCATAGGGACAGTCTATATTATGAATGTCCATGTCCCTTCCATAGGAGGTACTTGAAGGAGGTATTGGACACTGCAGGTTTCCAACTTTATTAATTCGTATAATGCGTCTTATAAAAATTGTATTTCACAATGGATTAATCCAAGGACAATGTATTTCTTTTACATCCAGTAACAGAAAAGTTTTTACTGTTTGGAAAAAAACGTCCACAAAATCTGAAACGATAGGAAAACGTATTTTCGGGTTTGAAGGACACCATTTGAGTGCAATGTCACAAGTGGTCGCTTCCTGCACGCCTGATTCTTCCGAAAATAACTTTTTGTTCTCGATGATAATTACAAGGTATTACCATGTTTCTGCTCGTTTATTACAGTTCCGCATAGGAAAGAACGGTATAATATCTCTCGAGGATCAAATGATCCAAATTGGCCACTGTATATTGCTAGCATCAGTAAATGCAATATACATAACTAAATGCAATAGTTTTTAATTCTTGAGAATCACCTGGTATTATCTTGTTTCTGTACGTGTCTTCCTTCATAAAATAGTTTGTAAGTCTTGATAGATAGCAAGCATTACCACGTTTTTGCACATGTCTTTATTCTGTGTCTTCAATTTTGTTATCATTCTGTACGAAAATAGTTATATTGTTGCAGGTCTGGTTTTTGGCCGAGTGATAGATAGAGGAATTTTGAATTGAGCTCTGATTTACTTTGGGCCTTTGCAAACGTTACCTATATAAAGTGTAGACAGATGTGCTTCATTATTTTCTGGTTTATCTCCAGGATGTTTTTCATCCGGTAATGTTATGTATGGTAATCATGCTGGAAAAGCCAGTTATTTTTTTAAGTTTCAACGGAACAATTGTTTCATTTTTTATGCAGGTGGGACTTTTGCTCTTTATTCCCTTATATGCAGACATGCCAAAGTTAACACAATCCCAAATCAGCATCGAACAGATAAACAGCTGACGACTTATAGTCAGTCTGAAATTCAAGGTACTTCAGTGGCTGCAAAAGTAAAACGGTGGTTGGAGGGAAAACGTTATCGCCATAATGCCCTACTGATATTAGTTGTCTTAGGCACCTGCATGGTCATCGGCGATGGCATTCTCACACCTGCTATTTCAGGTATCCATGTTATTTTCTGCCTTTCTCTTTTGCATTGCATCTTTCTCAACGTTTTGGTCCTGTCCTGGTTTCCAATGATATGCGGGTATATTGTACTTTAATAAGATTCTTATTTCTATTTTTGCACACAAACTTTAAGAAAATCAATCAGAAATGTTAGTCTTTAGGTCCTTAAACTGTAATAGTGTCTCTTGTTTTTCTCTACCCCAAGAACTATATGTCTTATTACAATATCATTCACTACCATTGTCTTGAGAACGACCACAATTGAATGACCATTGTCTTGAAAACTACCACGAAACTTCTCTACCCTTTTGTGCATTTAAGGTCCTTGAGTACTGAATTGCATTTTCCTTTACAAACTGTGTCATACATGTTAGGCTAAAGAGTTTTAACTTTTAAGGACTTCCACACAGTATTATAGCACGGAAGACAGTTACATTACATGCATCGCCTATGGCTTGATTCTCTTTTTGATGGATTCAAATTTAGTTTTGAAGCATCTTTAGTAGTTGCTGGTTTAATGCTAGAGTTTCCAGTATTTAAACAACTCACTCAATGAATACCTTCTTAAGATAGCTCTCTTTCAAGCAATCAAGATATATCCTTCTCCTCTGAACAAGGCATTAAGCCCTTGAACCTCAGAAATCATGGAGCCCTGAAATTTCTCAAATGATGAAATTGAGAAGGCCAAGCTTTTATGGAGTTCATGGATTTGGAAAGCACAATTGTCACAAACCCAGATCTAAGTCTGTCTTAATTCTAGCCTAACTGTGCCGACCACCAAAGTTTAAACCATAAAATACTTCTTTTAAATGATAATTTAACCATTCATGAACTAAATTTTTCAAAAACCACAAACATGTATGTTTGCTTGCTTGGACCCCTTGCTTAGCAGCGAATTGTCAGCGTTTTGAACCCGGTTATTGAAGTCTATCTTTAGGAAAAGAGTTCATTACAATAAGCATCAGCTTCTTTGTCTTAAAGATTAATCTCATTCGAGATGTTGATATTGTAATGTAATAACATAAATAATAAATAAAATAAAAGAGTTTTATTAATGTCCCATAGTTGATTTTAAATAGTAGGTCAGTAGAATTAAAGGAGTACTATCAATCAGTGTTATGTTGGAACTGGTCTTTTTTTTTTCACCGAACCAGCTAGTTCTATATGGAACCGGCCAGTTTCTTATGATTTGAATAAATATCGTTGAAACTCAATTTAAACCAAAAAAAAATAGTAATAATTAACTTATGAGTGGGTTAGCCTAATATTCTACCCTTATTTTTATTGTATTACTTAAATTTATAAAAGTATCATTAATTGTTTCACGTTGTTTGAAAGTGGTTACAACCTAATTGGATTTCATATAGAAAAGGTAGAATTTTAGATCCCACTCAAAATCCAACAAATTTAACAATTTTCAACATTTCAGAATTTGGGGGATTTGACATTTCCCTTGGATATTTGCCATGTATGAAAGTATGGAACAGTGTTATCAGAATCAGACTGTTCATCGAATCGGTAGACTCCAAAAATGTAAACCAAACTGGAACCGGAAAAAAAACAAACCAAAACATTGGTCGACGAAAAATTACATCAAATATGCAAAGTTTCTCATATATATAGAAAGGGTGCATATAACAAAAACAACACCAGTAAAATCCATCTCTAAACCAAAAATACATCAATAAAGAGGCTCTAGATGGCCTCTAGAATCCAAAAAATTTCATGCTACAACAAATATCTACATATCATCAAAACTAAGTTACTCGAAATGCCTAGCAAAAACTCTGGAAATGTTGTTCGCTGAATCAGAAACAGATCTGGGTACGAAACTCCTTGGAAACAATAAGTGTAAGTTGTAATTAGGTTTGGTCTTCATAAATGTAATTTTGATCTTTGTACTTGTAAAAGAAAAGAAATATTATTTTTGTAAATTGTAAAAATGAGTTTCTTTCTCATTGCATAGGTCTGGCACGTGTTGAAGTGATATAGGAAAGTCAAAGAGTCAAAGAAAATGTTGAAGAACCCTTCTTGGGCATATATCAAATGTATTTGAGTCACAAACACTGTCAAATAGCCCTCCAATGACAAGCACAATCCTCTTTGTCATGTCGGGGTGCAAATCGAATTAAAAGAAGACATGTCAGCTCATATTAGGAGACACATCGGTTGACTCGGTCAAGTCGGCTTAATATGGAGGGCAAACTACTATAAATATCTAGCTAGGGTCTGGGCAAAAGGAAGGTATAGGAACTCGCATTTCTCTGAAATATTCGGATGGGTATAGGGTCTGAGATCCGCATTACAAGAAGGCAAAACAATCTCGGGTAAACTCTGAAATTTTCGGTGGTGATTATAGTGAGTAATCACAGTCTCAAGACCTCACAAACCTCTGATATCTCTACTCTTTCGGATGGGTACCACAGAGGTACAGTCTCGGCATAATTGTGACAAGGATGATCTCGGTGATCTCACAACAGCACACACAGTCTCGACATACATATAGATGTAGTCATGGTCTTAGCATATGTGTAGATCTCACAGTGTCACACTTTGTCTTGACATACCTCAAGGTACAATCATGATCTTAATCTTGATGAAAACACAGTGATGATCTTGGTGAAGGTACAACTATGGTGAGTTAGTCATGATCTCGGTAGATCTAGGTGCAACTCTCATTCATATATATACATATCTCAATATGGAGATCTCGTTGATGAAGACCTCGGTGAAGGTGCAACAATGGTGTTGCAGCAGTAATAAAGATCTCGGTGGTGCAGTAGTGATGGCCTCAGTGGTGCAACAATGATGATGATCTCAGCAGTGACAAAGAAGAGGATTGGTGTCTTGGTCTTGGAGTGGCCTAATAGGTCAAGGGTCATGGTATTGGTATTCGTCAATTGGAATCTCTATAAGAAGAATTTCATGCGGGTTTTCCTCTCAAAGAGTGAGAGGTTTTGGCCCTGGCAAAAAGCCAACATCATGTGTTCTTGTCTCTTTTGTTTTTGGTAACTATTTGATGAACTAAGCAGACACACTCTAATAATAAGGAAATATTGTACTAATAAGAAAAGTTAAAAGAACCTCACAAATAGTTATCATGGCGAGAAGAATCTCATTAACTTCATTTTCCCTAGATTCTTCAACATGGTATCGGAGCTAAGGTGCTGAAGTGAAAGGAAGGGCAGTAGAAAGAGACATTCAAGGATTAGCTTCAAGAAGGGCATCAAAGCAAGTTGAAGGACTTTGTCAAAATTGAAGGATCAATCTTCAACAATAGTCTACAACAATAAGGGTTTTTATCTATAAAATCAAGGAGACAGTCTACAACAGCAAGACAATTAAGGATAATCAATAAAATCACATCAATTTGAAGATAACCTTGAGGAAGCATCAGTTCATCTTCAACATGATCAAGGCAAAGATTTTATCTTCACATATCAAGTAAGTATTTTCATTAATCAATTTGGTTAAATGACTTCGTGCTTGTAAGGAGATCTATAAATCGGTCGGGTCATCAAGATTCCTTGCATAAGAAAGGACAGTAGATATAGTCCCCGAAAGAGAAGTCATATGTAATCAGTCCTAGGTCCTCTCATCCCTATGTAGCAGGAGAGGTGACATAAAAGAGAGATATGAAATGCTAAGGTGCTGAAGTCAAAGGAAGGGCAACAGAAAGAGACATTCAAGGATCAGCTTCAAGAAGGGCATCAAAGCAAGTTGAAGGGCTTTGTCAAAATTGAAGGATCAATCTTCAACAATATTCTACAACAACAAGGGTTTTATCTATATAATCAAGGAGACAGTCTACAACAACAAGACAATTCAGGATAATTTCGGTGCCAGGATCAAGTAATCTCAGTCAAAGTGAAGTCTCAATGTTAGTGCTCAGAACTCGGATCACAGTCAAAAGAAGAAAACACAATACCTCTCACAGTTTTAGTGCTAGCCACAAATTGGGTGTCATTACAATCTCTGTCATACCACAAAGATCTCAATAACTTATAAGCCTGGAGCAGTTTCGGTGCTTGGTGCTGGACAATGGTAAAAGGTTTCAAAGGAGATCTTTGAAAAAGGGATTTCAGTTGTTCATGCCAGTCAACTCAAGCAAGGATCTACAAGATTCTACACCAGCAAGGAGCATCACAACAAGACCACAAGTATATACAATAAAATCACATCAACTCGAAGATAACCCTGAGGAAGCATTAGTGCATCTTCAACATGATCAAGGCAAAGATTTTATCTTCACATATCAAGTAAGTATTTTCATTAATCAATTTGGCTAAATGACTTCGTGTTTGCAAGGAGATCCATAAATCGGTTGGGTCATCAAGATTCCTTGCATAAGAAAGGGCAGTAGATGTAGTCCCCGAAAGAGAAGTCATATGAAATCAGTCCTAGGTCCTCTCATCCCTATGTAGCAGGAGAGGTGACATAAATGAGAGATATGAAATGCTAGAAAATATACTCTCTGAAATGCAGTGAAGAAGGTCATATCACCAAGACCTGATTGAAGGTATCAAAGAATGAAGGGATATCTTCATAAGATCTCAATTGGAAGATCTGGGAGAGATGATAAGAAGATGATCATCATTGTTCTAACTGATAAGCAAGGTAACAAATGTACATGAACAAGAAGGTTACCTGATTTGACAATTTGTGGTCTCTATGCTAGATAGAGAAAGACAAGTTGATGGCAAAAGTATTGAAGGATAAAGGAATCAAACATGTGCAGAAAGGAAAGAGGGAGTAACAAGATCTCTACTATGATTGAAATGGTATCCCTCACAAAAGAGTCCTACCATAAGCTTTTGTTATAGATATGACCATGATAATTAGATGCATCATGGCATCATGAAAGCATTAGAAACAAAAGCTCGGAACATCACATGGGAATCATGAAGGACAAGATCCATGGCAGTCAAACGTGAAGGATACAACTCTTGGGAACCTCATTGGACATTGAAGGAAAGGATGAAGTCATCTAGGAAAAGGCTCATCATACATCAAGTCCAAAAGGAAACATTTGCCAGATGAGGATATGCAAGATCCTCAAGGTTCTCTGATGGAATCCTCATCAGAGGGTTCACTAATCTAGAGAGGAAGCAAGTGTTTCATCAGGAACTCCAACTTATGGAATTCATGGGATGATGGTGTGATGACATGAAGCAGATCAAGGGATTGAAGATCTTTTCAACCAAGGAAGCTGTTGGAAGAAGCCTTGATGATCTAAAGGTAAAATAAGGTATGTATGCTTGTGTTTAATATTATAATGACATGTCGTATGGTTGCAGGTAACAAGGATCATTACTTCTATCTTAAGAAGCATGATCAAGAGAAAAAGGATCTCCTCCTTTGAAAGGATGCAGGAAGGCATAAGTCACACTAGATGAAATCAACATAATATGTCCTCATATGGAGTATGAGGTGGTTGACTACAATTAAGAAACTTTGGTTAAAGCTCCTGGGAATGGAATGTGTGAGGAAGGAAGAGATTGTGAGATATGAAACCATGATGAAGGCAATCAACATCCAAAAGACCAAGAAGACTTGACTAGTAAATCTCCCGGAAAGATATGAAGACTCTGATGGAAAAAGATGAAGACCCTTGACAATGGATATCTTTGGGAGATGTGTCAACATGTATCCAGGATGCTGATACCTACAGGAAAATGTCATGATGAAGAGCCATCTTGTAATATACTATTTGATTTAATGTTATGTTTTGATTTCTTGAATAATATCTGGGTGAATTCATGTAGGGCTACTGGAACAAGAGTTGTAAGTGCAAGTACAACTAGCTTTCATGTGGTGGATGTAAATTCTTGAAAGAAGCATGATGAGAAAGAAGTAGCCATATGGAGAAGGTTCCATATATATACCAAGAAGGCCACTTTCCATGAAGAAAAGAATGACATGTCGAACCAAGAAGGAAAGTGATCGATGGCCTATGCCCGACAAGGAAGAAGCTCGACTAAATTTCATGACGTCAAGGAAAGAAAGTGATCAAGCAACTAAAGGACCCATGAAGAAGAAGTTGCTGATGAAAAAGGAGAGTCCCTTGCTAAGAGGGAGCTTTGACAGGTCCCAGATCAAGAGGGAGCTTGGATTGGGTCACCCCTGATTAAAAGGGAGTGACAGTTGTGTTTTTTTCTATTTCATGTGTCATGCACTAGACCAGGATTAACAACCGTACATCTTAGTGAAGGCCATGAAGAGAAATGTAGACACATGATGGATGTATCCTCCCTAAATTGAGAGGGAGAGATAGACACAACATTCCTGTCTTCACTAGGGAAGAAAGAATGGAGTATTGGGTAATCATTTGGCATCTGATGCTCTTTGAGGATGTGTAGGGCATCCAAGATAAGAGTAGGCAAGAGGACCGATATTCTCTGAGGGCTGAGAACCCAAGATAAGAATAGTCCTAGAAGGTCATACTTAGTGAACACCTGGGTGGGTATGTACCTTGAGAGACAATGATGAAGGTTTTTATAGTCATTGGTCTCACCAACATTGTAGCTCATGGTCTTGTGGGCAGATGGAGTTGTTAGTCAAGGCCTTGCACTGTGACAATGTTGGTTGATATGATGCTATACAAATGGGATTACCAATCAGATTCTTCTTATGAGAAATTCTTCAGATTGAGAATGACCAAGTACCATTATGAATACCTCCCTAGTTAAGAGGGAGTGTTGAAGGAAGTGTAACTAGGTTTGGTCTTCATAAATGTAATTTTGATCTTTGTACTTGTAAAAGAAAAGAAATATTATTTTTGTAAATTGTAAAAATGAGTTTCTTGCTCATTGCATAGGTCTAGCACATGTTGAAGTTCTATAGGAAAGTCAAAGAATCAAAGAAAATGTTGAAGAACCCTTCTTGGGCATATATCAAATGTATTTGAGTCACAAACACTATCAAATAGCCCTCCAACGGCAAGCAAAATCCTCTTTGTCATGTCGAGGTGCAAATCGAATTAAAAGAAGACATGCCGGCTCATATTAGGAGACACATCAGTTCACTTGGTCAAGTCAGCTTATTATGGAGGACAAATTACTATAAATACCCAACTAGGGTCTGCACAAAAGGAAGGTATAGGAACTCGAATTTCTCTGAAATATTCAGATGGGTATAGGGTCTGAGATCCGTATTACTGGAAGGCAGAACAATCTCAGATAAACTCTGAAAATTTCAATGGTGATTACAGTGAGTAATCACAGTCTCAAGACCTCGCAAATCTCTGAGATCTCTACTGTTTCGGATGGGTACCACAGAGGTATAGTCTCGGCATAATTGTGACAAGGATGATCTCGGTGATCTCACAACAGCACACACAGTCTCGACATACATATAGATGCAGTCATGGTCTCAACATATGTGTAGATCTCACAGTGTCACACTCTCTCTTGACATACCTCAAGGTACAATCATGATCTTAATCTTGATGAAAACACAGTCATGATCTCGGTGAAGGTACAACTATGGTGAGACAGTCATGATCTCGGTAGATCTAGGTGCAACTCTCATTCATATATATACATATCTCAATATGGAGATCTCGTTGATGAAGACCTCGGTGAAGGTGCAACAATGTTGTTACAACAGTAATAAAGATCTCAGTGGTGCAGTAGTGATGACCTCACTGGTGCAGCAATGATGATGATTTCAGCAGTGACAAAGAAGAGGATTGGTGTCTTGGTCTTGGAGTGGCCTAATAGGTCAAGGGTCATGGTCTTGGTATTCGTCAATTGGAATCTCTATAAGAAGAATTTCATGCAGGTTTTCCTCTCAAAGAGTAAGAGGTTTTGGCCCTGGCAGAAAGCCAACACACAGACACACTATTTGATGAACTAAGCAAACACACTCTAATAATATGGCAATATTGTACTAATAAGAAAAGTTAAAAAAACCTCACAAATAATTATCATGGCGAGAAGAATCTCATTAACTTCATTTGCCCTAGATTCTTCAACAATTTTGGATCCATTTTCGGAAATCCTGGTACGGATTCGAGAAAATCGTGATCCATATCCGAATTTTCGGAAACAGATCCTTGCAACAAAAAACACACTGCCGAGAACGGATCACACAAAAGGATGAATTGTTGGGAACAGATCACCCAAAAGAATGAACTCCGGGAACAAATTTAATTTTTTAATCTCCGCTTGGTTAAAAATTGTTGCTTTTTATCGTTTAGGGTTTTAACTTTTTAATATTTACTAGTTGCTCATGTTGCCCCTCTCGTTTCATTTGCGCAACTTGGAGCCACGAGGAGTCAACAGTCATTGTTGATATTTGAGAGTTGGAGGAGTCGATATTTGAGCTTGGAGGAGTCGTCGTCGGTCGAAGTTGCTGCTTGAGAGTCCAGACTGCAACTTGGAGCTAGGAGGAGTGACAAGTCGTTGTTACTTGCTAGCCTACGGCTGCTTGAGCCTTGGAGCCACTGGAAATTTGGAATTGCTGGAGCTTGGAAGTTGGAGACCACTGTCCATCAACATAGTAAGCTACAAATCTCTCCCAACCTGAGGTCAAAGTCTTTCTATTGAAAAGGTTACTTAGTTATTATGTCTATGGGTAACAGGATCATAAAATCCAACTGTGGTGCTACCAGGGATTTTTGCATTGCTAATATTTCTGGACTTTTATACCCAAATAATCGTTGTTACTGCTTTGAACTCATCACAAAATGATAACAATAAGAATGATATTATTGTTATATGAGTGATCAATACTATCATAAGTTTCCTTCAATATGTAAATATTAAATATGATAATGCTATTAATGTTCAATGAATGAAGTTTGAACACCATATGTCAAT
Source organism: Pinus tabuliformis (assembly GCA_031772625.1). Taxonomy (NCBI): domain Eukaryota; kingdom Viridiplantae; phylum Streptophyta; class Pinopsida; order Pinales; family Pinaceae; genus Pinus; species Pinus tabuliformis. The sequence goes on from CM062810.1 coordinate 924,771,703, forward strand.
GGGACTCAAACACACATCTTATCATCTATGTAAGAACATAGCGGTAGTGCCAAAAGTAGGTCCTAATGCTAGTCTATCAACAAATATAAAATTTCTATCAATCAATCAAGTGTTATACTAATCCTAGTGGATCCCCTAATGAATGAAACTCCTTGAGCAAGGAAGTATGTTGTCACTAATTTATTTAACTTGCCTATTTTAGAGGAAAATAAGTCTTGCATTGTACAGGTTCTTCTTTAGTATCTTGTTAATATAATGAAAAGGATGAAAATGATATGGAAACCTTACCACTAGTAGAGGTAGATTATCTTCTCTTTGCAAACAAATGATACCCAACAAAAGTTGAAAAGTGATTAATTGTAGGTTTTAACCCTGTACAGAAATTACCTGCAAACGAATTCTTAAAAACAGAAAATATACAATGGCGAGAACATAAAACATGAAACATATATACACAGAGATTTTCTCTTGGATCCCAAAACCGGGACTACCAGATTGATTTTTCATTATATTCCTTTCAATGTTACAACACATGTATATACATGCCGAAGCATTCATAAACCCCAATCCATTAACCTTGGATTATAACATAATTGTAGTTCCCTTGACTAGATCTACAAGATATGGGCAAAAAACCATCATGCCCAAAACCATGTGAAAAACCCATGCACAAAACCATAGGCAGGTCTGCCCACCTAATATAGGAACCATTTTTTTTCTCGGGGCGCTGCCCTGGACCCTATGCAGGGGGGCTACTGCCCCATAGCCCCCCTGCAAACCCCCTAACAGGGGGGGCTGTCGCCCACCCTATGACCCCCCCGCTACGCTCGGCACAATGAAGGGGGGGTCACCCCTCCCCCCCGCGCTTCGCGTGTGGGGCTAGTTGTGGAAAGAATATATCACACACCCAACATTAATGCAACAAGAGCAAAACTAAATGGGAAACATATGTATATGTGTTGCTGAGTCTACATATACCTTGACAAAAGGGATTGATAATATGAGTAGCAAGGTGAATATATCTCATAAAAGCACTCATAAGGAAAAAACTACAGACTTTTGTTGATTGTTTCAAGGTGTTTTAGCCAACAAAGAGGGTTGTCATGATCTTCGTAGGGAATGGAATTAAATTCTCTTTCTATAAGAGTAAAGAAGGATATAAAGGTATGATGAAAGATGGAAGAAAAATGTGAGAGATCTATCAAGTAGCCAAAAAACAACTCAAATCCATCATTCTTGAGTTGTTTCTCAATTCCACCCTTACAGCCAAAAAACATAGTCATCAATTCCACCTTTATATCCCTCAAGTAGCCAAAAAACAACTCAAATCCATCACTCTTGAATTCTATTGGTTGTTTGCCATCATTCTTGTTGAATTTTTGAAGGAAATCAAAGAGGACTTTTTGGATTTGTTTCATGGTCCATTGTTTGCAAGTAGTTCTACTGGGATGTTTTGACAAATTACCCGCCATCCATGAGATGCAAGGGATGCCAATTTGGGGTTCCTGTAAATTTAAAAGTTAAATGTTAAAACTATTATTGTACTATACATATGCCAATTCTATAACTATATTGCAATTTACTATTCAATGTCTCATGGTTGCAGTGATTCCAATGAGAAGTAATCTTGTTATTCACTTGAAAGTTGAAAACCACAATGAATGATAATATAGGGTACTGAGAAAGCACTAGGATTGAACTTTGAATATTAGCACTAGGTTTTGTTATGAAACCAGCTCACAAAAAGATAGAAAAGAAAGATAAACACCTTAGAATTTAGCCTTTTCGAGGGGGTAACCTCCTTTACATTACACAAATGAACAATTCTTTGATGATACAAATGACAAGATATCCTTTCTATATATAGGAGTCTAAGGGGTCATAATATAATCAGAGCCGACATAACAATAATAATGTAAGGGCACAATAATAACAATAGTGGGCTTCTATGGGGCACAATAATAACAATATGGGGACTACATGGGCAAAACAATATAATAAGGGGGTTGCACTAATAACAATAAGGGGTTACACTAGTAGTATAGGGACCTAACATGCCCCTCTCCTTCAAAAAGTGTTGTCCTCAACGCTTGAGTAGTTCTGGATGCTTTTGTATAAAATTCTTGTCCTCCCATGTCGAATCTTTAGCGGGTAAGTTCTTCCACTTGATGAGATACTCTGAAATTGATCGATTTTGTAGCTGTCGGGTTCTTGTTTCTGTGACTGCTCCAGGTTCCAATATGATTTTTCCTTCCTCATCAAGTTTTGGCAATATTGTTTGAACTGGGATCTTCTCATTATGTAAGGTCGCCATTTCTTAAGTGCATGTAGTCTTGCCAACATTTCCTTCTCATAAATAGCTTTGTGTAAATACTTTCCTTTGATTGGACGACTTTCGAAAGCAATGGGTCTTTCTTCTTGCGTTAAAACATCACCAATTCCATTTCCTGATGCATCATATTCCACAATAAAGGTTTTTGTGAAGTCTAGCGTAGCTAAGACCGGTGCTTGGCACATTGCCTCTTTAAGATGTTCAAAGGCCTTTGTTGCTTCTGGAGTCCATGAAAATGCATCTTTCTTCAATAATGTTGTTTTCGGAATGTCTTTAGTCTTCATTCTTATTTGATGATATCCTGAACGAATATCCAAGTTGGTGAAGTAAATTAATTCATGCAATTCATCCAATAGTTCATCAATGACAGGAATGGAAAATTTATCTTTACTAGTGAGTTTGTTGAACTCTCTATAATCCGGACACATGCACCATGACCCATCCTTCTTGTGCATCAATACTACTAGAGCAGAGAAAGAACTTTGACTAGGTTGAATTATACAAGCCTCTAGCATTTTTGCAACCATATGTTCAATTTCACTCTTTTGGGCATAGGGATATCTATAAGGCCTGATGTTTGGAGGAACACTTCCTGGAATCAAATGAATAGAATTATCATGATCATGAATAGGTGGGATGCCTTTGGGAGTCTCAAATACCTTGGAATGATTGTCCAAGACTTTTTGGAGATCTGGAGAAATAGATGATTTCGATGTGGGAACCTCTAGCAAACATAATTGTGCAATTACGCCTCGTTTTTCTTTCTTTAGAAGCTTTGTAATTCCGTTAGAACTGATTATATTTCTAGGTTTTCTTGTGATACCCCTTAATTCAACTTCCTTTCCTTTCGAAGAAAATTTCATGAAAAGTTCTTGAAAATTAAAAGCTATTGTACCCAAGGATTGTAGCCATTGGACTCCTAGTACAACATCAACACCACCTGTTGGAATGGAAAGCATTGGGCTATTCAATACATATTCTCCCATGGATAGATTGATGTTATGGCACTTTCCAGAGCAATTTATGGTTCCTCCACTTGCAACCATCACTTGACACTTTGGTGCTAGGTATAGGAAGCAATTCAATTCCTTGGCTATCTTACAATGAATACAATTATGGGTATTGTCCGAATCAATCAACACTATTACCTTTTTCTTCTTGATATGTCTTTCTATCTTGATAGTTTGAGGAGTGGTGATTCCGACCAATGCATTACAAGATATGGTCAGATTCATTTCTTCTTTTTTGATGTGATCTTTCACCTCTTGAATCTTTTTCTTCTTGATATGTCCTTCTATCTTCAGAGTTTGAGGAGTGGTAATTCTTGCCAATGCTTTACAAGATATGGTCGGATTCATTTCTTCTTTCTCTAGGGTTGGTTCCTAGTGTATATCCTCTTCTTTTGATGTTTCTTGATCTTTTTCTTCCTCCTCTTCACAATCTATGTAAAATAATTTCTTCTCAGCACATTTGTGACCTTTAGTGTATTTGCTATCACAAATGTAACAAAGCCCTTTTTCTCTTTTTTCTTCCAACTGTTGTGGTGTAAACGTTGTAGGTTGTGGAAGGTTAGGAGGAAAAACACATCCATATTTATAGTTGTGAGTGGTGGTATTCCTTGTTTCCATAATTCCGCTTTCAATTTTTCTTGCCAACCTGAATGCCTTCTCCAATGAATCAAGTTCCCAAAGATGAAGACATCAATCCTTTGCTTCTCTGGAATATCATTTACCCTTATATTCAATTTTTGAAAGTCCTCAATGTACTCTACCATTGAACCCTTTCGTTTGAGATTTATCAATTGGCTAAAGAAGGTGTTTCTCTTTGTATCCTCATAATGTGCTATCATTTCCTCTGTGAAAATTGACCACATGACAAGTGGTTTACGAGAACAAAGCCCTTCATACCATAAAAATTGATTCGATTCTAAATATAAAGATGCAATACGTACCTTTTGTAACAGTTTCACCTCATGAAGATCAAAATATTGCTCAATCTGTAGTATCCAATTTACCGGATCCTTGCCATCAAACTTCCTCATATTGCCCTTTCTTGATTTTAGGATCTTGATCTTGAAACGATTGTAACTCTGTAATTTCGGATCTTCCAGTTCTGAAATTACTACCTGCGGTAGCCCTCTGCGTCCTCTTTGTAGTGCCACCAGTCGGATCAAAATTGGATTCTACAAGAAAGATTTATGCACACTCTCCCAAGATGACCTGATTATATACCTTTTTTGAAGAGCGAACTTGTACGAAGTGCCACGTGTCATTGTTTCAACCTTTAGACCTGAAAATGATACAAAGAAATCTACAAGTCGTCCTCTTTTTGTAACTTCTTACGAAACTTCAATATGATGCTCAGAAGGAAAGTTGTGATGATTTGCCCAAGGTCACTGTTTGGAATGTAATTCAGGGACTTGCAAAAACCCTAAATGTCTTGGACCGTATGTCCGAAAATATAGCGAATAAAAATCTGAAATTCGGGCCCGAGATTCACCAAGGTTGCGGCTCAAATGGGTTTTAATTTCAAAATCTAACACTTCGTAGAAAACAAATAATAGCGAAAATGTCACGATGACCTGTTTGAGATGGAATTTTGGAGCTTTGCAAAAACCCTAACTTCCTATGATCATATCTCCAAAAATATAGCGAGACAAGATCTGAAATTCGGGCTCGAGGTTCAGTGCGATCTTGGCTCCAATGGGTTTTTTTTTTAGTTTCGAAACGTCACAGAAAAAAGTTATATAGCGAAAATTCCATGATGACCTGTTTGGAGCAGCGAAACCTTAGAATCCAAAGCTCTGATACCAAATGTTATGAAATCAGCTCACAAAAAGATAGAAAAGAAAGATAAACGCCTTAGAATTTAGCCTCTTCAAGGGGGCAACCTCCTTTACATTATACAAATGAACAATTCTTCGATGATACAAATGACAATATATCCTTTCTATATATAGGAGTCTAAGGGGTCATAATATAATCAGAGCCGACATAACAATAATAATGTAAGGGCACAATAATAACAATAGTGGGCTTCTATGGGGCACAATAATAACAATATGGGGACTACATGGGCACAACAATATAATAAGGGGGTTGCACTAATAACAATAAGGGGTTACATTAGTAGTATAGGGACCTAACAGGTTTGAATACTTTTTTTAATTTGATGCTGAAGTGTTCAAACTTCAATCATCAATGCTTTTCAAATTTTTGTTCATTTTTGTTTAATTTGTTTTTTTGTTTGAAATTTAAATTTGTCATTTTTATAAAATTCTTTGAGTTAGAATCTGTCAACTTTATTTTGCAGTTTCATTTACATCATTATCATGGTAACTTCAAGTTCAACCATTCGTGAGGTAGAGGAAGTGGAACATGAAATTGATTTTGCCCCTAAAGTTGATCAAAGTCATCACTTTGGAAATATGTAATTGTTGTTGGGAATATCCAAGGAGGGGGATCACTGGCATGGGTTTGCAGTGAGTGTAAAAAGGAGTATAAGGGATCATACACCCGGGTTAAAACACATTTACTTGGGTTAAAAGGCGATGGCGTTCGAATATGCACTGACCCACCTAAAGAGAATGGAACAGATAGAAATGGTTTAAGCAAGGAAAAGCTTGCAAAATATCAGAAAGAACAAGACAAGGCACATGCTAAAGCAAATGAGGGAAATCCTACCTCTCAATTCAAACAACCAACAAGGTTGGGAGCATCTTTATCAAAGCCTCCGCTTCCCTTTCATGGAATTGTCAACTCTGGTTCAAAGTGGTCTAATTTGGGATTGCTTGAAAGGATTTTTAATAATGATGCTCGAGAGATGGAAGACGCGGCTATAGGTCAATGAATTTATACAAATGGCCTTCCCTTTAACCTTGTGTGATCTCATTACTAGGGAAAGATGATAAAAGTAGTTAATGAAACCCCAAAAGAGTACAAGAGCCCCTAGATATGAGAAGGTACGCAATACAATGTTGAGTGCTAAGAAGTTAGATTTGAAGGCTAAATTAAGCCCAGTTTGTAATTTATGGTGCATTTTAGGGTTGTCCATCATTTTTGATGGATGGAAAGATCAAAGGAATAGGCCTTTGATCAATGTGATTGCTCAGAGCCCAAAGGGGGAAATGTTTTTGAAGGAAATGACTGAGGGGCAGCTGAAAGATTCCCAATTCATTGCTGACATCTTGATTGAAGCAATTGAATTGGTGGGGCCAAAAAATGTTGTTTAGGTAATAACTGACAATGCAATAATGTGTAGAGCAACGAGCCTAATTATTGATGGGAAATATCAGTACATCTTTTGGACCCCTTCTGTTGTACATTCATTGAACCTCATGTTGAGCAAGTTGGGGAAGCAGATTGAGTGGATTCAAGTTATTTTTTGAAGAGGCAAAAGAAATTCAAGCCTTCATCACAAACCACCACATGTCCCAAGGCATCTACAGGGAATTTGCAAATTTGGAGCTCCTTAAGGTACCTAAACTTTAAAGTTTATTTCATAAATTCTAATTTCTATGACTTTAAATTCAAATATGTAAAGTGGATTCCCAAATGTCATGATTCGTGAATCATAATAATTATTCAATCAAATTATGATTTTTAATTTATTGAAACTTTGGCAATTTGGCACTTGCAAGTTGCCGAGACTCGTTTTGTTTCTCACATCATAGTGTTACCAAGGCTTATGTAGGTGAAAGAAGCATTGCAATCAATGGTATGCAATTTTCTTTGGAATTAATGGAGGCAATCCCAATCTGAAAGAGCACAAGCAATGAAAAGTTTGGTTGTTGATAATGAATGGTGGGATAGGGTGGAGTACCTCTTGGAATTTACTAAACCAATTGTGGATTTGCTCCTCCTGTTTGACATAGATATGTCTAATATGGAAGAGGTGTATGAGGGCATTGATTCCATGATAGAGAAGATAAATGCCAAGGAGAAGGACCCAAATGAATTCTTTTACAAAGAAGTAAATATATATTGACCAAAAGGTGGAACAAGATTACCACCCCATTGCACCTTTTGGCCTATGCAGTGAATCCAAAATATTATGCTGCAGAGTTGCTAAGTGATCCATAAAGAACCACACCAAACAAAGACCCAAAAGTCTCACAAGGATTTAAAAAGCTTTTTGTAGATCCTAAAATTGGGATTCAGATTCGTTCACTGTTTGCTCATTTTGTTGGATCAGAGGGTTGGGGTGCTGATATTGATTGTATTTGGAACAAGACCAAAGTAATTCCAAATTATTGGTGTAACTACTATGGTGGGGAACTTCCACATATCCAAAAATTGGCCATCAAGATCTTGTCATAGGTTGCTTGTTCCTTTTCAGCAGAAAGGAACTTGAGTACATATGGCTTCATCTTCGGTGAAGCGAAACAGATTGGGCTCCAAGAAGGCTGAGGAACTAGTGTATGTTGATTCAAACCTTCTCCTTTTGTCATACAAGAGAGACAAATACAAATTTGGGCCCACCAAACTATGGAATGTGGAACCAGAGTTTCCTGACTTGGACATGACGCTGAATGCTAGGTCTCATATAACTTTGTTTGATGAGAAGACACCAATAGTTGGATCTTCAAATGAGCATGACAGTAATGCTCGCACTCCTAGAGAGGATGTGGTTCCTAGTGACATGAATGAAGACATATTTGATGATATGTAAATGTATTTTATGATGATGTTTTAATCTTTTGAACGATGAATATTGAATACCATAATATGCCATATGAATTATGAATAATGTTAGTAGATTGCCAGTTATAGTTCAGTTTGTACTTTGTACTATGCAATGTGCATTATTAATTTTGGTGATGATGTTGTAACTTGTCATGTTGATAATTGAAATTTGCAATAGAAAATTGATGATATGTTGAATCATGAATTTTATAATAATCATTAATGATGATGACAATGTTTATGTTGAATTGATGATGATGATAAATGTTAATTGATTATGTATTTTTAGATGCAGAATCTAGATTCTAAAAGATGAATGATAATATGAAATTCTTATTTTGTTATATATATATGTGTGTGTGTGTGTGTGTGTGTGTCGTTTCCTTGTCGCATCGTATCTATATTTTTTGAAAATTTTCCATATCTATTTCAAACCCTGTATCCGTTTCAACGCAACTTAGCATCAAAATCATTTCCTATATTGGGTTCCTTATCATTGATATCACCCTATAAGCATTAAAATAATATAGAGAAAGTTTAACATGTCAAATCAAGATTTTGTTTAAGTGATGGGTAAATTTTTACTAGGGTCGTGACAGAGGAGTTCAACAATTTAGTGCCACCAACATCGAGGTAAATAGAGGGCTTCGTTCTCTTCATTAAGTGCTAGTTCCATACATAACATAATCCAATGGAAACGTTGCAATCCCCCCAATCCTGAAATGCTAAAAACTGTAAGTCTGTTTGATTTTGAGTGGGATCTAAAATTCTATTTTCTCCATATGAAATCTAATGAGGTTGGAACTATCCTTGAACATACTAATTCAATTAATAATAATGTGACTTTAAGAATTTAACATTACCATTAATTACATAGCATTAGTAGGGCTCTTTGGTTGAATATTAGTTCAACCCACTCATAAATTATTGATTTCTTTAAAAAAAATCGCATTCCAAGGGTCCTTAGTCACATTGTACAAAACTAGTTGGTTCAGTGAAAAAGGCAAGTTTGGTACCAAAACAACTTTTTTCGATATGTGGCATTGATTCAAACTAATTTTTGCTAAAAAACTATTGGACCGAACATTTTATTCTGATTTGGCCTGGTTCTTATAACATTGGTATGGCAATGTTTCCCACCACAAAGTGGGTAACCCCTAGGAGAAAATTTTTCTCCTTATTTGATAGTCATCCAACCAACAACCCCATGACGATCAACATAACAATATGCCAGAATTCTCCACGTATTGCCTTGGTCAGATCTTGCTCCCATCTGGGATTTCTTCTTCAAGGAGGGTGGGTCATCTATCAACAGGTACTTTAACTATTTGTTAAGTTATGGTATGTTATATGCTTATAACAATTTACTTCTTTTTCTTATTATATTCCACCGATTAGCAATCACATGTACATAAAGTAAAGTGCAGATAGAACATTAAACGATCGACAGAAAACAAGCCAAGACAAGAGACACAAGATGTGGCGGCTAGCCAGGGACAAACTCCACAATGTGTGGGGAAACCCTTTGATCAAATCTTCTTTTATCTTCAATAATTCAGCAGAGAGAAATAGTACAATAAATCTGATTCATATCAGCAGTAGCAAACCCTAAATCAGCAGCATCAGCATTAGCGGCTTCAAACTAGGGCAGACGATATCTCACAAACCGACCGTCGGATTGACTTCATTCCACCACCAAAAGTTTCGGCTTCCAGAGGAGGTTCAGATGAACCTACATCGTAGTTCAGATGAGGAGATCTTCTAGGCCACGCAAGTCAATCTTTACTTCTGCAGTTGCAGCTTCAGTTTCAGCAGTTTCCGGCTTCAAACTAGGGCAGTCGATATCTTGCAAACCGTTCGTCGGATTGACTTCATTCCACCACCAAAAGTTGCGGCTTTCAAAAGAGGTTCAGATGAACCTACAGCGCAGTTCCAAAGAGGAGATCTTCTAGGCCACGCAAATCAATCTTTACTTCTGCAGTTGCAGCTTCAGTTTCAGCAGTTTCCGGCTTCACATGTGTGAGAGAGACCCATTTCAGCGCAGTAGAGAAGAGACTCATATCTGCGCAGTAGAGAGAGAGAGATGTGATGAGATGAGTGAGTCCAAATGAGGAAAAGTCCTCTTATATTTATACACAACGTTGGTGGGTGAATAGATGCGACTGTTGGGCTTCTGAGCCTACATGAGTTGTAGGTCGGCTTGATAATAAATCCATAATCAAAATAAATTCATATCTCCATGAATACTTATCGGAATCGGATGATCTTTATATCAATCCTACACCTCTCGACGAGAGGAATCTAATAAAAATATTATCAGCCATGAATAAGATGACCCACATGAAGTTTTGCCTTGGTTGCCAATTTTAACACTCCCTCTCAACCATGGAGAACTTCATCTGCAATCTGTTTATCGGTCGTTACTATTCATCCATCAAATGCACTGCCCTGTACAGCCTGACCCTTGCCTTGCTCTGCTCTATTTTGCCTGTTCTGCTTTGTCTTGTTCTGCCCTGCACTGATTTGTACTGTTTTGTTTTGTTCTGCTCTGCTCTTGCATTGTTCTGTTCTACTCTGCTTTTGTCCGAATTATGAAGAAGAAGAAATGATCAAGGATGTATCATACTGACTCAAAGTCAGTCTCAGAGTATGTACCACTGGTCCCAGACCAGTCTCAACCAACCCAAAGTCAGCGTCATAGTGAGTACAACTCCAATGGTCCCAGACCAATATCATCCTCCACTGACTCAAAGTCAGTCTCAGAGTATGTACCACTGATCCCAGACCAGTCTCAACCGACCCGAAGTCAGCGTCATATTATGGTACAACTCCTACCACTGGTCCCAGACCAGTATCATTGATCCCAGATCAATGGAGGTCATCCTAGCGTAGGGAGTACGATAGTGACAACAATGCGTCAATCGGTACTACTATGGTCCCTAACTTCATTTCCCTGCTCATTGATCAGATGAGAGGTACTTCCCATGAGTCCCAGACTACATGGGTAGGATGCCTCGACAGGAGAACTAATCAATCTTGTCCTCACAGGAGAACACATCAATCTTGCTACAATTTCCATGGAGAACACATCAATCCAGGCCTCACAGGAGAACACATCAATCCTGCTACAATCGCCGTGGAGAACACATCAATCCAGGCTGCCATGGAGAACACATCAATCCAGGCCTCACAGGAGAACTAATCATCCTGCTACACAGGAGAGCGAATCATCCTGTTCCACAAGAGAGCGAATCATCTTGTCCCACAAGAGAGCGAATCATCTTGTTCCAGTGTGCACCACCAGGGGAGGGTGAGTCACCCTGTGGTCATATGTTGCTCCAGTAGGAACCGCAAGCCCTTAGAGCTCCCAGAGCTCAATGTATGCAACATGCAGGACCATTGTACAAGGGTTTCTTGCCGACTCCAAGTCGTTTGGGAAAATCACAGATTAGATCTTTCCTCGGGGCTTTGACAAGGTGTATCAACCTGTACATCATCTTAATGTGATGGAGCTTCCTTTCTCATCGACTTACCATATCCCAGATGATGTCTATCTGCTGGAGCAATTGACGAATACGGGATTCCTCAATAATCGAATCCCACCTCTGGTTGTTACAGAGAATCACAGTGGTATCCAATGTAAATCCAAACAGCTCACTGAAGAGCTTTCGCAACCAGACTGCCTCACACGAGGTTATGCTAGCAACAATATATCCTGCTTCAGCAGTGCTCAAAGCCACCGACTTCTGCTTCCTGCTCATCCAGGATATCGAAGCAGATCCCAAGATGAAACAGTACCCGGAAGTGCTCTTACGGTCCACCACACTGCTTGCCCAATCAACATCAGTCTATCCAAGTAGTCTCACATCTCCGGCAGTGTATCTTAATCCATGAGAGATTGTGTCCTGAAGACATCTCAGAAGATTCCTGGCATCAATCCAGTGAGGCTCAACCAAATATGAGCTCACAATGCTAACTGCAAAACATATGTTCGGACGGAGGTTCACCAAGAACATCAATGCGAATGAGTTTTTGAAACTCAGAGGCATTTCCCAAGTCTGGTCCGACATCACTACCATATAACTTCTAAAAGTTAAGATCCTCGAGGTAGTCACAAGCTTGCAGTCCATCATACCGAATCTTTCCAATATATTTACCACATATTTTTCTTGAGATAGGAAAATTTCCCTTGGCTTTTGCCACACTTCAAGTCCTTGGTCCTTCATTTCAAATTCAGAGGCCAGCTCCCTCTTACATTTGTGAATGAGAGGGTCTGCACCTATTAGAAAGAGGTCATCCACATACAATACCAGTATGAGAGGCTTGTCATCTTCAACCTTAAAGTAAAGGTTAGGATCGACTTCACTCCTAGTGAATCCCAGCTTCATCAAGTAGCTATCGATCCTCTCATACCATGCTCGGGGTGCTTGCTTCAGCCCATAGAGAGCTTTCTTCAACCTGCATACATGAGATTTTCGATCATAAATCTCAAATCCTTCGGGTTGCTCCACGTAGACCTCTTCTTTGATCGAGCCATGCAAGAACGCAGTCTTGACATCCATCTGATGTAGGTTCCATCCTTGTGAAGCGGCAAGGGCTATGATTGAGCGGATGGTCGTATATCTGGCAACAGGTGCAAATATCTCATCATAGTCTATACCTTCCTTTTGGGAGAAACCTCGAGCAACAAAACGAGCCTTATACTTTTCCGTGCTTCCATCTGCTGCGTGCTTTATCTTGTAAAGCCATTTGGAAGTAACAACAATCTTGTCCTGGGGTCTGGGAACTACTTCCCAAACATCATTCTTTATGATAGACTCATATTCTTCGGTCATAGCATCCTTCCATACTTGATGCTTGACGGCATCTGAGAATGACGAAGGCTCATTTTGTATGATCGTGCTCATGATGGTCAGGTATCCTTGATACCTATTAGGTTTCTTACTTTCACGAAAGGTTCCTCGGGGTGCAGCATGTCCTTCAGCATCATCAAGTAACCCCTTAAGCCATGAAGGCCTCTTCCTAGAAGAGGAAGGCTCATATGGAGGAGGATCAATCGGATCCATGGGTTCTTCTACATCAGGCATTGATTCATCATCCTTTTCTTTCGGTTCCCTGGTGTCGACTTCTTGAGAGCTCCTCAAAGTCGGAAGATTGATCACCTTGTTGAGAGCCATATCTTCGTCAAAGGTGACATCATGACTAATTATGACTTCCCTTTGACTAGCTACATAGATTCTATAGCCTTTAGTATTTTCACCATAGCCCACGAAAATTCCCTTCTTTCCAGATGCTCCCAATTTATTTCTTTTCTCTTTCAGCACATGAAAATATATAGGGCTTCCAAAAATTTTAAAATGAGAAACATCAGGTTTCTTACCGGTGAATTTTTCTTCAGGAGTCTAGGAACCCAATGCTTGATGAGGGCATCAGTTTTGTACATATACGACGGTGATTGTAGTTTCAGCCCATAGAAACTTTGGAAGTCTTTGATCATGTAGCATGGCCCGGACAACTTCCATCATCGTGTGGTTCTTCCTTCCTGCCACACCATTCTGTTCAAGAGTATGTGGTGTAGTAGTCTCCCTCTTAATGCCAGCCTCAGATATGCCTGAGTGAACCAACTGTAATACATCGGAGGTCTTGCTTTGGCTTGAGGGGAACGGTCCCCTTTTGAGCTTTCCTTCGGCACATCCTGGACATACACCTTCTTTCTGTACTCAGAATTCGAGCATCCCTGTCACCATTTGTCTTACACCGAGTATAGCTTTATAATGAAGGGGGGCAAACCTCTAATGCCACACTTCGGACTGAAGAGATGTGTCATAAGACATGACACCTAGCAAACTTCCATTGACTTGATATAATGAATCAACACTAAACCCAAGAGTAAAGACATCTTTAACATTATTTTTCCATATACGTACCTTGCCATTGCTGAAGGTTACCTTGTAGCCTTTGTCTTCCGTTGCCGAGATGGACACTAGGTTCCTTTTGAGGTCAGGTGCATTTAATACATCCTGGAATTTCTAGCCTTCTTGAAGGCTTGTCCTCTTCCTTGATTCCTAGCTCTCCTCTTACCTTTGCTGTTGAATTTGTCATTCCTTTGATTGCCATTAGAGGGATTTCTGATCATTGTCCCGGTCTGAGTCCTTTCTATCAGGGCACTCCCTTGCATAGTGACCTGCTTTATCGCAGATGTATCATCATCCTTTTCTTCCACCCTTAGGTCCAACCTTTCCTTTTGATTTAGACCCAAAATTATTTCTTTTCTTAGCATGAGAAGAAAAAGCAGCAGGAGGACCTTTAGGCAAGGGCATTTCCTGCTCTTCTACCCTTGTTTGTTCTTGAATGCATCTAGCCATTAATTCCTCGAAACTAGGAATTACATTATAGTTCAGAAGAGTAGTCTTGAACACATACCATTCAGATGGTAATCCTCCGAGAGTTGTGAGTGCCATTTCTCTGTCAGTAATGGTTTCCCCAATAGATAGGAGATCGTTCTTGATCTCGGTGATTCTTAAGAAGTATGCTTGCATACTTTCATCTTTACCCTTCTTGATTTCCCTCAACTTATTTCTAAGAAACAAAACTTGATTTGCATCATTAACTTTAAATAAACTCACCAGTCTGTCGTAGATTTCCTTGGAGGTGTCTAGATCAGAGATGTAGGCCACCAAGCGCTTGTCGATAGAGTCCCGGATGATCTTCTTTGTTTTGACTTCTCCATTTTTCCATTTGTTCCAGGCAACAGCAGATGCATTTGATGAAGGCTCAACAATATTGCCTCTTACATGGTCCAGCACTCCTTGATCTTCAAGGGTTAGATCGATAGACATCTTCCATCCGTGATAGTCAGCTTTCTCACGGAGCTTGTCTTCGGCAGGAAAGAGTGTTGAGGACCCCATAGTTCTTTTAGGATAGCCTTGCCAATCTTCTCTTCAATGATTGCTCTTGCTCTTGCTCGGGCTTTGTCTTCACCTCAGCTCTGATACCATGTTAAGTTATGGTATGTTCTATGCTTATAACAGTTTACTTCTTTTTCTTATTATATTCCATCGATTAGCAATCACATGTACATAAAGTAAAGTGCAGATAGAACATTAAACGATCGACAGAAAACAAGCCAAGACAAGAGACACAAGATGTGGCGGCTAGCCAGGGACAAACCCCACAATGTGTGGGGAAACCCTTTGATCAAATCTTCTTTTATCTTCAATAATTCAGCAGAGAGAAATAGTACAATAAATCTGATTCATATCAGCAGTAGCAAACCCTAGATCAGCAGCATCAGCATTAGCGGCTTCAAACTAGGGCAGACGATATCTCACAAACCGACCGTCGGATTGACTTCATTCCACCACCAAAAGTTTCGGCTTCCAGAGGAGGTTCAGATGAACCTACAGCGCAGTTCAGATGAGGAGATCTTCTAGGCCACGCAAGTCAATCTTTACTTCTGCAATTGCAACTTCAGTTTCAGCAGTTTCCGGCTTCAAACTAGGGCAGTCGATATCTTGCAAACCGTTCGTCGGATTGACTTCATTCCACCACCAAAAGTTGCGGCTTTCAAAGGAGGCTCAGATGAACCTATAGCGCAGTTCCAAAGAGGAGATCTTCTAGGCCACGCAAGTCAATCTTTACTTTTGCAGTTGCAGCTTCAGTTTCAGCAGTTTCCGGCTTCACATGTGTGAGAGAGAGAGACCCATTTCAGCGCAGTAGAGAAGAGACTCATATCTGCGCAGTAGAGAGAGAGATGTGATGAGATGAGTGAGTCCAAATGAGGAAAAGTCCTCTTATATTTATACACAACGTTGGTGGGTGAATAGATGCGACTGTTGGGCTTCTGAGCCTACATGAGTTGTAGGTCGGCTTGATAATAAATCCATAATCAAAATAAATTCATATCTCCATGAATACTTATCGGAATCGGATGATCTTTATATCAATCCTACACCTCTCGACGAGAGGAATCTAATAAAAATATTATCAGCCATGAATAAGATGACCCACACGAAGTTTTGCCTTGGTTGCCAATTTTAACACTATTCTTGCAATCATGTGCTTTCATTTAACGTTATGGGGATGTTGATATGGATCACAGGGAAATCTAGATAATTGACCAATCTGAATTACATTCGTGTTCCCACACTTCACTTGGGTGGTTAGTCTTTGATTCTAGTCTAGTGGGACCTTCTCTCAAGCCTTATGGTTTAGGAAGGGCACTACTAGGGGAAACACTGATTGATGTAGAATGTCCAAGATAATTCATACTTACCATTTTCCATTTCTCTAGTTATCCACCTCCATTCTTTGTGTCGATTGTCATGGGTTATTAATACTGGTACCCTTCTTTCACATCCTTGAGTCAAGGGTCGGAAACTTCCCGAAAGTTAATGTAGCTAAAAGAAAGATAAAAGCATGCAAAGCCACATTGAAAGAAAATGCAAAATGCAAGAGATTGCTAGCACAATATTTAGCACATGGGAAAAATCCTAACATGAGCTCTACCCCCCTCATTAGCCATTACCCAATTCTTCAAGCATTCAATGCTTCATCTAGATAAGGGGACTCTTGAATGTCCCAACCTCGATTAACAAGAAATTGATACATCTTAAAGGGGTAATGGAAAAATATAAAAGCAAGCTTCAACTCCTAAGCTATGCAAAAAATAATGATAATTCAATAAAGTAAAAGGAACGGGGTGGAAAAAGTAGGTCGAGGAAAGGGGTAACTCATTTCTCCATGATTGTTCCCTTCTTACATCTAATATACTTAGGATGTTGGACCCTCATTAATTGATCTCATGGCTATGGCACTTGCCTTGAAGCCTTTCCACTCCTTTACAACCATTATCACACACACCTATGGATGGGGATGATCTAGGACATGTCACTCCCCTTGGGGGATGGAAACACCTAATGGGGTTGTTGACCTAATCATCCCTAACATAAGTGAGGTAACTTGTTTACATGTCATGATCTAGTTAGACATTTGTAGGTGAGTTTTGTGTGAAGAATTCTTGTGCCCCTAGCATTAGATACGACCCACTATGATGCTTTAATGGTTCTTGTCACTAATGATTGATGATCTCACTTGATATTGAGAGGTTTATATTAGGTGGTATTATCACAACAACTCAAATTCTTTGAGGGATGGGATAGACCCTCTTCAACACCACTCTAGAGGTCGTTATATTCCATTTTGAGAGAAGTTCTAACCTTTATGATGTAGTGTTTCCCCTCCAAAGATGAGCATTGGGCTATGTGATGATTCCACATGGTATTTGATCCCCGTATGTACTTCCAGATGCTGATACATTGAGCCAATGAACTTGAGTGTTGGATTACTTAATGATGTGCCTAGATGGACCTAAGATTCCCCTAGGCTAGCTTTGATATTATTTGACGAACATTGCTTGTTTTAGAGCCCAGATGATGCTTGGTTATCATTGCGATGACTTGGGAGGGCTTGAACATCACCTTTGGACTCCAACGCTTGCTTATTATGATGGCATGTCACTCTACTCAATTCTAGAAGGGTGATGCAGGGCATATTTTGGATGATGTCATTGTTGAGGTGGTACTTCATGGAAGATATACCCATTCACTTTGGGCTTTCCTTGAAGTGAGGGGCACTCATGATCCCTTTCGCCACTTGATTAATGCACCTTGAGCATTTATGGAGGATGATGTCATGGTGGAGACCCTTATTTCCCACTCGTGGGCTATTCTTGGCATTTATGTTATGTTTTTGAGCCA
Organism: Pinus tabuliformis; assembly: GCA_031772625.1. Taxonomy (NCBI): domain Eukaryota; kingdom Viridiplantae; phylum Streptophyta; class Pinopsida; order Pinales; family Pinaceae; genus Pinus; species Pinus tabuliformis. The sequence goes on from CM062810.1 coordinate 924,789,477, forward strand.
TTCTAAGGTCGGCTTGTGACCTAGACTTGTTGAACGCTTAAGCAAACTTGATTAAGGTATTTGCTTGTAAACTTATTTAAATAGGGCATGTTAGACTTCATATAAATAAAGGAGGCCTTATTTCATTTTATCATCATCATTCACTCATCACACTCTCCTCTCTTTTGGAGTGTGCATTAGTCCTTGTCTATTCTACTTGGCCAAAATGTGATCTTTGTGGTGCGAATTGCTCTTGAAGATGGTATCCCAGGATTGATTAAGTGATTCTTGTGAATCTTGTAAGTTTATTGCATATTTTCAATATTTTTCGTGTTATATTTGTGAAGTAGGGTTTCTACATGTGCCATGGTTAAAATTGCTAAATTTATCTAGAAATCTTGCTCCTTTATGATATGTAAAATTGTTTTCCTTGAATCCCTTGGGAGAAATCTGAGTATGGATCTCTTAAATTTAAAATCTCCCCTCACAAGGAAGCCACTACGGTTTATAAGTGGATGCCCAAGTCATCTCACCCACTTCAACAAATCCATTCTCATTGCATTTGCCCTAGGAGCCTCCATTTTCTCCTTTAGAACAAGGCACTAGTCTAGGTGGTGTTGGTCAAACCCTTTTCTTTAATAAATTCTCCTTTTTCTCTCTTAATTTATAGATATTTAGGGCTAGGGTTAACTTGTTTATATGAAATATTGCCTAAAAACTGATTTTCTTTGATGTTTCATTGCTATTTAAATAGAAATTGCATTAAATAATTCTCCTAAATGCAAAATCTAGCATCCCTTGCATGTTAAACCCTAATTTCTAGGGATGAAGTCATCATATTATTGTTGTTTTATGCATGTTTCAACAATAAAAACTCCGTTGAAAACCACATATCCTTCATATCTAATTGGAAGTGTCGATCCTTTATTGATTTATCTATTGGAAATACTGAGAGGGGGGTGAATTAGTATTTCTTTTCAATTAACATTTTTTAACTTCACAGAGCATCAATTATCATTAACATTTCATCAACATAAATCAATATCACATGAATAGTAAACCACACCATTCAACAATGTACAAACATCAAGATAATAGACAATAGATTTTTAGGTGGAAACCCTTCTAGGAGAAAAACCACCGAATGCTTCTTAATATTTTTCTTTAAAAGATTTACATTAGTTAGGAAGCTCCAACTTCCAAGATTCTCAACTCCAACTGAAGGAGGCTCCAACCCCCTGGTTTACAGGCTCCACCCTGAAAGACGCTCCAATGCCTTGGTTCACCATCTTCAACTGGAAGGACGCTCCAACACCCTAAATTACAAGCTCCAACTTGATGGATGCTCCAACACCCTGTTTACCAACTGCAACTGAGAGGACGATCCAATGCCTTGTGCAGGCTCCAACTTGCCCTAGCACCACCCTGTCGCCCTAAAGTGTTTTCAGGCTCCAACCTGAAAGGGACTCCACTCTTCTGTCTTGCACCACCCTACCACCCTAATCAACTAGCAGATTACGTTTGACAATTTTTCGACTGGATCTACCTGCACTCAAGATCAAGATAAAGGAATTGCAATACAAGAAATTGCCATCTCTGTCAATCAAATCTGCCTCTGCTCAATCTGCTCATCAAACCCTAGTTGTCAATAACAACTGTCATAAAAAATTCTGTTCAAACCTAACATTAGTCAAGTTCTATTTCTATCAAACCCTAACTGTTGTCAATGCTCATATTAGCCAAATACTCTGCCCTCTCAGTTTGCTTCTGCTCAAATTGTTCATCAATAGCAACAAATCAGTAACCTTCTATAGCTAGACTTGTCAACATGTGAACCCTGCAAGGCAATATCTTGTCCAAACCCTAACTCATCAATCAGGCATGAATGTCAAACAATTCTGTACTCCAATCTTTCTTCTTATATCAGCATGACCATTTCAACACTATCATAATTCTGCTTTTGCACAACATAATAAACCCTAGCTGCTCAATCAGCGCACTGCCATGCCTTGGCAGCATCAATATGTTCTCAACCCTAGCTGTAATATAGACATCAATATCCTGCAATATACTCAACCTTTAAGTACTCAAATTCTGTGGTATATTCACATAACTATGCATCACACAATTGTATGCCTTCTGCTACAAACCCTAGCTATCAACATATTTCCAACAAGTCTTAAAGTAATCAGCCATGCAACCATTGTCATCAGCGCTGTCTCATATCAAGGGTTCACAATGTCTCACAGTCAAACCCTGGCTAATCTCATAAATGCATCAGCAGTTGTATCAGCATAGCCATACCCAACACGAATGATTTCTGCTGCAAAATAGAAGTTACATATCATAACAAGGCATAGTTGCAGAGTCAACAATGTACAACCTAGCAGCTCAACAATCATAACAGTGCTAAAACAATGTCTTCTCTCAGCAACATCTTACTGTACTTAACAATGCTCCCAAATGAATTCAAATTTAATGTACTAATCAGTGTATCATAACCCTATGATACAAACCAGGTGCTGGCAATGCTGTGACAGATTCCTTCAATAATGAAATCCCTACTGCTGACAATTAACCCTTGGGAAATGATCAGAATATAATCCTTGGTCCAAGCTCAATTGAATTAGTCCTTCGGACAAGCAAGAGATGTTTCAATATCTCAACTGAGACTCTGAGGTTCAGATGGAAACCATATGTGTTCAACCCTCGAATTTGACTCTTACACACAGAAGTATAGACTGTTAGGGTCCTATAAATTATAGGATCATAAATTGATTATCTGTGAATTTTCATGATTGTGATTGTTGTAAATAATGTTTCATTTTGCAATTGATTTCCAAAGAAAAAATAGAAGAAAAGAAAAAAAAGGGGATACAAAAGAAAAGAAAAAATATATATGTGAAAAAACAAAAGAAAAACAAATAAGAAAAAAAATGAAAATACCCCAAAATAAGTGAGCAAGTCTAAATGCCACTGCATTTCAAAAATAAAAAAATATGCATGAGAAATGACTTTAGAAAGCTTGAATAATGTGCAACCAGTTAAAATGCCACATTAGAGTAAGATAAGTAAGATTAGTTAGTTTAATCACATTGTTTAAGCATGATTAAACTTGTTGAATAAAATTAGGTTAGTCAGAATAAAAATTGTTTGACCACACAGTTTAATCATGGTCAAATTTGGTTTAATTAGGATTAGTTAAAATTTGATTGATTAACCACATTGTTTAAACGTGGTTAAATTAGATTAAAATGAAATAAATATAATAGTGTTATCGCAATGTATAAAATGCGATTTGCAATATTAATAAAGTTTAGTTTGATGCAACATGTTTGTCGCTTGTTATAAAGGTTGTGCAACAATGAACGACCGAGGTCTCACCCGCTCGGATCAACGGCGGGTGATGAGTTTGGACCCCCCTCTCCCCACCCCGCCCCTCCGACGATTAACCAAGGGGTGGGGGTCCGAAAAGCAGTCTCCCCTTTTACCACCTGTGCAACGTGTCACCCTCTCGCTCACTGCGGACCCCCCCCCCCTCGAAATCTGCCTTTCAACTTCCTGCCTATGTTACCGTTGACTTCACCCTGCACTCCCGCTCCACTGCTATTTTGCCATGTGGCTTGTCCTAGTCCCCACTCTGCCCCAATGTAATTCTGCCACATGGCACTCCTTACTTCGCTGCTATCCCATCACGGTCACCTCCCTCCCCCGTTCCACTGTCGTTCCGACAAATGGCACTAATCCATAGCCGTTATCTAACCGCCCCTGTGATAACAGACCTGCTCCATTAAACACCTAAATCACAACAGTAATCGGATTTTTGCTATTAAAACAAACCAAAACCTGTTCATTCACCCTCCTTTTGTTGTTCCAAAGCATTTGAAGCTAGAACTTGCTCCAGCACCCAGTGAGCATATAGAGTTTATATTCAAAACGTCCAATCATCAAACCAACCCGCCACTGTGACCAGTCAACGATCGAACAACCTCTGTACGCCCAACCACCAGTTTTCGTCCAACTTTCCCGGGTAAAATCTAAATTCACAGTTCTTTTTTGTCTACTATGGCTCCTAAAGGCAAAGCTAAGATTATAGAAGAGAACCCTCTCCTACCCCCTGTCATTGATCTGGACCATCAACCTCTAGTAGACCAAGAGTACAAAATCAGTGAAACTAGTTGTGAGTTCGACCTTTATGAACTCCACAACTGGTTAAAGCAGAAATTTATAGACCTCAGTGATGAATTGGGCTTGTGGGATTCCTCCCTACCCCAATTCATTTTCCCTCAGACCTACCACTACCCTGAATTTGTCTCATGGTGCCAATTTTGATATATTCCTAGTTAGAGGGCAATTGTGGCCCAAAATAATGACATCCTTTTCACCATCACCTCTGAATCCATCTCCTAGATGCTCCAAATTCAAAACTCTGCACCTCTGAAACCTTTTACAGTAGATTCCCTCATGGAACTCTACAAGAACCTAACCTTTCCTCATAGAGCAAAGATTTTTGAAACATTTCTCCCTGAGGATGCCCAATTACCAAAGAAGAATCCCCCCTATTCATCCTCCATGTTCCCTGAGATGACTAAACAAATCATCTCCATTGTTTCTTGTTTATTGGGCTACCAATCCAATCAGTGGGTTGATGAGGCCATCATAGGGTTTTTGTCAATCTTCTCAACAGATGAAAATCCCCCAATTATCTTCAACTACAATGAGTTTCTAGCAGATGCCATCCATGAGCAGTTCCTAAAATTTTCCACAGAAGGAACCTTCAAATATGCATCAGTTTTGGTTTATTTGTTTTTGTATCATCAAGCAGACAGATTTCAGTTTCCATTGTAGAGATTGGATGAACAAGGCAATGCCCAATCTATAATTCATTGGACTTCCTTAGTGAGGAAGCATTCAAATGAGTTTACTTTCAGTGACTATGTTGATAAATTTCTATATACAGTTTCTTGCCTATTGAACAATGAAATTGAACCTAGGATAGGACCTGAAATAAGAAGGATTTTACACCTTAGTGATCAGACCAAAACAGGTGACTGGTACCTGTACCAGAATTACACAGAAATTAGGGTGTATGGGTGTGAATTGGCACCTTACAGGTTGCCAAAGTTTGTCCCAATGAGAATTTTCTCATTAGAATACATTAGATAGATGATTCATATGGATGATCTCCATTTTGTAACAGCAAAGAGAAAATCACAGTTTAAGATTAAAGCACAGGTTGGTCCTTTCATTTGCAACACAATAGCAACAGCTAAAGAAGTAGACATCCTCCTAAAACAAATGAACTTCAAACTCAGCTTTACCTGATCATATGACCCCTTGGGAGTGATTTCAAAGCTAAGAGTAGAATAGAAGACTACTCCATAAATTCACACTCCCAGACCAGAGATTGAGAAATACATGAACCAGGATCAATGGCTGGAGAACACTCTACAGGAGGCAGAAGAGCAGGTAATATCAACTACAACAGCACAGACTCCTACACCACAGGAGAAGTAGGACAAGAGGCCAAGGGAAGAGGTTTCCCCCACAATCACAGAAATTCTAGAGAAAGAATTTCAGATCTACAAGAAGAGGCAAAGGATTAATCCAACAGAAGAAATATTTCAAGAAGAGAATACACAGTCCACCATTATTTTGACAGGCCCTCATGCTTCAAAGAGGACTGAAGATATTTTTGTAGGGTCTCCATCATCTTCGGCCTCCCAGGAGCCACTAGACACCTCTCAGTCAGGGGAATTGGTTCATGATCAAGCTGAACCAAACATATTTGCTAAGTACAAAGAAATCAAGAAGAAAAATGAACAGTTAAAAGCTACAACATATACACAGTTTTGGAAGAAGACAACCTCTTCACAGCATAGGTTGCTCTCTGCCTTTGACACAAAGAAAGGGAAAATGCAGATAGCCTTCCTGCATGCTGAGGTCCCTTTCCCAAAGACTCATGAAGATTATAAGAAATCAATTTTTTCTTTCAATACTAATCAAATTCATCCAATTGATCAAATAGACCTGCACAAGCAAACAGGGGAGATGTTGTACTCCACTTTGACAACTTCAGCAATGGCAGCTTCTAGGCTGCAAGCCTCTGTAAATAACATCCAGTCTTAGCTTAAATTAGAGAAAGTCTCTTCTCTAGCCAAAGATACAAAAATCAAATCATTGGAAGACCTTGTAATCAAACTAGGATATGATCCCAGCAATGTGAAAGTAGCAGAAGAGATTATCAAAAGGAAAAATGCTGACATTGCAACACTTAAGAAGCAGCTCAAGCTTCCCTCCACAGAAGACCCACAGACTAAGGAAGTCAGAGAATTAGAGAAGGAAAAAGAAGATATGTTCATAATCATTATTGAACAAAGTGGACAGATTAAAGCAATGGAGGTTGAAATGGAAAAAAAAGTTAAAGGAAAGGGAACAATCCACACAGTTGGCAGCCATTCCACTGACAATAGTTCCCATTGCATCTACATCAGCAGCAGGGGCATCCACTTCAGCAACCATCACTGAGGGGAAATCTACAGATTCTTCAGAGGAACTTATCAAGGCAATGGATGACTTGTCAATCAGAGGACAGGAAATTAAGAAGTTGAAAATTCAACTGAAGAAACTTCAAGAGAAGAAACTAAAGGGACAATATGTATACTTGGTTGAGCTGAATAAAACTCATAAATTAACATAGAAAATTGAACAATTGCAAAATGAATCAGCAATGGCACAAACATTGGCATAGGAAAAAGAAAGTATATGGGTAGAAATAAATGAGGCCATGATTGAAATATGGCCCTCAATTTAGATTATTTTTGAGCAAGAGGAGTTAATATAGAGGTCCAAAGAGGTAATTGAAGAAGTGAAAGCAGATTTGGGGTAGAAGCCAGGTGAAGCCACTGCTCTGATCAGAATTTTAAATTCAAAGACCAAGGAAGAATTGGAAGAAATGGAAGTTGCAGATAGGACAAAGACCATTTTGGAGGTGAGGAGGGTCCTTACAAAAAGGAACCTTATGCTTCAATTGGAGAACAAGTGTCACAATATGGAGTCCAGCATTCAGAAGTTCCACAGAAAATTTAATGTGCTAAATCAAAAGGGATTGCCAGGTTTGATAGGGATTGGAGAAAAGTTGATCAGTTTAGAAGATTATCACCAAAAATTATATACCATAGCCAGGAATAAGTCAAAGTTTTCCACCATCAAAGGAAGTATCACAGGGAAAGCCTTCATGGAAGCTTTGGATTTTGATATGCATATCAAACATGAGATAAAGCACTTGTTCATTATCAAGCCTACATTTCAAAAGTATACCAAGGTGGATGAAACCTACAGGAAACTAATCAAATTCTCCACTCCAAGTGAAGATCGATGGAACAAATTGGGCGAGTTACTTGGGTAAGACATTTTTTTACCTTCAACAACAAGGCAACACTTCTTCAGGCCAAGTCATCACCAGTAATCCTCAAAGATAGTGCCAGAGCACTACAACAGTTTTAACTGTCTACTTTTTTGTACTATTTCTATAATCAGTTTTGGATATTTTGTAAAAAATCTTGATATTTTCACTCAATATATTTTTGATAATTTTTGTATAAGTACTTCACAAATCGAAGTACAAATGTTGGGAATTGTATCAAGAAAGCACATTTTGATGTAAAACTGTTCACTGAGCTGAAAGTGATCATTTCATTAATACAAAAGACTGTTCCAGGATTCATGTGTCAAGCTAATTGGTGATGTCTTTCCTTTTGTAAACTTGTTATATCTCTGTTTTCATATGTTTTCTTATCTGAATTATTTAAAAGAAGAAGAAGGGTTGAACTTGTTTAATCACACTCTGTCCTGGCTTTTAAGTAATTTATATGTTTTCAAACTGAAGTTAAATATAGAATTCATGTTAAAATTCTCTATGTTTAATGGAATCTGAATCTATTCCTCTCTCACTCCACAAAGCTTCAAAGATCCAAATAGCCTGCCTACCTTGCCCTGTTTCAATATTTTTTGATATTTCTGTTTTGATCACCTTAAGACTTTGACTCCATTGCCCAATGGCCTTTCTTTGCAGTTTCAACCAAACATTTCAAAAACCAAACTTTGAACCTAATATCTAGCCTAAAATTCCAAAATCAACAAATCTAAATCCAATAGAGAGATCCCTCTCTGAGTTTAGAAGGGCTAGCTTCTAAGCTTGAAAGTGGTCTGTGGATACCTCTAGGTTTCTTTCACAGCCTTAAGAAATTATGGAGTGATAACATAGACCATAAACGATTTCAGTTCCAGTCTGTGGATTCTTCCACAGGTGCCAAAATTTCTTCGTCAAACATACAATGCATGCCCTAGATTAGACATAGGGTTCACAAGAATTAAAGTCAAACTATGCTTTGATGGTGCACAAAATAAGATAGATGTTTTATAAGAAGGTCACGAATAGTTCTAGAATTGCTTCAAAGGAGAGGACTAATGCCCACATTAGCCTTACGCCAATTAATCCAAATAAATCACCCTTTGGTGGTCTTCAAATTAGTTTTTCAATGAGGCCGTAGGCACAGAGCATATGCAAAGTCTTTGTCATTCAATTTATTTCTAGAGAACATGCCCCAATTTACGTGATAGATTTGTTCTCAGGGCCGAATAATCATTAGTGCTCTAGTTCAGGTTTTGCACTCAAGATAGGATAGATATACCTCAGACATGATCTTCAAAAAGGTGAAGAGCTGCTTCATATCACTTGTATGCACTCATGAGAACTCAACGAATAACCCTTAAATAAACGTAGCCCAAAATATCCACAAATTTAGCCTTCTCATTAAGTATTGCAATGCTCCCCAAGGTCGCAGGTCAGAGCTTCTATAGATCAACATATCACTGCCCAAGTCGCTACAGGATCCACCTTAACCAAAACATAACCAAAAGAATTAATCCAAATCAGAAATTTGTCGTCCCAACAGGTTCTTCAAGGCTCCACTAGGCCGCATCTAATTTCAGAGCAAATGAGAAAATTTGTTGCACACCAATTTGGAGGGTAAACGCACAGAATTATGGCTTCCCAAATTATGCCATAGAGAAACCTTGAGCAACGAGGTTTTTTTAGGAAATGAGTATGCCTCAAATAACCCAAAGTATATCTTGCATGATGAATCAAGACCTCCAAATATCCATAGCAAAATAATAAGCCTTAAGCCCAACCAAGATCAACGTTGTTCCTCAAAAGTCAAATCTGATTCGAGCCTCTCAGAATGTGACTCTTCTCCACAGGGCCAAATACAAATTCAGAGCACACACTTTTGATTTGTGTTACATTACATGCTTTGATGAGAAGACTTGAGGCCTTTATATAGTGTTGAGAAGACATTATTTGAGGGATCTGATCCACATTTTAGGGGGAAAATAAAACAAAAATCAAATTTTAAATTTGTTTTGAAAATCAAAACTATTTATTGTAATTAGTCCTCCAACCATGATTTGAAAATTATTCTAGGCCCATGAATAATTCTTTTAATAATTAATCCTTCAATTATGATAAATTTCTTCTAAGCTCGTGAACAAAGGATAAGTTGCCATGTCACCCTTTTGTTGGGGTTTTGACCACAAGGTGGGTGCTTCATCTTCAAACAAACATATCTCTCAAACCCTACAAGAATCGACATGCTATATACCTCTAGAATATCTCTTAAACAAACAAACATATCTCTCAAACCATATCTCTCATGGCATGCTATGTACCACTAGAATCAGCTCGATGAAAAGCATCCACAATGCTGGTGATCTAAGGAGCAATTTGGTTGATCTTTGTCCTCAAAAAGTCAAACAAGTGTGCGGCTTCTAGGGTTTTCCAGGGCTTCTTCCTTTGGAGCTTCCAACTGATGCAATCCTAGACAAATATTAAGAGGATTCAAGAACCAATGTTGACATCAATGACAACACCATTCAACACCATGCATGCTAAACCCTAATTTCTAGGGATGAGGTCATCATATTATTGTTGTTTTATGCATGTTTCAACCATAAAACTCCATTGAAAACCATAGATCCTTCATATCTAATTGGAAGCCTTGATCCTTTATTGATTTATCTTTATAGTACTTTTTGCTTCAGTTGTTATATGACATTTTATAACCCATCATTGAAAATATACAAAAGTTTAACTGATAGCAGCCCTTTAGTTTAATTTAATGGTCTAAGAATAGAGTGCTTGAACTTTGGTGAAGATTGTCCAATCCATCCAAGTTTTTCTGATACCCTATCCCCATTATTAGACCTCATCCATCACCTCGAGCCATTCTTATTGAATAGCCTTTAGGTGATCCTTCTAAGGATGCCTCTCTTGTGGTGTAAAATCGACTAAATAACTGGATAAAGGTTGCTAAGGTGACATCAGAAGCTGATCTCTTCTTTCCCTAAGGTTTGGTTCCACCTAGTGATGCTTTGCACTAGGCTTGCTAGATTTTGCAGAAGCAAGAACTAGCATTTAATCAAGAGCAGTATTGCGAACGTCGCGATAGGGATTAAATCAGCGAGGGTTTGAAATTGGAAAAAATTGTAAAAATCGAGAAAAAATTGGTAAAAATCAGCACATACAAAAAAAATATTTTTTTTTTCATTTTTTTAATATCTAAAGCAGTGTTGATAATATCGGTATTGGCAAAATTTCAGCGAGGGTCCAGAAAACATCTTATTGGCAATATCGACGAAAATATCGGCAAATATCGACAAACATAAAAAATGCATAATATATTCATATTTTTTCTTCAAATTTTTAAACATATAAAGCAATAACAACATGAAATAAACACATTGGCACATAAGTATGAAGAAAGCAATGATATATATGATGTAGTGGATGTAAAATAAAAATGATACATGAAATGAAATACCAAATCCTGCTAATCCCTGATAATTGTCCAATCAAGGACTCAAATGTGGAAAACCAATACAAAATAACATCACATATATAAAAGTATCTCATCATCATGAGTTATAAACTTATATGTAGCAAAACAAATAAAACTAGTAGCTATCTATTTGAAACTAGTGCCCTCTCCCTAGCAGCTATCTTTCTATTTTTTCATCAATTGCTTCAAGTGCTTTTTGTATAACCTCCGTATTAGAAACTGTACAAGGCATTACATCATGTTCAAGGAGTCTAGCCAGATGGTATTTCAATCGCATAACCCCTCCTGACATCTTGGTCCCACACAATTTGCATGATAGATATGCTCGATTTGTCCTACCATCAGGCTCACCATACTCCTAAAATGGGTCCAAGGTTTTTGGCATATTTGTAGTGAACTAATTCAAACCTAGGGCACCAAAAAAACAAAAAATTGGCATTAAACCCACCAACACAAAAAATAATAAGTAATAACCACCTCATTTAAAAAAAAATTACTACATTATTTGCAATGTGAATGAAAAATAGCAATAAGAGGGTGCATAAGAAATTTGCAAAAAGAAATGAAGCTCGTTGTCCAAATATGGAGAAAACCCTTGCATTGGCTCATGGGCATGAAAATCATAGCAAATGGAAAAAAGAAGAAGAAGCAAAATGTTGGTAGGCAAAGAGGCAAGCAAGAATAACCCTAAATCTATGAAAAAAATCATTAATATAGGGGTTTTTAAGAACATACCTATTAATGGAAAAAATGAAGTTTGTCTCACTGTTCTTCAATCTTTGATCGATAAAAAATTCGTAGTTGATGGTGATAATGGCTCTTCGATCCTCAATTCCTCCTTGACAACTACCACAACGTTTTCCCCTTCCTTCCCCAACACTCAGAAAACCGAAATGAGCAAAAAAAAATTGAATTTTCCCTTTTCTAGGCGCAACCCAATCGGACTACCGATTTTTCCTATTGTTGCGCGATATTTTCATGAGATATCGGTGATATTTCGGAAATATCATGATATTTTCGGGGAGCGAAAATATCGCGATATTGTCAACACTGATCTAAAGTATCCACAACATAAACTAAATGCATTAACACATAAATATGAAAAGAGAACTAATATATAAGATGTGTAATATCATATCTATTGTTACATCACAAATAGCAGTGAATCATGTCTTGAATACTAAGTCTTGAGTCCTTACTCAACCTCAAAATATTAACAAAAAATATAATAATGTATCTCATATCATGAGTCATAATATCATATACAATGAAATGAACCAAATAACTAATACTACTGATTTCCTCTGCCCCTCTTGCGAGAAAATGTAACAACTTTCCCTCTAGATGAAGAAGGCGTTGGGGCTGGCACTGGCAGTGGACTCTGCTGTGCTCTAGAAGCTGAAGAACTAGGAGCTATAGGAGGTAGACCACGTCCTCTACTAGTGACCATGGTAAGTGGTGTCACCTCCTCCTCCTCCTCCTCTGTAGCTGCTACCCCCTCCACTACCTCCTCCTCTAACCAATGTTTTTTAACCGGAACCGGTGACCGGACCGGTCCACCTAATGAACCGGTTTACCGACCGGAACCGGTCTAACCGGGACTGGTTTGGTCTAAACGAACCGGTTTTAGAAAAATACATTAAATAATTATTTTTTAATGAAAAAAACTATTTTTAAGATTTAAAACCATGATTCCAAGCCAATAGAGACAAAATATGCAAAGATTGCTCATTTATATACCATGTAAAGGTGAATATATCAAAATGGCACCGAGTGCAATACATATCATTGACAAAATACATAAGCAATGAGGCTCTAAATGGCCTCTAGAGTGCAAAAACAAAGCCTACAAACTATGGGGCCAGTGGCCTACTACAAGACTTCAGTCTAGACTCTACATATATGATAATAGTAAATACTATAATAGTGATCAACATTATCACTTGAAGTTGAAACTTCTCATGAGTCTCAGTCATCATGATCAAACTCAGTTGGTTGAGTCTCGACTCCCAAACTTTGCAGTCACAAACTTCTCTATTGGTTCAGTGACTTGAGTCTCAAACTTCTGAAGGTATTCTGCCCTAATATGCCCTATTATTTCATTTGGTGCTCCACATGGCTTTACATGGCCTCCTATCCCAGCCAAGTGTTGCTTGAACTTGTTAATATCCCCTCCTTGAATGGATTTTTGGCAATATTTGCAGATCATTTTGCCATCAATCATATCACAATGGGCCCATGCAGTATCTCTGGCTTTTGGAGGCATGATGACTCCCTGGATGGTAGATCATAGAAGTGAGAAGTTTATAACACATAAAAAAAATTAATTCATGGACAACAGTCAAATAAGGAATTTTCATTTGCAAATCCTTACCTGGAAATGCAAACTAGCTTCCTTAGCCTTCTCTTGAAGATGGCAACTCCACTGACAGCTACACACTATCTCCAAAATGGCTCCAACTCCAACTCCAAGATGACTACTTTAGCAAAAACTCAACACTCTCCAAGCTCACAAACACTCCAAATCAGTTGTGTGAGACAAATGAGAGTGAGAGGGGCCTCTTATAGCTTGGAGAGGGTGTTTTTGGAGGGAAAACACCCTTAGTTCCCCCCCAAAACCCCAAAACCACAGTTAGAAATCCGCTTTTTGCAAGTTATGGTGGGCATGCCTAAAACCGGCCGGTTTAGGACGGAACCGGCCGGTTTGATACAAACCGGCCGGTTCCATCCTAAACCGGCTGGTTTTCACCAGTTAGGGCCAAAAATTGGAGAAACTGCCTTCCAAACCGGGTTTTTTGGCCGGTTGGGACCGGCCAGCTTGCTAACCGTCCGGTTTGACCGCTAACCGGTTTTTGAAAACGGTTTTTAAAACAGTGCCTCTAACCAATCAGGGGCCGACTGTATGATAGGCCTCTTGGCCTCAACCCTCCATGCTGCAGTGGTGTCAATCCTATCGAATGAGATGGCCTCCAATTAAGGTGTCTTCTCAAGTTGACTCACCCACAATCCAAGATTGTAGTAGACATAGACCATGTCATTAAGTCGTTGGGACTCCAACCTGTACAAGGGTCATAAATTAATAAATTATAAATAATAAATTAATAATTTAAAAAAAATATTATTTAATGAATTCAAAAAATTAATTGGAATATTTTTAACTTGTTGCGCTTTTTGGTGTGTATTTTTTCAAATACACTCCAACTGCGCTCGACCCCGAAGGAGCTACATGTTTGGTTGAGCACTCAAATGGCAAGCCTTTGGAGATTGGGTACTCTGCGACCATAGCTTGTCCACCTTGTATCTACAACAAATAAGATAAACATAAGAAAAAAATTGAAATTTAAAAGTTGAGGCAAAGTATGATGAGACAATGAAATTTGAAACAAACTAAACCTTACCTGGCATTAGTCTTCCTATCCACAATAGTCATGTCAAAGCTAAATGTGCTGCCTGCCATCCTGTGTATCTCCATTTATTTGGATATTTCTACACATTATGCTGGAGATGGCACCATCTTCTGAACACAAGTGAAGAATCCATCCATGACCTCAGCATCAAATAAGAAACCACAGGAGTAAGAAAATGTAGGATTCAAGTAGATCCCTGTAGCATGAATGGGACGATGGAGTGTATTGTTCCATCACTCATCAATCACTTCCCATATCAATTGTTGTTTCTCAAATCCCTCATCTACCTTATCATCATAATAGTTGTGAATGGATTCTTTGGCCTTATCCATGGCCTCATACATGTGTCCCATTGCAGGCTTGTCTCCATCAACTAATCGAAGAACCTTTACCAAAGGTTTAGTAATGCCACACAGCTCCTGCGCTCCCGCTCAGAAGCTTTCCTGGTATGAAACTAGTCTGCATATGGCCTCTCCCTCTGGTTTGCGGTAATATGGAAAAGCACGCCACTCCTCTGAAAGAAACATTCTCTTCACATCCCACATAGAATTTAGGAGGGATTGAAGAGATATGAAGCTAGTGGCAAACCGTGTAATGGCAGGCCACACCAATTCCTTGTTGTTGGTGAATTTTCTCATAAAATGAAGCATAAATACATGATTATATATAAATTTTGTAATGTTTTTTGATGATTCAACAATATCCTTGAGAAAGGGGAATTTTCCTATGTCCTCCAACATCAAATCAATGTAGTGTGCAACGCAGGGTATCCAAAATAAGTTAGGATGCCTCTCCATAAGCATCTTGCCAACAACAACATAATTTGCAGCATTGTCCATTATGACTTGGATAACATGTTGTGGACGCACCTCCTGAATGAACACGTCCAAAAAATCACATAATAACCGTGCATCTTTGATATGTGCAGACGCATCAACAAATTTCATGAACATTGTCCCCTTGGGACAATTAACCAAGAAGTTAATAAGGGTTCTACCCTTTTGATTGGTCCTACCATCTAACATCATAGTGTGTCCTGTGTGTGCCCATGAGCCCCTAAACTCCTCCAATCTCTTAATGCATTCAACGTTTTCATTCTGAAGAATGCGCCCTCTAAAGTCATCTAATGAAGGGGCTTTGTACCCCGGGTCAACAATAGCAGTAGCATCAATTGCAGGCTGGAAAAATGCATTATTCCTGGCAATGTTGAAAGGAATATCACTCCAAAGCAGACACCTTCCCAACGACTTGTCAGCTTCTTCCTTCTCCCTTTTTTAAGATCCAACATGATAGATGGTTGTGCATCAGGTGTGGTTCTAGAAACAAAAAATGATGAGGTAGCTATGGGGTTGAGTGTAGATGCTGATGTTGAAGAAGAACTAGTACCACTCTCACGGTCACCTCCTAATCCTACCACTCCACCCTTGCCGTTTGACTCTTCAGAGTTGCCTTGGTCACTTTGGTTGTCTCTATTTTTTTCAATGATTTGATGGCTTTGTGGATGTTTTCTAGATTTGTATTTGTGCAAGGACCTACCTCATGTCCAGGAATTTGTGCAAGGTGGAACTTCAATCTGTATACCCCCTCGTCATATCATGCCCACATAACTTGCAATTCAAATTTGATCTATCAAACCATCCATTAGGTTCACCAAATTCCTACAGAGGGTCCAATTTCCTTGGCATGTTTGTAACTTTGTTGAATCTTGAGTTTTAATGTAAGATTGAAGTTTGAACCTAGGGCACAAAAAGAATTGCAAGTTAAACAAGTGAAATTAAAATTTACATACAACATTTTGAATTTTTGACAACAAAAAAAACCTTCAACTCAATGCAACAATAATGGAAAAAAAACACATTCAAACTCAGGCAAAAATAATGGAAAAAAACTTAGGGCATATGAAGAAATTAAACGAATAAAACCAACAATCAAGATTTTGCATTTTTGACCAAAAACAACCCTATCCACTAAATGCAACAAAAATGACAAAAAAACACACTAAAATCCAAGAAAAAATCATGGAAAATATATGGGTGATAGAAACGCAAAGAAAAACAAGAAAAAAAACCAAAAAAATAGGGCCAAATTTGATGCCCATATCTGAAAAATTTGATGCCCATATCTGAAAACCAGGCCCTGCTGAAGAAACTTTGCTTGGGATGCTAAATTCCTTCACTTTTCTCCTTTCTTGCCCTTGTAGATGAGTTCTCCTCCTCCTTAGCTCTCACCTCTGCCCTCTGTCTACAAAATGAGTGAAAAAAACCAAAAATGAGCTTTAAAAGTGCTTTGCCACATGGCCCGACGATTTTTTCGCTTCGACTCGTGATCGTGATTTTTTCAAATCAAAATATCGCCGATTTTATCGGGCGATTAAATCGCCATCACGAAATTGGGTAGCTCGGAAGGTATTTCCGAGTGGTGAAAACCAACCAAAAGTTTGTTGGGAAAAGTACCCAAGTGGTTGGGGTTTTGACCCAAAGTTGTGGGCTTGAGACTCAAGTTAATTAATTGTTTAATCTAATTTTTGGTTGAGTGGGGGGTTTCTTTATGAACAAGGAAAACCCCCAAGATCACTCACACAAAAGTGTAAATAGTTGGCCAAAGGAGAGGCCTAAACACAAGGAGAGAAGGACTTTCAATTGTGGATAGAGGGACGCTGAAGTACCTAGTTGCAAATTTTCCCTAGAGGAGCTGCAGCAAGGAAGGTCAAGCCATGTTTGGTAGACCAAGGCAGGGTTGAGTTCACTTTCAAAGTCAATCGAGCTAGCAAGAGAAGGGACGAGGCCAAGCTGAGGCAGGTTGAGGGTTTACAGGCCTTAGATCTGAGTGTTGGAAGGTTATATTTGCAAGAAAAAAGTCAGATATGAGTGTTGAAAGGTTAGATCTACAGTTAGATCTGAGTGTTGGATGTTGAAATTCTGATGTTGTATGTTGAAACAATTACTTATTCCAAAAACTTTTTTCTGTTGCGATATTAGTTATAAGCAATTATAGATAGAACATAAACCAAATGCACAATAGAAGACAACCAAGAACACAAATGTAATGTTCCAAAATAGGAAAAACAATGATATGCATGCAAATAGCAATTTTCACCACAGAAATTTCAAAACAATTAGAAAGCACCCATAATTATCAGAGATATGGAAGTCGCTGAGCCATTTTATTATAAACTGGTGCAAGAGTACAAAATATGGAAGGAATGCACCTGGGCTTGCCTCAAAGGCAAGCGGAGCAAAGCCCAGGTGAAGCAATGACAACCCAGAGCTACAATCAATTGACCAACTGTTGCATTGTGCAGTCCCAACAATTCTGCACTATCTGCTGCAAATATATGGCTGAAAACCCCACCTCTAGTGCTCAGAAAATTCTACAAATTTATATCTAGGCTCCTCAGGCAAAACCCACAAAAACCCAGAAATGGTTTGGCCTGATTTTGACCTTCCAAAATCGACCCCCAAAAGGCCCTACGCCCTCCAAAACTGCTGAAGCACACTGCCTGCCAATACACCAACAAAATCCTCCTCAAACACTCCGGAAAGGTAGCAATCACCTCCACTAATGCTTCCCTGATCTTTCTCGACAAGGATCAACCTCAATGATGGAGTCTCAACCTCCCACGTGTGCCCAATCTCTGCCTTCTGCGCTGGCTCAGGAAGTGCGAAATCTCCACTTAATGATAGCTTTCTCCTCCAGCCCCAAAACTTACCCAAATGGCACCAAATCACTAGAGCTTCTCTTCCGGAATTTCTCTCAGCCAAGGCTTCCTTGAAGAATGCGAAAATCACAACTCGGTTTCTCCTACTGCGTCCTCTAGAAATACGCACCAAATGCTTGAAACCACACAAAAATCACCTCCGGAAGATTATAGATGAACCTCTCTAGGGTGGCACTTGAAGTCCTCCGAAGAAAGGGTGAGTTCTCTGCTTGGAAAACTCTTGCTAAACAACAAGTAACCTGGCTTAGTAGCTCGAACAACTGAGAAGAAATTCGATATGCCAAAGATGATGAAATGAGGAGTGTTTCCTTCCTTTTATAGATTTTGTGGAGCCTTTTCCCCTCCATTTTCCCTCCTTTGTGGGTCCCTCACTAAGCCATCGATTTTCCCTCTCATGCAATTCGAACTATTGGCTTAGAGAGTGTGTATTTTCCTTGTGTGAGTGCCCCCCACATGCTACTAACAAAACCAAAATAACTTATTTCTAACTTCTAAGTCTCCTAATAAAATCGAATGGGCCCCCATCTCCTCCAAAATTGTCCCCAAAATGTAGAAATTAATCCTGTTCCAAAATAATTTAGGAAGGGACATTACAATCCTCCCCTCCCAAATGTTGCTTGTCCTCAAGCAACTTCAATGTTGGATGCTCAAGTATATGCACACCCTCCCAAGTAGCATCCTCATCTGGCAAGGTCTTCAAACACATCAAGTATGCTCTAATTATGTTGCTTCTAAGCTTCCTTTCCTGGTATCCGAGATGGCTTCTGGTTCCAAAACCAGATGCCCCTCATTGTCAAGTGGAGGCAACTCCACAGCTGCTGTAACATGTTGCCCCAACACCCTCTTGAGGCATGAAACATGGAAAATATTGTGGATCTTGCTCCCTAGCGGTAGCTCCAACTCATAAGCTAGCTCTACAACCCTCCTGATCACCCTGTAGGGCCCATAAAATCGTGGTTGCAGCGATTCGGCCCCCTTCTGTTTCAGAGTGGACTGTTGGTACGGCTGTAATTGAAGGTACACCAAGTCCCCTCCCTCAAAATGCCTCTCAACTCGATGCCTGTTGGCATATATCTTCTCCTGATTCTAAGCTATCTGCAAATTATCCTTAAGGGCCCTGAGGATGTCTTGGATCTCTCGGATCCAATCTTTGGCCTTTAGGGCTCGACTGTCTCCAAAACCAATGTCAGCAAAAGATAAAGCATCATAACCATACATGGCACAGAAAGGAGTCATACCAATGGACATATGATGTGTAGTGTTGTAGCAGTACTGTCCCAAGTGTAGCCATTGAATCCATGCCCTTTGCTGCCTTGTCACATAGTTCCTGAGATAACCCTCTAGCCATTTGTTCACCCTCTTTGTTTGTCTGTCGGTCTATGGATGGTAACTGGTGGTCGGGGCTAGCTTGATGCCTACTAGCCTGAAAAGCTCCTACCAGAATCCCCCCATAAATCGGTTGTCCCGGTCACTGATTATAGTCTTAGGGAGTCCATGTAGGCGAAAGACTTGCCTAAAGAACAACTCTGCTACCTGTGAAGCTGAATACCATGTCGGAATGACAAAGAAATGTGCGAACATGGTCAGTTGGTTGACCACCACAAAAATGCAATATTTCTCCTGCACCGAGGGAAGCCTCGTGATGCAGTCCATAGAGATACTCTCCCATTTCCCCTTAGTAATGGGGAGAGACTGCAACAATCCTGCTGGATGGGTCAACTCCCCCTTGTTCCTCTAACAAGCCTCACACTCCTGCACATATCTCAATCAATGTTTTAAAACTCCGACTTCGACTCCGACTCGGCCGAGGGTCGACTCCGACTCCGACTCCGATTCGGTATCGACTCGGCCGACTCGATTTCAATGACTTGGTCATTGTAAAAAATACATTAAATATTTATTTTTTATAAAAACACATAATTTTAAAGATTTTCATTCATGTTTCCAAACACACAGCATTAGAATATAGATAGAAGACAACATATTATCAAAGTAGGCTCATGAATATATCCATTATATCAAAATGGCACCCAGTGCATTGTCCAATACATACACGATGATGATATAGAGATCAAAACAAAAACAAATAACCAAGGAGGCTATAAATGGCCTCTACAACAAAACTCTGTGACCAGTACTACTGGCTACTGCTAGAGTTGCCAACATCATCTGGCTCAGTGTTACTTGGGAACGGGAGCGAAAGTGGGGAGCAAGAGCGAAAACGGGAGCTGGAGCGACATTTTCAGAAGCTCCTTGTTTGGGAGCGAATCCTGGAGAAGTTCGACAACCAATGTCACTAACATCAAGGTACAAAGAGGGATTGGTGCTCTTGGTTAAATACGAGTTCCATACCCTAATACAGGACAAAATTCAATGGAAACATTGCAATCCTCCAATCCTGAAATCCTGAAAATCTGATAAGTCTGCTGAATTTTGAATGAAATCTAAAATTCTACTTTCTCCATATGAAATCCAATGAGGCCAGAACCACTCTCAAACATCCTGAGTCATTTCATGGTAATGTTAAAAATTTAAGTAAAAGGATGAAAATGAAGATTAAGGAGAATGTCACTTTTACTTTAAGAATTTAACATTACCATGAAATTTGAGTAGCATATCAATACTAGGAGAGGTGAATGGACCCCAAATAGCACTTAACCAATTTAGAAAACACCTTGGAGTCCCCAACAATCAGCTAAATGTTAAAAAGTTAAAAAAAAATTAGAAAAATCGTTGTTTTTTGTGGGGACTGGCTAGATTTAATGACTCGGCCGAGTAGATGTGGAAACGGCCGGGTTGACCGAGTCATGATTGACTCGGCCGAGTCATGCAATAACTCGGTCGAGTCAGTCATGACTCGACCTCCCGAACTGGTTTTTCTGCCGAGTCATAAAATTCTTCAATGACTCGGATCAACTCGGCCGTTTCGGATTCGATTCGGCCGAATTTTAAAACTATGATCTCAATACGTCTTCCTTGAGGCCCTTCCAGGTGAAGCGCTCTCTCACTGCCATGTAGGTCTTTCTGAATCCCTAGTGCCCAGACAAAGGGGAATCATGAGCTACATGAAGGATACGCTCCCTCAACTCTGGCCCCGAAACCAAAAATATGCGCCCATTATAGTAAATAATCTCGTCCATCACCCTATAACGCTCATTTGCATAACTTCCCTCCAAGATCTCAAATGCCCGACGATCCTTGGAGTACTCCACTAATAGCTACGCCTTCCAGTCATGGCAGATGCTCATGAGTGAAAGTCCTGCGGGCCTCCTAGATAGTGCATTAGCTACCACATTTTACTTCCCCCGTACATACTCAAGATCAAAATTGTAGGCCTGTACCTTGCTGACCCATCTCTATTGTCTGTCGTTGAGGCCTTGTTTCCCATGAAGTGGTGAAGACTGTTGTGATCTGTCTTCACCCAAAATCTGTTACCCACTAAATACTGTCGAAACTTGGCCAATGCATGCATTATGGCCAACATTTCCTTGTTGTATATGGAATACGGCCTCTCATGAGGTAGGAGCTTCCAACTCTTGAAAGCAATGGGGTGCCCACCTTGGGACAAAATTGCCTCAATCCCCTCACCCGATGCGTTGCACTCCAATGTGAAAGGTTGCGTGAAGTCTGGAAGTGCTAATACCGGGCAACAACTCACCACCTCCTTGAGGCGATCGAATGATGTCTACGCTCCCTCTGTCCATGTAAAAGCCCCCTTCTTAGTCAGATCAGTGACAGGTGCTGCCAACTGTGAGAAGCCCTTAACAAACTTTCGGTAGTAAGTACAGATGCCCAAGAACCCTCTCAGTGTTGTCACATCTCTAGGCACTGGCCAATCTTGAATGGCCCTGATCTTCTCCTCGTGCACCTTGACCCCATCTACGCCTATGATGTGTCCCAAGTAGAGCATCTCCGTTAGCCCAAACTCGCACTTGGACATCTTGGCGTAGAACTGTTGCTCCTCCAAGATAGGTAACACCACCTCGAGATGCTACAAGTGCTCCTCCCATGTCCTGCTGTAAATCAAGATATCATCAAAGAATACTAGCACAAATCTCCTTAGTTGACCTTTGAACACATGGTTCATGCATGACTGAAAGGTAGCAGGTGTGTTGGTCAACCCAAAAGGCATGACCAAGAACTCGAAATGCCCATAATGACATCTGAAAGTCGTCTTTGGAATATCCTGCACCCTCACCTGAATTTGATGATACCCAGACTGCAAGTCTATCTTAGAGAAGTATTTGGCCCCTCTAAGCTCATCCTTGAGCTCATCAATACACGGAATGGGATACCGGTTCTTCAATGTCTTCTTGTTGAGAGCCCTGTAGTCCATGCACATGTGAAGGGTCCCATCCTTCTTCTTCACTAGCACAACTGAATAAGCAAATCGACTCTAACTCGGTCGATGTGGCCCAATGCCAATAGCTCCCTGATGGCCCTCTCAATCTCATCCTTATAGGCTTTGGGATGCCTATATGGTGTAGTGATGATTGCCTGCACAATAGGCTCCAACGCTATAGTGTGCTCAAACCCCCTGTCAGGTGGTTGCCTTGGTGGTATATCTCCAAAAACTACCGGATATCTGTCCGTTATCGCCTGTATATCTGGATGTGGCGATTTGGCCCGTCCCCTAGCCTCTGAAATCGTCAGCTCTACTGCCCATGCTATGTCCCCATGTCTCAAATCGGCCTCCATCCTGTGGGCCGAAACCATCTGTGGAGGATATGAATGCATGCCCCAAAGAACCACTAGTTTACCATCCGGCCCGGTAAACTCCATCACTAGTTGCCTCCAGTCGGTGGTAACTTGACCAAGGGACAACCATTGGACACCCATCACCACATTGGTGTCTGGTACGTCCACCACAAAGAAATGATCTGTCATCGAATAGTTCCCCATGGTCACTATCAAAGCGGGAACATATCGAGTGCACTGCATAGTTCTGTCTCCTGGTACCAGAACTGAAAACCCCTCAAACTCTGCAGTGGTGATGCCTCTCCTCTGGACCATCTGAGCATCAATAAAATTGTGGGTGGCCCCATTGTCTACTAAGACTGAGACACGCTGCCCTTGCACTGTGCCTTTGATCCTCATGGTCAAAAATTTGTGAACCCTGCACATAGTGGCCAGGACTCCCCCAAATTGTGCAAAAGATGCTTCCCCATGTGGTGGCGGTGGTGGTGGTCCCCTCTCTATGGGATCCTCCCTATCACCCCCACCAAGCTCCAACTCCACCTCATCCTCCTGATTGTTGTCGGAGAAAACCTCGATATAATGGGCCTTTCCTGCTGTGCACCGATGGCCCAGTGCCCATGGCTCCCGACATGTGAAACACAACTTCCTCCTCTTGAGGTCTCTCCTGGTCTCATTGTCCAACTGCCCTCGCCCTACTCTTTGTGCTGGGGTGCTCTAGTGTCACTCCCCTTTTGAGGGTAGGGAGTGCGTGGTGGAAAGGGTGCCCAGGTCTTGGGGATGGCCCCCTGCAAGTCTCTCGTACAAGTCACAGCCTCCAATAGAGTAGAGGGTCTGCGTGACTTCACCAGTCCACACAGTGGCTCCGTCAGCCCCTCCACAAATGTGTATACTCACCTAGCATCTGAAAAATCTGGTACCACGACTGAGACCCTCAAGAACTCTGAAATATAATGCTCTAGATGTCATTTCTGCCTGAGCTAGCTCAACTCCCTAAAGTGAGCCTCCAGATCCCTCCGATCAAAACGCTCCACTACTCTTTGTGTGAAATCTTCATAGGAGGTCACTTTGGCATGCCCCAGAGCGGAAAAGCCATGAAACCACCAGTCGTGTGCCTCCCCCTCCAAATGCAATGTGGCCATTTTAATGGCCTCTACCTTCGTCATCCTGTTGAGCTGGAAATATGTGTCCAGCTTCTCCACCCAAGCACGAGTTGTGCACTTGGTAGTGCCATCGTAAGTGGGGAAGTACATCTTCCCAATGGTACACTGCAACTCGTAGTTCTGCGTGCCATGGCCTCCATAACTCCTTCCCTTCTCATTCTGCTTGAGCTAGCAAAAATCTCTGAACGATAGTGCTTCTCTGAATTCTGCTCCCATGGAATGCCACTTCCTAAAATGTTCTCCCATAGGCGATTGATCATCAACTCCTCCTGGTTCACCTTGTGCCAAGGGTTGGAAATAAGGTAGTGTTGCTCTAGTTGGTCCACTGGAGGATGGTGGTTGCGCAGCAGGTGAAGGGTGGTCAAGGTGCTGAGAGGCTTCCGAAGTCTATCCAAATAGAATATTTCGGTGAGTACTTCGTTCCGGTTCTGCATTTTGATCTCATCTAACATCTCCTTCTGCCCTTTTGCCAAATCGCTCAGAGGCTTCAATGTGAAAATTTGGGAAGCCTAAAATTTCTACTGCAGCAACTGATTAAGTTTCTTTTATTTGTTAATTACTGAACAAATTATTTACTGCTTCCTACAACAAATATCGAAACTAATACACTACAACCTTCACCAATTAAAATTATATGCGGAAACAAGTAACTGAGCAAGAAAGAAATACACAACACATTACACAATTATTTTTGGACAAATGTCCTCAGAAAAACCCAATGCGGGAAAACCGGTGTAGCAGTTGAGGGTTTGTATTATTAAGCAGTAGTTTTCTGAATACAATCTTTGGATGCCTTACTAGCTATCCAATAAAGAGAATTTGACTGACAAAATATTAGTGAGAAGTACCTCACACTATCACTGGCGATCCCTACTGATCCAACCACAGAATGGCTTGTCCCTGTGAAAATTCCTATCCTCAAGGAACCCATTCTGCAGCAAAACTGATTTTACTTCTCCTACTTGATTTTAATATACATTATCATGTTATTTTCTGAATACTGAAGTAAATTACTTCTGCAGCCTACACTAGGACACCATTGTTTTTGGACAAATGTCCTTAGAAAAAACCAACTTGGGAAAACTGGTGCAGCAGTGAGGGTTTTATTTTATTATGCAACAGTGAAATCTAAGTACATCTATGAATGCCCAACTGGCAATGCAAACAGCAAGAAAATAGGGCAGAGATATTCCCTAAGCAACCCTGACACTCGTGTTTCATGCACTCGCGTTCCTGTGCTCGTGTTCTTGCACTTGCGAGTTCCTACACTCGCGCGTTCCTGCACTGGCGTTCTTGCACTGGGAATAACTCAACCTCTTGCTACTGCCTCTTTGGATCTGGAAATCTTCCTCCGGATCACTGTCCCTGTCTCTCTACTGCAAAAGATTTCTTTGATCAGAAGTTCCTCCTGAGAAATTCTCACTTCAGAAATTTGATATCTTGATCTCTCGGTGTATTTTCCAAATGACCCTCAAGCCCCTTCTTATATCTTCCTGTTGGACAACCAACGGCCTAGATTAACTCTTAATCAAAGGCTCGGATCGTTTTGACTTGATCTCTGTCTTTATCTAGAAGATTCACCTACAATTAGATTAATACCCATTATATTTTAATTCCCCATTAAAAATATTAATTATTTTAATAAAATTGTTTCTGGGTGGAATTTTCCAAAATGGTTTCTAGGTTCTTTGGAATGCATGTGCCCAAGCCTCCCCGCAAAATTTGAGGCCTAGAGCACATTCGATGCTACCCCAAATCAACACTCCCTTTTAGCAAGGAATGTGCTCGAGCAATATACTGATGCTGCATATTGCTCTGACTCTGAAGCATCGTCCTCTATGCTGTTGATGTCTGACATGCTGTCCACCAACTACTGCGTTGCTGCTGCTACTATACTGCTGCCTTTGACACTGCCACTGCCAATTCTACATTTGTACTACAACTCCCTCTCAAATGTGCATCTGCTATGCTACTAGCACTGCGACTGCTAACACTGCATCCATACTGCAAGTCAGTTGCTGAGAGAAGTAGCTGAAAACATCCAAAACTGGATAAGTATCCCGTGGATACACCTCGGTGTTGAAAGCTTGGCTGCTGCTAGTCCCACGCTATCTTATGAAGCCACTGCGTTGCTGAAGCTCTGCACTGTGCCTCCATGCACTGCTGCCTCTCTGCTCTGCGCTGCTCAAGTTTTGGCGCTGCTAACTACTGCATCTGTCGCTCCAACACTCCATGGCACCAGCAAAAAACTCCTCCATCCCGTTACTATTGATCATGGGTTCCCATAGTAAGGTGATGATCCAAGAGGTGGGCTCCTCAAGGATCCTGCCCATCTGTAGCTCTATCAAACTACAGTTCTATATCAGCCCACCTCCCTCCTAGAGGTATCTTGGTTGTCATGGCGAACTCCTCCTCCTATTTGATCTTTGCGGTTACAACCTTAGGATCTTGCTTCTCATCCTTGTCCTTTTTCTTCAAGGGACACTGGGATGCATAGTGGTCCATCTCGCCACATCTAAAACACTTCACCTTGGAGATGTCGTTCTTTCGTCTCTGTTGGCCCTGCTGCCCCTTCGAAGCAAGGGCTGTGTTATCCTCCTCCTCTACTTTGGGCTTCGACCCACTGCTGCTGCTGCTTCCGTCAAGTTTGACCTTGACCAAGTCTCTCCTCATCTCTTATTTTTTTAGAGCTGCCCACATCTCATCCCAATTTGGCAATGCTGGTCTGCCTAGGATATTCTAGACAAAGTCTTATCATTCATCCGAGACAGAATTTAGAGCCAGTCTCACTAACTTTGAATCCTGAGGTGTATACCCCGTAGCCGACAACTCATCACGGGTCTCCTTCAACTTTGTGAGGAATGGATCCACACGTTCTCCCTTCTGCATCTGTGTAGATCTCAACTTCTGTTCCAAGTACATCTTCCTATGCTCGGAAGATCCTTGATACAATGTGGTCAAAGCATCTCACATCTCCTTAGCAGCTGCTTTGCTAGCAACGTAGCACCCCACGTGATCCTTGACTCCATCCAGGATCATCCTCTTGGCCTTTGCCATTTTAGCTCTGTACTTCTTCAGTGGATTTGCATCCGCAAGGACAACTACCACACTATCAACATACGTCTTGAGGGCATGCTCATCTAGAATGAAAGACATTCTAGCCTTCCAGATGACATAGTTGGAAGCTCCGTCCAACTTGTCCTGATCCCTCAAGCCACTGGTTGCCATATCCTTCGAAAAATGTTGAACAACTCCCTCTTTCTCCCTACTGCGTAGCTTCTAGGCTGGCTTACGTACTCCTTGATGGAGTTGGTAAGTCTATTGCTCCTCTGTTGCCCAGCAAATGATAAATACCGATTTACTCGGCAAGAAACTACTGAGGAAGTATTCCTTCACTATGCGATCTGCTTCCTTCTTTTGACGACTTTTTTGCCCAGCACTTAACTTGCAGAAAACTATGTCCCTCTAGCTTTGTGTTGAGGATCTGCGTGGCTCCCTTTGCCTTGGCAAATTCTCGATCCGACAGTCTTACCTCTTTGTCGACTCACTCAGAGAGAGACAACCCCGAATATATCACCCTCCTGGCTAGAATTGCGCAATCCCTCAAGGGATTCGAACTGTTACTTGCTGCAGCAAGTTGGCCTTTGCTTCAGTGCTAGATCGGCTCTTCCTATTTCACATCAACAACTCTGATACCATGTGAAAATTCCTAAATCTAACAATCTCAGGAATCCTACTGCAACCAACTGAATCTACTTCACCTAGATCGTAAATTACACTACAAACTTATTTCAGATATCTTCTTGAAACATTGATGGAAATTACTGAAGAAACCTACACCAAATTAAATATGATTCTGAAACATAGAAACTGAGAAAGGAAATACAAACACATAGGACACCATTGTTTTTGGACAAATGTCCCAGGAAAGAACCAACTTGGGAAAACCAGTGCAGTAGTGAGGGTTTCATTTTATTATGTATTAGTGAAATTTGAGTACATCTATGGATGGCCAACTGGCAATCCAAACATCAAGAAAATCTGGCAGAGATATTCCCTAAGCAAACCCGACACTCGTGTTGCCTACACTTGCGCATTCCTGCACTTTTGAGTTCCTACACTTGCGCGTTCCTGCACTCGCGCGTTCCTGCACTCGCGAGTTCCTGCACTCACGTGTTCCTGCACTGGGAATAACTCAACCTCTTGCTACTGCCTCTCTGGATCTGGAAATCTTCTTCCGGATCACTGTCCCTACCCCTCTACTGCAAAAGATCTCTTCGATCAGAATTTCCTCCTGAGAACTTCTCACTTCAGAAATTCGATCTCTTGATCTCTCGGTGTATTTTCCAAATGACCCTCAAGCCCCTTCTTATATCTTCTTGTTGGACAACCAATGGCCTAGATTAACTCCTAATCAAAGGCTCAGACTGTTTTGACTTGATCTTCGTCTTTATCTAGAAGATGCACCCACAATTATATTAATACCCATTAATATTTTAGTTTTCCTAATTTTAGACTTAGGAACCCCATTAAAAATATTAATTATTTTAATAAAAATGTTTTTGGGTGGAATTTTTCAAAACGGTTTTTGGGTTCTTTGAAATGCATGTGACCAAGCCTCATTGCAAAATTTGAGGCCTAGAGCACATCCGATGCTACCTAAAATCAACACCTCATACTATCACTGGCGATCTTGAGTGATCCAGCCACATAATGGATTGTCCCTTGTTGCCTCTGCGTAGGCCCAACGTCACAGCTCCTAGGGACAGTGTCACCCCTTCTGTTGATCGATTTGCCTTTCTGAGACTTTGATTCTGTTGTCCCGACCTCACACCCTAGCTTCCGACTTCAGAAATCGATCTCTCCAGCAAAAATGTGGATCTCCTCAAGGCTTTGCGCTGCCTCTCCCAAATCTCTCTCTACCTCCTCTGATGAGTATTCCCGGATTAGGAGAAATCTCCAACTGGAACTATCCCTGCTTCTGATTACAAGAAATCACTTCGATCTTCTCTCTAGCAACTACTGCGTTGCCCTCTCTGAGAAATTCGATCTCTTGATCTCTCTCCAATGTGTTTTCCAAATGTCCATCAAGCCTCTTCTTATAATCTTCTCGTTGAGTAACCAACGACCCAGATTAGATTCTAATCAGTGGCTCAGATCATTTTGTCTTGATCCTCGTCTTCTTCTAGAAGTTTCACCCCCAGTTTAATAAATATCCTTTAATTATTTTAATTTCCTAAGTTTAAACTTAGGCCTCCATTAAAAATAATTAATTATTTTAATAAAACCTTCTCCGGGTGGAATTTCCCAAAACGATTTCTCTGTATTCTGGAATACATGTGTCCTAGCCTTCCTGCAAATTTTGAGGCTTAGAGCACATCCAATGCTACTAGAAATCAACATTCAAGAGACTGTGAATGGCAATCTCCTCTGCTATTTGGTTCCCCCATGTCTTCAGCTACCACCGCCTTCCCACGGTCCTCTGTGTCTGGAGTGATCTCTAATTCCCTTTCCCTGCTTCGGTACCTTTGTCTCCTAAGGGTAATGTTCTATCGGTTCTCCTCACTCATAGGAAAATCCCCCATGGTTGAGCCAAGATCTAAGCTTTGATACCACTGTAATGTTCCAAAATAGGAAAAATAGTGATATGCATGCAAATAACAATTTTCACCACAAAAATTTCAAAACAATTAGAAAACACCCATAACTATTAGAGATATGGAAGCAACTGAGCTATTTTATTATAAACTGGCGCAAGAGTACAAGATATGGAAGGAATGCACTTGGGCTTGCCTCAAAGGCAAGTGGAGCAAAGCCTAGGTGAAGCAATGACAACCCGAAGCTACAATTAACGGATCAAGTGCTGCACTGCGCAGTCCCCAACAATTTTTCATTGTCTGCTGCAAAGATATGGCTGAAAACCCCACCCCCAATGCTCAGAAAATTCTGCAAATTTATATCTAGGCTCCTTAGGCAAAACCCACAAAAACCCATAAATGGTTTGGCCTAATTTCGACCTTCGAAAATCAACCCCCAAAAGGCCCTACGCCCTCCAAAACTGTTGAAGCACACTCCCTGCCAGTACACCAATAAATTCCTCCTCAAACACTCCGGAAAGGTAGCAATCACCTCCACTAATGCTTTCCTTATCTCTCCCGACAAGGATCAAATTCAATCGCTGAGTCTCCACCTCCCACATGTGCCCAATCTCTGCCTTCTGCGCTAGCCCAGGAAGTGCGAAATCTCCACGAATGATAACTCTTTCCTCTAGCCCCAAACTCACCCAAATGGAAGCAAATCACCAAAACTTCTCTTCCGAAATTTCTCCCGGCCAAAGCTTCCTCGAAGGATGCTAAAATCACAACTCGGTTTCTCCTACTGCGTCCTCCAGAAATACGCACCACCTAGAGACACTGAATTCAAATGCTGGAAACCACACTGAAAATCACCTTCAAAAGCTTATAGATGAACCTCTAGGGTGGCACTCGAAGTCCCCCGAAGAAAGGGTGAGTTCTCCACTTGGAAAACTCTTGCTAAACAACAAGTGCCTTGGCTAGGCAGCTCGAGCAACTGAGAAGAAATTCGATATGCCAAAGATGATGAAATGAGGAGTGCTACCTTCCTTTTATAGATTTTGTGGAGCCTTTTTCCCTCCAATGTCCATTTTCCCTCCTTAGTGGGTCCCTCACTAATTCATTTATTTTCCCTCTCATGCAATTCGAACTATTGGTTTAGGGAGTGTGTATTTTCCTTGTGTGAGTGGCCCCCACATGCTACTAACAAAACCAAAATAACTTACTTCCAACTCCTAAGTCTCCTAAGAAAATCGAATGGGCCCCCATCTCCTCCAAAATTGGCCCAAAAATGTAGAAATTAATCCTGTTCCAAAATAATTTAGGAAGGGACATTACAAAAAATGAGACAGAGAATTTAGGTCCAGTGATTAGGGAAAAACCCACAAGGGGAATACCCAACCAGATTCTTCTTCTATTAGATATCAATTGTTCAACAGAGATATAAAGTACAATGAGAGATCAAGAGAATGAGTAAGTTCACCCAAATCTGAACAAGTTGTAGCATGAAGATCATTGGTAGCAACAACAGATGCAAACACTGAATCAACCTTCCCTTCAACTGAATTAACACTAAAACACTGAAGCACTAAATCAACCTTGGCTCACCAAGTTCTTCTCTTACTCTCCAAGTCTCTCTCTCTCACAATCTTCTTCAAGTCTCTCCAACTCTCTCTCTCTCAAGTTTGAATTCTTCTTTCACAATGCACAAGTAGTAGTAGTCAGGTGAGAAGACATGAGACACATATATAGGAGGAGCAATGAATTCTTGTCATAAAGGAGGAGAAATACGCATGCCTTGAGGAAGAGTAACATATGCCATTTAGGGGAGTGTAACTCATGCCATTAAGGAGAGAAATGCATGCCTTAGTAACTTATGCCATTAAGGAGAGGTATGCATACCTTAGTAACTTATGCCATTAAGAGAGGAACACATGGCTTAGTAACTTATGCCATTAAGAGAGATATGCATGCCTTAGTTAAGGAGAGTGTAACATATGCATTGAACGGAGCGTAAGAGGAATCCTTTATGACATGCCTTTAATGAGTATAAGAGGAATATGCCATGACTTTAATGAATGCATAAGAGAGAGTGTAACATATCATTAGGAGAGAGAGAGAGTTACATAGTGCCATTGAGTCATCAAGGAGAGAGTGCTAAGTGGTTGAGGTGATGAAGGTAAGGTGACTTGTAATTCCTTTTAATAATAATATCACAGTTTCATAAAGGACAATAATAATAATTTTAATAATAGTGATGATTAAGTCTAGATTGAACTATTAGGATTGATTAATGATAATTTAAATTATTTTCCTTCAACTATATTTTATTACCAATTGATGCAAGGTGATTTACTATTTTTAGAAATTCATACTTGAGATGCTAGACATGACTTTCTATTTTTAGAAAGTCACTCCAGAATTGCGAGAAATGAGATTTTATATAAGGAAATTCATCCCCGATTCGCCAATTTTCAGCTACTTGAAGGTCAGATATACAAGAAGAAAGTCAAATCTGAGCGTTGGAAGGTCATATTTTCAAAAGGAAAGTCAAATCTGAGTGTTGGAAGGTCATATTTTCAAAAGGAAAGTCAAATCTAAGTGTTGGAAGGTCAGATATGCAAGAAGAGTTAGATTTGTGATCTGAAGGAGAATCTCTAGCAGATCGAGATGTTGTAGTGTGATTGTAGAGGGACTAGTTGCCAAGGACTTCAAACAATCCAAGGACCTTGAGCTGAAGGAAATAACTTAGGTATGCATTTGATTTATTGGGCAGATTGAAGATTTAAAGCATCAGATCTCAAGCCCTATATCATTCAAAGGATCAAGGTTCCTGGGGAGCGAGAGTGACATTTTCGTAAGTGCCCGGTTTGGGAGCGATTTTTTATATGATATATATATTTTTTATATTTTGATGCATATATGTGAACAAAAGCATGTAGAATGATGAATTAGATGTAAAAAGCATAAAAAACATAGATTGAACCATATAACAACAATCATCTAGAAAGTTATAATCTTCATCAACCACGCCCACAAGTTAGTAACATACAACATATTGAGTCTCATGATTCATCAATCTTAAAGTTTCAAGCTTTCAAAATTCAATATATAACGTTTATCATAATTGATCACCAAAGTTGTACTTGTAAACTAAGTGTAACCATTACAACAAAGAATATCTAACATGAAATGAAACAACTTTCGACTTTCACAAAGCATCATATTCATAATTCATTACCAATGAGTTATAATTTTGCCAACTTCAAACTTAAATTGTCATATATTGATAATTGTTTACAAAAAATATCATAATAAATATGAAAGAGTCAACAATTATTAAAACTACTAGAAACTAGAAACTAGAAAAGACAAGTCAATCTATTATCTACAACTTCCTCTTGCCACCACGAGCAATGTCTAATTTCTGAGCCGGTCGTGGTGGTCTTCTAGGAGTCTCCTCCCGCACAATCACACAACTAGAACCAAAAGGCACATGCCCTCCACGTGAGGATGTAGATGGAGGCGGCGACAACAAAGGAACAATACTTGGAACTCGAGCATTGGCACTGCTACTGGATGGTGGGGGTGGCATGGTTGTTGTTGCTTCATCATCATCTCTCATAAGTTCTGCTTCCAATTCTTCAAGATGTAAGGTGCCATCCTCCAAATTATCGTCCTCTGGGTGGTTGTCCCAAATTTTATATGTTGGATCCTCATAAGCCTGATCACAATAATGACTCAACGACCTCAAGTTGTAGTGCACATAAACCAAGTTTTCTGCCCAGTTTGCATTCAGTCTGTTTCTTCTCACATTATGTATGAAGTTGTAGGTGCTCCAACACCTCTTCGAAAAAAGTATTTACAACCTGTGAGAGAACTTTTTTGCCAATTTTGGCAAAAGTCCCATGCCGCCATATGCTTCCCACCATGTGAGAGCATCAAATCTGTCTCTATCTTCCATTGCATGCAAAGAACCAAACAAACTAGTGCAACTGAAGTATCTACCTAAGTCAAGTCGCAAATTAACACACTCCTCCTTGTTGGGTACTAACTTGTTTAATTCTTGCTTATATCTTGTAGATACCTTTGGATCTGTATGGGGTTTGACCCTAACCCCACCCCCAGGTGCAGGTTGGCCCAACCAAGATGGAGAGTAGTATTTTGACATGAGGATATACGCCAAGGAAGGTAGTGGAACATTAAGTTTATTTCATCGTGTACACAGACAATTGTGAATAAGTGTATACAAGTTGGGATCATCTTTCTGAACAATATCTTTTATTTGCCTCAACATGGTACCCATCTGCTCATACACCTCCCTAATCACTGGTTCATCTGTATCTACAAAACGAATTATGTTATAAATGGGCTTGGTGAATTCCAATACTTGCCTCACACGTGCCCAAAATAGACCATCAAGAGCGATCTGCTCCACCTGTTCAAAACCTTGCTTGTCAGCTGCATTTGTAGCCTTGTCCTTTAATACCTGCCAGTGTGGACTTGATACCATGCTAGCCAATGACTCTCTTACCTTCAAAAGGCGCTTGAAGGCGAGGTAATAGCTAGCAAATCTAGTCTTCACAATCTTCAACAATTCCAATCTTCAGTGACTGCGGAAAAGCCCATGGGTATTGCTTATGATTTGTAATAAATTTTATCATTTGTTTGCCTCTCTTGTACAAATCACCAATCCATTTGTATTGTTGGTTTTTGCTCTTAATAATACGATGCATCAAAAGGTTCATTGTGTGAACCAAACACCCAGACCAAAATATGTTGGGGTATTTATCCTCAATAATTGCTCCTGCTACCTTACAATTAGTAGCATTATCAGTGATGACTTGGATGACATTGTATGGCCCAATATGTTCAATTGTTTCAAGTAATGGTTCTGCAATGTTGATGTCGGTCTTGAACTTCTCTGAGTAATCATATGCTGAAAGAAAGATGGCACCACTAACAGACACAACAAGAACACTTATCAATGGCTTGCCTTTTACATTTGTCCATCCATCAGATACAATGGACACCCCATGCTCAGTCCAAGAATTTGTCATTCTACTCAAAGAATGTGATATTTTTTCTTTTTCATGATCAAGTCCAACGGTTCTAGCCTTGTCATACCCAGGGCTCTTGTATCCTTTGGGGGCATCATTTATGGCAGAAACCATTTCATGCCAATAAGGTGAGAAAGAACATTGAATGGTATCCCACATGCATAAAGAAACCGGTAAATTTTTGAATCCACATCATTCCTACACCCTTCATCAAGGAAATCTGATATGGTTCTACGCCTTAAAGAGATGTTTGTTCTTGTGCCTCCATATCCACTACCATGAGAGGATGCTGAAGGAGTTCTTTATGCATGTTGATGTGATTATGAGCTATGTTCAAAGAAACAATTTGATTTTTTAGATTTGTATTGGGCTTCCTCCTCTTCCCTTATGTATTTGGCTCTATCTATTGTTGACACACTTGCACAAGTTTTGATTCCAATTGGTTTATCTTCATCCCATGGCCTTTTCACACAGAGGTGCCTTCTAGCACGGGTGTATGAAACTGTGTAAGTTTTGTTGCAATGGGGGCATTCAAATTTAGGGTTTCAACCCCCTTTCCCTCCTTCAGGGCTGGAAATATTTCCACAATGGGGTTGGTCTTGTTTAGTTTTTGGAGCCTCATCATGTTCACTCTCTTCTTCCTCACCAAGGTACTCCTCTCTAGGGTTTTCATCAAATCCATTATAACCCATTTCTTCATCATGATCAACCCTCCTTCTACTCTCCAACACCACAATAACCAAAAACGAAACCAAGAAGAAGAAAATGCCAAGCCATATAACTATGATGTTTCAACTTTGAAGTTTTGAGTCTGCAAAAAAAAGGAGGAATGAGAATGGGAAAGATATTTTTTATTTTATTTTTTATTTAGCAATGAACATAAAAAAAATCCTAGATTAGAGTGTAGATCCTACCTCTTTGGCCTTCAATCCCAAGCTCCAATCTCCCTTGCAGGCTCCTCAAGCTCCTCCAAGCTCCTCTTTCTTGCTCTCTCTAAGCTCCAAACTCTTTCTTGCTCCTCTTGCTCTCTCCAATGGATGAAATTGTGAATAATGGGAGGAGAGAGGGTCTTTTTATCCTTTTCCCCCTCCTTTGCCTCCCGTTCCTCTCCCTCTCTGTTATCGATTGTCGCCCCTCTCTCAGCCGCGCGCCTCCTTTTCCGGCGCCGAACTGGAGCGTTTTTTATGAGGGGAAGCGGTCGGGAGCGATCGCTCCTTGACTGCTCCCCCTCTTAAAAATCGCTCTCGGAGCGGTTAAGGAGTGACTGCTCCCTTAAAACCAAGGAACGTTTTTTATAAAGGAAGTGCACTCCCGATTAGCTCCTGAGCGGAGCGCGAATTGGGAGTGGGTTCGTGAGGGGGGGGGGTGCCCCCCACAACCCTGCAAAGGATAGACTGTGTATTTTACTATATACTATGTTTACTAGTTTGTATCGGGGTTTATGAAGGGCCATGATCTCTAGTACGGGAGTCCTAGTGTTTTCTTATTGATGGAATAATGAGAAATGGGATTTGGGCTCCTATATTGTTGTGTACTATTGTTGATTTCACTGTTGTTATATTTTTCGTTGTGCAAAGTTTCTTTGGAGTTGGGCTTCTCTAGTGTGTTGTGTTCCTAGCTAGGGCACATACCAAATCTAGAGGACATGGAAATTCCAACATGATATTAGAGCTACTTTTAAGAGCAAGTGGATCAGAGTGTACATAGGAAGCAACTCAAGAGGGAGCTGTGGAACTACTAGACATGGAGTAGAAGGTTCAGCAGAGAAGGTGCTTTGGCATGGACAAGATAGCTTCATGTGGATGGCAGGTTGATGGTGAGACAATATCTTCATTGGGTCGTGGGGTTGCACATCTGGTAGTAGAGCCATGTGTACCTGAGGTATTTGACCCAGGAAGATGAGGACTCATGCAAAGTTGAGTTGCGGTGGTCTACAGGTATTCCTAGGCCCAAGCCCTCATCTATGCAACCAAGCTTTACCGCAATCCCGCCAAAGGGATTCCTAGGCCCAAACAAGGAACATACACTACTAGGCTTTACCGTAATCCCACCATATATACCGGTCTAGAGATCACTAGGCCTATACAAGCATGGATGCCTCCGGATCTCTCCACCTAAACCGTGAGGAATTTGTCTGTCTCCACCTCTAGGCTTTACCGTATATCCCGCCATTCACCGATCGAGGATTCCTAGGCCCAACGAGGCTCCACCCTCTAGGCTTTACCGTATATCCCACCATTCACTGGTCGAGGATTCCTAGGCCCAACGAGGGTATACACAATTAGGCTTTACCACAATCCCACCTTCACCAGTCCAGGGATTCCTAGGCCTTGTGTTTTCTCCTGAGACCACCCCACTCAGTTTCAAAACCATCCGGCAATCCAACTCAACCAAGTAAGAGAAACCCCATCACACCATGGCTATCTGGAAATGGCAAGGCAAGGTGAAAACCACTGTCACACCTGGCAAGACTCATGACAATGACAAAAAGATAACTAAATACACATATGCATGTACCATGCATGCCAAAACTAGCAAGGAAATCATACATGCAACTCGATACCTGCAAGTAATTCCGCTGTAGCCACTAGATCCCACGCTTCCTTGCTTGATCTTTGCTTCCCTTTGCTTTCTTTGTCCTTCCTTAGCTTTTCTTCCTCCAATGCTAGAGTGATCCAAAAATGCTATAAGTGTCCAAGAGTATGAGGTAGAGAGTAGAGAAAAAGAGCTTCATGCTAAAACTGACAAAAAAGTTGTGAACTAATTTTCAGAAGCCTTTTTATCAATGAGGCCTCTATTTTCTTCATATTTCATTATTTTCCTTCATTTTCCTCCTCACATGCAACCTGTGACCTTTCACCTTCATTTTCTCCCATTTTCCTTTATTTCCATAAATAAAATGCCAATTAATGCCTATTGCCTTTTCAAAGTCTTTGCCATTGCTTTTGCCAATTTCCCTTAGCCATAATAAACAGAATGAACACCCGCTAGGATGTTTAGGATGTTTTGCCCAACATTCCACTTGGAATAAGTGTCCGATGACCTTGGTTATTATTTTTGCCTTTATTAACTTTATTACATAAACTTCAGGGGCTGTTACACTATTAAATAGAAAGGTTTTGGGCCTTCTTGGCTGGAATAATTTTGAATATTGTAAAAACAAAAATTTATAAATGAAGCCTTTTATTTGAGATTGTTTAATAGTTGGTAGCTCATATATTTGGGTTTTTTGTTTGGCAGTTCTGTCATCGGTTGGTGGCATCAAAGTTGACCACCCTAGGATGAGTAACGGTAAGCTTGCATGCCTTGCAGTTGCATTTTATCAATTTTCTTGTATCAGGAAACCTGTAGCCTGTGGCGCATTAAACTGCAGAAGGTAAAGTCGTTCATGTGTATCATTGCCTTTGTCGTACTATTCAAGAGTACTGCTTTGACAGATCAACCTATAAGTTGACACGTCCTAATGCCTCGCGATTATGATATATTTCCTAATTAAGCATCTTGTAACTCTCTTGCAGATGTAGTGGTTGTAGTTGCCTTGGTCATATTAGTTGGTGTATTCAGCATGCAGAGGTATGGTACAGACCGAGTTGGATGGCTTTTTGCTCCTGTGGTTTTGATTTGGTTTCTATCCATCGGCACCATTGGAGCTTACAATATATACAAACATAATCCAAAGTTCTAAGAGCATTTTCCCCTCATTACATTGTGGAATTTTTCAAGAGAGGGAAGAAGCGAAATTGGGTTTCGCTTGGAGGGATT